>JARQOD010000001.1:543403000-543431328 GCA_033576555.1 Oophaga sylvatica
GTTTCAAGAATGAGGGACCATTTTGCACAATACTTTGTGTCACCAGAAGGTAGAGTAGACTGGCAGGATGACAGAGTGTGATTAATTGATTTGTTCTTTTAAAACTTTCTGTACCCACAATAAGGAAACTTTTCTACCTTCTTGTGTGTTTTGTACTGTATGTTACCTTTTGGCCATGGTTGTGTACCTGTCTTTTTTTTTTTTTTTTTTTTTTGTAACTAACCCAAAGTATTTCACCTTTTTCCAAAAAATGTGTACCTGCTAGGGTTAACCTAACAAAGTACACAAGTTTTGGAAAACGGTAAGATACTTTCAATACTCCACAACCCGGACAAAACTTTGGCAAAAAGGTAAAATTTATTTTTCCTCAAGGTTATGAAGACATTATTATTTTTGACATATTACCCTAACAGATGTTGGTATTTGTGTACCCACATATGTTTACCTGGTTTAATAACATTGTTACTTAAAATCCTATAAAGAAATGACAGACAACATTTGTAAACCACTTTAACTTTTATTAAAAAAAATATTTTTTAATATATATATATTTTTTTGTAAATGTGGCCTTTTGCAAAATTTTACTATTTTAATAAAAACATAAAATGTATTCAAATTGCATTTATTTAAGGGAACCAAAAAAAGAATTACATATTTAGAGTTGTGTGTATTGTGGGTGGAAATAGTGCTGGAGGGGCTGGGGGACACTTCGATCGTGGAGTGTGGAGGGGCGATCGGGATGGTGGTGGTGAAGGAACAGAAAGAGGTGAAGGGTGGAAAGAGTAAGCGAATGGCAAGACAAGTTAGAGGCAGAACGGGTGGGTGGTGGAGTGGAGGGTTGGGCAGGAGGAGCAGGTGACATGGTAGGGAATTGGAAGGGGAAGGAGATCGGTAAGAGGTAGGAGTGTGGTACGGGGTAGGTGGCTGGTAGTGCAGAGGTTGCTGGTACTGGGAGGTGACAGCAGTTGGGAAGTGGCTGGATTTGGGAGGTGGCTGGTACTGGGAGGTTGCTGGAATTTGGGTAGGTGGCTGGTACTGGGGAGGTTGCTGGAGCTGGGGAGGTGGCTGGTATTGAATAGGAGGGGGAGGAGGAACGACTGGGGTGGATGGAGATGTTGGGTGGTAGCCTGCACTAGAGCAGCGTGGCACGTATGCATTGCATACATCTGCTGGTCAGTAGATAGTGTATCCATGCGCTCCACCACAGATCTAAAAAAGCTGTGATTGGAGATGTTCTTGCTTCTGAATGCATGGTTTGCAGAAGTGTCTTTACCTCCAAAATGCTGGAGGTTATCTGATTAATGCCTGCGGCAAGTTGTTCAGATAATACTTTTAGACAGTTCTGAAAGATGCATTCAAATGCAAGAACTCGGGCGCATAGCTACTTTTCTGACCCCTCTGACGCTGCCGCCCAGTACCCGCAGGTGTAGTAGAGGTGGCAGTGGCAGAAGGGTGGGGTAAAGGGAATGCTATCTTCGCACCAGCAGCTGCATGTAATGCAGGCGGCCACTATGCTCCAGCGCTCGTGGATGGGACTGCGGGATCGATTGTGAGGGAAGGCTGGGAAGGTGCAGATGTACCGGGGCGGTCGAAGTGTCCCTCGGTGTCGGCCTCCTGAGGGATCGCCCCAGAAGGCTCCAACTCTGCGGGCGCCCGAGTGCTGGTCACCGTGCTGTGGAATAAAGAGAAAACATACAATTAATATACAGATGTGGAATGGCCCTGGCTGCAAAAAAACATTTGATGTTAACATTTTATGGTAATATTTACCTTAGGGTGACCATAGTTTCCCGCAGGAACGCCAGGGCTCGTGCGTACTTGTACTTGCTCTGGCGTCCTGCAGATCCACTCGGGGCCCGCATCTCCTTGTTGAACTCCTTCTTGAAGCGATCCCTCACAGACCGCCACCGCTTCACAATTCTCTCCCCTGAAACGAGAAAGCACACTTTGGTTACTATACAACATCAGTGTTTCCCAAACTTCAGTCCTCGTGTCCCCCAGAGGTCATGTTTTCACTATTTCCATAGTGTTGCACAAAAGGAAATCCTGAAAACATGAACCGTGGGGGACATGAGGACTGAAGTTTGGGAAACACCGGTTTACAGTTAGCAACCTGAACTGTACTTACGGTGTTTAGTCTGGGACCGAACATTGAGGTCCACCATTGCCGATGCTACTTCCTCCCAGAGCCGTCGGGTCACTATTTGATCAGAATGGCGGCGGTCCCCCATGTTCCACAGCGGCTCCCTTTCTCGGACCAGATCAATGAGGAGGTCGACGTCTATCCCCTCCTCACCGTCCGAATCGGGAGCACGCTGTGAAGCCTGTTAAATAAAAACAGAAAATAAAACAGCCTTAACACTAGCAAGTGAAAAAGAAAAAAAGGAAAATTTTTAAAAAAAATTAAAAAAAATATATACAAAAATTCAAAAACTATTTTTAAAAAAGACAAAAATTATTTAAAAATTAATGGAAAAATACTAACAAAGTTAAAACCAAACCAAAAAATACAAAATTAAAAATATAACAAAAAATAAAAATATTCCAAAACCAAAAAAGGATTAATTTTTACAAAAAATTGAATGTGGAAAAAAACAAAAACAAAAAAAAAACTTACACGATGCTAACCGCCTCGGCTCTCACGACGACGACTCTGGGAGACGCTGTGAGGACCCCTTTGGTTGCCAGATTCGAGAGACTAAAGAAAAAATAAAACTTTTTGATATAGGCTTGTGTTGGCCGCTGTGTGAAGTATGTACTAAATGGTTTTCTATGTGTTGTGTGTAGTGTGATGTGTTTCTGCGATTGATGCAGGATACTTACCCTGTCCTTCTTCCTCTGGGAGCTCCTCTTCATCTTGCGATTCCTGTTATTAAAAAAGACCATCAATACATATATCCCACAGATTGTGGAGAAAAAATAAATTTTATATATTTTTACCGCCAAATGCTGACGATGGGAAGGAGGACTCCCAGAAGATGTCTCCAGCAAGTGCAGCTACTGCCGATGCTGTTTGCCGGTCTATGCTGTGGAATAAAGACACAAAAAGGGCCAGTGAATATATGTATATTCCTTGGTCCTGGCTGAAAATGCAAAAATTTATTAGCTTTTTTTGGAATGGGGGATGTCATATTTACTTTCTGCTGGCTGTCCTCTCTGCATGTAGCTCCTCTTCTCCCCTTGCTGCTGCTGCCGCCTCTTTCTGGTCTTCTGCTGTTGAGTAAGTACACAAAAAGGGCCACTGAATATAATGTATATTCCTTGGCCCTGGCTGAAAGAGAAAAAAATTGATTAAATTTTTTGGGAAATGAGGGATGTCAGATTTACTTTCTGCTGGCTGTCCTCCTATCTGCAAGTAGCTGCTCCTCTCCCCTTGCTGCTGCTGCCGCCTCTTTCTATTCTTCTGCTGTGGAATAAAGAGACAAAAAGGGCCAGTGAATATATGTATATTCCTTGGCCTTGGCTGAAAAATATAAAAGTCAAACATGGACTGGAGTGAGCTTTATGGTGTATGGAATACAACATCCGTCATGAATTGGACACATAAACAGTACCAGGGGGACCCACCCTATCACTGGAAAAAAATGCACATTTATACAGTACCAGTGGGACCCACTTCATCACATGGAATCCATGGTGACGCACATTGTCACTTGCAAAACATGCACATAATGTGGATCCACTGGTGCTGTATAATCACTTCAAAACCATGCACATTTTATACGGTACCAGGGTGACGCACATTATCACTTGCAAAACATGCACATTTTACACAGTACCAGGGGATCCACTTCATCACAGGGAAAACATAAACATTTACAGTACCAGGGTGACCCACATTATCACTTGAAAACATGCACATTTTACACAGTACCAGTGGGACACACTTCATCACAGGGAAAAAAGACATTTACAGTACCGGGTGACGCACATTATCACTTGAAAACATGCACATTATACAGTAGCAGGGGATCCACATTATCACTTGAAAAAATGCACATTATACAGTAGCAGGGGATCCACATTATCACTTTCAAAAATGCACATAGCAGGGGATCCACATTATCACTTGAAAACCATGCACATTTGAAACCGTACCAGGGGGACCCACCCCATCACTGGAAAACCATGAACATTTTATACAGTACCAGGGGGACCAATCCTATCACAGCAAAAACATGATTTTTTAACTGTACCAGGGTGTCAAAGACACCCCACTGCACTAGCTCAGGCAGCAGTGGTGACAGATGCGTGGTAAAATTTGGGCGGCGCTTCCGGCTTTTTCGCCGGAGACAAAAAACGTTACAGTAGCCGTTTTTTCCAGACGCCGGAATGCGACCAGACACCGGATCCGGCAAAAAACGGATCCGGCGCTAATGTTACTTGATGGAAAAAAATGGATGTGTGAAAGAGGCCTAAGCCGTCCAGATTATCTATTCCCATAATATGAGATTTGTCCCAATTAATTTGTAATCCTGACAACATGCCAAATCTATTGATGACTATTGCTCTGTGTAATGACATAAATCCAAGACTACGGTTTTACCATAATACAATAACCGTAAAGAAGTGTTCAAGCATAGTATTAAAATACAAATTTATTAATAAATCCTTTTTAAAAATACATACATAAAAAAACAAAACAAAACGATTAGATACCCAGTAGAAGGGAAACAATCCCTATATAATAAGAAAAATATCTAGCAAATCCAAAGCTACAAAATTTATTATAAGGTACATATAACCTCTAAAGGTAAGGCAATTGCCTATCATTAAATGCGCCCATAAGAATAAACCTACTTAATCGGAAAATATGCAGCAAAAATTTGCAAAAAAATTACATGTGTCATCGCTCCAGCACAATAGTATAGAAATACATCAGGGCTAAATAAAGGCTAAACATGGATGAATGGAAAGAATCCTAAATCAATTTGTGCCTATTGAAGCACCAGATAGAATATCACAAGTGCTGGAGAAGTGACACATATATAAATGGATACAAACATCCTAAATCCAATTTGCACCTGTTATGAGCGCATGATAAATGAGGCTAAAGTGAAGGAATGAATATACCTAGTAGCAGGACTGCGTGATCGTGTCTGGCGTTCCCTCCTCACCCCAACGCACGTTTCGCAATAGCTTCTTCCGGGGCGCCCCCGGAAGAAGCTATTGCGAAACGTGCGTTGGGGTGAGGAGGGAACGCCAGACACGATCACGCAGTCCTGCTACTAGGTATATTCATTCCTTCACTTTAGCCTCATTTATCATGCGCTCATAACAGGTGCAAATTGGATTTAGGATGTTTGTATCCATTTATATATGTGTCACTTCTCCAGCACTTGTGATATTCTATCTGGTGCTTCAATAGGCACAAATTGATTTAGGATTCTTTCCATTCATCCATGTTTAGCCTTTATTTAGCCCTGATGTATTTCTATACTATTGTGCTGGAGCGATGACACATGTAATTTTTTTGCAAATTTTTGCTGCATATTTTCCGATTAAGTAGGTTTATTCCTTATGGGCGCATTTAATGATAGGCAATTGCCTTACCTTTAGAGGTTATATGTACCTTATAATAAATTTTGTAGCTTTGGATTTGCTAGATATTTTTCTTATTATATAGGGATTGTTTCCCTTCTACTGGGTATCTAATCGTTTTGTTTTGTTTTTTTATGTATGTATTTTTAAAAAGGATTTATTAATAAATTTGTATTTTAATACTATGCTTGAACACTTCTTTACGGTTATTGTATTATGGTAAAACCGTAGTCTTGGATTTATGAGTATGCTTTTGAGTGTTAGCCCCTATAAGAATATATAGTTGTGGACTTCTTTTGGATATAATCTGTGTAATGACGCCTGAGGATCCTGTAAGAATAGTAGAATATCATCTGCGTATAACGCTATCTTCTCCTCCACTATTCCATAACAAAATCCTTTTACTACTTCTGATTGTCTTATTACACATGCCAGTGGCTCTATAGCCAGGGAAAACAACAACGGAGAGAGGGGGCATCCCTGTCTGGTCCCTCTTGTCATATCAAATTTATCTGACCGTTCCCCATTTACTCTTACTCTAGCCACCGGGCGTGTATATAGTAACTTTACCCAGGCCACAAACCCGGACCAAATCCCATCAAGTGAAGAACCCGCCAGAGATAGCTCCACTCCACACTATCGAAGGCTTTCCATGTGTCCAGTGAGACCACAACTCTATGGCCACCATTATCAGCTGCCAATTGCATATTTAGAAAAAGTCGCCTCAAGTTAATAGCCGTTGATCTATTTGGCATAAAACCTGACTGATCCAAGTGTATAACACTAGGTATTACACTGCTCAATCGATTAGACAATACTTTACCAGCTGATATTATAATTTTAGCTAAAGATATGGGTCTATATGAATCTGGTTGTGTCCAGTCTTTATCCGCCTTGGGCAAAACCACCACTGTAGCTTCTCGCATGGACTCTGGCAATTCTCTCACCTCCAGGGCCACCAAAAACACATCTTTTAATTTTGGCAATAATACATCTTTAAGATGTTTTATTAAATTCTGCCGGCAGGCCATCCGCTCCTGGAGCTGTGTTTCAGCTGCAGATGGAAGGAAGAGAGCCACAGTATTCATTACTGATGGGTAGGCGGAGCCCCAGATCAGGATGTCACCTCAGATCAAAAGAGTGCTGACTGGCTGGCCCCTCCAGCTCGGGCTCCTCCTACTCAGCTCCAGTCTAAGATTTGAGGTCCAGAGGATGGTCGCTGCTAATGCAGCTCCTCAGAAGATTTATTATTTTTATATTCGGACAGGAGACCTGGATCACTAGTTGGTCTAGAGGTCTCAGGGGTACCAGCGCTGCTGTACCCCAACCTCTCCCTTGGCGGATCTGTACTTACTCAAAGTCCCTGCAGAATCCTTGCCGGCCCTGGGGGATGAGGAGAGCTTCCCTGGCGGGACGCAAACCACACGTGCGGTCACTGCGTTCCTCGCCCTGGGGGGAAGCATGGGCACAGCGCCAGAAACCCCTGAGGGTCCCTGTGGCGCCTTGGCTGGTGAGTACTCCACACAAAATTTTATTATTAATGTGTGAGTGCTTTAGCGTCTGATGGCAGCGCTATTACATGTATATCAGTATGCTTCAGCGCTGCGGTGACAGCGCTATTACATGTTTATCAGTGTTTTTCACCAGCCTCTCCCTTGGCGGATCTGTAATTACATAATGGTCCCTGCAGAATCCTTGCCGGCCCTGGGGGATGAGGAGAGTTTTCCCTGGCGGGGCGCAAACCACACGCTGGGTCACTGCGCTTCCCGCCCTGGGGGGAAGCATGGGCATAGCGCCAGAAACCCCTGGGGTCCCTGTGGCGCTGAGCTGATGAGTTTTCCACACAATTTTTATTATAATAATGTGTGAGTGCTTCAGCGCTGCGGTGACAGCGCTACTACTGTATGTCAGTATGCTTCAGCGCTGCTGTGACAGCGCTGTTACATTGTAGATGTGGTGATCTTTTGTCCGCAGGCAGTTAGCTGCAGGACAGAGAGGGAGCAGGAGCGGGGAGTTCGCGCTCAACATTTGAGCTAGCAGGGGGCGTGGCCTATCTATTCCCGGTCTTTTGAGCAGGAAGACGCGCGCTCTGGCGTTTCTCCTGCGACTCCCTCACTGTGGCGGCCATTACACAGGCTCCTGGGCTCCTCAGACCGCTCCTCTCCTCATAAGACACCACGGCCAGCTGGGTGAGTGCTGATTCATCACCCTGCAGCGCAGCGATCGCTATCCTGCAGCTGCAGTCTCATTAGAGACATAAAATTGGCTGGGACTCACACTTCATATATATGTTGTGGTGAGTTTGCAATATTAACCCTTCTGAGGGTTATTTCTACCAGAAAAATTTTTTGACTGAATACCGCTGGGGTAACCCTGCCTGGTGGAGCGTTAACCCTTCAGCATATAAAAAAAAAGAAAAACCGCATAGTTTTTGCTGGTATTACCGCTTTGACCTGTTCATACAGGTGAGACATGTCTGAACAGAGTTCAGATGCCGCGGATCACGTCCCAGTGCCATTGCGGCAATCAGATACGCAGACCTCCACAACGTCTAGCGCTGCGGTCGACAGCGGTGAAAAATTGGACGATATCGCTCGATCGATCAACAACTTGTCTGACCTTTTAGGTCAATATGTGTCTGCTAATTCTTCTCAGAGGAAGCGACGCAGGCCGTTACCGGCCTCTACACGGAGCGAGTCAGACGTATCTGATATTGGGCAGAGTTCCCCTTTAAATTCGGATGGAGAAATATCCGATTCAGATGCGGACGAGCCGCAGGGGTGTTCCTCTATGGCGAAGCGTACGGAGGCATTAATTGAAGCCATGAGAGATATATTACAGTTACCGGAGGAGGTAACTAGTCGTCCTGGTAAATCAGCACGCATGTTCCAGGAGTCCCGTGCTTCGCGTACAACATTGCCAGCTCTGGATGAGCTTAATAGTGTAATAGAGGAGGAACGTCTATGTCCAGATAAGCGTTTTCATGGAACGCATTTCTTGGATACACTTTATCCTTGCTCTGCGGAGTTAAAGGCTAATTGGACTTCTGCTCCTGAAGTGGATGTGTCTTTATCTCAGCTTAATAAATCCTCACTACTCCCTATTAAGGGAAAAGCGAGCTTACAGGAGCCTTTGGATAGAAAAGCAGAATTGGCGGCAAAAGCAAGCTATGAGGCTGCGGGTCATGGATTCCGAGCAGTGCTAGGATCCATGTGTGCTGCTAGAGCTTCTCTAAGTTGGTTGGCACGTCTGAAGACGGAGTTGCACAATGAATCTCCGTTATCTGAGATACGGGAAACTTGTGAATGGTTAGAAACGGCAGCCTGTTGTATCTTTGATGCCGGTCTGGATACGGCATCTCTGCTGGCCAAAGCGCAAGTTTCAGCGGTCACAGTCAGAAGAGCTTTATGGCTCAGACAGTGGGCCGGGGACGCAGTTTCCAAACAAGGGTTGTTGGCCTTACCTTACAAGGGTGGCCATCTTTTTGGATCTGACCTCACAGAGCTGATTTCCAAGGCTAAGGCGAAGGAATCAGCATTACCACAGCGTAGGGCCATGGCCTCGGTGTCCAGTAGGCCTGGTGTCTATAGTGGTCGGCGGTCCTTTCGGGGCCGAGGACGATCTAGTCACTCCTCGTGGGGATCGGGTCGTCCTTCCTTCTCAGGAAAGAAATCCTCTCAGAAAACTCGTACTTCCTGGAAGCAGAGTTTCCGCCAGGACAAGCGGGAACTTGACAAGAAGCCCGCAAAGTCTAATTGACGCCAGGGGTCCACTCGAGGATTCTCGAGTGGGGGGTCGCCTGCTTCTTTTCAAGGCGACTTGGATGGCTCGCGTTCCAGATTCCTGGGCAACGCGGATTGTGTCGGCAGGCTATTTCATAGAGTTTGCTTCTCGACCCCCAAATGTTTTTTGTCAGTCTCGCGTTCCGTCGGAACCCGAGCTTGTTGTCGCTCTACAGCGAGAGGTCGAATCTCTGCTACAAAAGGGTGTAGTGATACCGGTTCCGTCAGAGGACCGAGGAAAAGGTTTTTATTCCAACCTTTTTATAGTTCCCAAAAAGGAGAACAAATTTCGCCCGATTCTGGATCTCAAGCGATTAAACCGGCATGTCCATGCCCGGAAATTTCGCATGGAGTCGCTTCGTTCCGTTGTGGCAGCTCTGTCACAGAACGATTTTCTGGTGTCAATCGACATTCGCGACGCCTATTTGCATATTCCCATCGGAAAGGCTCATCAGCGCTTTCTTCGATTTGCCATAGGTCAGAATCATTACCAGTTCGTGGCTCTGCCGTTCGGCTTAGCCTCAGCGCCAAGGGTCTTTACAAAAATTCTGGCGCCTCTCATGGCAATCCTTCGAAGACAGGGGATTACGATTCTCCCTTATCTGGACGATCTTTTGATCATGGCTTCCTCGGAGGAGGAGGCGTTGACGGCTCGGGATTTGTCTCTTCAGTTTCTGAAGGACTTCGGTTGGCTGGTCAATTGGGAGAAGTCGTCCCTGGAACCATCGAGGACAATCCTCTTTTTGGGAATGCATCTCGACACGTTTCGGTCGGTAGTTTCCCTACCACCAGACAAACAGTCATGTCTTCTTCGACATGTACAGATTATGAGATCCTCAACGGCAATGTCTCTACGGAAGTGTATGCGTCTTCGAGGACTGATGGTGGCGTCCATGGAGGCAATTCCTTTTGCCCAGTTCCACTCCAGGACTCTTCAAAGGTTCATCTTGAGTCGATGGAATCAGTCGCAATCGCTGGATTGCAGTGTCACCATTTCTCGCGCGGTGCGGGATTCTCTAGAATGGTGGTTACGTCCAGGGCATTCTCCCTGGGGAAGTCTTTCCTCCCTCCGAAGTGGTCAGTCATAACCACCGATGCCAGCCTGACGGGCTGGGGGGTGTTTGGAACAATCTATGGATTCAGGGGGTATGGTCATCGGAAGAGTCTGTGCTTCCGATCAACATCCTGGAATTGAGGGCGATTTTCCTTTGCCTCCAACATTGGACGGTCCCTTTGAGCGGTCTGCCAGTCCGTGTGCAGACAGACAATGCGACGGCTGTCGCGTATATCAATCACCAAGGTGGGACAAGGAGTTCCAGACTCATGGTAGAGGTGTCCCGAATTCTGATTTGGGCAGAGGCCAATGTACCAGCCATTTCGGCGATTCACATTCCAGGGGTTCAGAATGTTACAGCGGACTTTCTCAGTCGCAGAAGGATGGATTCCGGGGAATGGAGCCTCCATCCGGATGTGTTTGCACTACTGTGCTCTCGCTGGGGAACCCCCCAAGTGGATTTGATGGCATCCAGGTTCAATGCCAAGTTACCGACATTCATGTCCAGGTACAAGGATCCGAAGGCGGTGGCGGTGGATGCTCTAGTGGCTCAGTGGGATCAGTTCGAGCTGATCTATGTATTCCCGCCGATATCCTTACTTCCTCTAGTACTGCGTCGGATCAGACTAGAGAGGATTCCAGCTATTTTGATAGCTCCAGACTGGCCAAGAAGGGTGTGGTTCTCGACATTAATGTCGCTGTTGGCGGCACCTCCTTTTCCACTCCCTCTTCAACCGGACTTGTTGACTCAGGGGCCCGTTTGTCATCCGGACTTGATGTCCCTGCGTTTGACGGCGTGGCTCTTGAGACCGAAATCTTGACCCGTAGAGGTTTCTCAGCCGAGGTCATTGCTACCCTTCGTGCTGCAAGATGTCCGGCTACTACTAGGATTTACCACAAAATTTGGGAAACCTTCTTTTCGTGGTGTTTGGGGTCCTCTCGGAACCCGAGAAAATTTTCCATTCCCAACCTGTTGGCTTTTCTACAGCATGGGCTAGACAAGGGTTTGGCAGTAAGCACTCTGAAAGGTCAGATTTCTGCTCTGTCCTTATTGTTTCGGAGAACCATTGCTTCAAATAGAGACGTGCTCTCCTTTTTCCGAGGTATATCTCGTAAGTTTCCGCCGCGGAAGGCACCCGTGTCTCCTTGGCGGCTCAACCTTGTTTTGGAGGCTCTTCAGCATAAACCTTTTGAGCCTATGGTTTCTGCTAGCCTTTCTTTACTTTCTTGGAAGGTGGCTTTCCTTGTTGCAGTCACTTCCTTGAGGAGAGTTTCTGAGTTGGCAGCTCTTTCTTGTTCGCCTCCTTTTCTGGAGTTTTTTCCGGATCGTGTAGTGCTTCGCACTCGGGGTGATTTTTTGCCTAAAGTGGTGTCACAATTTCATGTCAACCAGGATATTGTGTTGCCTTCATTCTGCCCGGATCCGAAGAATGTGAAAGAGCGAGCTTTACACACATTGGATTTAGTGCGGGCCTTGAAGTTTTATCTATCTATTACTCAAGGTTTTCGTAAGACGGACTCCCTGTTTGTGGTTCCAACAGGTCGTCGGCGTGGTCAACGAGCTTCCAAGGATTCTATAGCTCGTTGGATCCGGTCAGCTATTTTGGAAGCTTACCGTCTTCGGGGTGAATCTTGCCCGATTAAGATTCGAGCCCATTCTACGAGAGCTGTGGCCTCATCGTGGGCTTTTCATCAAGGTGCCTCGGCAGTGCAGCTCTGCCGAGCGGCAACTTGGCGCTCTGTCCACACGTTTACAAAGTTTTATAAAGTGGACGTCAGTGCTTCCGCTGATGCAGCCCTCGGATGTAGGGTCCTGCAGGCAGCTGTAGTTTAAAGTTCTGGATGAACTTGTGTTTAGCGCTGGTTGCGCTTTGTTGTTAAGGTTGTTGGGTTTCTGCCTTTTATTGGTTTTTCCCACCCTTATTTTTGAACTGCTTTGGGACGTCCCATCAGTAATGAATACTGTGGCTCTCTTCCTTCCATCTGCAGCTGAAACACGGATTTTGGTAAGAACTTACCTGTAAAATCCTTTTCAGCGAAGGAAGGAAGAGAGACACAGCACCCTCCCAAGGCAGAAGTGTGTTGATGTTTTCAGATGCAGCGCGACCCTTATCTGATAGCGATTATCTGGGCTGAGGTCAGCGCGCTAAGGCTCTGTTCCAGCATCGCCAGCTCATCGCAGTAGTCAGGTTCCGTGAGTAGTACCTGTAACTCTGTGGTTTTTGGCTTTCTTTGCATGCATAACCTGTATCCTTGTGTTTTTTCTCTGAAGTTCCTTCAGAAGGGGTTATGTTGCTCCGCTGGTGATCTTGGCTCTTTTCCTAAAAGCTTTGGTACGACTGGAGCTGAGTAGGAGGAGCCCGAGCTGGAGGGGCCAGCCAGTCAGCACTCTTTTGATCTGAGGTGACATCCTGATCTGGGGCTCCGCCTACCCATCAGTAATGAATACTGTGTCTCTCTTCCTTCCTTCGCTGAAAAGGATTTTACAGGTAAGTTCTTACCAAAATCCGTGTTTTTTGCCATTGAAGCTAACGCTTCCTCCATCTCCTCTACCGTTAGGGGGCCTTCCAGGCTATCTCTAGCCTCCTTACTTAACCTAGGTATCCGGGTTCCCATCAAGAATTGGTCTATATTGTCCCCCCGTGTTAACTTTGAATTATATAGGTCACCTTAAAAGTCCTTAAACACTCCCAAAATATCTCTTGTTTCCGTGACCAAGGTGCCCTCTGGATTTGATAGATTATTTATATGTGTGTGTATATATATCGGCAAAAAGATTTCATCTACCTCTTTTTGAGCTTTCTTCATGTTTCGTTGCGCCTCTTATTTTATTCTGGTTTTTACATCTGGAGATATCCCGAATCCGTAAACCTCTAGCATAGGCCTTCATTGTATCCCACACCGTTCCTATACCAGTACTCCCCATGTTGTTCTGGAAGAATTCCTTCACTTCTCCTGTTATTTTCTGAATATCCACCGTTTCCAACCACACCGGGTGAACCTTCCACTCTTTCCGTCCAACACCCCCACTTATACCAGGCCTCATCTCCACCAACAAGGGACAATGGTCCGAAAGAATCCTCGGTAAATATTCAATATGCAGAATGTTTTGGTCAACCATCCCATTTCCCAAAGCTAAGTCTATTCTGGACATAGAGCCATGTGTCGGAGTGAGGACATATTCGTGCTACTCTTCAACATGTCTCACTCTCCACAAATCTATCAGGCCCACCTCTGACACATATTTAGCAAAGGGTGTCTCCTCCTCTCCTTCACTTCCACTCTGTTGTTTACTAGTTTTATCCCACTTTTTATTCATTAAATTGTTAACATCTCCAATCAATAGCACAGGGACCCCTATCCAATGTCTTGTGAGCTCTTTAATCTCTTGCAATTTCATCCCATTTTATGGCGGTGGAAAATACACTGCCACTATGCAGTATAATTTGCCATAGATTCTACAAACTAAAAAAGTGTATTGCCCATCGTTCTCTGTTTGTCTCAACTTCCTCAAACGGAGTCCCAGCATGCACCAAGATAGAAACCCCCCTTGCATATGCAGAGTACGTGGAGTGGTATGCTCTTTGAACCCATTTTCTCGCTAAACAACCAATTTTATCCCATATCAACCGATGGTGGCTGGTATTGTTACTCCCTATCCACCAAGTGGTATAAAAAGCAATACTTGATTGAACACTACAATGTCATACAATAGACTGAAAGGTGCTTAACATGAAAATACATTAAAAACACAAGAGGGACAATATGACCCATAGGTGCTATCTCAACCCACTTTGCGGTACGTTGTTTCAACCATTTATTGTATCTTATTATGTCCTGCCATGATTGGGAATATGGGAGCACTTGATTAGCCACGGTGGCATGTTTGATTATTTGGTCAGATTAGGCGTCTTTCACACTTCAGTCGTGCGACGTCAGTCAGAATCCGTCAAAATGTGAAAAAAAAAACAAATCCGCCATTTTTTTTTTTTTTTTTGGCGGATCAGTTTTCCCCTTGACTTGCATTAGTGACGGATTTTGACGGATGGTCATCCGTCAGGTCAGTTTTTTGACGGATCTGCAATTGGTGTCCGTCATTTCAATAAAAGGTCCAATGCAACGTTTTTTTGGTCCGCCAAAATCATCATAATTTCCGGGTGAACACTTCTTGGTGGATCCCTCAGAAAACTGATCCGTTTTCCATCCGTTTTTACACTTTTCTGACGGATCCGCCATTTTCACACTTGGGCTGACGTCACACGACTGAAGTGTGAAAGAGGCCTTATTTGCATCATGGCTGGTACTGATAGGTTTATGTGCAAGACTTGTGGGTTGAGATAGCAACTATGGGTCATATCGTCCCTCTTTTGTGTTTTTAATGTATTTTCATGTTAAGCACCTTTCAGTTTATTGTATGACATTGTAGTGTTCAATAAAGTATTGCTTTTTATACCACTTGGTGGCTGGTATTGTTACTCCCTATCCACCATCGGTTGATATTGTATTGAGCTGTGGTATATTGACCCCTTGTGGGTTATTTCATTATAGTGGGCATTATATGTGATTACAATCTTATCCTTGCAGGTGTTTCCATAAGACAAATAATGGACGGTCCTTGAGCCTTAATATTTTGGAGAATAGTGGTCCGTCTCTAAAGATACTGCCACACTAAACAATCCCGCTAGCGATCACGATAACGACGCATACTAATGCGATCGCTAGCGGGATTGTTTCTATATCGCTAAGTGCGGCCACATTTAGCGATATAGTTAACGACGCTATCGCCGTTAGCGATCTTCTTAACGACTTTAGCGGTACAAAAGTACCGCTAAATCGCTAAGAAAAGGTGCCACACTAGCGATATATACTTACCCAGTGGGAGCGCCGACGAGAAAATAGGGTCCGGAACGATTCCAGCGACGAGCGAGATCACAGCAGGAAGCTCGTCGCTGGCAGCTGCCGCACTGAACAACATCGCTAACGGGATCACTAAATAGTGACGTTTTTTAGCGATCCCGTTAGCGATATTGTTCAGTGTGGCATACCCTTTACAGTCCGCCAAACCACGCACGTTCCAACTTAATATCTTAATCCTACCCCCCATTGTTAATCAAAGTCAGCATCCGTATATATAGCCACATCATATAGTGTGTCTCACGCCGTCCATTTCCCGCCCTCCCCGTCTCCCTCCCAATCCCCCCCATGTCTCAACTCAAAACTCTTCTAATAACTCTTTTAACCATCCCTATTACCCCTACTCCTACCCCAAATTGTCGTTCCATTCTCTCTCTCTATCCGAGAGGGGGTGAATAAAAAGGGCCTATTACGCCAGCTAGTCCCTCTTTCCTAAACTGCCGATAAACAAAGACCTAACTGTCTTCCCCAAGGCCTCTCCCGCCTTATTAAAAATATTTTGAATAACATGTATATAACCTGTATGCATCGCCAGCACACCGCTTTCATCCAGTTTTAACCTGATAACCTGCAACAAATGGTTAAATGCAGTAGAAAAATGAGTTAAGTGCAAATACATGAATAAAACATATAATCTGCATCTCTTCAACTGTCCCTGTGCTCCCGCACTCGTCTAGAATTCTTTTCGATCCATTCCAGAGCTTCTTCTGGTGATTGCAAAAAATGTACTTTACCCATAGCAACCAATCTCAACTTGGCAGGATACATCATAGAATACGCAAGTCCCATGTCTCTCAATTTTTTCTTTACTTCTCTATAATTCATGCGTAGTTTTTGCACCGTTGGTGAATAATCCGAGTAAAACGAGATATCCTGACCGTCTATTGTTAACTCCTTAATCTTTCTCGCACTGCGCAGGATAGTGTCTCTGCCTCTGTAGTTTAAGATCTTGGCCAGCATGGCTCTAGGAGCTGCTCCTGGAGGCTGGGGTCTCAGTGGGACTCTGTGAGCTCGTTCTACCACAAAGACTTTTGACAATTTATCAGCTCCAAATTTGTCCCGTAATCAATTTTCAATAAATTCTGTAGGATTCGATCCCTCTGCTTTTTCCGGGACTCCCACTATCCTGATATTACGTCTCGACCTGTTTTTCGTCGTCCTTTGCAATGACATCAGTTAATGGCTTATCCTGCTTTTTTTGAGCAGCTTGTACAGATATTATGGTATGCCCAGCCGTGCTCACTCTTTCCTCTACTTCTATGCGGACATCCGCTTTCTGCATGGCAGCTTTAATATTAGTAATTTCTGTTTGCACACCAGTGACCTGCTTTGATAACTTAGTAAGCGTTTGCTTGCAATATGACACTACAGTGAACACATCTTTCAGGGTTGGTTCCCCCACATCAGAATCAATAACAGGCTCCATATTTTGATCTTGCCCAGTGCCTCCACAGTCATCAGCCTCACAGTTCACTGTACCTATTGTGTTCTCCTGATCCTCCATGTCATTTTCTGCCCAGCCTTACACTCTGAGGCTAAGTGCACACATTCAGGATTACCGTATATACTCGTGTACAAGCCGAGATTTTCAGCACCTTTTTTTTGTGCTGAAAATGCCCCCTCGGCTTATACACGAGTCATTGGGCAGAAACCAGCGGGGGAGGGGGTGCCGCGGCAGGAGCCGGTGGCTGGGACATCATACTCTCCCTCCCCGTGCCATCGCTGAATGTCCCGCAATCCTCTGTTGTACCCGGCTCCCTGCAGCTCTCCTGTGCTGAGCGGTGACGTAATACCACTCATTAAGGTCATGTAATATGGACGCGACGCCACTCCCATAGGCGTGGCGTCCATATTCATGGCCTTAATGAGCGGTATTACGTCACCGCTCAGCACAGGAGAGCTGCAGGAAGCCGGGTACAACGGAGGATTGCCAGGACGTTCAGCGATGGCACGGGGGGGGGGGGGGGAAGAGAAAGAACGGAAGGACGGGGGGGAGATGAGAGGGAGGACAATGAGCACGGAGCAGGACGGGGGGGAGGATGGAGAGCACGGAGCAGGACGGGGGGGAGGATGGAGAGCACGGAGCAGGACGGGGGGGAGGATGGAGAGCACGGAGCAGGACAGGGGGGAGGATGGAGGGCACAGAGGAGCACGGAGCAGGACGGGGGAGGATGGAGGGCACACGGAGCACGGAGCAGGATGGGGGGAGGATGGCGAGCACAGAGGAGCACCGAGCAGGATGGGGGGGCACAGGAGGACGGAGCAGGAAGGGGGGAGCACAGCGGAGGACTGAGCAGGAGGGGGGGAGCACAGAGCTGGATGGGGGAGCAAGGAACAGGACGGGGGCAGCACAGAGCAGGACGGCGGTTTATACACCTGGCTTATATGCGAGTCAATAAGTTTTCCCAGTTTTTTGTGGCAAAATTAGGGGGCTTGGCTTATACATGAGCATATACGGTATTTGCGTTTTTTTCGTGTTTTTTCGTTGCAAAAAACGCGTAAAAAACGCATGAATGAAGCATCCTATTTAGAATGAATTCTGCAATTTTTGTGCACATGGTGCGTTTTTTTCCGCGAAAAAAACGCATCGTGGAAAAAAAAGCAGCATCTTCATTAATTTCACGGAAAACTAGCGTTTTCCCCGCTATATTATTGAGCTAGAACTTTCAGGAAAAAATCGCGTTAAAAACGCGCAAAAATCCCCGCAAAAAAAACACGTAAAAACGCATGCGAAAAAAGTCCGGTTTTGCTCAGGAAAATTCTGCACACATTCCTGAACGTGTGCACTTAGCCTGAAAGTTCTGTTTCGTTATCGCTTGCTTCCACCCTTGCAAACTTCTCTAGGCGCGCAGCAGCCGACATCCTCTTAGAGCACGCTATGTTTTCTCTGGCCGCCTCCTCCTGAGCATCGACGCCATCTTGGCCCCTACCTCCTCTCCCAGGCCTGGATCCCGCTGTCTAGTGTGGGTCATTGCAGCGATCTTGCTCGTCAGGAACGCTCCCCGGGGCAGCAGGGGACCTTCACGCAGGACCCTGCGGTGATTAGGACTCTGTGCGATGCCCAGGCTCGGTGCACACAGCAGCTGTCGGCGGGAGAGCTCTGAACCGCGTCCGCTCACATCGCTGGCTAGGCCACACCCCTTAGTAACTCTCCATATGTGAACTAATTTTTCAAACTAAACCCCCCCAATAAATTCATCTAGGAGTGCAGTGATCATATGAACACCACTCGTGTCACAGAATTCTATACCATTGGGCAATGAAGAAAAAATAATTACATTTTTACCACCAAAATTTTGTTTTAGCCCCAGATTTTACATTTTCACACTTGAAAGCGGGTAAAAATGGCACCAAATTTGTCCCACAATTTTTGCTGAATGTAGATGTACCCCATATGTAGCTGTACAGTACTGCTTAGCCATACGGCGAGACTCAGGAGGGATAGAGCACTATTTGCCTCCTGGAGCACAGATTTTCCTAGAATAGTTTGCGGACTCAATATAAAAAGTCCCTAAGTGCCAGAAGAGCAGAATTCCCTCCCCCTACTCCCAAGTGACCCCCAGTTTGGAAATTATACCCATTTGGGAGTTTATCTACAGGTTTAGTGACTGTTTTGACTCAATGGGTGTTTTCCAGAAACAAGCAGCAGTGGATGTTGCTGAATGAAAATTGCAAACTGCCATTGTAGTACCCTTAAGTTGTGGTGCCCATCGCATGCTTCTCAAAACATGCACTTGTAAATTAGGATGGTTGTCATCGCTATAGTAATGCCAAACATGTGGACGTTAAATGTAGTCTAGTCACACTGGGCTCAGAAGGGATGGGGCATTTGAATTTGGGAGATCAGAATTTGCTGAATTTCTTTTGTGGGGTGAGGAGCCATTTCATCTTTTGAGAGACTTTGTACTACTAATAATGTGGAAGCAGCCTATATTTAACTGATGATGGACATGAGTGGAGACTTGTTTTTTTTTTTTTGTGGATTGAGTTGAAGCTTTTATTAAGAACATTTTACATAACATTTGGGAACATATTTATTTCGAACGTCCATGACAGCACCACGGAGAGAGGGGATCCTCCCTTTAGGAACAGGAAACCTACAGATACAAAAGGACGGCTCCTCTCCCACGCATCAGTTGGTTTCCTGTTCCTGGAGGACGGGTTCCCTACAGATGAAGCTCTTCGGAGGACCCAGGCCGGTTTCTCGACCCAGGTAGCAGGGGGGGGGGTGGTCTCCTACCCCGATCGGTGCGGAGTCCCTGGAAGCGCCACGGTGGGTCCGGATAGGACTCCACGGCAGTGTGCGGAGCAGGTGTAGCCGTATCCAGCAGGGATCCCCATCTCACAGCCAGCGCCAGTGGGTAAGTATTTCCCCCCCCCTCCCTAGGTCTGCGGTACCTTCCTCCTGTGTGGCCCTCCGTCCACCGGTCCTGTCAGGGCATTGGGGGGGGCCAGGTGGCGAAGCGGGCAGGCCGGGTCCGGCGGTGGTGTCGCGGCGGCATATCCCCGCGGCGTCTCTGCAGCCTCGCTGGGGGTCCTGGAGGTGACGCAGCGAGGGGTTTGGAATGGAGCCTCGGACACTGGGCCGGAAGTCGGATGCCGGCCGGCTTTTTTGGGAGTATGCGCTGCTGTATCGCGGCCGCGCAGTGCCTGATGTGGGGGGTGGGACAGAGGTGCTGTGGGTCTCAGGAGGAGGGGGGTGGAACCCTGGCCACACCTGCTGACGCAGATGTCCGGGGGAGGTCAGATATAAGGACCTGAGAAGCTGCAGGGAGCGCTTCTGATCCATTGTGCATAATGGAAACCTCAGAAGCTCCCATTGTGCAGCAGGAGGACCAGCAGGAGCTGGAGCGTACCTCTCTGAGACCACGGGTGAAACCCCAGCTGAAGGCCCGAAGCCGGACGAGTAACCAATCCGGCCGCAAGAGTTCCTCAAGTGTGAAGGATTCGACAGTGTCACTTGGCCCCCCCATGATCCGGTACCTACTACTGCGTGGACTGGGTAAGAGATCTTCAGGCCAAAACACCCAGTGATGCAGTGCCCCCCCCTTCTTTTTTTTTTTTTATTACCAGGGGAAGAAGTCTTCTGGAAAAACGAAGCTCATTGTGTGCCTTTTGCGCCTGCCCTCTGCCAGATGTTTACCCTAAAAGGTTATGCCAGCCGTGTATGCAACAGACGGTAGGGCATTAAAAGGAAAAAGGGGCAGTAGAGCTTGGGCTGATGTACTAACCCCCTCCCCCTTTTTCTTTTTAGATAGCAGAGGAGACTCCAGATTTTACCACGAGCCTGAGGGAAATAAGAGCTGAGGTGAAGGATTCCTTAAAATCCCTATCTCACAGAGAATCTTCTAGACGGAGGAGTAGGACTGTACCAGCGTTTTCTGATTCAGATTCCCCAGCTATCCATAAGAAGGGTGAAGATTTCTCAGGGCCCTCTTCTTCTTCTGCTTCTTCAGAGGAGGACGCTACCCGGTATTGTTTCTCCCTGGGCCAGATGGACAAACTTAAGTCAGTGAGGTCCACCATGGGGATAGAGATTGTAACGGGTCTGGGAGGCGGAACCTCTGAGCTTTATTATACAAGGAGGCTTTCCTTGTAAAGGAGCGGGTGGCGCCCAGGGAGACGGACAGGAAGTCACTGCAAGTGACGGGGGCAGTCTCTGGACAGACAGGTGGGAGGTCACGGCAAGTGACCGGGGCAGTCTCTGGATAGACAGGCGGGTAGTCACGGCAAGTGACCGGGGCAGTCTCTGGGTAGACAGGCAGGTAGTCACGGCAAGTGACCGGGGCAGTCTCTGGATAAACAGGCGGGTAGTCACGGCAAGTGACCGGGGCAGTCTCTGGATAAACAGGCGGGTAGTCACGGCAAGTGACCGGGGCAGTCTCTGGGTAGACAGGCAGGTAGTCACGGCAAGTGACCGGGGCAGTCTCTGGATAAACAGGCAGGCAAGGGGCCGGGGCAGTCTCTGAATGGACAGGTATATACGACCTGAGATGGTGGAGCCTCCCGGTAGGCTAGCAGGCAGATGACAGATGAGCGCCCCCAAGTGAGCAGGCGAGAGTCTCTGGAATAGCCGATGGACACCGCAGGTGATGGCCGAACCTCCAGGTAGGCTTGCAGGCAGATGGCAGATGAGCGCCCCCAAGTGAGCAGGCGAGAGTCTCTGGAATAGCCGATGGACACCGCAGGTGATGGCCGAACCTCCAGGTAGGCTTGCAGGCAGATGGCAGATGAGCGCCCCCAAGTGAGCAGGCGAGAGTCTCTGGAATTGCCGATGGTCACCGCATGTGACGGCCGACCCTCCAGGCAGGCTTGCGGGCAGGTAGCAGACAGCAAACTGGCAGGAAACAGGCAGGTAACTGGTAACGGACCCTGAGGGCTAAAGCAGAGTAGTGAACAGTGCAATAACAACATTGCTCGGCACCTCCATTAAGGAGGAGGTACTTTATATAGGGTGGAGTCCTCCGGCATTGGCCGGGGACCTTTTTGAAAGATGCGCGCGGCCCCTTTAAGAGCGGGGGAGCGTGCGGGCGCGCTCCCTAAGTCCAGAAGCAGGGAAGGAGCGCGCGGCCCCAGCAGGACGGAAGGAGGACGCTGAGCGCGGGTAAGGGGGGCGACGTCCCTGCCTGGCAGAGGACGCTGTCGCAGGGGAACAGCGTCCCTGCCTGGCAGAGGGCAGGGACGTCGGCGCTACAGTACCCCCCCCTCTAGGCCCCCCCTTCTTTAGGCCAGAAAGAAATTTAGCTAGGATGAGAGGGGCATGGATGTTCTCCCGAGGCTCCCACGTTCTCTCCTCAGGACCAAACCCCTTCCAATCCACCAAAAAATAGGTCTTTCTTCCTACCCTTTTGGTGGCCAGAATGTTCTCTACCTCAAATTCATCTTCAGCAGACACTGGAGCAGGAGGTGTACCTGTCGATTTGACAAAAGAGTTAAGTACCACCGGTTTGAGGAGAGATACATGGAAGGAGTTGGGAATCCGCAAATTGGCCGGGAGTTTCAATTTATAGGACACCGGGTTGATCTGACTGATGATCTCAAAAGGACCGATGAACCGAGGACCTAACTTGTAGGAAGGAATCTTGAGCCGGACATACTTGGACGAGAGCCAGACCTTATCCCCAGGACGGAATTGAGAAGGATCCAGACGTTTTTTGTCATCATGTTTCTTCATGCGCTCGGATGACAGAATGAGTGCGGACCGGGTACTCTCCCATATGGAGGAAAATTCGTTAACCAGAGATTCCCGCAGCTGGATTGTCCACAGAGATGGAGACAGGAACAGGGATCCGAGGGTGTTGACCGAAGACTACAAAAACGGAGATTTGGAGGAAGATTCGCTCTCGTGATTGTTGTAAGAGAATTCGGCCCAAGGCAGGAGATCCACCCAGTCAGAATGGTGGGCATTAACGAAGTGCCGGAGATAACTGATCAGATTCTGATTAATTCGCTCGACTTGTCCATTGGACTGCGGGTGGTAAGCGGAGGAGAAATCCAAGGTGACGTCTAGCAACTTACAAGTGGCTCTCCAGAAACGTGAGGTGAACTGTACCCCACGATCCGACACAATGTGACGAGGCAGACCATGAAGACGGAAGATGTGGCGGATAAAGTCTTTGGCCAACTTGGGTGCAGACGGAAGCCCTGGCAGAGGAATGAAGTGAGCCATCTTGGAAAATCGATCAACAACCACCCAAATGACCGTACAACCGGCCGAGACGGGCAGATCTGTTATGAAGTCCATGGCTATATGCTGCCAGGGGGCAGCGGGTACAGGAAGCGGAAGAAGACGGCCGGCAGGTAGGTGTCTCGGAACTTTGTTGCGGGCACAGGAGACACAGGCAGAAACAAAGTCTATTACGTCCTTGTGCAGGGTAGGCCACCAGTAATGCCGAGTAATGAGCTGGAGGGTCTTTTTCTGACCAGCGTGGCCAGCTAGTTTAGACGAATGACCCCAGTGTAGGATCCTCTCCCGATCAGGTACCGATACGAACGTCTTACCAGGAGGGAGACGACTTAGACTCACGGGAGCCACCTGCATCACTCTGGCGGGATCGATGATATGTTTAGGTTCCTCCTCGAGATCCGACACCAGGAAGGACCGGGACAAGGCGTCCGCCTTGATGTTCTTGTCGGCCGGGCGAAAATGTAAGAGAAAGTCAAAGCGGGCAAAAAACAAGGACCACCGGGCTTGGCGAGGGTTAAGTCTCTGGGCATGCTGGAGGTAAGCCAGATTTTTGTGGTCAGTGTAAATGATTACCGGATGAAGAGCCCCCTCGAGTAGGTAACGCCACTCCTCCAATGCCAGCTTGATGGCCAATAACTCTCGGTCTCCTATGGAGTAATTGCGCTCAGAAGAGGAGAAGAGTTTGGAGAAGAAGCCGCAAGATACCATCCTCCCGGATGAAGATTTTTGAGTAAGTACCGCTCCGGCTCCAGAAGAGGAAGCGTCCACCTCCAGGAAGAACTGCTTGTTGCCGTCCGGGCGATGCAGCACTGGAGCGGAAGAGAAGGCCTGTTTTAGAGAAAGAAAGGCCTCCTCTGCTTCGGGCGTCCACTGTTTGGGGTTAGCATCCTTGCGGGTGAGCGCGGAGATTGGAGCAGTCCGGGAAGAGAAGTGCGGTATGAAAAGGCGGTAATAATTGGCGAATCCCAGGAACCGCTGAATGGCCTTCAACCCCTCCGGTCGGGGCCATTTCTCGATGGCAGACAGTTTCTCCGGATCCATTCGTAGGCCTGTTTGAGAAATGATGTAGCCCAAAAACGGAAGCGAGGTCTGCTCAAAGAGACACTTCTCATATTTGGCGAAGAGGTGATTCTGCCTGAGCCTGAGCAGAACCTGACGAACATCCCTCCGGTGAGACTGGAGATCCGGAGAGAAGACCAAGATGTCGTCTAGGTACACCACAACGCAGGAGTAGAGAAGGTCCCGGAAGATGTCATTGACCAACTCCTGAAAAACTGCAGGAGCATTACAGAGACCAAAGGGCATCACCAAATACTCATAGTGGCCGTCCCGGGTGTTGAATGCCGTCTTCCATTCATCTCCCCGACGGATACGGACCAGGTTATATGCTCCACGAAGATCTAGTTTGGTGAAGATTCTAGCCCCCCTCAGACGGTCAAACAATTCGGGAATGAGCGGAAGAGGGTACTTATTCTTCACCGTGATCAGGTTTAGGCCTCTGTAGTCAATACAGGGACGGAGAGAGCCGTCTTTCTTTTTTACGAAGAAGAAACCTGCTCCCGCTGGGGAGGTAGATTTCCGGATGAATCCCTTGGCCAAATTCTCCTCGATATATTCGGACATCGACCTGGTCTCAGCAGCAGACAATGGGTAAATACGCCCACGGGGAGGCGTAGTACCGGGTAGCAGGTCGATCGGGCAATCATAAGGTCTGTGAGGGGGTAATGTCTCTGCCTCCTTTTTATTAAAGACATCCGCGAACGACCAATATGGAATCGGGAGCCCAGGTAGATTAGTTGGTGTAGGAGAAGGACGGACGGGATGAACAGGAACCAAACATGTTTTGTGACAGTCCTGTCCCCAGCGAAGGATCTCTCCAGTCTGCCAGTCGAGCACGGGTGCATGCTTTTGGAGCCAAGGCAGACCTAGTAAGAAAGCGTGAGAGAGTCCAGGCAGAACATGAAACGAGATGCTCTCAGAATGCAACATTCCCACCTGCAGGGTTATGGCTTCAGTGATAAGTTGGATGGGACGTGGTAGGAGACCCCCATCCACAGCAGCAACAGATACTGGTTCAACCAGAGGTTTGGTAGGAATGCGATATTTTTCTACTAGAGCCTGTGAAACAAGATTCCCGGCTGCTCCAGAATCAAGTTGGGCTAGTTCGAAATAACGGTTCTCCCCGAGGAGAATTGAGACTGACAGCAGCAGAGATGAAGAGGATTTATTCTTGTCTAGGTTGACCTCTCCGAGCGAACCTAGACACAAGCGTTTCCCGACCTCTCCGGACAGGTACGGATCCGGTGCTCCTTACTGCCACAGTAGAAGCAACTCCCCTCGGCACGGCGTAAGTCCTGACGGGCTTTGACCATCTTGGTCTGGTCGACCTGCATAGGCTCAGAAGTGTGTACCTGGGGAGAAGCGGAAGGAGTTACGGGTCTCTGAAAAGGAGCTAGACGAGGAAACCTTCTCTCACGGGTGACCTCTTTGGCGCGTTCCTGGAACCGTAGATCAATTCGATTAGCCAGAGTTATTAGGTCATCGAGAGAGGTTGGAATGTCTCGACCAGCAAGTTCATCTTTAATACGGCCGGACAGACCCTCCCAGAAGACAGATATCAGGGCATCATTATCCCAGGCCAGCTCCGAGGCAAGGGTACGGAACCGTATGGCATATTGCCCCACGGTGAGACTTCCCTGACGGAGACGCAACAGAGATGATGCAGAGGAGGTCTTCCGTCCGGGTTCGTCGAATACCTTCCGGAAGGCCGAGAGAAAAGCAGGCAGGTCAGACACCAGAGGATCTTCTCTCTCCCAGAGAGGATTGAGCCAGGCCAGAGCCTCTCCGGTGAGATGGGACATAATGAAGGCAATTTTGGCCCGGTCGGAGTTAAACTGGTGAGCCAGGAGTTCGAAATGCAGGGTACACTGGTTAATGAAACCCCGAGCCAGAGTAGGATCGCCTCCAAACCGTGGAGGAGCAGAAAGTCGAGGTCCAGGAACGGAAACCACGGAATTGGTAAGCAACGGAACTGCCGGATTGCGAGTCATGGCGCCAGTGGTGGTTGCTGGTGAAGTAGTCAGGGTGTCCAGGCGGGAATTAACGTTCCGCAGGTGACCCAGGATGGACTCCTGTTGAGACCTCTGACGAGATAGTTCATGACACAGGTCAGAGAGCGAGGGAGTTTGGGTGCCACCGGGTTCCATGGCCCGAGCAAACTGTAACGGTCTGGGAGGCGGAACCTCTGAGCTTTATTATACAAGGAGGCTTTCCTTGTAAAGGAGCGGGTGGCGCCCGGGAGACGGACAGGAAGTCACTGCAAGTGACGGGGGCAGTCTCTGGACAGACAGGTGGAAGGTCACGGCAAGTGACCGGGGCAGTCTCTGGATAGACAGGCGGGTAGTCACGGCAAGTGACCGGGGCAGTCTCTGGGTAGACAGGCAGGTAGTCACGGCAAGTGACCGGGGCAGTCTCTGGATAAACAGGCGGGTAGTCACGGCAAGTGACCGGGGCAGTCTCTGGATAAACAGGCGGGTAGTCACGGCAAGTGACCGGGCAGTCTCTGGATAAACAGGTGGGTAGTCACGGCAAGTGACCGGGGCAGTCTCTGGGTAGACAGGCAGGTAGTCACGGCAAGTGACCAGGGCAGTCTCTGGATAAACAGGCAGGCAAGGGGCCGGGGCAGTCTCTGAATGGACAGGTATATACGACCTGAGATGGTGGAGCCTCCCGGTAGGCTAGCAGGCAGATGACAGATGAGCGCCCCCAAGTGAGCAGGCGAGAGTCTCTGGAATAGCCGATGGACACCGCAGGTGATGGCCGAACCTCCAGGTAGGCTTGCAGGCAGATGGCAGATGAGCGCCCCCAAGTGAGCAGGCGAGAGTCTCTGGAATAGCCGATGGACACCGCAGGTGATGGCCGAACCTCCAGGTAGGCTTGCAGGCAGATGGCAGATGAGCGCCCCCAAGTGAGCAGGCGAGAGTCTCTGGAATTGCCGATGGTCACCGCATGTGACGGCCGACCCTCCAGGCAGGCTTGCGGGCAGGTAGCAGACAGCAAACTGGCAGGAAACAGGCAGGTAACTGGTAACGGACCCTGAGGGCTAAAGCAGA
Source organism: Oophaga sylvatica (assembly GCA_033576555.1). Lineage (NCBI taxonomy): Eukaryota > Metazoa > Chordata > Amphibia > Anura > Dendrobatidae > Oophaga > Oophaga sylvatica. The sequence continues at coordinate 543,430,091 of JARQOD010000001.1, forward strand.
GTAGTGAACAGTGCAATAACAACATTGCTCGGGCACCTCCATTAAGGAGGAGGTACTTTATATAGGGTGGAGTCCTCCGGCATTGGCCGGGGACCTTTTTGAAAGATGCGCGCGGCCCCTTTAAGAGCGGGGGAGCGCGCGGGCACGCGCCCTAAGTCCAGAAGCAGGGAAGGAGCGCGCGGCCCCAGCAGGACGGAAGGAGGACGCTGAGCGCGGGTAAGGGGGGCGACGTCCCTGCCTGGCAGAGGACGCTGTCGCAGGGGAACAGCGTCCCTGCCTGGCAGAGGGCAGGGACGTCGGCGCTATAGTGGTGGCGAGGCTGGAACGTTCAGTACAGGAGTTAATGTTTGGTGGTTTAGATCCAAGGAAACGTAGATCTTTTCTACTTAACAGAATTCAAGGCCTAATAGACTGAGTGGAAGAGGCCGAAAAAAGAGGCTCCTTACCCCAGACATTTAAACAAAGAAATCCCTTAACGGATAGATGGGATAAGGCCCCGAAGCTCGACGCAGTGGTAGCTAAGGCTTCTAAAAAATCTTCCATCCCCTTTGACGATATGGGTTCCTTGAAGGATCCGTTGAACAAAAAGGCGGATTCCTTCCTGAAAGGGACATGGGAGATGTCATCTGATGCTCTGAGACCAGCGGTAGCTGCTACTTGCACAGCCAGATCTATGATGGTCTGGCTGGATCAATTAGAGTCCCAGTTAGGAGAAGAAACACCTAGGGAATCTATCTTGAAGACTCTGCCAATTATTCAGAAGGTGGCGGATTTCTTGGCTGACGCTTCGCAGACTCAGTGAGAATGGCGGCTAGGGACGCAGGACTATCCAATTCGGCACGAAGGGCGCTGTGGCTGAAGAGTTGGCTGGTGGATATTTAGGCCAGATCCTGTCTCTGTTCCATCCCATGTGACGGCGAGTACCTTTTTGGCCCTGTCCTGGACCAACTTTTAGAAAAAGCAGGGGACGACAAGAAGTTTTCCAGTCTATTGACTCCTTCATACAAAAGGCCTTTCAGCAGGAGAAAGTTTGGCTGTAGAAGGTCGTCCAGGGAGCAAGTTAAAGGGAATGTGTCACCCCAAAATAGCCATATCAGAAAAAGATATGGCTGAATAGTGCGTCCCATAACTAAGCTAACGGTGTGTATCATATATCATGATACCCCCGTTTTCATATCAAAATACCTTTTTAAAGTTGGTGATTGTAGGTGTCAATCACTGCAGTCAGGTCAGGAGGG
>JARQOD010000001.1:543431753-543552891 GCA_033576555.1 Oophaga sylvatica
TCGGCATCTGTAAAATCATTACAGAACCCGACAGGATATGAGACATGGTTTACATATAGTAAACCATTCCATATCTGTTAGATTTATACATGTCCCTCACTAATAATGTTAGTAGTGTACGTGTGTAAAATTTTTAGAGCTGTAGGTGTTAAATGAAAGGATTAATTCATGGAAAAACCTTGCATGGGCTCCCGAGTAGAGTTGAGCGATACTTCCTGATATCAAGAAGTATCGGATCGGAATGGGTATCGCGATACCCAAAAAGTATCGGCGATACCCGATTCCGATACCGGAAATCCAATGCAAGTCTATGGGACAGAAATATCGGAACTAAAAAAAACCCTTTCTTTCCTTGTAAACACTAAATATACACACATAGAATACATATATATATATATATATATATATATATATATATATATATATTGTAGGGATGTGGTCTCGCTTGTGTGCGACCGGAGGTAAGCAGGAGGGCGACTCTTCCTGGTGCTTGAAGCAAGTTTATTAAGACTTCATAAACTTGCTGTAAAACAGAAAACAAAACAGCCTTCTCTGGCACAAAGTAACAAAAAACAGATATAAAGTCCTTGTACTCTAACCGAGTAGTCTCTTCAGCACACAGAAACTGGAGGTCTCCTCACCTCCAGCCACTCACACCTGTTGTCAGCCTGAGCCTAATTTATATCCCAGACACCCAGCTTCCCCAGAACACATGACTGGTCATGTGGTAGTGACATCATCCCAGGTCCTTTAACCACATACACTGCTATAGTGATGCCCCTACCCAGGCTAATGTGTACTGGGCTACATAACAGATACAAGGCATCTCTGAGCCAGATACCTCCCGTCTATAACACAACCCTTTGCCACTCTACATACCTCCCCCCTCTGCCTAAAGCCGTGGGGCTTGGCACTTTCTCCCACTAGACACGGGATTCTTGAGAGGGCATCAGCATTACCGTGTAGCTTCCCGGCCCTGTGTTCTACCTGGAAACTAAAGTCCTGCAGGGCTAAGAACCAGCGGGTGACCCTTGCATTTCTACCCCTGGTTTCCCTCATCCATCTGAGTGGGGCATGGTCAGATATCAATCTAAACTTTCGTCCCACTAGATAGTACCGTAAGGTGTCCACTGCCCATTTTATGGCCAAGCACTCCTTCTTCACGACAGAGTAATTCTTAATTATGCAAATTGTCTCTTCAGAGAGGAAGAGAGCTAGAACTCTAGTGCCACCTTTTGGAAGGTAGCAATCCTACAAGTCAATGTCGACCCTTTAACGAGCCTTATCACATGACCTAGGATAATAGCCAAACCAGAATCTCAATTTGCAGACACTGTGTTTCGGGGTTCAGCCCCTCGTCAGTGCAAAGCGGAGATCTGGTTTGGCTGTGTGAGAGGCGTCAGACCATTGTCCAAGAAATATCGTCACTCCTTGCGGAGATCAACATGCTAAGCATGCCGAGATGAGGAGACTTAAAGCCGCAATGCTCTTCTGGGAAATATGCTAATTATGCAAATTGTCTCTTCAGAGAGGAAGAGAGCTAGAACTCTAGTGCCACCTTTTGGAAGGTAGCAATCCTACAAGTCAATGTCGACCCTTTAACGAGCCTTATCACATGACCTAGGATAATAGCCAAACCAGAATCTCAATTTGCAGACACTGTGTTTCGGGGTTCAGCCCCTCGTCAGTGCAAAGCGGAGATCTGGTTTGGCTGTGTGAGAGGCGTCAGACCATTGTCCAAGAAATATCGTCACTCCTTGCGGAGATCAACATGCTAAGCATGCCGAGATGAGGAGACTTAAAGCCGCAATGCTCCTCTGGGAAATATGCTAATTATGCAAATTGTCTCTTCAGAGAGGAAGAGAGCTAGAACTCTAGTGCCACCTTTTGGAAGGTAGCAATCCTACAAGTCAATGTCGACCCTTTAACGAGCCTTATCACATGACCTAGGATAATAGCCAAACCAGAATCTCAATTTGCAGACATTGTGTTTCGGGGTTCAGCCCCTCGTCAGTGCAAAGCGGAGATCTGGTTTGGCTGTGTGAGAGGCGTCAGGCGTAATTCTTCTCACACGAAGATAGCTTCCTGCTCAGGTAAAGGACTGGATGCTCCTCCCCATGTATCTCCTGTGATAGAACTGCTCCCAATCCGACATCTGAGGCATCTGTTTGAAGAACAAACTCCTTCTTAAAGTCTGGGGCTATCAGGACCGGTTGTTTACACAGGGCCCCTTTCATTTCTTGGAAGGCCAACTCTGCTTCTTCAGACCATTTTACCATCACTGATTTGGTCCCTTTCAGCAGATCAGTCAGAGGGACAGCCCTCGTGGCGAAGTTTGGGATGAACCTTCTGTAGTACCCGACAATCCCCAGGAAGGCTTTCACTTGTTTCTTGGACAACGGTCTTGGCCATGTTTGAATCGCCTCGATTTTATTGATTTGGGGTTTTATTCCACCACGACCTACTACATATCCAAGGTACTTGGCCTCTTCCTTCCCCAAGGCACACTTCTTCGGGTTTATTGTAAACCCTGCTTCTCTTAGAGCATCAAACACTGCTTGGACCTTTCCCAGATGACTCTCCCAGTCCGGGCTGAAAATAACGATATCATCCAGGTACGCAGCGGCGTATTGCTTATGAGGTGCTAGGATCCTATGCATGGCTCTCTGAAAAGTCGCTGGCGCTCCCTGCAGGCCAAACGGCATCCGGACATACTGGAAGCATCCGTCTGGTGTTGAAAACGCCGTTTTCTCCTTGGCTTCCTGGGCCATGGGAATCTGCCAGTATCCTTTCGTCAAATCCAAGGTGGTTATGTACCTGGCGGGTCCAAGTCTTTCGATGAGCTCATCAACGCGTGGCATGGGATATGCGTCACACTTGGAGACCTCATTCAGCTTCCTATAATCATTGCAGAATCTCCATTCTCCATGAGGTTTCGGGACCAAGACGATAGGACTCGCCCAACCGCTCTTGGATTCCTCAATGACTCCGAGCTTCAACATACGCTCCACCTCCTTGGAGATTACTTCTCGACGGGCCTCAGGGATTCGATAGGGCTTCACATTCACCCGCACATGTGGCTCTGTCAGAACTTCATGCTCTATGACCTTCGTGCACCCTGGCAACTCTGAAAACAGGTCCCTGTTCCTCTGGAGCAACTCCCGGCATTGCTGTTTCTGGTCCTTTGATAGGGTCTCTGCTATCGTAACCCCTTCAACGTCACCTTCTGAGTGGCCCAGCAAGCACGGAGTTACAGCTGATTCTCTATCATGCCATGGCTTGAGGAGGTTGACATGGTACACCTGGTTTGGTTTCTGTCCGTCTTCCGGGTTGGTGAATCCTATAGTTTACCTCACCAAGCTTCTCCATCACCTCGTACGGCCCTTGCCATTTGGCCAAGAACTTGCTTTCCACCGTCGGAACTAGCAAGAGCACTCGGTCTCCCGGATTGAACTGTCTTACTCTGGCTGATCGGTTGTAAACCCTGGCCTGGGCTTCTTGTGCCTGGAGGAGGTGTTCCTTCACGATTGGCATCACCTTCACAATCCTCTGTTGCATCAGGGCCACATGCTCAATAACGCTTCGGTGGGGCGTCACTTCGGCCTCCCAGGTTTCCTTGGCGATATCCAGGAGACCTCGCGGATGTCGGCCATACAGAAGCTCAAACGGTGAGAACCCCGTGGAGGCCTGTGGAACTTCACGGATGGAAAACATCAGGTAGGGTAAGAGACAGTCCCAGTCTCTACCATCCTTCTCTATGGCTTTTCTTAGCATGCTCTTTAGGGTCTTGTTGAATCTCTCCACAAGGCCATCTGACTGAGGATGGTACACTGAGGTCCTCAACTGAGAGATTTGCAGGACCCTGCACAACTCCTTCATCACTTTACTCATGAACGGTGTCCCTTGGTCGGTCAGAATCTCCTTCGGCAAGCCTGTCCGGGAAAACACATGTACCAACTCGCGGGCTATGCTCTTCGCTGAAGAATTTCTCAGGGAATTGCCTCCGGATAGCGTGTGGCATAGTCCAGGATGACTAATATATACTGATGGCCCCGGGCTGATTTAACTAGGGGACCGACCAAGTCCATGGCAATTCTCTCAAATGGCACTTCAATAATGGGCAGTGGCACCAGGGGGTTCCGGAAATGAGAGGTAGGGGCAGTTAACTGACATGTAGGGCAGGACCTGCAATAGTTTACTATCTCCCGGTGACATCCAGGCCAATAGAATCTTTGAATAATCCGTTCCTGTGTTTTGTCTACCCCTAGGTGTCCCCCCAAGATGTGTGAATGGGCCATATCCAACACCTTCCGTCTATAGGACCCGGGTACTAGCAACTGCTCCACCAACTCCTCCCTTATTTTCGTGACCCGATACAACAGCTCCCCACTCAGCATAAAGTATGGAAATCTGGTGTAGGCCCCCGGTTCCTGTGCAACCCCATCAATGACAGTGATATTGTTGAAGGCTTCCTTCAGAGTTGGGTCCCTGTGTTGGGCAGTCCCAAAATTCTCACTGGCCACCCCTAACTCTGGAATGTCAGATACAGGAGACACTTCTTCCTCATCTCCCACCAGGACACAAAAAGGAAACCTGTCTTCCTCTGGGTATGGTGCTACCTGATTAGGGCTTACTGGTTCCCTATTCTGGCTAGTGACCTCAGCAGACTTTCCCCACAGATCCCAGAATAAACAAAAATCCCGGCCTATAATTATAGGGTGCAATAAGTCCCGAACCACCCCGACTTCATGGGACTCAGTGCCCAGCGCAGTCTCAATGTCCACTCTGGCCATAGGGTAGTCCTTTGCATCGCCATGTATGCATCGCACGCCAACCTTTTTCCCCGGGAGTAGTTTGAGAGGCAGATTCGCCCTCACCAGGGTCACAAGACTCCCGGAGTCCAGCAGCGCCGTTACTACTCAACCGTTCACCCTCACGGGACATGCTTGGGGCCCCTCGTTCAGGATAGAATCCACACTGCAGACTGGATCGGCATAGAATGAGATACGGCGTCCCATGCTGCAGTCCATCTGCTCGGTAGTCTGGGGACACCGTGCAGCTATATGTCCTGGCCTGTGACACCTCCAACAGATAACATCACCCGTAGGGACCTTGGGCACCACCTCCCCCGCCCCTTTTGACCTTGGACGCGCCACCCCTTTTTGGGACTCCGCCCCCTGCTGGGACCCCCAGTACGGAATGGGCTGCTTCCCCAAGGTACCTTCCATCCCCTGGTACCTCTCGACCAGTCCGACCAGTTCATCGGCACTCCGGGGATCACCCTGGGCAACCCAAGTCTGCAGGGGCCTGGGCAGGGAGTGCACAAACCGATCCATTAGGACTCTTTCCACCATTTGTGCCGGCGTGGCGGACTCTGGCTGTAGCCATTTCTGGACGAGGTGCAGCAGGTCAAACATTTGGGAACGCGGTGGTTTGTCCCGGTGATACTCCCAGCGGTGCACCCTCTGTGCCCTGACAGTCATTGTCACCCCCAACCGTGCAAGGATCTCCACCTTTAATTTAGGATACTCCTGAGCGTCCTGCACAGTTAAATCAAAGTACACTTTTTGGAGTTCCCCTGTCAGGTATGGGGCCAGTACCTCTGCCCACTGCTCTGGGGGAAGTCTTTCCTTTTCAGCAACCCTCTCAAAACAGACAGGAAGTCCTCCACATCATCTCCGGGGTCATTTTCTGTATGGTGCGTCTTACCGCCTTCCTGATGTGGTTGTCATCGTCCCGACCTGGGGTTGGGGCGCTCGTCCTGTCCTGGATGGCGGCTGTCAGAAGCTGCAACTGCTGCCGTTGTTCCTGCTGGCTTTGTTGTATTTGCTGCACCAACAACCTGTTGGTCTCTTGCTGCTGTGCCTGCGCCTGGACCAAGTGCTTCAGCAGGTCCTCCATTTTCTCCTGCAATGCTGGCTGGGTTGCTATGACCTTTACCCACGACATGCAGCACCCACTTCTCTGCTGGGACCGCTGCTCGCACGTCTCCACCAATTGTAGGGATGTGGTCTCGCTTGTGTGCGACTGGAGGTAAGCAGGAGGGCGACTCTTCCTGGTGCTTGAAGCAAGTTTATTAAGACTTCATAAACTTGCTGTAAAACAGAAAACAAAACAGCCTTCTCTGGCACAAAGTAACAAAAAACAGATATAAAGTCCTTGTACTCTAACCGAGTAGTCTCTTCAGCACACACACACTGGAGGTCTCCTCACCTCCAGCCACTCACACCTGTTGTCAGCCTGAGCCTAATTTATATCCCAGACACCCAGCTTCCCCAGAACACATGACTGGTCATGTGGTAGTGACATCATCCCAGGTCCTTTAACCACATACACTGCTATAGTGATGCCCCTACCCAGGGCTAATGTGTACTGGGCTACATAACAGATACAAGGCATCTCTGAGCCAGATACCTCCCGTCTATAACACAACCCTTTGCCACTCTACAATGTATATATATATACATGTCATTGTGACATATATATATACATATATTTATAGTTCATACACTTCTACATAGTAAAATAGCCTCTGATTCAATTGCCGGGTAATGCCGGCTTTTGTGAAAATACAGAAGCACCCGACATGAAATGACACATGGTTTACATAGAGTTAACCATGTCTTTTCATGTAGTTTGATATCTGGTTTTCACAAACAATTACATGAGTGTATGTGTGCAAAATTTCACACCTGTAGGGGTTAATTAAAGGTGTAAATTCGTTGTAAAAAAAAATGGACTTTTTGCTACGAATTTACACCTTTAATTAACCCCTACAGGTGTGAAATTTTGCACACATACACTCATGTAATTGTTAGTGAAAACAATATATCAAACAACTTGAAATGACATGGTTAACTCTATGTAAACCATGTATCATTTCATGTCGGGTTCTGCATTTTCACAAAAGCCGGCAATTGAATTAGCGGCTATTATACTATGTAGAAGTGTATGAACTATAAATATATATATATATATATATATATATATATGTGTCACAAATTCAATGACATGTATATATATATGAGGTGTAAAATTGTTGAAAAAAAATGTGTGGGCTCCCGCCCTATTTTCTCAACCAGACAGACAAAGCCAGCGAGTGGGGGCAGATAATAATAGCCCAGAGAGGGACCATTATTTTTGCCCCCCCCCAGACACCCCAGAAAAGACAAATCTATAATTAGATTCGCCCTTTCTGGCACTTTGCCCGTCTATTCCCATTGCCCTGGCGAATGGGTTAATAAGGGGTTAAAGCCACCTTGCTATTGAAAGGTGACCTTAAGCCAAGTTAATAATTGAGAGCTGTCAATTAGACAACTATCAATTATTAATCCTATTGCATGAAATAAAAATAAAACACACACACTTTAATTAAAAATCATTTTAATGAAATAAAGACACATGCTTTTGACCATCTTTTATTTTACTGCAAAAACCATTTCCTGTAATAAAAATAAAATAAAAAAGCAAAATTATTCTTACCTATCCCATGCACAGTCAGGTCCCACGGTGTAATCCATCAGAAAGGGTTAATGTTTACTGCAGGGACCTCAGCTAATGCTGCAGCCTCACAGTAAACCCCAGACTGAATCATCTCCTTCCAGGAGAGGAAGTGGAAAGCTTAATTGATTGCTTTCCACTTTCACTTCAGGTCAGCCAGGGACACCATCAGTGACGTCAGAGGGAACTGATTAACAAAAATAGGGGATCCCCTAGAAAAAAAAATGGCGTGGGGTCCCCCCTATTTTTGTTAACCAGCCTGATGAAGCAGACTGCTGAGGCCTGGATTTTCAGGCTGTTAAGGAGCCAAGATCCATGAACCTTGCCAGCCTGATAAAACTAGGCCACAGCAGTCTGCTTATCTTGGCTGGTTAACAAAAATAGGGGATCCCCTCGAAAAAAAATGGCGTGGGGTCCCCCCTATTTTTGTTAACCAGCCAGATGAAGCAGACTGCTGAGGCCTGGTTTTTCAGGCTGGTAAGGATCCAATATCCATGGACCTTGCAAGCCTGATAATACCAGGCCACAGCAGTCTGCTTAGCTTGGCTGGTTAACAAAAATAGGGGATCCCCTCGAAAAAAAAATGGCATGGGGATCCCCCCTATTTTTGTTAACCAGCCAAGTAAAATGCAGACTGCTGCGGCCTGTTATTAAAAGACTGTCAAGGCCCATGGATTTTGGCCCTCAACAGCCTGATAATACCAGGCTACAGCAGCCCCACATTTGGCGCATCAAAAGATGTGCCAATTGTGGCACTTTACCCGGCTCTTCACTTGCCCTGTAGCGGTGGCAAGCTGGGTAATAAGGGGTTAATGTCACCGTTGATTGCACGGTGACAATAAGCCCGGTTAATAATGGAGAGGTGTCAATAAGACACCGATCCATTATTAGTCCCAAAGTTTATAAATGTTTGGATGCAAGGAGTGACGATATTTCTTGGACAATGGTCTAACGCCTCTCACACAGCCAAACCAGATCTCCGCTTTGCACTGACGAGGGTCTGAACCCCGAAACACAGTGTCTGCAAATTGAGATTCTGGTTTGGCTATTATCCTAGGTCATGTGATAAGGCTCGTTAAAGGGTCGACATTGACTTGTAGGATTGCTACCTTCCAAAAAGTGGCACTAGAGTTCTAGCTCTCTTCCTCTCTGAAGAGACAATTTGCATAATTAGCATATTTCCCAGAGGAGCATTGCGGCTTTAAGTCTCCTCATCTCGGCATGCTTAGCATGTTGATCTCCGCAAGGAGTGACGATATTTCTTGGACAATGGTCTGACGCCTCTCACACAGCCAAACCAGATCTCCGCTTTGCACTGACGAGGTGCAAAGTGTTCTGGATACCTTGAGTGCTGTCTCTTGGCCTTCCGGCATCGCCACTTTGGTGGCTTAAGCCGGTTGCTGCTTTAGGGAGATAGCCAGGAGGATTCAGGGAGAAGATCCTTGGAGTTGTGGACGATGGGAGTCCGACTTCAATTCTCTGGGACCGGTGATAGCCGGGTCAAAAATGGATTCCGGATTGAAATCGCTGAAGATAAGTTGCATTTTTCCCTGGGATATTTGGTCAACATGGGGTTTTATGACATCCTGAAGATTCGGAAGTCCGATATAATATGCCTGCAGGAGTTCAGAAGGGAAGGCAGGTATGTGCTGGTGCTATCTTCTATGGCGGCTTGCCAGAATTTGTTTACTGCCCTGAAAAATGGAGTGGCAAATCCTTTGCTGGAAGGACTTACCTTTACTGTGTTATACTCCAAGGGGATATCCCACTTGTGGTTTTCATGCACAACCCTTTTGTTTCCCTGGAGGACATTACTTTATTTTTGAAAAGACATTGCATTTATGTTCAGTACTCCCACAGGGTCCTGAATGGAGAAGGGCTCTGGACCGGAAAGTACAAATTTTTTGTGAGATTTGGGATGGATCCCCAAGGCCCGGGAGGCATCCATTACCCCCTCTTAATTTTTCAATTGGGAAAAATAGTGTTTTTTTTTTTTTTTTCCAGATGCCCCACTGTATTGCAGGAGGTGTAAAAATTTCGGGCATACCCAGGATAGTTGCAAGGACATGCCAACTTGTAGGAATTGCAATGGTTCCGGCCATATGGCAAAAGACTGCACAAATCCTGTTATGTGTAATGCTTGTGGTGAGGAGGGCCATAAGTATCGGGATTGTAAGGCCAGGATCAGTCCTAGGTCTTACGCTGAGGTCACAGGTGGGGCAGCTGCGCCCCTGCTGCTGTTGTTGACATTCCACAGGTTACAGACCCGGATCTTATTGAGGAACCTGAAATCATGGATGCACATGAGGAGGCCCTGCCTGAAACGGAGACTCCCAGCCCAGAGGTGGCAGGTTTGGAACTTGCTGAGGTTGAATGTGAGCTCCCTCATCAGTCTGATGTCTGTGGGGAGGGGGAGTTGGAGGGTTCTCTTGGTAATACCCCCAGTATATCTTGGTTAGCTACTGAGGAGGAGTTGACCAGTTGTGGAGATCAAGGTGACTTCACTCTTGCAAGGCCCTCTGAGGAGGAGGAGGAGCCTGGAACTTCCTGTAAAAAGCCCAGAACGGATTGGGCGGACGCCGGTGAAGATTGTTTAAGTCCGGTGAGTGAACGTAGTTACCCTCAGAATGTCTTCTCTCCTGACACCAATGTTTTTTTAGGCATTCCCGCAGACGTAAACAGATTCGGGGAGTTGCAGTTCCAGATGGAAGACGAAAACGGCTGAAGAAGAAGTGGCCTGTTTGTCGTCTTGTAAATAACACCATCATGTTATGGCTCCCCAAGCTGGTTGGGGCATTGCGTCCCTGAATGTCAGACAAATTAGATCTAAATCCAGGAGGGCAGTCGTCCTAGATTATATTAAACAGATGAATGCTCACATATTTTGTCTTCAGGAATGTGGGATTGAGGACGCTCCAAGCGATAAGGACTGGCCTTACGGTCAGCATGTATGGTCTGGCTCATGTGTTAATAGGAATGATGGTGTAGGGATATTAATGGGTAACAGGGAGATTAGTTTAGATAGCTACACGGTGGTAGAGGTGGGAGATGTATAATTGCACATGTTAGCTATAGGGGGTGGCGGGCTAGAATTATTAATGTGTACTGTCCATCAGGAAAGGATGGGAAAAAGGAGCGTCTGGCTCTTTTGGAAAATTTAAGTTTGTTTCTTCCCGGCAAAATGCCTACAGTTTTAGTTGGAGACTTTAATTGCATCACAGAAGGGAATTGTGACATAACTGGTAAAAAGTTATCCAATCTTATTTCTGATTTTTCCCTTCTAGATGCTGCTGCTCTGAAATTTGGCATCCCACCACCGCCAACATACCATGCTGATAGGGGTGGTATTGCATCCAGAATAGATAAAATGTTGTTTTCCAAAAATATGTTGTGTATGAATTTTGAACAAAATGCTGTACCTTTTTCTGATCATGAGTGTTTGAGAGGTGTGTTTAGTGCGATTGATGACCGTGTGTATGGTGGTGGGGTTTGGAAGCTGAACGTTAGGTTGTTAGAAGATGAGGATGTGATGAATGAATTAAAAATAAAGTATAAAGAGTGGAGAGTATGTAAGAGGAATTTTGCGTGTGTGCTGGAATGGTGGGACTGGGTTAAGGTGTGTTGCAAAAAATTCTTCAAAAAATGGGGCTATAAAAAAGCTGCTATTTATCGGGAAAGATTTAATGATTTAAACAGGCGTATAGACTGGTTAAGGAAGTGTGGAGAAAGTGGGATGGATGTGTCTGATGAGCTGGCTGAGACAAAGAGTGAACTAAAGCGTGTTATGGATGCGAAAGGAAAGGAAATCATCTATCGCACCAAAATAGAACATCTTGAGAAAGATGAAAAGTGCACAAGGTTCTTTTTTAAGAAAATGAATGGGAGAAAGGTTGATATGGATAAAGTCCTGGATAGGAACGGTTTGTGTGTGTCAGGTGAGAATGTGATAAAGGAGGTGAATAGGTTCTACAGCAAGTTATATGATAAAAAATGGATTGACTCTGGTCTTGTTTCAGAAGTGCTGAATGGGTTAGAAAACAAGTTGGGTAGTGAAGATTGTGATATTTTGAATGAGGATGTGATTATGGATGAAGTAGAAAACGTGATGAAGAGTGCTAAAAAGAATAAGACACCAGGGAAAGACGGATTGCCGGTAGAATTCTATGTGAAAGCATGGGATTTCCTGGGTGCTGATTTGACTGAGATATGTAAGTACATGTGGGAGAATGGTAAGTTGTGTGAATCAATGAAGGAGGGGGTGGTTGTGCTTGTGTATAAGAAAGGTGAGAGAAAGTGTTTAGAGAATTGGAGACCTATAACGCTGCTGAATGCAGATTACAAAATCTATAGCAAATTGTTGGCGAATCGTATGCGTGAGGTGATTGGTAATGTTGTGGATGAGGATCAGGTGTGTGCTGTGCCTGGGAGAGTATGAGTGATAACTTATTGTTATTAAGGGATTTGATTGGGGACTGCATGGGAAGGAAACAGAAGTGTATGGTTCTGACAATTGATTTTGAGAAAGCGTTTGATAGGGTCTCGCATGTGTTTTTGTTTAAAGTTCTGGAGAGAATGGGATTTCCTAAAAAATTTGTGAATGGGTTAATGTCTTTGTATGATTGTGTGTCAAGCGAGTTTCTTGTTAATGGATGGTTGAGTGAGAAAGTGAATATTATGTCTGGTGTAAGGCAGGGGTGTCCCATCTCCCCTGTCTTATTTGTATGTGTGATTGAACCTTTGTTGTGCTTGGTGAGACGTGATAAAGTGGTGCGAGGTTTGTTGGTACCGGGGAGTGGTGGAAAGCATGTGAAAGTTCTTGGATATATGGATGATGCTGTGGTTGTGAGTGAAAGTGTTGCGTCTATGAGTAGAGTTAAGTTGCTTTTGGAGTTTTTCTGTGGTGCGTCTGGTTTTAGAGTGAATTGGAATAAATGTAGTTTTAAATGTTTTGGGGATGATGGGGTTAAAATGGAGGGGGTTAAATGTGAGGAGGGTGCTCTCAAAGTGCTGGGAGTATTATTTAATAAGGAGCTGGAAGGTAAGGAGAGCTGGGAGGAGTGTGGATTGCGCATAGAGCGTAAGTTAAATTTTTGGCGACTGAGAGACTTGACCTTGAGTGGTAAGATTTTGGTCATAAAAGCGGTGATTCTTCCGATTCTGCTTTTTATTGCAACAGTTTTTCCACCGTCTAATAGGAAAATAAAAAGAGTGGAAAAGTTAGTTTTTACTTTTTCTGGAGTAGTAAAATAGAAAAACTTAAGAGAGAAAGTCTTTTTAAGGCATGTCACCATGGTGGCATGGCCTTTCCAAACATTGAGATTTTTCTGGGGCTTCAGTATATCAAAACGGTAGTTATTTTGTTGAATAAAGGAAATAAAGGAGCTTATATGGCAAGATTATTCTGCTGGTTGATGTTATGTGGCTTGTGTTGGAGAAAGAGGGATGCTAGAGTGCCTGTTGCTTTCAAGTGTCCGGTCTGGTATGAGGTGATTGAAAAGTTTGTGAGGAAGCATGATTTACTGAGTGTGCCGATGAATGATTTTAGAATGGCTAAGAAGGTGATGAAAATAATACATAAGAATGATGTGGAGGTAATATTGTGGGTTTGAGAGGGAATGAAGTCTCGGTTGCATGGAAGAGTTTGGGAACGCATGGGATATCTAATAGACAAAGGGATATTGTATGGATGTCCTTGCACAATATTTTGCCTGTGCGACAGGTTCAGAAGAGACGAGGTCTGACCAGAACGGAAGTGTGCCCGAGAGAAGGTTGTGGTGGATGTGAGACTGTGTGGCATACTATGTGGGACTGTGATTATGCGTACAGTGTGTGGAAGTGTGTAGGTGGGTTGTGTAAGGAATTAGCGGGGGTGAGTTTTATTGACTGGCGTGTTGCAATGTTTGGAATTGGTGCATGTGGTCGTGTGAAAAATAGAATCCTATGGTTAATTATGACTTGTGTGATGCAGAGTTTGTGGGATGTGAGGAATTTAGGAATTTTCAAAGAGAAGCATTTATCTGTGAATAAGTGTGTCGGGCTGATCCTTTCTAGATTATACTTGATTTATAAATTAGACAGTGAAGGCGGTGGTGGTTCTGATGCTAGAGGGCGTTTGGAAATTTTAAAAATGGCATCACCTGATCAAATATCAGTGAATTTTAGTGATGTTTATTGATGTTTATGACGTCTTTTGTGTATACCTTTAGTTTGTTATGCTGAATTAAATATGAACCATGATGATGAGAGTTGAAACAACGACGTTTAAGTTGATGAGCTTATATTGAGTTGTTTATAACTAACCTGAATGGTTTTAAAAAAAAAAAAATGAAACACAGTGTCTGCAAATTGAGATTCTGGTTTGGCTATTATCCTAGGTCATGTGATAAGGCTCGTTAAAGGGTCGACATTGACTTGTAGGATTGCTACCTTCCAAAAGGTGGCACTAGAGTTCTAGCTCTCTTCCTCTCTGAAGAGACAATTTGCATAATTAGCATATTTCCCAGAGGAGCATTGCGGCTTTAAGTCTCCTCATCTGCATGCTTAGCATGTTGATCTCCGCAAGGAGTGACGATATTTCTTGGACAATTAAATGTTTAAAAAAAGACACAGCCAGAAAAAAGTATTTTAATGAAATAAAAGAGACAACACAGTTTTCAATAATTTTATTACACTCTCATCCTGCGACGCCATCGATCTGTAAAAAAAGGAAAAAAACAAACCAACAGTATACCTCCGGTCCGACGCAGTCCATAGTAACGAGTGTCCCACGACGATCCAGCTCTGCTACATCGGAATGCCAGGCAGAGCCTAACATCCCGACGCAGCACAGCTGGTACTGGCATCCCCGGCGGTGACGTCATCGGACTGCTTTACGGCCGCGATTACCCAGCAGCACGTGCAGTTATCGCAAGAAACTGCATGTGACCGCCAGGGAGAAGATAATGGCGGCCATGAAGCAGTCCAGGACGTGACCGCCGGAGATCTTCTGCCAGGTAAGTGCCGCTGACTCCTGAGAGACCCGACCGACGGACACTGACAGTGACAGGAACATTCCGATTCCGGTATCCGATATGACGAAAATATCGGAACTCGGAATCTGAATTCCCATACAGCAAATATCGGCCGATACCCGATATTTGCAGTATCGGAATGCTCAACACTACTCCCGTGCAATTTTCTCCGCCAGAGAGGGCAAGCCAGTGACTGAGGGCAGAAATTAATAGCCTAGAGAGGGAACATTGTTTTTGGCCCCCCCCTGACTAAAAAAAATCTGTCCCCAGCCACACCAATTCTGGCACTTACTCTCTTCCCATTGCCCTGTAGCGGGTGGCATATGGGGTAATAAGGGGTTAATGTCACTTTGCTTTTGTAAGGTGACATTAAGCCTGATTAATAATGGAGAGCTGTCAATAAGACACCTCCCCATTATTAATCCACTAGTCTGAAGGGGTTAAAAAACACACACATTAAGAATAAAGAGTTTTAATGAAATAAATACATTTTTTCCATCTTTATTGCACTCCCAATCCTTGCGAAGCCATCGATCTCCTAGAAAAAATCCAAAATAAAAAAACAACAATATACCTATAAGCTCACAATAAACTACCTGCGCCTCTGCACCAATACAACCATACAAAAAGGGGGGGCCCCACAAAGTGAAATAACTGCTGATTGAATGGCAATATAATAGTGACAAATGATTAAGCTAACATACATGCAAGTGTTAATGTGGAACACTTACTGTCACATCAGCAGAGGACCGGGTTGGAGAAGAGGAAGTCCAGGCTCAGTACAGATGGTGGTCGGACCGCGCGCCCAGGTCAGGCAAGCCGAGTGAACCGGGGCAGGGAGCGTCCTCCCTGTTACTGAAAGTGCTCAGCGAGACTAGGGAGCACGGAGTCCGGAAGCAGCGCGGCGTCCTCAGGCCACGAGGCGCCGCTAGTACGAGATGGACAGGACGGGGGCGGGACAAAAAATGGGTGACGTCACCGTAGTACCGTAGTACGAGAGGCAGGAAGGGGCAAAAATCTTTCCAACGCGTTTCGAAGGTGCACGGACCTTCTTTGTCAGGGATAGAGACCCCTGCCAGAGCCTGCCTTATGTACCCTTGACAAACCCCCCGCCCTCTCGCTGTGTGACAGCAAACCAAAGAAAGGAATAATAATTACTGCACTATGTGTCTATAAAGGAAAGCAACAATAAAGCAAAACAATGTGCATCTGTGTAGGTGGTATTGCCTTAAAAAATATAAAAATAAAAATAAAAATAAAAATGAAAATGAAAATGAAAACTTTTATTTAACACATTACATATATACCATAAATGAATTAAAATAGTGAAAATAAAAACCAATAGAGTAAGATTAAAATTAGAATTAGAGTTAGAATTAAAATAACATAGCCCATGCAAGTTGTGAGAAAGTGAGACAGCACTTATGACACTAGTCTCACGAATAGTAAAGCCTAGGCTATTTTAATAATTTATTTATATAAAAAATATATATATGCCCTTACATGCATATATTCATTCTGCAGCCAAATGCATGGCTCCGGCTAGAAAAAGGGGGTTAAAAACCACACCCTTACCCATATTATACAGGAACAAGGCTTGGATGACATATTACGAGACAAAATCTGATTAGTGACCTAAGGAAACGCATATAATTCAATCTCATGGTTTAACCCAGTAGGGGCCAGGCTATCCAGGGTGAAAATCCATTGGGATTCCACCCTAGACATTTTGCTAATGTAATCCCCACCCCTCTTACTTCTATGGACAACCTGTATGCCACAAAAATGAATGTCTCGAACAGATTTACAGTGGAATTCACAAAAGTGTCTAGAAAGGGGGTGCCCTAAAAAGCCCTTTTTGATGTTGTTAAAATGTTCCCTTAGACGATCACGAAGCCTGCGTTTTGTGCGTCCTACATATATTTTGCCACAAGGGCACTGAATCAAATAAATGACTCCCGCAGTAGAACATGTAATAAAATCTCTAATCTCGAATTCCTGTTTATTATGTGCATCTAAAAATGTAGTCTGCCTGATTTTCTGAAAATTAGTCTTACCACAACATAAACACGTGCCACAAGGTACAAAACATCCAGAGGAGGCAGCTAATGGTGTACCAAACCTGTCCTTAATGGTAGGAGCAATCAAATTGCCCAAAGTTCGGGCCTTCCTAAAAATAAATTTTGGATGAGGTGCCAAAAATTCACCAATTTTTCTATCCCCCTGGAGGATAAACCAATATTTAGATATTATATTTCTATATTGCTTATAATTGTGGTGGAACTGGGTAACAATAGGTGGGTTCCCAATTTGTTCTATAATAGAGGGAGAGCCAGAAGTCTCGGGTTGATCCTTATGGACCAGACTATCCCTAGGTAATTGCTCCACTTCTTTTTTATTTTTTTGTAGCAATGATATAGGATAACCTTTGTCCAAAAACTGTTTTGTTAAATAATCAGTTTCCTGGTGGTAGTCCTGGATTCTCGAGCAATTGCGTCTCACTCTTGTGAATTGGCCCTTAGGAATACTAGTTAGCCAAATGGGGAGATGACAGCTGCTAATATCGATATAACTATTAGCATCTACTTCTTTACGATGGCATTTAGTACAAATGGTATCCTTCTCAATGAATATTTCCAGATCCAAAAAGTTGACATTGGTTGAACTGGTGGTGGACGTAAATTCTAGGCCAAACGGATTGGTATTGAGGTTAGAGATGAACCTATTAAGGCCCCCAACTGAACCCTCCCAAATAAATAGGACGTCATCAATAAATCTACGCCACATAACCAAACCAGGATGTAGTTGGCCTGACTGAAAAATATATGACTCCTCCCACTTGGCTACGTACAAATTCGCGTAGCTAGGGGCAAAACAAGTGCCCATGGCAGTTCCCCATGTTTGCAGGTAGAACTGATCTTCATATGTAAAATAGTTATGCTGTAGAATAAAACGAATACAATCAGTAATGAACTTAATTTGTGCCTCTTTATAAATCCCCAATTTTCTAAGGAAATGTTCCGATGCTTCGCACCCCTTCTGGTGGTCAATCACAGTGTACAGTGATTTGATATCGAGAGTGCCGAGTATGAAACCCTTTTTCCAAGGGATTCCCCCGAGGGCCTGTAATGTATGACAGGTATCCTTAAGGTACGCTGGAACCAGGGCTAGGCATTTTTGGAGATGAGTATCCACATATCTAGAAAGGTTTGAAGTGAGGCAGTTAATGCCTGAAATTATTGGCCTCCCTGGTGGGCATTCCTGGTTTTTGTGAAGTTTAGGAATATGATAGAATACTGCTACACTTGGGGTTCTATTCATCACAAATTGAAATTCTTTGATGTTTAATATGCCATCATACTTGCCCTTTGAAGTTAGAATGTCAAGCTGTTGGATGAAATTGGTGGTTGGATCAAAACTCAGTTTCTTATAGGTTTGTGTGTCACCAAGCAACCTCAATGACTCCGCATGATACATGGATTTATTGAGTATAACTATGCCCCTTCCTTTGTCCGCTGGGCGTATAATGATATCATTATTGTTCTGGAGATTATGTATGGCCATTTGTTCCTGTGTACTTAAATTGAGTGGAGTATATCTCCTGTTATTAGGTTTCATCTTCCTGATGTCAGATACCACCATTGTTTCAAATGTGTGGAAGGCACTGGAGTACTCCTGGATGGGATTAAATGTAGAAGGTCTAGCTAAGCTAGTATGGTTGAATTGGGATGGTGCTACTTGGGATTGGAGGGACGCTGCTGCTCCTTTCTTTAAAAAATACTTTTTAATGGTTAGGTTACGTAGAAATTTTTTTAAACTAATGTATAAATCGAATGGTTTAGATCTAGTAGTAGGGGCAAATTTTAAACCCTTTTGCAAAAGAGAGTAGTCCGATGTAGATAGAGAGTAAGAACTAAGGTTAAAAATTTTGTGAATCGAAAGACTAGGGGTGGGATTGGAAACTACTTTTGTTTTGGTGAGTTTCCCCCCTCTTTTGCCCCTTTTTGGTCTGTTTGATCTTATTTGAAAAAAATCCCGATTTATCGATTAGAAGTTTAACTTCTAAAAATAGTAAAGGCCCTACTTCCCGCCCTGCGATAAATCGGGACGAGGAATGAAGGAAAAGCTGCCTACGCAGCCTCCCCGCCTGAGCGAAGATGAATTGATTAGCATGGGAAAGTTTCTGAACATTTTTCCACGCTGTCAGTTCACTGCGGGTCAGGCGGGGAGTCTGCACAGCCTCAGTGACTAGCGCTGACATCACTGATGCTCCGTTCACTCACAGGCTGACCCGCGGTGAACTCTGCAGCGTGGGAAAATGAGTGAGTGGAGCATCAGTGACATCAGCGCTAGTCACTGAGTCACTGATGCTGCCGCCGGCAACTTCTCATTCATTCAGTTGTTTACAGCAGGGGGTGTCGCATTACCACTGCTCCTGGTTGTAAACTATTTAACCCCTTGAGATGGATTGCGGCGTGGGACTCTACTGTACGGCGGACAGGTATGGGTATATTGTTGCTTTTTTATTTTGTTTTTTTTCTAGGAGAACGAGGGCTTCGAATGGATTGGGAGTTTTATAAAGATGGAAAACCTGTGTTGTATTATTTCATTAAAATACTTTATTAATGTATGTAAGTTTTTAACCCTTTCAAATGGTAAGATTAATAATGAATAGGTGTCTTATTCACACCTCTCCAATATTAACCTGGCTTAATGTCACCTTACAATAGCAAGGTGACATTGACCCCCATTACCCAGCTACATGGCAGTGGGAAGAGAGAAGCTAAGTGCCAGAATTGGTGCATCTTACAGATGTGCCCTATCTGGGGTGGCTGGGGCCAGATGTTTGTAGCCAGGGGGTGGCCAATAACATTGGTCCCTTTCTAGGCTCTTAATATCTGCCCTCGGTCACTGGCTTTCCCTCTCTAGCGAAAAAAATTGCGCGGGAGCCCACGCAATTTTTTTCCGTGAATACATCCTTTTATTAAATACCTACAGCTCCCAAATTTTACACACACATAGTACTAATGACGCGCACAACATGGTACCAGGGCTATGGGGTACTCGGCACCAAGCCCATGGAAGTCTATGGGGAATGTCACTGGCAGCAGAGCTCGGTCCGTGGCCCTGGGCGGTCATACAATGGGGGATATTTACAGGGGATAATGATAATTGTTCGTGACGCCACCTGTGGTTTCTGATCAATAAGACCAGCGCTGCTATTTGAATCTTCTGAGGGGATGTTGCAGGCAGCTAGATGTTAAGTCCCCACAGGTGGGACTGTTCCCTCGAAGTATATGGTGGTGCAGGGTGCAGGCAAATAAGCAGTCACACACAGAATCAGTCTCTTTCCATACCTTTACTGATGTTGTTGGCAGGCATGTCCCGGGAAGCTGGTCAGGTTGGAGAATGCACATTCAGGGAATTGCTGAGCAGGTTTAAGGCCTCCTTTCTCCTTGAAATGTATGTGAGTCCTAACCTGCGTGAAGTCAGGTTTAACTCCTAATGCAACTCCTACGCCCGGTCGACATTGTGGTAGAGCCTTTTCTGTCTGTTGGAAAGAACTAAGCCGTAGTGGCTGATCAGACCGACTCCGTCCTGTTCCCCCTGACTCCAGTTACGTATCAACACTTAGGGCTACCTTCTGCGACTTGAAGTCCAGCAAGGCCTCTGGTTTTCTATCACTAGCCGTGAAGTACTAGCAATGCTTCGGACCCGGTGTCCGGTTAGTCGAGTGAAGGTGATCTGTCACCAAGGTCACTCCTTCCATGAATCACCACTCGCCTGTCGCCCTGCTCTCACCCTTAACATAAGCACGGGTAGCAGTAGGTGTAATTGTCAGTTTTCCTTCCAAGCTCACTGACCTGTTCTCAGTTGGCTCATTTTTTATAACTGCTGTAGTTCCCTTCCTTCTTTCCTTCAAAACTCTGTCCAGAGCAGCTCACAGGACGTTCCGTCAGACTGTATACACGCTGTAGCTCCGAGAGTCACTTTCCACGTTCTAGAGAACACAGGCAGCTTGTCCTGAGATAACAGATTCAGGTGTGGCTCTGACTAGGCTAGAGTAATTCCTTTCTACTCGTACTAGCCTCCACTTCGGTTCAATATGAGCTACCCAAGCTCTGTCAGGAATCAGTCTTCTCTCCTCTCCCTCCGTCTGTCTCTGACAGGAATGTCTCACTTCAGCTCTGACTGAAACTGAAACTAAACTGATACTAGACTGAACTCCTCTGAACTGAACTGATCTGCTACGTCACACTAACTTAAATAGTCTAAGATGCCTCTAGTGGCGGTGTTGGGAAGTGTGCGTGAATGAATATCAGGTTTTCACAATTACCTTCCTGTGCACTCTCCAGGAAACATGTGTACCAAGCGCAGCTGGGCCACACATCCCCCCCTGGTTAAACACAGCACTCCCGGGCTGAAATAGAAAAGAAAAACATTTTTGCATATAATAACATTAACAATTAACTCATCCCTTGCGGGAGGTAAGGACTCTTTAACGTTACAATGTATACAATGGACATTAGAAAAATATCAAAAATACTTTTCACATAAATATATACAAGACAAGATTCTTGTGGAGGACCCGCACCAAAAACCTCCCACGTGGGTCCTGGGTGGGCTGCAGGACTTCATTGCTGCAGACCTCACTCTAGGCCACACCATACGGGTTTTTCTTCAGAGGTAGATAAGGCTTATGTAAAACCAAGATGGGGCACCGAAGTGCGAACTATTTACAATAAAGTTTTTGGGCTGGCACAGTCCTCAGCCACGCAGTCCTTGCATATAAAAAAACACATTTCAAGAATCACATTTGAAACTTCACTTAATACTATATCTTCTCATTACCCAACTGGGGTATACTATTTAAATTACATATAGCAAGTAAACATTATCAAAATATTAATAAAGTGCAAACTCTTCTTCATCAACTTCTTCAACTTTATACAGTGGCAGTAACCCTGTCTGGGTCCTACTGGTCTTCTTCTTTCTTGCAGATTTCAACAACTTCTTCCACTCCTGGGCTGGAACGACGCGGTGCGCTTTTGAAGCATAACAAACAAGTCATGGCCTGCAATCTGCGTTGAGTAGCCACAGTTCTTGTGCGATCCACTAGGGGCCCAATGGGTGCCTCCTCAGCGTATAGATCTGGCTCTTGTTGAAACGCACTTTCTTGCTGCGTTGCTGAGAAAAACTCTGGTTGAGTTGCAGTAGGAGCCGCAGTATACGATGCAGAGTAGGTCGCTGTATACGATGCAGAATAGGTCGCAGTATACGATGCCGGTTGCGATTCAGAGTAGGTCACAGATTGCGATGCTGAATAGGATGTAGGTGCAGAGGAGGACGCAGGTTGCGATGCTGGTGCACGGCCGGGTGCTGTTGGGGCTGGGACCCAGAGAGCTGCGGCATGATGTACATCACCGGTGTCGGGGACGGGGTCGCTGACACGTGAGACGTTTAAGGCATACCATCCTTTTAGACCCCAGTGCCACGTATAGCTGACGATGTCCCCATTCATAAGATCCCTCCCTGGGTGCCCGATGGGTAAGTGAGACTCTACATCCCTGCGACTGACAAAGATCTCCTGATACAGGCCTGGCTCATGGATGAAGCCCCAGCCTTTGCGGAGTTTGAAGTCTCTGATTGACCCCTGGCGCCGCGGTTCCCTGAGCGTACCTTTGTCCCTCCGGACATTCTCCTTGTCGGCGAGGAACTTCTCATGGTGCCGCTGACGGGTCTGCTGCGCCTCTCTCTGCTCCTGCTGGCGTCGCTGCTCCTGCTCGCGGCGTCGCCATTCACTCTCCATCTGGACAGCATAGGTGACATCGTCCAGGTACTCCATCTGCTCCCAGTCGACCTCCATCACGGACGGCTGGGTCCCCTCCGGCGTCCCTACCAGGGGACTGTACTCCACTGCGGCCTCCTGGCCTGGCTTGCACTCCGGTACGGGCAGGGCCTCCTCAGCCTCCGTCCCTCCGACCGCATCATCGGTGGAGTCGGGATCAGCTCTTTCGGGGCCGGCCTCCGGTTCTTCATCAGCCGTTTGCAGCGGTGGTACAGGGAGCACAGGTAATGGCTTCGTTGCTGAAGGGGAAGGGGCAGCCGCTGTTTCCGGGCACGCCATCTTCTCTCCATCTCCTCCATCTCTTCACGGCGTTGGATCATATTTTTAAGCACCGCATGCACTTACTCCAACATTATTTGGTCGATGTCCCGAACTGGGGACGGCTCCAGCACAGGCGGTAGCTCTTCAGGGGAACGGGGCCTGCGCGCCGCCGCTCCTCCACATAGCGTCTCCTGTCCTTCCGCCATCTCTCTCCAGGCCAGACTGTGTTTTCCATCTGGAACAATCTGGTCTTTTCCGTGGAGGCGGGACTTGCGCTTCCTCTTCTTGGCATAGAAGATGAAGAGGAGGCGGATCTCCCTTGCAGTGGGGCAGGCACGGACATTGTAGTAGCATTTAGACAGGGCGCCCATTGCTTTCGAGCCACAGGGGGGGTACGCCCACGAAGGCACGCCTACCTTCTTCACCAGCGCCTCAGGGCGCGAATATGGCGGCAAAATGGCGGAAAATGGCGCCAAAAATCACAAAAACGTTACACAGTCTTTTTGCACAAAACAGTCCAATTCCAGGCACACAGGACTCACATCCAGTAAGCTTCGGATCCTGTTCGGGGACGCCAGAGATAACGCGCACAACATGGTACCAGGGCTATGGGGTACTCGGCACCGAGCCCATGGAAGTCTATGGGGAATGTCACTGGCAGCAGAGCTCGGTCCGTGGCCCTGGGCGGTCATACAATGGGGGATATTTACAGGGGATAATGATAATTGTTCGTGACGCCACCTGTGGTTTCTGATCAATAAGACCAGCGCTGCTATTTGAATCTTCTGAGGGGATGTTGCAGGCAGCTAGATGTTAAGTCCCCCACAGGTGGGACTGTTCCCTCGAAGTATATGGTGGTGCAGGGTGCAGGCAAATAAGCAGTCACACACAGAATCAGTCTCTTTCCATACCTTTACTGATGTTGTTGGCAGGCATGTCCCGGGAAGCTGGTCAGGTTGGAGAATGCACATTCAGGGAATTGCTGAGCAGGTTTAAGGCCTCCTTTCTCCTTGAAATGTATGTGAGTCCTAACCTGCGTGAAGTCAGGTTTAACTCCTAATGCAACTCCTACGCCCGGTCGACATTGTGGTAGAGCCTTTTCTGTCTGTTGGAAAGAATTAAGCCGTAGTGGCTGATCAGACCGACTCCGTCCTGTTCCCCCTGACTCCAGTTACGTATCAACACTTAGGGCTACCTTCTGCGACTTGAAGTCCAGCAAGGCCTCCGGTTTTCTATCACTAGCCGTGAAGTACTAGCAATGCTTCGGACCCAGTGTCCGGTTAGTCGAGTGAAGGTGATCTGTCACCAAGGTCACTCCTTCCATGAATCACACTCGCCTGTCGCCCTGCTCTCACCCTTAACATAAGCACGGGTAGCAGTAGGTGTAATTGTCAGTTTTCCTTCCAAGCTCACTGACCTGTTCTCAGTTGGCTCATTTTTTATAACTGCTGTAGTTCCCTTCATTCTTTCCTTCAAAACTCTGTCCAGAGCAGCTCACAGGACGTTCCGTCAGACTGTATACACGCTGTAGCTCCGAGAGTCACTTTCCACGTTCTAGAGAACACAGGCAGCTTGTCCTGAGATAACAGATTCAGGTGTGGCTCTGACTAGGCTAGAGTAATTCCTTTCTACTCGTACTAGCCTCCACTTCGGTTCAATATGAGCTACCCAAGCTCTGTCAGGAATCAGTCTTCTCTCCTCTCCCTCCGTCTGTCTCTGACAGGAATGTCTCACTTCAGCTCTGACTGAAACTGAAACTAAACTGATACTAGACTGAACTCCTCTGAACTGAACTGATCTGCTACGTCACACTAACTTAAATAGTCTAAGATGCCTCTAGTGGCGGTGTTGGGAAGTATGTGTGTAGCCTGTGTTGGGCACAAACCCTGGAGAGTGTGTGGCGAGACGCAGCTTTTGGCAAAATCCATTCACTACTATATAAAACTAGACACACCTTAGGGTAGTGGATGTTTACTCTTAGGGAGTGTGTCAAGGTATGTGTTGAGTGATTAGTGAGTCTAGTTCCTGTCTTGCAGACAGAAAGTCGGAGTTGAGTCTACCTTGAATGAGAGAAAGGACGTCTGGAGGAGGAAGGAGTCCAGATTGCTCATCACCGTTTAAGAACTGGGTCTAGTATGGTGGTTTTAATTCACTTAGCTAGTCAGAGCTGTACCTCATCAGCATACACTGGAAGGAAAGAAGAAGTTTAGTGCAGAAAGTCTTCAGCATCCTGTCTAAAGGACGGTATAAGGTTCAGAGACGTGCTCCTGCCTATTGATAACTGAGCATCTGTAGCTAACTTTGAAGGAAGGAAAAGAAAGAAGTGACTGCTCGACCCTTGGCTAGTTTGAGTGCTTATGTTACCAGCGTGGACAAGGCGAAAGGCACAGTGGTTTTATTGGAATAGTGCTTACGGATTGAAGAAGTCCTGCACATTGCTCCCGGTCACTGGGGACCGAAGGATCACTACTGTTTCAAGCATAGTGATAAGAAAACCAGGAATTTACCGGACCTTAGGTCGCGGCAAACAAGCCCCTTATAGTCAGTACGTAACTGGGGTCAGGGGAAGTGAAGACTTTGAGTCAGTGCACGACAAGATAAGAATTCAGCTTCTTCGCAGGAAGGCTCCTAACACAAAGCTGACTGGGCGGTACAGCTATAAATTAGCTGGAGATATTGAGGGAACTACGCTTCAGGCTGGTTGTACTCGTTGTATTGGAAGTAAAGGAGGCCCCTAACTTGTCCAGCTGCTGTCTCAAGATACACTCTCCTTGGATCAGCCTCCCTGGGACCTGCCTGAACATCTTACAAGTAAAGGTATGGAAAGACGCTGACCGTGTGAGACTGTGTTCTTTACCTGCACCCGACTTCACTAACTTCACCAACTTCATAGACTTTGAGGGACCGGTCCCACCTGTAGGGGACCCGACATCTAGCTGCCTCACCATCCCCTCAGAGATCTACAGCAGCGCTGGTACTAATTACCAGAATACTACAGGTGGCATCACGAACTGTATATAAACCTATCCCCTGTAAATATATCCCTAACATACGCCAGACCGCCCGGGCCACAGACCGAGCCACAGCTACCTGTGACAAAAATCCCCATAGACTTCTACGGGCTCGGCTCTGAGTACCCCATTGCCCTGGTAACCCACAATTGTGGTGGCGGGTCGACACAAAAACTTGGCGTCACGAACAGGATACGAAACTTGCATCATTGTGAGCCCTGTGTGCCTAAGGACTTGTTTTTGTGAAAAGGACTGTTTGCACTTTTGGCGCCAAAATCGCCATTTTTGTCGCCATATTCGCGCCCTCAGGCGCTGGAGAAGAAGGTGGGCGTACCTTCGTGGGCGTCTACCCCCAGTGGCGCGAAGAAAATGCCTGCCCTCTCAAAGTGCTATTACAACATGCGGTCCTGCCCTACAGCAAAGGAGGTCCGCCTCCTCTTCACCTTCCCTGCAAGGAGGAGGAGACGCAAACCCCACCTCCACGGAAGAGACCGGATGTCTCTGCAGGAAGAAGAAAGGATCTTCTGGAACATCATGGAGGCAGGACGTGTGCAGCCGAGCAGGGAAGCGGAGGAAGGCAGGCCCCGTGCCCCAGCCAAGCTGCCACCAGCATCGGAGTTATCCGTGGTCCTGCACCTGCAACAGGCGTTGCTAGAGATTAAAGAAGAAAAATGCACGCCTGAAGAAGATGGTCCAGCACCAACCTGGTTTTGAAGAAATCGAGAGACGCCGGCGTACCTGGAACAGCGGAGGCTGTGGGACACGGTGATCTCTCCCCTCAACGAACCCCCACGATTCCAGATACCGAAGAGTCTGCTGCCCAAGGCGAAGGAGCAACCGGAGGCTGCCCCCGAAAGTACCGATCCCGATCCCACCGGTGAAGCGGTGGAAGCGAAGGAGGTTGAGGAGGTACAGCCAATCCCGGAACGCCCGCCCGGCCAAGAGGCCGCAGCAGATTGATCGGTCCCCGGCAGGGACACCGGAGGGGTCCTGTCCGTCACTACCAGATGTGGACTGGGACGAAATGGCGCGCCTGGATGACGTCGCCTATACCGCCCAGTGGGAACAGGAATGGCAGAGTCGTGAGGAGAAGAAGAAACGCCAGCAGGAGGAAGAGCGGGAAACTCAGCGGAACCGTCAGCGACAATATGCAGAGCTGATCGCGGACAAAGAGAGTGTCCGGAGAGATAAAGGTACCCTGAGGGAACCGCGGCGGCAGGGGTGTGTGACTGAGTTCCAGCTCCGGAAGGGCTGGGGCTTTATCCGTGAACCGGGCCTCTACCCAGGGGTCTTTGTCAGCAGGCGTGACGTAGAATCCCACCTGCCGCAAGGCCATCCCGGGAGGGACTTAGCCAATGGAGACATCGTCACATACACACGGCATTGGGGAATGAAGGGATGGTATGCCCTTAACGTCACCATCGTCCGTGACCCCGTCCCAGACGCAGGTAACGTCACCACTACCGCAGCGTCCCCGTCTCCAGCTCAAGCAGCATCCGGCCGTGCCCCAGCATCGCCCCTGCAAATTCATCGCAACTAGCGACCCAGAGTTCATCGCAAAAGAAAGTTATATCTTCATCGCAACATGCGACCCAGTCTCAATCGCAATCTATGACACGGTCCATATCCTTAACTGTGATTGAAACGCAATCGGTGTCACGTGAAGAGAATGTACCCGTTGCGCCCCTAGAGGTTCGCACAAGAACTGTGGCGACCCAGACCCTAATCGCAGCGCATGATTTGCTAGTCCTGGGATCTAGGGCCCATTGCATTGTTCCAGCCCCCGGGGTGGAAAATGTATTGGAAAGTGTATTTGAAGTAAATGAATAAATAGTAAAGAAGAATTGGTGGGATCCATATCGGGTCTACCATAAGTAAAAAAGTTTAAAATGTTTTATAAAGTTTTGCACAAATTAAAGAGTACAATGTATATAGTGAATATATATATTTTCTAACTGTAGAATGCCCGGCTGGGTAAATGGTAAACAGTAACCAGAAAAAGTTTTTGCACTTTAGTATTATGTGATATTATATTTATGTCTTTGGTTTTACATTGGACTTTTGAGGTTGAGGACTGTGCTAACCCAGAACTTACTTGTAAATAGTTGCGCTTCGGTGCCTTATCTTGGTTTTACATAAACCAGTACAACTACCTCTGAAAACAAAACCCGTGTGGGTGTGGCACTGAGTGAGGTCTGCAATTGGATGTCCTGCAGCCCACCCAGGACCTACGTTGAAGGTTTGGTGCGGGTCCTTCACAAGTATATTGTATATTTATTGAATGCTATTTAATATTTGTATTTCTATAATGTTTGCAACGTTCAAGATTTCCTCACCTCCCGGATGGGACGAACCAATGTTTACTGTTTAATGTTTTCTATGCATAAATAAAAATGTCTCTTTTGTATTTTACAGCCCGGGAGTGCTGTCTTTTACCATGGGGGAATGTGTAGCCCTGGTGTTGGCACACGCAGTACCCTGGAGAGTGTGTGGCGAGACAGCAGTTTAATGCTAAATATCCATTCACTCAACATATACTAGACACACCCTTAGGTAGTGGAGTTTACTCTTGAGGGAGTGGTCAAGGTATGTGTTGGAGTGATTTAGTGAGTCTAGTTCCGTCTTCGGACAGAGCAGACGTCTGGAGTTGAGTTCCTGACTTGAGAGAGAGAGGACGTCTGGAGGGAGGAAGGAGTCCAGATTGCTCTATCACCAGCTTTGGAAAGTGGAGTCTAGTATAGGTGGTTTTAATTACCTTAGCCTAGTCAGAGCTGTACCTCATCAGCATACACTGGAAGGAAAGAAGAAGTTTAGTGCAGAAAGTCTTCAGCATCCTGTCTAAAGGACGGTATAAGGTTCAGAGACGTGCTCCTGCCTATTGATAACTGAGCATCTGTAGCTAACTTTGAAGGAAGGAAAGAAAGAAGTGACTGCTCGACCCTTGGCTAGTTTGAGTGCTTATGTTACCGCGTGGACAAGGCGAAAGGCACAGTGGTTTTATTGGAATAGTGCTTACGGATTGAAGAAGTCCTGCACATTTGCTCCCGGTCACTGGGGACCAAGTTCACTACGTTTAAGCATAGGATAAAAAACCGGAAGTTTAACGACCCTATGTCGGCAACAAGGGCCCTTATAGCAGTACGAACTGGGGTCAGGGAAATGAAGACTTTGAGTCATTCACGCAAGATAAAATCAGCTTGCTTCGGCAGGAAGGCTCCTAACAAAAGTGACTGGGCGTACAGCTATAAATTAGCTGGAGATATTGAGGAACTAGCTTCAGTAGGTGTACTCGTTGTATTGGGAAATAAGGAGCCCTAACTTGTCCAGCTGCTGTCTCAAGATACACTCCCTTGACCAGCCCCTGGAACTTACTGAAATAAAGTAAAAGGTTGGAGACGCTGACCGTGTGAGACTGGTTCTTTTACCTGCACCCGAATTCATAACTTCACAACTTCATAGACTTTGAGGGACCGTCCCACCTGTAGGGACCCGACATCTAGCTGCCTCACATCCCTCAGAGATCTACAGCAAGCTGTACTAATTACCAGAATAACTACAGGTGGTCCCCGACTGTATATAAACTATCCCTGAAATAATCCCTAACACGCCAGACGCCCGGGCCACAGACCGACCACAGCCCTTGACAATCCCATAACTTCTCGGGCTCGGCTCTGAGTACCCCATTGCCCTGGTAACCCACAATTGTGGTGGCGGGACACAAACATTGCGTGAATAAACAGGTTTTCACAATACCTACCTGTGCACTTCAGGAAATGTGTACCAAGCGCAGCTGGGCCACACATCAAAAGTAGTCAGTGACATATATAAACAAAAGTTCTGCATGGTTTACTGTATGTAACAAACGTAAGATTCAGCTCACCCCATTAAATCCACTGAGGTCCAGTGTCCTGAGCACGAATACGTCTCTGTCAGCGTCTTTGCAACATAGTAGGCAAAAAAAGACCGCTCCAGAATAATTCAAAAATCTTTAGATACAGTCAATAAAAATTCAGCCCAAAAACATACAGAAACCGTTATACCGGTGAAAAAGTACCTGTTTCCAAAAACTGGCTCGCTTCAAAACAACTAGTTCTTAGATTCAGTACAATGAAGCAGGCATGAGAGTATTTATAGGAACGGGTAACACATTAGAAAAAAAAGAAGGAGAAGAAAAAAACCCACAAAGTCAAGGAATATAACATCTTAATAAAAAGATATAAAACCAATAATGCAAAACCCATTCGATGAATTGATAAGAAACATGAAATTCACTCTTTTTTTTTCAACAGTTTTATTGATTTAAGAGTATTACATAAAGATAATCATACAAGATCTTCCCTAACGAACCCTTATTCGAAGAAAAACCCAATATTGATTTAAAGAGCTTGCCAAAAAGTAAGTCATACATTGAAGATCAAGCTTATTGACGCTGATTGACAGGTATATACCTCATAAATGTCCCCCCCCAACCTCAACCCCCATCTCCCCACATATAACCCAGTAACCGACCCTGATTTGATTACACAACAAGTTCAAGGAATAGGATTATGTCCGCTAATATCCCGAAGAAGATACCACTGGGTGTTTTCAAAATGTTTCCTTAATTTGTCCCTGGTGTCTGAGAAGAGATGGAGAACAATGAACCTGTACTTAAAATTCCCAGTCATTTGCTCTTTATTTGTCAGAGTATCTAGCCAGTCTATGAAAAACCAGCATTATTTGGAGTATATGAGAATTTGGGGGTGGCAATGGTTTATTTCATAGATGCTAACATCCCTGGCCTTTGCTGTCCATTTGGCTTATTTCCCTGTATTTGTCCTGACTTCTATTAACTCCTGTGTCTGTAACCATCTCCTGCTGGCCCTCCCTCCGATGCACTTGACCGTTTCCATGTGCTGTATAACGTTGTTATAACTTCAGATCTAGGTCTGTCCTGGACCCTTGCATAGCTCCTGCCTAGATGTCCCTCTAAATTATGAACTGACTACAGAAATATGTTCAGAAATGAGTCAGAAGTGAAGAAGGTACGACTAACTTTTGTTATTAATGTACAATTTCTTCCTCTTTCCTCCACACTTAACTCTCATGTGACATACGCTCTACAGTATTGCCTCCATTACTCCCTAACTTCTCCATTCCTATCCGAACTCTACACCCCTAAACCACTACTGATCTGCTGTCCTCTTGCCTCACACCTAACTCCATTGCTTGTCCTGCCCTCAAACTCAGATCTTCCAAATAAATCAAAAAAGCGCCTACTGTTTCTCCAATACTTGGTTCTCGTTCTCCTCCTATGAAGTTACATATCTCCCAATTCTGACCCCACATCATACCTCCATTAATACCCCCATCCTTTCGCTCCCAACGAGTATTAACCCGCGAAATCCTTCCAACCAAATCCGTGCCTTGAGCCCACCACCCTGCTCCCTCTCTTGATTCACTATGGAATGCCCGCTCCGTCTGCATAAACTCCTGTGATTCACGACCTCTTACTCTCAATAATTTTACCTTCCTTGGCCTCACTGAAACATGACACACCCTCCGACACTGCTCCCGTTGCTGGCTATGTTTCGCGGCCTCCACTTCATCCAGCACCCCCCCGGCAACAGACATGGGAGGTGTGGGCTCTCCTTTCTTTAACTGTATCTTTAACCCATCCCACTCTTCTTCCTTATCCTCCCTTTTTTGAACTCCACTCTGCCGCATTACTCTCCCCCAGACTCAAGTGTCCGTCATATACCGACCTTGCCAATCCAACTGCCTTTATCGAAATTTCCACCTGGCTTCCACTTTCTCTCTGCTGAGCATTCCACCATCATCCACGGTGACTCAACATCCCATTGACACCACAGTCGGCAGTTCTAACCTATCACTTCACTCATCTTTTGGACTTACCCATGGTCCTCCTCAGCCACGCACACGAGGGCACAATGACTGGTTTCACCGTCTCTGTACCTTCTAACTTCACAACCTCCCCTCCCCCTATCTGACCACCATCTACTCATTTCTCATCCTGTCCCCCTCACCTGTCAAGCCATGTCAAGCAAGCATGCGCTCCCAGAAACTGCCACCTAGACACCACAAACTTCTAGAATACAATACTACTGCACCATATCCTCACTCCACGACACAGACCGCCACTATTCTAAATGCCATCTTGCATCAGCATCGACTCGTTGCCCATGTCAGCAAACAGACTGCGAATCAATAGACAACCTGGCACAATAAACCACAAAAAAGCTTCGGCAGGCATCCAGAATTGCTGAACGGCCTGCAAGCAATAACGATACAAGACATTCACTGGCACTCAAACAAGCAACACTTGCATTCAAATCAGCTCTCACCTCTGCTAAACAGGCCTACTTTACATCCCTTGTATCTTCCTTATCCCACAACCCCAAACAATTGTTCAATACTTTTAACTCCCTCCTCCGCCCACCACTGCCCCCTCCTACCTCCCTTATCTCTGCTGAGGACTTCGCTATGCACTTCAAAAACAAGATAGACCAAACACGGCAAGTCTTTATTATTCAACCACCATAACCCCTTTGTATATCTGACCAATGCCCAAACCCCATAACCTCCTTACCCAACATCACGGAAGGGGAACTTGCTCATCTTCTCTCCAAATCACACCTCACCACTTGTGCACTCGACCAGTGGCGTAGCAACTGTTTATGGTGCCCGGGGTGGCAAATTTTAGGCCACACCCCTTTCACTGGTCACACCCATATCCACGCCCTGACCACACCCATTTAGCACTGCTGATCACACTGTTTCATAAACAATAATTATAAACACATACCTCTCAACCGTCCCGGTTTCAGCGGGACAGTCCCGATTTCGGGACCCTGTCCGCTGTCCCGGCCAGGCGGTTTACTTTCCGCATTAGAATCGTACATACAGAAACCCCGGGGACCTCCCACACATTCTGGCAGCCACAAGTCACGTTCCATCGCTGACCTCATTTCCCCAGGATGTGGGGATCTCACCAGCTATGCAGCGCTCCATTCAATACCCGGCTCTCACTGAGCGAGACAGGCAGGATCTGGGGATCTCTTCATCTGTTGAACAGATCCCATGTTGAGATCCCCACATCCTGCGTGTCTCGCTCAGTGAGAGTCGGGTATTGTATGCAGCGGTCCGTACAATACCCGACTCTCACTCCAACAGATCCAGCGGCTCGATGCGTCGCCGTTCTGAAGACTCTCCCGAGAACGAGTTACAGTACCTGCTGCTGTAAGCTGACCGCCGGAAATGAGGTCAGCGGTCATTTCCAGCGTTCAGCTGACTTACAGCACGTCACCTCCGGTGGAACGTGACGTGTGGCTGCCAAAACGTGTGCCATTGCACATCTCAGTGGTGGCATTATAGGATGGCTGGCATATCCATGGCACAGCTCAGAGGTGGCATTATAGGATGGCTGGCATATCCATGGCACATCTCAGTGGTGGCATTATAGGATGGGTGGCATATCCATGGCACATCTCAGTGGTGGCATTATAGCATGGCTGGCATATGCATGGCACATCTCAGAGGTGGCATTATAGGATGGCTGGCATATCCATGGCACAGCTCAGAGGTGGCATTATAGAATGGCTGGCATATCCATGGCACATAGAGGTGGCATTATAGGATGGGTGGCATATCCATGGCATATCTCAGAGGTGGCATTATAGGATGGCTGGCATATCCATGGCACATCTCAGTGGTGGCATTATAGGATGGGTGGCATATCCATGGCACATCTCAGAGGTGGCATTATAGGATGGCTGGCATATCCATGGCACAGCTCAGAGGTGGCATTATAGGATGGGTGGCATATCCATGGCACATAGAGGTGGCATTATAGGATGGGTGGCATATCTATGGCACATCTCAGTGGTGGCATTATAGGATGGGTGGCATATCTATGGCACAGCTCAGAGGTGGCATTATAGGATGGCTGGCATATGCATGGCACATCTCAGTGGTGGCATTATAGGATGGCTGGCATATGCATGGCACATCTCAGAGGTGGCATTATAGGATGGCTGGCATATCCATGGCACATAGAGGTGGCAGGTGATAACAGAAAGTATACTCACAGGGAATGGAGGTGGTAGTGGTCACTGTGGGACACCCCAGTAATAAACGAGCTGCTCTCGGCAGGTAGGACCAGCACTCCCTGGGGCTGTGGCAGTGGAGCCCACTGACCCCCATTCTTTGTCAGCCGTCCCGGGTGCTACCCCAGGTCCGGGAAGCTGACCCTGCCAGACGGCAGCTCCTTGCATCTCCTGCCCTTCGTGGACATGCAGGAATCCCCGAGGCGTGTGAGGTAGCTGAGGGCACGAGGCAGCGGCGGGCGGGCAGGGTCTGGAATTTCTGCTGCTGCGCCGCCCCCACACGCACGTGCCGCCTGGGGCAGACCGCCCCCCGCCCCCTCAACGCTACGCCACTGCACTCGACCCCATCCCATCCTACCTCCTCCCCAACCTCGCCACCACTCTTATCCCATCACTAACCCACCTCTTCAATCTATCACTAACTTCTGGTACCTTCCCTTCTGCTTTCAAACATGCCACAATCACGCCTATCCTCAAAAAGCCAACCCTCGACCCAACCGCTATGTCCAGCTATTGCCCAATATCGCTGCTCCCACTCGCTTCCAAACTCCTGGAACAGCACGTCCACGCTGAACTTTCCTCCCATCTCTCATCTAACTTGCTCTTTGACAATCTAAAATCTGGTTTCCGCCCCCATCATTCCACTGAAACAGCCTTGACCAAAATTACTGACGACCTACTTACAGCCAAAGCTAACGGACAATACTCTATACTCCTCACTCTAGACCTGTCCTCTGCTTTCGACACAGTTGACCATCGCCTTCTACTACAGATTCTCTCCTCCTTTGGCATCAAGGACCTCGCCCTAACTGGATCTCCTCATACCTTTCCAACCGCACATTCAGCGTCTCCCACTCCCACACTACCTCCTCGTCCCACCCTCTCTCTGTTGGAGTCCCCCAAGGCTCTGTTCTAGGACCCCTACTCTTCTCAATCTATACACTTGGCCTGGGGCAACTCATAAAGTCCCACGGATTCCAGTACCACCTTTATGCTGATGACACTCAGATCTATCTCTCTGGCCCAGACATCACCTCTCTGCTGTCCAGAATCCCTGAGTGTCTATCAGCCATATCCTCCTTCTTCTCATCCCGCTTCCTCAAACTCAATGTGGACAAATCTGAACTCATCATCTTTCCCCCATCTCACAGATCTTCCTTACCTGACCTATCTATAACAATTGACAACACCACGCTTTCCCCCGTACCGGAAGTCTGCTGCCTCGGAGTAACCCTTGACTCTGCCCTGTCCTTCAAACCACACATCCAAGCTCTTTCTACCTCCTGTCGCCTCCAGCTCAAAAATATTTCCAGAATCCGTCCCTTCCTCAACCCTCACTCTACTAAAATGCTTGTGCATGCCCTCATCATCTCCCGACTCAACTACTGCAACATCCTTTTCTCTGGCCTCCCTGCTAACACCCTCGCATCTCTCCAGTCCATCCTTAACTCTGCTGCCCGACTAATTCATCTCTCTCCTCGCTACTCCTCCGCATCTCCCCTCTGCAAATCTCTCCACTGGCTCCCATTCCCTCAGCGAATCCAATTCAAATTACTAATACTGACCTACAAGGCCATCTATAACCTGTCTCCCCCATATGTCTCTGAACTAATCTCCCGATACCTTCCCTCACGTAATCTCCGGTCCTCCCAAGACCTCCTTCTCTCCTCCACACTTATTCGCTCCTCACCCAACCGCCTCCAAGACTTCTCCCGAATATCCCCCATCCTCTGGAATTCTTTGCCCCAACACGTCCGACTATCAACCACTCTCGGATCCTTCAGACGGAACCTGAAAACCCATCTCTTCAGGAAAGCTTACAACCTCCAATGACCCCGTTGCCTCCTCACCACTACCGGAGATATCGCCTCAACCAACACCGGAACTGCTGCAACCCACCAACCTGCTGTCTCCGTCCCCCCATCCTGTAGAATGTAAGCCCGAAAGGGCAGGGTCCTCTCCCCTCTGTACCAGTCTGTGATTGTTAGTTTGTTTACTGTAAGTGATATCTGTAATTTGTATGTAACCCCTTCTCATGTGCAGCACCATGGAATCAATGGTGCTATATAAATAAATAATAATAATAATAATAATTTAGCCAGTGCTGCAAGATACTTTTCCTGGCAGCTGAGGCCCATATTATCAACATGGCCTTAACATGTTTGGGGAATTTGTGTTGAGAGCTGTCTAGAATATTAAATATTGCCCATTGCGGCGTCAAAGGAAACAATATCCCACCAAGATTCTGTAGTTCGGCATGGATAGGCTGCCATATTTTTTGCACTTTGGGGCATCCCACATGTGATGAAATATGTCTGTGTTTCCTGTCCCGCATTTGGAACATGTGAATGTGCCCCCTGGAGACATCCTAGACTTAATGTGTGGGGTAATATAAGCTCTATGAAGGAGTAATAAAGACATGTCTGCATAACTACTGGAGGGATCACCTTCTGTTGCATCAAAGTGGCATCTAAGATTTCCCCGACTGTGATGTTCTGTATATCATTAACCCATTGTGCTGGACCTGTCTTTTTGCCCTCCCATGACCATTGCTTACGCAACAGTGTGTAAATACTGCTTGTCGAGGCTATCTGCACCCTGGCGGTCCTAAGGAAGCCATCCAAAGCGTTCCTCCCTCTTTCTCCACCCCCAGCAGCTATGCCTTTCAAAGTTAAGCTCCTTGCTTGAAGAAAAAGGAAGGGCTTGTTTACAAATGTTGGGAAACGTTGTGCTGCTATGTCAAATACAAGCATGGAGAATCTATCATCTAATAGGTCAGCTGCCAAGATGCAACCCTGCCCAGCTAGCTCAATGTAAGATAAGGGTGGTTTACCTCCCATAAAGCCAGGGTTACCCAGAAAGGGCACAAAAGGAGAGACATCGCTTCTCAAATGACATAGTCTCCTGCATTTCCTCCACGTCTGTATAGTTTGCCATAAGGTGGGGTGGTTTCTTATGTCTGCAATAAGGTCATCGTTGGCCATATGTAGTAATGCTGGTAAGGAAACATGGGGACTTAATTGTTGGTCTAAAAGTATGTTTGCGAAATGTGAGCTACCTCTTAACCAATCAATGGTGTATCTGAGATTTGCTGCTAGATTGTACTTTGCAATGTCTGGGAAATTGATGCCACCCTCCTCCTTTGGGGCTTGTAGTTTGATTAGACCTATACGTGTACGCTTTTTGTCTCCCCAAATAAAATTCCTAAAAGCAGTGTTTAGAGTTTTAACATCAGCACGTGTCAACAAAATAGGAAGTGTTTGGAAAATATACAATAATTTTGGAAATATTATCATCTTAATTAAATGACATCTTCCGGAAAAAGACAAAGTAAAGTGTTTCCAGGAGTTTAGAAGGGTAAATATGGACGTAATTAGGGGTCTAATATTAATGTGGTATAAGGACGCCAAATCTGCCGGGAGGTGGACACCCAAATATTTGATAGATGATGTGCTCCATTGGAAAGGAAGTGTCGAGTTATTTAATTTCCCTTGCTCAAACAGAGCCAGGGCCTCTGTTTTATTATAATTTATTTTAAAGCCTGAGCATTTGGCAAAATGATTTAGGGACTCCATGATAACTGGTATTGCCGCATTGGGATTGGAGATGAATAGGAGTATATCGTCGGCAAATGCCGCAATTTTGAGTGAGGTGGAGCCTACCTCTATGCCACTGTATATTGAAGAATTTTGGAGAGTTCTAAGTAAAGGATCTAAAGCAAGGTTAAAAAGTAAGGGTGACAAGGGGCAGCCCTGACACGTTCCTCTCTGGATTTCAAATGTGGAAGAGAGTATACCATTTATGGCCAACCTGGACACCGGGTTTTTATATAACAACTTTATCGCCTCACAGAACCATGGACCAAAGTTTCTAAACTCCAGGATATCGAGGAGATAATCCCATGCAACCCTGTCAAACGCTTTGTCAGCATCCAGGCTGACCACAATAGACTCTAAACAGCCATGAGATTTTCCGTAAGAGATAGCTCCCAAAGCCGTCCGTATGTTGTATGTTATGGATTTACCGTGGACAAACCCAATTTGTTGAGGCAATATCAGGTTGGGGATTATTTTTTGCACTCTATTTGCTAGTATTTTAGTGAAAATTCTAAAGTCGGAGTTTAAAAGCGAGATTGGTCTATATCTGTCATGCTGTCACTGTATACAGGAGGTCCGGGGTCTATGCTGACCCTAAGCAGGGGCCCTGACTAATCCCTCTACCTGGAGGTACTATTGATGGTACAGAGGTCCAGGCCGCCAGCGTAACCCTATCTCCTGTGAATCCCTGACCCTCAGTAATCTAGTCCTGAGAAGGACCCTGATCACCACCACAGTGGACGGGAAGGTAAATGCCTACACACAGTATAAGACAAACGAGACAGTACAAGGGGTAAACCAAAAGACCACCTTGCATACAAAACTCACTCTACAACTACAGAGGGAACACCAACGGGTAAGGAGATAAATAATAAAGCGAGGAGGGGGAAAAAACCACACCAGGTACTCTTCACTTCAGACTTCACAATACCACGATCCGCTCTGCTGGTCTGCATGAATGCTTTCACCGACACTTCCCTAGCAGACTGGCAGGTATTTGAAGGAATCCCATTACTGTAGCATTAACTGCAGCTGGGCGAGGCTGGGCCTCGTCTAGCACAGAGAGAGGGAAAATTAACTCCCTCACTGCCGAAAAACACCAAGCACCAAAAACTCAGCTGTGAGAAGTCAGGTTGTGTAATCGCGACGATCTTCATGGCGACACACCCGTGACAATATCCTTCCACTAGTGAAGGATCTTTGCCAGGTTTGGGGAGCAGTATTATATCTGCTTCATTGAAATGGTCCGGGAGCTGCCCCGATCAAACCAACTGATTAAAGACTTCACAAAGATGTGTCCCTATACTGCCTCCCAATATTTTGTAAAATTCATTGCTATACCCATCAGGGCCAGGAGATTTAGAGAGCTTCAAGGAGCTGATAGTTTGGATGACTTCTGAAGGGGATATAGGAGCATTAAGGATTTCCCTGTGTTCCTCTGTTAGTAAAGGTGCCACCTCCGTTTGCATAAAGTTTAGAATATCGTCCCCCTCTCTCTTCTCCGCTTTGTACAGGGAACCAAAAAATTATCTAAATTCCTCTACAATCTCCTCATTCTCTGTCAACACTCTGCAAACTTTGGTCCGAATTTTGTGAATCCTTGTGGCCTTTCTGTATGGTCTAGTAAGAGATGCAAGTAATTTGCCAGGTTTGTTGCCCCATTTAAAAAATTTGTGCTTTTGAAGATCAATACTATAAGTGGCCCATTCATGAGCTAGTGCATCCGCCGATTCCTTTGCCTCGATATATTGTTTTTTCGTGAGGGGTAAATTATTAAGTTTAAAGTTTTTTTATGCTAAAGTTAAAGCTCTCTGCGCTGCCAGGGTCCGCTCCTGCAACTGTTTATTTTTATGACATATATACGCAATTATTTGCCCTCTCAACACTGCTTTACAGGTATCCCAGAAAAGAATTGGTGTTTCACAATGTATTTGGTTATCAGATTTGTACGTATCCCATGAGAATTGTATGAATTTTTTGAAATCATCTGAGTGATATAGGTATGACGGGAACCTCCATTTCCTATGAAAATAGATTGGGTTAGTTAGTTTTAGGCTGAACGTTATCGGTGCATGATCTGAGATGTGCACGTCCAGAATATTGGTATGTGTGATTCTTGGCATGAGTGAGTGACCCAACAACCAGTAGTCAATTCTAGCATGGGAATTATGAACATGTGAATAGTGAGAGTAATCTCTCTCAACAGGGTGTTGCACTCTCCAAACATCCAGCAATCCCAAGTGATCTAAAAAAGATTGTACCAGTCTCCCCTGTGTAGGTATATGAGGAGATTGAGAATTAGATCTATCCATCTCGATGTCATGCACCTCATTAACATCGCCACCCACAATCATATGGGAGGTGTCCCATCCTGCGATTTGTTTTAGCACATTAGCGCGAAAGAATGGATCCGACGAATTTGGCGCATAAATATTAATTACACTGTAGGTTGTCCCCTCCATAACCAGCTTAACGCAGAAAACCTCCCTGAAGGATCTTCTAACACATCCACTATCTCATGGTCAATATTCCTGTTTATCATAATAGCGACACCCCTCTGTTTTTTTAGTAAAAGAAGCTTCTGCATATAACATAAATTTTTTGCTAGAAAACACCGGATGGTTGCCCTTCACCCAGTGTGTCTCCTGCAAAAGTACAATATGAAAATTTTCTCGATGCAGATAATTTAAATTTTTTTTTCCTCTTGACCGGGGAATTTAGGCCATTGACATTCCAGGAACACCAAAGGAGAGATGTCATAGCGGACATTTTTTGCCAGTTGATATTTTCCATTAACCCACTCCAGTGCGGGAAATATGATAAGATATAACCGTTACATAATAATAGGATCCCTGCCCATCCCAGCGAGTAGGCATTAGAATCCCTGGATTATTGATTACCTGAAGTCGAATGCAGAGACCCTCTCCCCAAAAAACCTCCCCCTTCCACAAAATTTGTAACTGTGTGCCATATTCAACATTTCCCTTAAACCCGCATCCCAACGTTAGACGCAGAGATAAAAATACAGCAAAAAACAACAACATAACAAACAGATGTCAGTTGACATCACCTTATGTGATTCATGGTATTGTCACTGAGTAAGCCACTCAGGATCTTGCTCATGGTGGCTGGGAAGTATCCCGGACATCCTCCAGAGCCTTCACCGGGTCGTCGAAAGCCCAGTTTTTCCCAGATAGATTGAAGCGCAGTATAGCTGGATATTGTAGGCCGAACCTAATGTTTATGTCAGCCAGCAACTTACACACCGGGTTGAAGGCCCTGCGTCTGGTCGTCACCATGGCCGAATAGTCCTGAAACATCAGAACTTTGTGCCCTTCGTAGGATAGGTGCGCTTTCTTCCTGTAAGCAGTGACTAGACGAATTTTGTCTTGAAAGTCAAGGACCTTGAATATCACCGGTCTGGGTCTGTCATTGTCTTTTCCCCTCTGCGGGCCTATTCTGTGTGCTCTCTCAACCCGCATTGAACCGGATGTTAGCTGAATGTCCAAGGCTCCTGGCAGCCACTCAGATGTTAGTTTTAGCAATTCAGAGGGATGTATGGACTCAGGTAGTCCTATCAGTTTCAAGTTATTGCGTCTAGATCGGTTTTCTAAGTCGTCCACTTTGGATTGAAGCTCTGTGACGACTTTCTCTTTTCCCTCTAGACGTTCTGCCATTTCCCTGGTAACATCCTCCAGATCAGAGATACGTTGTTCAGCCTCATCCAGGCGAGTGCCCTGACTATTAACTTGTGATATTATAGAGTCTATTGAGGTTTGAAGAGTGGCGAATCTAGAGTCTATTTCGGGCATAAGACGTTTCATGATGGCATCCGCTATTGAATGAGAAGTCTCGCTACTGGTATCAGAGGTAGATTTAGGCGAGGATGAGCCTTGTTGGTTTCGAGAAGAGGCACGGCCTCCTTTAGTTTGTTTGCCCTCAAATTTATCCATACTCAGCGATATTGGTGAGAAGATAGAAGGCGGTGATGTCTCAGTTAAGAAACGTTACATTAGAATCTGCTATGTAGCATGTAACTCCTATATGGAGCGTATAGAATATTAGTCTCTTGCTGTTTACTCTTATTTATAGAGGTTAAGTAACCTTGAAAGTCAGAGAGGACAAATATAATCCTCTAAATTGTAAACAGATTAATGTGTCACTGAGTGAGTACTTCACCAGGTTACACTGCTGCCAAAGGGTTAATAAAGTCAATATCAACTGTCCTCTAGGTCCTGTATTGTGTGTAGTCTCTGAGGTAATCCCCTTGTGATTTCTTAAGGGTATGCCACACTAAACAATATCGCTAACGGGATCGCTAAAAAACGTCACTATTTAGCGATCCCGTTAGCGATATTGTTCAGTGCGGCAGCTTCCAGCGACGAGCTTCCTGCTGTGATCTCGCTCGTCGCTGGAATCGCTCCGGACCCTATTTCATCGCTGGCGCTCCCGCTGGGTAAGTATCTAATCGCTGTGTGGCACCTTTTCTTAGCGATTTAGCGGTACTTTTGTACCGCTAAAGTCGTTAAGAAGATCGCTAACGGCGATAGCGTCGTTAAACTATATCGCTAAATGCGGCAGCATTTAGCGATATAGAAACAATCCCGCTAGCGATCTCATTAGTATGCAACGCTAACGAGATCGCTAGCGGGATAGCTTAGTGTGGCAGTACCTTTAGGCTGATTTATTTGAGCTCTGTAGCAGGGCCTCAGGGGTTAATCCTCTATCAGACAGACCTTGAGTACTTTATTGTTTCTGTCACCTCTTACAGGATGGTCAGCAACTTAAAACAATACAGCTCACAACAAGCCTGTAGTGCAGGGATACTGCTGAGGGCTGTGGCAGGGAGATGGCTTCTGTTGTAGTTAACCCTCCCCCTATTGCCACTGCACTCACCTCCTCTGGCCCCAGATGCAATAACAGCCAGATCTTCAGGGCTTCACTGTTTGTTTGTTTTTTCACTCCCGGCGGGTGGTCACTTGTTATCTCGGGAACTCTTATCTGTGCAAGTCCCTCTAAAGGTACTGCCACACTTAGCGATCTCTTTTGCGATCACGATAACGACGCAATCGTTGGTGTGATCTCTTTTAGGTCGCTAGTAGCTGCCAAACAGGAGATCTCATAAACGACACATCAGCGGTCAGCGATCTCTTTAACGACTTTGACGGTCGTTAGGATGTCATTAAGGTACTGCCACACTTAGCGATCTCGTTTGCGATCACGATAACGACGCAATCGTTGGTGTGATCTTTTAGGTCGCTAGTATCTGCCAAACAGGAGATCTCATCAACGACTCATCAGCGGTCAGCGATCTCTTTAATGACTTTGGTGGTCGTTAGGATGTCATTAGCATGTACTGAGCGCTTCTGATTCATAGGAATTTCCAGCATCGCTCCTGCTCTCTGCTTCCTGCTAGCCTGCTTTGCAACTTCTGCGATCCTCTCTGTGATGCAAAAGAGAACTTACAGATATTGCGATCCA
Source organism: Oophaga sylvatica (assembly GCA_033576555.1). NCBI lineage: Eukaryota > Metazoa > Chordata > Amphibia > Anura > Dendrobatidae > Oophaga > Oophaga sylvatica. The sequence continues at coordinate 543,474,567 of JARQOD010000001.1, forward strand.
CTCCGTGATGCAAAACAGTCATGCGTCACAAACGAGGTCGCTCGTCGTTCACAAAAGGTGCCAAACACAGCGATTCAGGCTCACCAGCGGGACGCCAACGATCAAAAAACGGTCTAGAACTCTAGTGAACGATCAGCGACATCACAGCAGGGGCCACATCGTTGCTACATGCCACACACAAGAGGTAGCTAACGAGATCGCAAAATAGTGACGTTTTTGTGATCTCGTTAGCGATCTCGTTTGCGATCCCGTTTAGTGTGGCATACCCTTAACTTCACAGCTGGCCTGCGGCCTGTACCACGCTGCACGGCGTCTCCTGCGCCTGGAGCCTCCCCAGGAGCCTGAATAGGCAGACCCAACAGACGAGCCCCCTGTCCAGGTATTCCCCCGCTGATTAAAGCTGTTTCTCCGCTCACTAACGGAGGGATGGCACAGATGAGAGTAGGCTAGCGGGGAGCTCTGCTAAAAAGCAGCCATTCCTTGGCTCCGCCTCCCGGAAGTCCCCATGATTTCTTTTTTAAGATTTAATCTAGATGGAATACGTGTATTCAACATATAGATCCAAAAAGCTTCTCTATGTCGTAGCCTTCTTTCCCTGTTGCCACGTCGAGGATTCAGATTGACCAGTTCTATTGAGAACACCTGTAAATGAGTGGTCTGTCGGTTATGCACAAAATGATTAGAAACATTTGATATACTACGAATTGTAGGCTGTGCAATATCATACAGGTGCTCCCTGATTCTATGGTTTAGTTTACGTATTGTGGATCCAACATACTGTAGATTGCACACTGAACAGGCTATGATATATACCACATATTCTGAATTGCAGTTTAAAACATTTTTTGTAGAAAAAGTACGTTCATTTGTACTATGTGAAAAAGTCAGAGTTTTCGTGGCATGTACACATATTTTACAGGGAAAATTACCGCATTTAAAAAAAATCTTTTGTGGTTAGCCAATGTGCAGATTTTTTATTTCTCTGGGCATTATAAAAATTAGGAGATAAGGCAGTACCTAGAGTTGGTGCACGTCTTGCTACTATTTTAATGCCATCTTTTAGAATATGATTCAGTGTGTCATCATTTTTAAGTAAAATTAAATTGCGACAAACAATATTGGAGATGGCTTTAAATTGAGAGCTATATGTCAGAACTAGTACTGGCTGTTTGGGGGAGGAATTGGTTAACTGATTATCCTGTTGTTTGGGATTGACCAGGTCTTCTCTTGATTTTGTATCAGCAATTTGGAAGGCTCTATTTATGGTCCAATTAGGATAATTTCTTTTGCAGAGACGTTCTTTAATTGTGTTTTTTTGCAATTAAAAAAAAGACATGTCACTGCAATTGCGCTTGGCTCTCATAGTTTCACCAATGGGAATAGCTTTGATGGTAAAATGGTGTTGCCTGCAGTTTTTTCCGATGGGTACGGCTGGAAATGTAATGAGATGGCATACCAAATAAACATAAATCCAAGAAATTAATGGATTGTGAGTCAAAAGTAAATGTAAATTTTAAATTAAAACAGTTATTAATATATTCAAGAAAATTTGAGATATGAGAAACATCATCATTCCATATTAGTAATAAATCATCAATAAATCTAGAGTACCATTGAATCATCCTTAGATGTAATAAATTTGTCATCATGAGTATTAACGGACGTTGAAACCAAATTATTGTCCAAGAGACTTAATTTTGCTCCCACAAATTCGAAGTTAGACATTTTTTCCACTCTTAAAGACATCAATAAATTTATAAGGGACCTTACGGTTAAAAAAACACTTCTTTTCAGATCAAGCGGATACCATTAATATTCCACCTGCAGTTCTCAACGAGTTTCATGGAAAGAATTTCTCTATGCAAAATGCTCTTCGGGTTCTCATGGAATTAGATACTTCAGTTCATTTGGAAAGTAATGTAAATAGCACTCCTGACTTCAAAACCAAAAATCCCTCATTTTATCTGGTGCAAACTCACAGTGAGTCCATGGATAGATTCCAAGATATTGTAGAAAAGGAGATACGTATGTTAGCGGGTAATGTCTCTACAAGCTCTTATAAAAAGAGTTTACAGACAACATAATACATGCGGTTTTATCAAAAATGTGAATATGTAGTAGAAATTATCACCATACATGTACATGTCAGACCATCAAGTAGACTAGCTGTACTTAATACAGATATACCACAGGAACAAACAACCATAGTCTTAAGTGCAAAAAGAATTTTATTGGATCAAGCCATCATAGTCTTTCTTAATAGTAACGTCAAGAAAAACAGGGGTCGATTGGTTGTGTCCCATTTTGGGCACGCTATATCAACGACATCTTCTTTGTCTGGCAGGGCACCTCTGTCGACCTTGTGCGGTTTGTCTCCTTCCTAAACAACAACGATCTTAATATACACCTTACTTTGATATGGGATCTTACGTCCATTGATTTTCTTGACGTTACTATTAAGAAAGACTATGATGGCTTGATCTAGACTGATATTTTTCAAAAAAGGACGGCAACGAACACGTTGTTACATGCCTCCTCCTGCCACCCACGACATGTTCTTCGTGCTATTCCTGTGGGTCAATTTTTGCGGCTACGCCGTATTTGCTCAACAGAGTGTGATTTTGAGATCCGTGCTAGAGAATTAAGGACTAGATTCTTAGCACGTGGATATAGTGGACGCGCTATTAAAAAGGCATACCATCGTGCAAAGCACTCCACTCGCAATAATTTACTATACAACAATGCCACAAGTGGCTCCGGCACTTCTAATATACCTAGGTTTATTACGGCCTTTTACTCTCAGTCCCATGCAATGAGGTCGGTCATTGAGGGGCATGGCCTATCCTGAAGGCCGACCCTATTCTTCGGAAATTTCTCCCAGATCGTCCTGCCATCACCTATAGGAGAGCAAGGAATTTACGTGATCGCCTCACTCTGAGTCACTATATCCCCTCTGTTCCATCTACTTTCCTTGACGTGATGCCGGGTGGGGGTGGGTGTGTTCCGTGCGGGAGATGCATTGCCTGCCCTAATATCGAGCGTTCAACTACATTCACTGATTCCACGGGTGACAAGGTATTTGACATTAAGTAGAGAATAACATGTATCTCCCGTTTTGTCATTTACTATGCCACATGCCCGTGTGATCGCATCTATGTTGGCCTTACTACTAGGCAACTTAAAGTCTGCATAAGAGAACACGTTTTGGGCATTCAGGCTGCATCTTCTTGTACGGACGTCTCCACCCTAAAAACGTTACCGCGCCACTTCCGGGAATTTCACCATTGTGATGGGTCATCAATAAAGGTACGCGGCATTGATATGCTGCATATAAATATAACAGGTGGTAATCTATCTAAGAGACTCACCTGTTGTGAATGTGCTAGAAATTAATTCTGAGCAGAGGCTCCCTCTGGTGGTTACAAGCAGTACTGAACTATCCAATGAAGATTGTGAGGATTGGCGATCAGGTGTTACTGACTGGTCTTATATAAGGGAGGTTCCCTCCCATCAGGGTTGCCGGTGATCAATTGTTCTGGTCTCATCTTTGATTATTGTTCACTTTTTAGCTTGCTGTTTCGTGCCTGCATCTTCTGCTTACAGATAAGACATTTTCTTCTTTTAGTTTTTTGTGCTTGCTTTTTGCATTTTGTCCTGCACTTCTGTGGGGTCTGCCGGGTCCCTCCGGGGGCTTGTGCTCCTCTCAGTTTAGTTCAGCCACTGTTGTTTGTTCATTTGCCTTTTCCAGTTTTTTCAGTGGCTGCTGTTTAGTTTTTGTTGCACCAGAGAACTAATTTAGGTGGTAGAGGTCGTGTGATCTCAGGTGTTTTTGTAATTAGTAGAGTTGGTACTTTTCAGGGTTTTTTGGGATTGCAGTAAGTGTCCTTCCTATCCTTTTCTATTTAGGAAGTTTGGGCCCCAACGTTTGCTCATACTATTTTCTGTCTGTGTTTGTATTTCCTCTAGTCTAACCGCCATTATATGTTTGGGGGCTTTCTATGTTCTTTGGGGATCTGCTCCGGGGCAGATAGTTTTCCTCTTTCTGTCTTTAGGTGTAGTTAGCTTCTCAGGCTGTGACGAGGCGTCTAGGACCAACGTAGGTACGCTCCACGGCTGCCTTTAGTTGTGGTGGTTAGTCAGGGTACTGCAATCCCATAGATTGCAACCTCTCTGGTGTATTTCCTTTTTTGCCTGCTCTCCTCAGCTACCAAATCATAACAGTATCACCGGCAAAACTGAAAATTATATGGTACTCACAGAAGGGAAAAATATTGTGGAAAGAAAAAAGTTGTCAGAGTTGTCAGAGAACTTTTTTTTTCCCTCTGTATCTCTGAGTGCTGAGGAGGATTTTTTTTTCTCTCAATGGAGCTTGCACAGTTGTCTGGCCGTGTGGATCAGCTTGCCACTGAGGTTCGGAGTATTGCTACCTATCTTGCGAGGTTGCCTGTTGTGGAACCTAGGATCCCCATGCCAGATTTGTTTTTGGGGGATCGAGCTAAATTTCTGAATTTCAAAAATAACTGTAAGTTGTTTTTTGCCTTGAAATCTAAGTCCTCAGGGAACGCAACACAGCAGGTTCAAATTGTCATCTCTCTCCTGTGCGGCGATCCTCAGGATTGGGCTTTTTCCCTGACACCTGGGGATCCTGTTTTGAGTAATGTTGATGCATTTTTTCAGGCTCTGGGGTTATTGTACGATGAGCCTAATGTCACTGATCAAGCTGAAAAAGCCTTGTTGGCATTAAATCAGGGGCTTGAGGACGCTGAGTTATACTGTCAGAGACTCCGTAGATGGGCAGTCCTGACCAAATGGAATGACGATGCTTTGGCAGCCCTTTTTCAGAAAGGTCTGTCAGAGAATGTAAAGGATGTTATGGTGGGATTCCCTGTCCCCTCTGGTCTCAATGATTCTATGTCATTAGCGATTCAAATTGACAGACGTTTGCGTGAGCGTAGAGGTATGCGTGGAATAGTGTTGCCTTGTGAACCAGCTTCTGAACCCATGCAGTGTGATAGAGTGGCTTCTGGGGCACAGCGTCATGAGTTTCAAAAACGCAATGGGTTATGTTTCTACTGTGGTGATGCCTCTCATGCTATTTCAGTCTGCCCTAAGCGGGGAAGACGTTTTGCACGCTCAGTTGTCTTGGGTAGTGTTCAGACTAAATTTTTGTTGACTGTTACCCTGATTTGCTCCCTGTCCACATTTTCTGCTCAGGCTTTCGTTGATTCGGGAGCAGCTATTAACCTGATGGATTTTGATTTTGCTAAACTTGTGGGTTTCCCTTGATACCCCTACGGAAGTCTATTCCCCTACTGGGCATCGATTCTACCCCTTTGGCTGAGAATAAACCTCAGTTCTTTACTCAGGTGATAATGAGGGTTGAACCTGATCATCAGGAGAGTTGCAAATTTTTGGTGCTGTATAATCTGCATGACATTATCGTACTGGGTTTCCCTTGGTTACAGTCTCATAATCCTGTTTTGGATTGGAAATCTGTGTCTGTAACCAGTTGGGGCTGCCAATGTGTTAATACTAACACTCCTGTTTTTTCTGCCTCCCCCCAGGCTCAGGATGTTCCTGACTTTTTGACTGATTTTTCTGATGTGTTTAGCGAAAGTAAATCTGCATCCTTGCCCCCCCATAGGAGCTATGACTGCGCTATTGAATTAGTGCCTGGTAGTAAATTCCTAAAGGTCGCCTTTTTAACTTGTCTGTACCTGAACATGACGCTATGCGGTCTTATATCAAGGAGTCATTGGAGAAGGGTCATATCAGACCATCCTCTTCACCCTTGGGTGCCGGTTTTTTCTTTGTGGCCAAAAAGGATTGTTCATTAAGGCCGTGTATTGATTATCGTCTCTTGAACAATATCACTGTGAAATATCAATATCCGTTACCCTTGATTTCTGACCTGTTTTCCAGGGTGAAAAGTGCTACTTGGTTTACCAAGCTTGACCTCAGGGGGGCATATAACCTTATTCGCATTAAGCACGGGGATGAATGGAAGATGGCATTTAATACCCCAGAGGGGCATTTTGAGTACCTAGTGATGCCCTTTGGGCTCACTAATGCTCTTTCTGTCTTCCAGTCCTTCATGAATGACATTTTCAGGGATTTTGTGGATAAATTCCTGATTGTTTATTTGGATGATATCTTGATTTTTTCCAATGACTGGGACTCTCATGTGAAACATGTTCGGACCGTGTTCCAGATTTTGAGAGAGAATGCTCTGTATGTGAAGGGATCAAAGTGTCTTTTTGGCGTACAGAGGATCTCATTTCTGGGATTAATTTTGTCCCCATCTGTTATTGAAATGGACCCGGTCAAGGTTCAGGCCATCTGTGATTGGGTCCAACCTACTTCATTAAAGGCTCTTCAAAGATTCTTGGGTTTTACCAATTTTTATCGTAAATTTATTGGTAATTTCTCTGTTATTGTTAAACCATTGACTGATTTGACCAAAAAGGGTTCTGATGTGGTGAATTGGCCTCCTGAAGCAGTCTCTGCGTTTCAGGAACTTAAGCAGAGATTCACTTCTGCTCCTGTTCTACGGCAGCCTGATGTTTCTCTGCCATTTCAGGTGGAGGTTGATGCCTCTGAAATTGGGTCAGGTGCCGTTTTGTCCCAAAGAGATCCAGAGACCTCTAAAAGTAACCCTTGTGCCTTTTTCTCTCGAAAAATTTCTCCAACTGAACGTAATTATGATGTGGGTAATCGGGAGTTATTGGCCATGAAGTGGGCTTTTGAAGAGTGGAGACATTGGCTGGAGGGAGCCAAACATCAGGTGGTGGTCCTCACGGACCATAAGAATCTGGTTTATCTGGAATCAGCCAAGCGACTTAATCCTAGACAGGCCAGGTGGGCCTTGTTTTTCACACGTTTTAATTTTGTGGTTTCCTTTCTTCCTGGCACTAAGAATGTTAAGGCGGATGCCCTCTCGAGGAGTTTCCTTGCGGACTCTCCTGAGTTATCTGATCCTGCTGTTATTTTGAAAGAGGGTGTAGTTCTTTCCGCCATCTCGCCCAATTTGAGACTGGCTCTGGAAGGGTGTCAGGAGGATAAACCCGAGCGCTGCCCTATTGGGAAATTGTCCCAGACCGGTGGAAAAAGAGTGTGATGTCTGAGATTCATTGTTCCGCGTTGGCCGGTCATCCCGGAATTTTTGGTACCAGAGACTTGGTTAGTCGGTCCTTTTGGTGGCCTACTTTGTCTCGTGACGTCAGGGAATTTGTGCAGTCCTGCGGGACTTGCTCTCGCTCCAAGCCTTGCTCTCGCTCTAGTGGTTTGTTGATGCCATTGCCTGTGCCCAAGAGACCATGGACCCATATCTCTATGGATTTCATTTCCGACCTCCCTGTTTCTCAGAGAATGACCGTTATCTGGGTGATTTGTGATAGGTTTTCCAAAATGATACTTGTGCCATTACCTAAGTTGCCTTCCTCCTCTGAATTGGTGCCTTTGTTCCTTCAGCACGTGGTTCGGTTACACGGCATTCCTGAGAACATTGTGTCGGACAGAGGAGTCCAGTTTGTTTCCAGATTTTGGAGGACTTTTTGTTCTAAACTTGGTGTTCTATTGTCTTTCTCCTCGGCTTTTCATCCTCAGACCAATGGACAAACTGAGAGAACAAACCAGACATTGGAGACTTATCTAAGATGCTTTGTGTCTGCTGATCAGGATGACTGGGTCTCTTTTTTGCCTTTGGCTGAGTTTGCTCTTAATAATAGGGCTAGCTCTGCCACTTTGATGTCTCCATTTTTCTGCAACTTTGGGTTTCACCCTCGATTTTCTTCAGGACTGACGGAGGCTTCTGTCTGTCCAGGTGTTGACTCTGTTGTGAAGCGTATGCAGCAGATTTGGGACCAGGTAGTGGAGAGGTTGTCCCTCTCTCAGGAGAGGGCCCAGCGGTTTGCCAACCGGCATAGGATTGATGGTCCTCGGTTTGAAGTGGGGGACTTGGTCTGGTTGTCCTCAAGAAATATCCCTATGAGAGTTGCATCTCCTAAGTTTAAGCCTAGGTTCATTGGACCTTATAAGATCATGGAGATTCTTAATCCTGTTTCCTTTCGTTTACTTCTTCCAGGGACATTTAAGATCCATAACGTGTTCCACAAGTCCTTATTGAAGAGGTTTGTCGAGCCAGTGGTTCCTATGGCTGTGCCTCCTGACCCTCTTTTGGTTGAGGGCAATCTGGAGTATGTGGTTGAGAAAATATTGAATTCTCGTTTTTCTAGACGGAAACTCCAGTATTTGGTTAAGTGGGAGGTTATGGTCAGGAGGACAATTCTTGGGTGTTTGCTTCGGACATCCATGCTAGGAGACTCATCCGTGCGTATCACAGAGCTCATCCTGACCGACCTGGTTGCTCAAATGAGGGTTCGGTGACCCCTCCTCAATGGGGGGGTACTGTTGTGAATGTGCTAGAAATGAATTCTGAGCAGAGGCTCCCTCTGGTGGTTACAAGCAGTACTGAACTATCCAATGAAGATTGTGAGAATTTGGGGATCAGGTGTTACTGACTGGTCTTATATAAGGGAGGTTCCCTCCCATCAGGGTTGCCGGTGATCAATTGTTCTGGTCTCATCTTTGATTCCTGTTCTCTTTTTAGCTTGCTGTTTCGTGCCTGCATCTTCTGCTTACAGATAAGACATTTTCTTCTTTTAGTTTTTTGTGCTTGCTTTTTGCATTTTGTCCTGCACTTCTGTGGGGGTCTGCCGGGTCCCTCCGGGGGCTTGTGCTCCTCTCAGTTTAGTTCAGCCACTGTTGTTTGTTCATTTGCCTTTTCCAGTTTTTTCAGTGGCTGCTGTTTAGTTTTTGTTGCACCAGAGAACTAATTTAGGTGGTAGAGGTCGTGTGATCTCAGGTGTTTTTGTAATTAGTAGAGTTGGTACTTTTCAGGGTTTTTTGGGATTGCAGTAAGTGTCCTTCCTATCATTTCTATTTAGGAAGTTTGGGCCCCAACGTTTGCTCATACTATTTTCTGTCTGTGTTTGTATTTCCTCTAGTCTAACCGCCATTATATGTTTGGGGGCTTTCTATGTTCTTTGGGCATATGCTCCGGGGCAGATAGTTTTCCTCTTTCTGTCTTTAGGTGTAGTTAGCTTCTCAGGCTGTGACGAGGCGTCTAGGACCAACGTAGGTACGCTCCACGGCTGCCTTTAGTTGTGGTGGTTAGTCAGGGTACTGCAATCCCATAGATTCCAACCTCTCTGGTGTATTTCCTTTTTTGCCTGCTCTCCTCAGCTACCAAATCATAACACTCAGCCAACTAGAGACCAGATGGATTTGGACGTTGCGGACAGTCCATCCCGATGGTCTCAATGAAAATACATCCTTTGCTCCCTATTTGTAAATGTTTCTCGTTTTATTTTGGGGTAAACTCTGCACATATGTGATTTTATTATTCATTTTCTATTTTTTATTCACTTTTTTATTTCTTTTCCTCTATTAGTTGGAATGTGGACAATTTATTTATATGCACCGTCCATATGGTGGTTCGTGTTGGATTGGAATAAAGATATTCAAGCATTATATCTACATTCTGCGACAGGGTCCCTGGATCTTATGCATAAAATATATGCTGTATTTGTTGTGGCGAGTTACTGGACTATCAATAACATATATGCCCCTACACCCTATTATTTTTTGTATGGTGGGCTGTTGCGTACCCTTTATTGACACAACTGTGTGAACATTGTAAAGGTGTTTTTTCACTGTATACTTACCCTCTTACTAGTATATATAATGTACCTTTTTGTAGATGATGCTGTTTCTGCTACCCTCTATATGTCTCCATTCCATCAATATATGTCATGTATTATGTTATAGATGTTGCTGCTTTTGCTATTCCTTATATGGATTTATTTAAGGTGCTCTTTTTGTATCTCTGTATGCTGACTGTTTTAGGACATCCGTGATATACTCATTCCCTATCTGTTTGGTACCTTACCATGTGGGGCCCCACTTGTGTTAGGTTACTTTTCTGGTATTAGGGTATTGAATAATCCGGTTTATGTCTTGTTAATACCCTTTTTCCTCTGTATTTTTATGTTGCCCTTCTTCAATATGGTGGCGATTTCGCCTTGTTACACAGGCGCATGCGCCAGCTGTTCTGTCTCAGCCACGCCTCCTCTGGCACTCTTCCTCCGATTGCATGTTTCCATGCTTCCGGCGGCTATGTGCGGAGGGGGCGGCAGCTGAGCAGGGCGCCATGGACGCGCGCCTGTCAGTTTACACAGGTGCATGCGCCAGCTGTTCTGTCTCGGCCGCGCCTCCTCTGGCGCTCTTCCTCCGATTGCATGTTTTCATGCTTCCGGCGGCTGTGTGCAGAGGGGGTGGCGGCTGAGCAGGGCGTCATGGACGCGCGCCTGTTAGTTTATTTCCGGTGGCTAATATATAAATAGTCGGCGTTCCCATTCTCGTATTACGCCCCCTGATGAAGGAGCCCCCCAGCTCCGAAACGCGCGTCGGGGATAGCCGAACGGTAGCCTTCCATACAATCAGGTAACCATGACACTTACTATATCTGTACAGTCTTGACACAAGTTCTGGTACTGTTTCTTTGCATCATGTGTATTTATGTAACATGTGTGAGATAAATATGGGCATTGTTACCTCATGTGGCATGATACATATCTGTCACATATCACACATGTGATGCTAATATGGCTAATGTCTGCCCAGGTTCTGGGATGACTATCTCATAAACATATGTCTCTTTTTGATATAGTGCCCTGGTCCTGGCTACTGTTTTTTGGCTTTTTCGTGCATGTGTGTTTATGGGCATACCCCTTGTTGTCCTTCTTTTTCTTCCCCCATGATACTGTCCTGTATTCTTAAATTTTATCTAATTTGTACTAATAAAATTCTTTTTGCACTTAAGACTATATGGTTGTTTGTTCCTGTGGTATATAAGCTCTTATAAAGTAACCTGTCAAAGGCAGAGTCTGAAGCATTATTTAATCTGAAATCTTGTAAAGACATAATTATTAAAATGTCGGATAAAGGGGGCTCGGTGGTAGTGTTAAATGAACTTGATTATGTTGCTGCTATTAACTTGTTATCTGATTCAGACACATATGCTTGCCTCAAAACAGATCCTACTAGCATTTTTTTTTTTGTCTGAAAGTAAACGTATCAATGATTTTGTTTTTTTACAAGTTTTTTTTTTTACTAAGTCACAATTGGATTATTTTTACATAGAAAATCCTATAATTCCAACTTTATATGCCTTGCCTAAAACACACAAGAATATTCTTCCTCCGCCTATGCGTCCTATCATGTCGGGACTAGGCTCTCTTAATGAGCACCTGGGAGAATAACTTGATACAATTTTACAACCTTTGGTAGGAAGAGTGCCTGGGGATTCAAAAGATGTTCTTCACTCATTTAAAGATATTAAGTGGTGTCTAGTTGGACATGGCTAACATGTGATTTTGTTTCATTATACACGTGCATTCCTTATAAAGTAGCCATTACTGCAGTACAATTTCATTTGGATGAATATAGTACATATACGACTGAATTTAAAGAGTTAATTATATCAGGTTTTTTTATTTCTATTAACTCACAATTATTTTCTTTTTGATAAAAAAAAATTTCTTCAAAAGAAGGGAGTTTCTATGGGGGCTAAATTTTCCCCCTCTGTAGCAAACTTGGTAATGTCATGGTGGGAGAAAATTTACATTTTTTCGGCTGATAACACTTTTTTGAGATCGATTCAATGGTACTCTAGATTTATTGATGATTTATTACTAATATAGAATGATGTTTCTCATATCTCAAATTTTCTTGATTATATTAATAACTAGCTATGAACCCGTTCTACGCCCGGTGGCAAGCATTTTTATTGGTATATGGTCTCCCATCCTGGTATGTGCTGCCCCCTCCTATCCTGGTATGCATGGTCCCCTCACTCCCACCCAATACTGGTATGCATGGCACCCCATTCCTCATCCTGGTATGCATGGTACCCCCTCATCCCTATCCTGGTATGCATGGTACCTGCTCATCCATATCCTGGTATTCATGGTTCCCTCACTCCCCAATCCTGGTATGCTTGGTCCCCTAACCCCAATCCTGGTATACATGGTCCCCTCCCCCCTAATCCTGGAATGCATGGTCCCCTCACCCCCAATCCTGGTATGCATGGTCCCCTGTTGTGAATGTGCTAGAAATGAATTCTGAGCAGAAGCTCCCTCTGGTGGTTTCAAACAGTACTGAACTATCCAATGAAGATTGTGAAGATTGGTGATCAGGTGTTACTGACTGGTCTTATATAAGGGAGGTTCCCTCCCATCAGGGTTGCTGGTGATCAATTGTTCTGGTCTCATCTTTGATTCCTGTTAACTTTGTAGCTTGCTGTTTCGTGCCTGCATCTTCTGCTAACAGATAAGACATTTTCTTCTTTTAGTTTTTTGTGCTTGCTTTTTGCATTTTGTCCTGCACTTCTGTGGGGGTCTGCCGGGTCCCCTCCGGGGGCTTGTGCTCCTCTCAGTTTAGTTCAGCCACTGTTGTTTGTTCATTTGCCTTTTCCAGTTTTTTTAGTGGCTGCTGTTTAGTTTTGTTACACCAGAGAACTAATTTAGGTGGTAGAGGTCGTGTGATCTCAGGTGTTTTTGTAATTAGTAGAGTTGGTACTTTTCAGGGTTTTTTGGGATTGCAGTAAGTGTCCTTCCTATCCTTTTCTATTTAGGAAGTTTGGGCCCCAACGTTTGCTCATACTATTTTCTGTCTGTGTCTGTATTTCCTCCTTCTAACCGCCATTACATGTTTGGGGGCTTTCTATGTTCTTTGGGGATCTGCTCCGGGCAGATAGTTTTCCTCTTTCTGTCTTTAGGTGTAGTTAGCTTCTCAGGCTGTGACGAAGCGTCTAGGACCAACGTAGGTACGCTCCACGGCTGCCTTTAGTTGTGGTGGTTAGTCAGGGTACTGCAATCCCATAGATTCCAACCTCTCTGGTGTATTTCCTTTTTTGCCTGCTCTCCTCAGCTACCAAATCATAACAGTATCACCGGCCCAAAAACTGATATTTGTATGGTACTCACAGAAGGGAAAAATAGTGTTAAAGAAAGAAGATTGTCAGAGTTGTCAGAGATTTTTTTTTTTCCCCTCTGTTTCTCTGAATGCTGAGGAGGATTTTTTTTTTCTCTCAATGGAGTTTGCACATTTGTCTGGCAGTGTGGATCAGCTTGCCACTGAAGTTCGGAGTATTGCTACCTATCTTGCAGGGTTGCCTGTTGTGGAACCTAGGATTCCCATGCCAGACTTGTTTTTAGGGGATCGAGCTAAATTTCTGAATTTCAAAAATAACTGTAAGTTGTTTTTTGCCTTGAAATCTAAGTCCTCAGGGAACGCAGCACAGCAGGTTCAAATTGTCATCTCTCTCCTGCGCGGCGATCCTCAGGATTGGGCTTTTTCCCTGACACCTGGGGATCCTGTTTTGAGTAATGTTGATGCATTTTTTCAGGCTCTGGGGTTATTGTACGATGAGCCTAATGTCACTGATCAAGCTGAAAAAGCCTTGTTGGCATTAAATCAGGGGCTTGAGGACGCTGAGTTATACTGTCAGAGATTCCGAAGGTGGGCAGTCCTGACCAAATGGAATGATGATGCTTTGGCAGCCCTTTTTCGGAAGGGTCTGTCAGAGAATGTAAAGGATGTTATGGTGGGATTCCCTGTCCCCTCTGGTCTCAATGATTCTATGTCATATGTTCATCCCTCTGCCATAATGACAGTTCTGCTTCACGTCACTTGTCTTACCTATTGCATTATTCCTGTGTCCTGTTGTGTATATAAATATGTGATTCTTCAGATTTTGTATTAGTATAACCTGATGAAGAGACCTGAGTAGTCTCGAAAGCTTGCAATTTGTTACCATCTTTTCAGTTAGCCATTAAAAGGTATCAACCACTGAGGACTCTCAAGTCTAAATATTTTTCTATATCATTAGCGATTCAAATTGACAGACGTTTGCGTGAGCGTAGAGGTATGCGTGGAATAGTGTTGCCTTGTGAACCAGCTTCTGAACCCATGCAGTGTGATAGAGTGGCTTCTGGGGCACAGCGTCATGAGTTTCGAAAACGCAATGGGTTATGTTTCTACTGTGGTGATGCCTCTCATGCTATTTCAGTCTGCCCTAAGCGGGGAAGACGTTTTGCACGCTCAGTTGTCTTGGGTAGTGTTCAGACTAAATTTTTGTTGACTGTTACCCTGATTTGCTCCCTGTCCACATTTTCTGCTAAGGCTTTCGTTGATTCGGGAGCAGCTATTAACCTGATGGATTTTGATTTTGCTAAACGTTGTGGGTTTCCCTTGATACCCCTACGGAAGTCTATTCCCCTACTGGGGATCGATTCTACCTCTTTGGCTGAGAATAAACCTCAGTTCTCTACTCAGGTGATAATGAGGGTTGAACCTGATCATCAGGAGAGTTGCAAATTTTTGGTGCTGTATAATCTGCATGACATTATCGTACTGGGTTTCCCTTGGTTACAGTCTCATAATCCTGTTTTGGATTGGAAATCTGTGTCTGTAACCAGTTGGGGCTGCCAATGTGTTAATACCAACACTCCTGTTTTTTCTGCCTCCCCCAAGGCTCAGGATGTTCCTGACTTTTTGACTGATTTTTCTGATGTGTTTAGCGAAAGTAAATCTGCATCCTTGCCCCCCTATAGGAGCTATGACTGCGCTATTGAATTAGTGCCTGGTAGTAAATTCCCTAAAGGTCGCCTTTTTAACTTGTCTGTACCTGAACATGACGCTATGCGGTCTTATATCAAGGAGTCATTGGAGAAGGGTCATATCAGACCATCCTCTTCACCCTTGGGTGCCGGTTTTTTCTTTTTGGCCAAAAAGGATGGTTCATTAAGGCCGTGTATTGACTATCGTCTCTTGAACAATATCACTGTGAAATATCAATATCCATTACCCTTGATTTCTGACCTGTTTTCCAGGGTGAAAAGTGCTACTTGGTTTACCAAGCTTGACCTCAGGGGGGCATATAACCTTATTCGCATTAAGCACGGGGATGAATGGAAGACGGCATTTAATACCCCAGAGGGGCATTTTGAGTACCTAGTGATGCCCTTTGGGCTCACTAATGCTCCTTCTGTCTTCCAGTCCTTCATGAATGACATTTTCAGGGATTTTGTGGATAAATTTCTGATTGTTTATTTGGATGATATCTTGATTTTTTCCAATGACTGGGACTCTCATGTGAAACATGTTCGGACTGTGTTCCAGATTTTGAGAGAGAATGCTCTGCATGTGAAAGGATCAAAGTGTCTTTTTGGCGTACAGAGGATCTCATTTCTGGGATTCATTTTGTCCCCATCTGTTATTGAAATGGACCCGGTCAAGGTTCAGGCCATCTGTGATTGGGTCCAACCTACTTCATTAAAGGCTCTTCAAAGATTCTTGGGTTTTGCCAATTTTTATCGTAAATTTATTGGTAATTTCTCTGTTATTGTTAAACCATTGACTGATTTGACCAAAAAGGGTTCTGATGTGGTGAATTGGCCTCCTGAGGCAGTCTCTGCGTTTCAGGAACTTAAGCAGAGATTCACTTCTGCTCCTGTTCTACGGCAGCCTGATGTTTCTCTGCCATTTCAGGTGGAGGTTGATGCCTCTGAAATTGGGTCAGGTGCCGTTTTGTCCCAAAGAGATCCAGAGACCTCTAAAAGTAACCCTTGTGCCTTTTTCTCTCGAAAATTTTCTCCAACTGAACGTAATTATGACGTGGGTAATCGGGAGTTATTGGCCATGAAGTGGGCCTTTGAAGAGTGGAGACATTGGCTGGAGGGAGCCAAACATCAGGTGGTGGTCCTCACGGACCATAAGAATCTGGTTTATCTGGAATCAGCCAAGCGACTTAATCCTAGACAGGCCAGGTGGCTGTTTTCAACATTATTTGGTTTCCTTTTCTGCACAAGATGTTAGGGGACCTCTCGAGGAGTTTCTTCGGACTTCTGGTTATTGATCCCGCTTATTGAAGAGGTGATTCTTTCGCATCTGCCAATTTGAACTGGCTCTGAGGTCAGGAGGATAACCGAGCGCGCCTATTGGAAATGTTGTCCAGACGGTTGAAAAAAGTGTGAGTCTGAGATTCATGTCGTTGGCCCGTCTCCGATTTGTACAGAGACTTGTTAGTCGGACCTTTTGGTGGCCTACTTTGTCTCGTGACGTCAGGGAATTTGTGCAGTCCTGCGGGACTTGCTCTCGCTCCAAGCCTTGCTCTCGCTCTAGTGGTTTGTTGATGCCATTGCCTGTGCCCAAGAGACCATGGACCCATATCTCTATGGATTTCATTTCCAACCTCCCTGTTTCTCAGAGAATGACCGTTATCTGGGTGATTTGTGATAGGTTTTCCAAAATGATACATCTTGTGCCATTACCTAAGTTGCCTTCCTCCTCTGAATTGGTGCCTTTGTTCCTTCAGCACGTGGTTCGGTTACACGGCATTCCTGAGAACATTGTTTCTGACAGAGGAGTCCAGTTTGTTTCCAGATTTTGGAGGACTTTTTGTTCTAAACTTGGTGTTCAATTGTCTTTCTCCTCGGCTTTTCATCCTCAGACCAATGGACAAACTGAGAGAACAAACCAGACATTGGAGACTTATCTGAGATGCTTTGTGTCTGCTGATCAGGATGACTGGGTCTCTTTTTTGCCTTTGGCTGAGTTTGCTCTTAATAATAGGGCTAACTCTGCCACTTTGATGTCTCCATTTTTCTGCAATTTTGGGTTTCACCCTCGATTTTCTTCAGGACAGACGGAGGCTTCTGTCTGTCCAGGTGTTGACTCTGTTGTGGAGCGTATGCAGCAGATTTGGGACCAGGTAGTGGAGAGGTTGTCCCTCTCTCAGGAGAGGGCCCAGCGGTTTGCCAACCGGCATAGGACTGATGGTCCTCGGTTTGAAGTGGGGGACTTGGTCTGGTTGTCCTCAAGAAATATCCCTATGAGAGTTGCATCTCCTAAGTTTAAGCCTAGGTTCATTGGACCTTATAAGATCATGGAGATTCTTAATCCTGTTTCCTTTCATTTACTTCTTCCAGGGACATTTAAGATCCATAACGTGTTCCACAAGTCCTTATTGAAGATGTTTGTCGAGCCAGTGGTTCCTATGGCTGTGCCTCCTGACCCTGTTTTGGTGTGAGGCAATCTGGAGTATGTGGTTGAGAAAATATTGAATTCTCGTTTTTCTAGACGGAAACTCCAGTATTTGGTTAGGTGGAGAGGTTATGGTCAGGAGGACAATTCTTGGGTGTTTGCTTCGGACATCCATGCTAGGAGACTCATCCGTGCGTATCACAGAGCTCATCCTGACCGACCTGGTTGCTCAAATGAGGGTTCGGTGACCCCTCCTCAAGGGGGGGGGTACTGTTGTGAATGTGCTAGAAATGAATTCTGAGCAGAAGCTCCCTCTGGTGGTTACAAACAGTACTGAACTATCCAATGAAGATTGTGAAGATTGGCGATCAGGTGTTACTGACTGGTCTTATATAAGGGAGGTTCCCTCCCATCAGGGTTGCCGGTGATCAATTGTTCTGGTCTCATCTTTGATTCCTGTTCACCTTGTAGCTTGCTGTTTCGTGCCTGCATCTTCTGCTAACAGATAAGACATTTTCTTCTTTTAGTTTTTTGTGCTTGCTTTTTGAATTTTGTCCTGCACTTCTGTGGGGGTCTGCCGGGTCCCCTCAGGGGCTTGTGCTCCTCTCAGTTTAGTTCAGCCACTGTTGTTTGTCCATTTGCCTTTTCCAGTTTTTTCAGTGGCTGCTGTTTAGTTTTGTTACACCAGAGAACTAATTTAGGTGGTAGAGGTCGTGTGATCTCAGGTGTTTTTGTAATTAGTAGAGTTGGTACTTTTCAGGGTTTTTTGGGATTGCAGTAAGTGTCCTTCCTATCCTTTTCTATTTAGGAAGTTTGGGCCCCAATGTTTGCTCATACTATTTTCTGTCTGTGTCTGTATTTCCTCCTTCTAACTGCCATTACATGTTTGGGGGCTTTCTATGTTCTTTGGGGATCTGCTCCGGGGCAGATAGTTTTCCTCTTTCTGTCTTTAGGTGTAGTTAGCTTCTCAGGCTGTGACGAGGCGTCTAGGACCAACGTAGGTACGCTCCATGGCTGCCTTTAGTTGTGGTGGTTAGTCAGGGTACTGCAATCCCATAGATTACAACCTCTCTGGTGTATTTCCTTTTTTGCCTGCTCTCCTCAGCTACCAAATCATAACAGTCCCCTCCCCCCAATCCTGGAATGCATGGTCCCCTCACCCCCAATCCCGGTATGCATGGTCCCCTCACCCCTAATCCTAATATGCATGGTCCTCTCACCCCCTATCCTGGTATGCATGGTCCCCTCACCCCCCAATCCTGGTATGCATGGTCCCCTCATCCCTATCGTTGGATGTATGGTACCCCTCACCCCAATCCTAGTATGCATGGTCCCCTCATCCACAATCCTGGTATGAATGGTACCCCTCATCCCCCAATCCTAATATGCATGGTCCTCTCACCCCCTATCCTGGTATGCATGGTCCCCTCACCCCCTCACCCCCAATCTTGGAATGCATGGTCCCCTTAACCCCCCAATCCTGATATGCATGGTCCCCTCACCCCCCAATCCTGATATGCATAGTCCCCTTACCCCAAATCCTGGTATGCATGGTCTTCCTCATCCCTATCGTAGGATGTATGGTACCCCCTCACCCTCCAATCCTGATATGCATGGTCCCCTCATCCACAATCCTGGTATGCATGGTACCCCTCATCCCCAATCCTGATATGCATGGAGCCCTCACCCCTTATCCTAGTATGCATGCTCCCCTCACCCCCTATCCTGGAATGCATGGTCCTCTCACCCCCCAATCCTGGTGTGCATGGTCCCCTCACCCCCCAATCCTGGTGTGTATGGTCCCCTCACCCCCCAATCCTGGTGTGCATGGTCCCCTCACCCCCCAATCCTGGAATGCATGGTCACCTCACCCCCCAATCCTGGAATGCATGGTCCCCTCACCACCCAATCCTGGTATGTATGATCCCCTCACCCCCCAATCTTGGTATGCATGGTCCCCTCATCCACAATCCTGGTATGAATGGTACCCCTCATCCCCAATCCTAATATGCATGGTCCTCTCACCCCCTATCCTGGTATGCATGGTCCCCTCACCCCCCTCACCCCCAATCTTGGAATGCATGGTCCCCTTAACCCCCCCAATCCTGATATGCATGGTCCCCTCACCCCCCAATCCTGATATGCATAGTCCCCTTACCCCCAAATCCTGGTATGCATGGTCTTCCTCATCCCTATCGTAGGATGTATGGTACCCCCTCACCCTCCAATCCTGATATGCATGGTCCCCTCATCCACAATCCTGGTATGCATGGTACCCCTCATCCCCCAATCCTGATATGCATGGAGCCCTCACCCCCTTATCCTAGTATGCATGCTCCCCTCACCCCCTATCCTGGAATGCATGGTCCTCTCACCCCCCAATCCTGGTGTGCATGGTCCCCTCACCCCCCAATCCTGGTGTGTATGGTCCCCTCACCCCCCAATCCTGGTGTGCATGGTCCCCTCACCCCCAATCCTGGAATGCATGGTCACCTCACCCCCCAATCCTGGAATGCATGGTCCCCTCACCACCCAATCCTGGTATGTATGATCCCCTCACCCCCCAATCTTGGTATGCATGGTCCCCCTCATCCATATCGTAGGATGTACAGTACCCCTTCAACCCCCAATCCTGATTTGCATGGTCCTCTCACCCCCCCAATCCTGATATGCATAGTCCCCTTACCCCCAAATCCTGGTATGCATGGTCTTCCTCATCCCTATCGTAGGATGTATGGTACCCCCTCACCCTCCAATCCTGATATGCATGGTCCCCTCATCCACAATCCTGGTATGCATGGTACCCCTCATCCCCCAATCCTGATATGCATGGAGCCCTCACCCCCTTATCCTAGTATGCATGCTCCCCTCACCCCCTATCCTGGAATGCATGGTCCTCTCACCCCCCAATCCTGGTGTGCATGGTCCCCTCACCCCCCAATCCTGGTGTGTATGGTCCCCTCACCCCCCAATCCTGGTGTGCATGGTCCCCTCACCCCCCAATCCTGGAATGCATGGTCACCTCACCCCCCAATCCTGGAATGCATGGTCCCCTCACCACCCAATCCTGGTATGTATGATCCCCTCACCCCCCAATCTTGGTATGCATGGTCCCCTCATCCACAATCCTGGTATGAATGGTACCCCTCATCCCCCAATCCTAATATGCATGGTCCTCTCACCCCCTATCCTGGTATGCATGGTCCCCTCACCCCCTCACCCCCAATCTTGGAATGCATGGTCCCCTTAACCCCCCCAATCCTGATATGCATGGTCCCCTCACCCCCCAATCCTGATATGCATAGTCCCCTTACCCCAAATCCTGGTATGCATGGTCTTCCTCATCCCTATCGTAGGATGTATGGTACCCCCTCACCCTCCAATCCTGATATGCATGGTCCCCTCATCCACAATCCTGGTATGCATGGTACCCCTCATCCCCCAATCCTGATATGCATGGAGCCCTCACCCCCTTATCCTAGTATGCATGCTCCCCTCACCCCTATCCTGGAATGCATGGTCCTCTCACCCCCAATCCTGGTGTGCATGGTCCCCTCACCCCCAATCCTGGTGTGTATGGTCCCCTCACCCCCCAATCCTGGTGTGCATGGTCCCCTCACCCCCCAATCCTGGAATGCATGGTCACCTCACCCCCCAATCCTGGAATGCATGGTCCCCTCACCACCCAATCCTGGTATGTATGATCCCCTCACCCCCCAATCTTGGTATGCATGGTCCCCCCTCATCCATATCGTAGGATGTACAGTACCCCTTCAACCCCAATCCTGATTTGCATGGTCCTCTCACCCCCCCAATCCTGATATGCATGCTAACCCTCACCCCCCCATCCTTGTATGCATGGTCCCCTCACCCCCCTATCCTGGTATGCATGGTCCCCTCACCCCCAATCCTGGTATGCATGGTCCCCTCAGCCTCCAATATTGGAATACATGGTCCCCTTAACCCCCCAATCCCGATATGCATGGTCCCCTTAACCCCCCAATCCTGATATGCATGATCCCCTCACCCCCAATCCTGATATGCATGGTCCTCACCCCCCCTATCCGGATATGTATGGTCCCCCTCACCTCTATTAAACTGCACACGTACAAAAAAAAAAAATTATACTCACCTTTCTTCCCTGTGTCCCAGTGCTGTCCCGTTCTGCCGGAGGCCGGGGGAGGAGTGTGGCGCCTGAGTACGCGCATGCCCATACCATGCTGTCCAGTGCCATATTGCTGCAAATGTGTCTTCAGTAAAATGGCGCCAGACAGTGCTATGCGCGTGCGCGATTCCGACGCGCGCTCCTGCCACAGTCTCCGGCGAGAAGCGCCGCAGCAACGCTCCTCCCGGTCAAGTAAGCATGTAGGTATGGTGTCAGAGATCGCAGTATGCATTCAGTGTTTACACGTACCGCGATCTCCGGCACCATACACAATCCTCACCGCTGGATGCCGTCTTCTGTCTGGAGCCAGACTGCGCAGGCGCGTTGCGTTTGCGCAGTATATAAAGGCTTTGGACAGAGTGACACTTACAGCGTTATATTATAGATAACTGTTTTAATTTAAAATTTACATTTACTTTTGACTCACAATCCATTAATTTCTTGATTTATGTTTATTTGGTTTCCCATCTCATTACATCTCCAGCCGTACCCATCGGAAAAAAACTGCAGGCAACACCATTCTGCATGCGGATAGTTTCCTTCCATCACATACCATCAAAGCTATTCCCGTTGGTGAAACTATGAGAGCCAAGCGCAATTGCAGAACACAATAAAAGAAGGTCTCTGCAAAAGAAATTATCCTAATTAAACCATAAATAGAGCCTTCCAAATTGCTGATACTAAGTCCAGGAAGACCTGGTCAATCCCAAACAACAGGATAATCAGTTAACCAATTCCTCCCCCAAACAGCCAGTACTAGCTCTGACATATAGCTCTCAATTTAAAGCCATCTCCAATATTGTTTGTCGCAATTTAAATTTACTTAAAAATGATGACACACTGAATCATATTCTAAAAGATGGCATTAAAATAGTAGCAAGACGTGCACCAACTCTAGGTACTGCCTTATCTCCTAGTTTTTATAATGCCCAGAGGAATAAAAAATCCTGCACATTAACCACAAAAGATTTTTTAAAATGCGGTAATTTTCCCTGTAAAATATGTGTACATGCCACGAAAACTCTGACTTTTTCACATAGTACAAATGAACGTACTTTTTCTATAAAAAAATTTTAAACTGCAATTCAGAATATGTGGTATATATCATAGCCTGTTCAGTGTGCAATCTACAGTATGTTGGATCCACAATACGTAAACTAAAGCATAGAATCAGGGAGCACCTGTATGATATTACACAGCCTACAATTCGTAGTATATCAAATGTCTCTAACCATTTTGTGCATAACCGACAGACCACTCATTTACAGGTGTTCTCAATAGAACTGGTCAATCTGAATCCTCGACGTGGCAACAGGGAAAGAAGGCTACGACATAGAGAAGCTTTTTGGATCTATATGTTGAATACACGTATTCCATCTAGATTAAATCTTAAAAAATAAATCATGTTACATTATTAATTAATACAAATGGGTTTTGCATTATTGGTTTTTATATGCTTTTTATTATAGTGTTATATTCCATGACCATTGTGGGGTTTTTTTCTCCTTTTTTTTTTTAATGTGTTACACCTGTTCCTATAAATTACTCTCATGCCTGCTTCATAAGAACACTGAGTTGTTTGAAGCAAGCCCAGTTTTTTGAAACAGGCACTTTTTCACCGGTATAGCCGGTTTCTGTATGCTTTTGTGGCTGAATTTTTATTGAATATCATTAAAGATTTTTGGATTTTATGTCTTGGAGCTGGATCTTTACTGTATGTAAACCATGTCTCCTATCCTGTCGGCTCCAGCAGAGATTCTACAGGAGCCGACAAATGAATTAACGACTATTCTGCTATCTATCTCTGTATGAAATATAAATAATATATATATATGTGTCAGTGACATATATATATATATATATATATATATATATTTATGAATATTTCAGCCCATGGATCAGTTAAATGTCCATTTTGCAACGGTGCAAGAAAATCTTGCTATACGGATGACAAACGGATATTTTGATGCTAGGAAATCGCATCCTCGCATTGAAAACTGATTACATACGGATCACTGTTCATGAAACATTGATGCGATTCTCGGCCGTAAAAACCAGACCGTATTTTTATACGTTTATGTGTGACTCCAGCCTTACACTGACACTATACACAAAGCTCCTGTGTATAATGTCACTGGTGATCACTGTCAGGGCCGGCGTCAGCACCCGGCACACCCGGGCAAGTGCCAGGGCCCTGAGCAGGCGGGGGGGCCCACTCGCAGTTTGGCACCCCCGCACCCGTTAGCGGAGGAGAGCGGTGTCAGCGCCGCCACTGGGCCCCCCCCGCTTGCTCAGGGCCCCGGCATCAGCTGGCACAATACTTACCTCTCCCGTGCCTCCGCTGCCGCAGCTCCGGGTTCCAGGGGGCGCCGGCGCTTCCTCTCACAGCAGCGCCGCTGAATGACGTCATCATTCAGCGGCCGGCTGTGGCAGAGAGCGCGGGGACTCCAGACAGGTAAGACGTGTGTGTGTGTGTGTCTCTGTGTGTGTATGTAGTGCGGTGCTTTGTGTGTGTGTGTATGTGTGTGTGTATGTATGTGAGAGAGTGCTTGTGTGCTGTCTGTGTGTGATGATGGGCAGGCATTGCTGATAATGGGGAGGAGATGATGATGGGCAGGCATTGCTGATAATGGGGAGGCATTGATGATGATGATGGGGAGAAGATGATGATAATGGGCAGGCATTGATGATGGGGAGAAGATGATGATGGGCAGGCATTGCTGATAATGGGGAGGCATTGATGATGATGGGGAGAAGATGATGATAATGGGCAGGCATTGATGATAATGGGCAGGCATTGATGATAATGGGGAGGCATTGATGATGATGGGGAGGAGATGATGATAATGGGCAGGCATTGATGATAATGGGCAGGCATTGATGATGGGGAGAAGATGATGATGGCAGGCATTGATGATGATGGGAGGAGATGATGATGGGCAGGCATTGCTGATAATGGGGAGGCATTGATGATGATGGGGAGAAGATGATGATAATGGGCAGGCATTGATGATGGGGAGAAGATGATGATGGGCAGGCATTGATGATGATGGGGAGGAGATGATGATGGGCAGGCATTGCTGAT
Source organism: Oophaga sylvatica (assembly GCA_033576555.1). Lineage (NCBI taxonomy): Eukaryota > Metazoa > Chordata > Amphibia > Anura > Dendrobatidae > Oophaga > Oophaga sylvatica. The sequence goes on from JARQOD010000001.1 coordinate 543,498,923, forward strand.
AATGGGGAGGCATTGATGATGATGGGGAGAAGATGATGATAATGGGCAGGCATTGATGATGGGGAGAAGATGATGATGGGGAGGAGATGATGATGATGGGCAGGCATTGATGATAATGGGGAGGCCATGATGATGATGGGGAGGCAATGATGATGATGATAAGGAGAAGATGATGATGATGGGGAGACAATCATGATGATAATGGGGAGTCTTTCCACAGCGCCCTTTCCTGAGCCGTAACAGTGCAGAACGCAGTACAGCGCAGAGGAGAGCTCCATATTTTGTATGGAGCATTATATGGGGACCAGTATCCTGTATGGAGCATTATATGGGGACCAGTATCCTGTATGGAGCATTATATTGGGTCCAGTATTCTGTATGGAGCATTATTTTGGGTCCAGTATTCTGTATGGAGCATTATATGGGGGGTGACATCCTGCATGGGGTATTATATGGGTGATGAGGGGGAGACTGTGGTGCCCATAATATTGTATGGAGGACTGTACTGTCCAGTCTGTTCTGTGCGCTGTGAGGATTTGGCGGTTTTTGAGCTATTGTACAATTTACAATAGATATCAGTCATGTAATGGAAGAAGTGAAGTATTGGGCATTGTACTGCACCTATATTTCTCTGCTGTATCTGTGCATCATGAATCGTGGTCTGTGTTAAAGGGGCCCACTGAGGCTCTTTCACCCGGGGCCCATAAAAACCTGGAGCCGGCCCTGATCACTGTATTACCTGTACACAGACACTGCATTCTAAGTACAGATCTCCTGTGTATAATGGCACTTATGGTGATAGTATTGTGATTTTTTTTTTATTGATGATCAGTATTCTAGTATTCAGTCACCATGTGGTGGTAATATGTTGTCTGGACATGTTGCTGTGGTATTTGTCCCTTTCGATGTGATATTATTGGTCATTTTAAAAATTGAAAAATAAATAAAAATATACCTAAATTGTATTGGATATTTTAACAAATGTTTAATAGGTTAGAGTAGGGCCTGACAAGAGGAGTCTACCTTTTTGTGGTGGCAGATTAAAAAAAATATTTTGGCCAAAAAAAGAGCTGCTGGCTATATGTGTGATATGGTGAGAAGTGGAGTTTTCCAAGAGAGAGCGGTGGGACTGTGGACAGTTCGAGGGGTGGAGGCGGGGCTGGGGCGGAGTCTCAAGGGGGCCCTGAAAATTTTGCCTGTATGGGGTCCCGAAATTCCTAGTGGCAGCCCTGCACCCACAAACTGTACAGAAAAGGCTGCATAGAAAAGATACCCCTTAATTGATTTGAATGTGGCTGCTTTGGTTTGTGTGTCAGGGCTGATTTTTAGTCCCAGTCCGGCCCTTTTGCAGGACCTTGGGTATCCATGCTTTTAACCATGCTTTTTTTCCACACTGTTTTCCCATAGAATTGTATTAGGGTATGTTCACAAGTGGAATTGTTGCAGAAGTTTTTAGTTGCTTGTTTTTCTGCGTTTTATTGTAGCAGCAAAGTGATTTCCAAAATGTTGTGCATACGCTTGTTTTTCTTTTTCCTCACATTTTTTCAGCTATGTGTGCTTGAAATCTACAGCATGTCAATTCTTTCAGTGTGCTTACTGTTGTGAATAGGCTGGAAATGAATTCTGAGCAGAAGCTCCCTCTGGTGGTTACAAACGGTACTGGACTGTCCAGTGAAGATTGTGAGGATTGGGAATCAGGTGTTACTGACTGGTCTTTATAAGGGAGTCGCCTTCCCATCAGGGTTGCCGGTGATCAATTGTTCTGGTCTCAATCCTTGATTCCTGTTTCCTTGGTAAAACAGGCACAAAAAAACAAATATCCAAAAATGAAATAAAAAATCTTTTTGCAAAAATGCATGAAGGTAGTAATAATAATAAGGGTATTTAGTAAACATAATTTTGATCAAAATAATGTACAAGCCATCCCGCCACGTCAAGGCAACCCTCTGTGGGACAGTCCTACTCTAATATTGAAAACCTTTCCACTTGTCAAGTGACTTAAATGTGAACAAGGGCAGAGGGACTGAACCCACCAGTTGAAGCTCTGGCCAGACAGGATGGATTTCACTGTTTCCTTGGTAGCCTGCTGTGTCGTGTCTGAATCTCCTGCTAACAGATAAGACATTTTCTTCTTTTTGTTTTTGTGCTTGATTTTTGCATTTTGTCCTGCACCTCTCTGGGGGCTTTTGCTCTCTCAGTTCAGTTCAGCCACTGATGTTTGTACATTTGCTTTTTCCAGTTTTTTCAGTGGCTGCTGTCTTGATTTTGGTTACACCAGAGAACTAATTTAGGTGGTAGAGGTCGTGTGATCTCAGGTGTTTTTGAAATTAGTAGAGTTGGTGCTTTTCAGGGTTTTTTGGGATTGCAGTAAGTGCCCTTCCTATCCTTTTCTATTTAGTAAGTTTGGGCCCCAACATTTGCTCATACTATTTTCTGTCTGTGTCAGTATTTCTTCTTGTCTAACCGCCATTACATGTTTGGGGGCTTTCTGTGTTCTTTGGGGTTCTGCTCCGGGGCAGATAGCTTTCCTCTTTCTATCTTTAGGTATAGTTAGTTTCTCAGGCTGTGACGAGGCGTCTAGGACCAACGTAGGAACGCTCCACGGCTGCCTCTAGTTGTGGTGGTTAGTCAGGGTACTGCAATCTCATAGTTTCCAACTGCTCTGGTGTATTTCCTTTTTTGCCTGCTCTCCTCAGCTACCAAATCATAACAGTATCACCGGCCTAAACTGAAAATTATATGGTACTCACAGAAGGGAAAAATATTGTGGAAAGAAAAAAGTTGTCAGAGTTGTCAGAGATTTTTTTTTTTTTTTCTGTTTGTTGCATTTTTTTTTTTCCCTCTGTATCTCTGGGTGCTGAGGATGATTTTTTTCTCTCTCAATGGAGTTTGCACAGTTGTCTGGCCGTGTGGATCAGCTTGCCACTGAGGTTCGGAGTATAGCTACCTATCTTGCTAGGTTGCCTGTTGTGGAACCTAGGATTCCCATGCCAGATTTGTTTTTAGGGGATCGAGCTAAGTTTCTGAATTTCAAAAATAACTGTAAATTGTTTTTTGCCTTAAAATCTAAGTCCTCAGGGAACGCAGCGCAGCAGGTTCAAATTGTCATCTCTCTCCTGCGCGGCGACCCTCAGGATTGGGCTTTTTCCCTGACACCTGGGGATCCTGTTTTGAGTGATGTTGATGCGTTTTTTCAGGCTTTGGGGTTATTGTACGATGAGCCTAATGTCACTGATCAAGCTGAAAAGACTTTGTTGGCATTAAGTCAGGGGCTTGAGGACGCTGAGTTATACTGTCAGAGATTCCGTAGGTGGGCAGTCCTGACCAAATGGAATGACGACGCTTTGGCAGCTCTTTTTCGGAAGGGACTGTCGGATAGTGTAAAGGATGTTATGGTGGGGTTCCCTGTTCCCTCTGGTCTCAATGATTCTATGTCATTAGCGATTCAAATTGACAGACGTTTGCGTGAGCGGAAAGGTATGCGTGGAATAATGTTGCCTTGTGAACCTGCTTCTGAATCCATGCAGTGTGATAGAGCGTTTCTGGGGCACAGCGTCATGAATTTCGAAAGCGCAATGGGTTATGTTTTGTACTGTGGTGATGCCTCTCATGCTATTTCAGTCTGCCCTAAGCGGGGAAGACGTTTTGCACGCTCAGTTGTCTTGGGTAGTGTTCAGACTAAGTTTTTATTAAATGTTACCCTGATATGCTCTCTGTCCTCATTTTCTGCTCAGGCTTTTGTTGATTCTGGAGCAGCTATTAACCTGATGGATTTTGATTTTGCTAAACGTTGTGGGTTTCCCTTGATACCCCTACGGAAGTCTATTCCCCTACTGGGGATTGATTCTACCCCTTTGGCTGAGAATAAACCTCAGTTCTCTACTCAGGTGATAATCAGGGTAGAACCTGATCATCAGGAGAGTTGCAAATTTTTGGTTCTGTATAATCTGCATGACATTATCGTACTGGGTTTCCCTTGGTTACAGTCTCATAATCCTGTTTTGGATTGGAAATCTGTGTCTGTTACCAGTTGGGGCTGCCAATGTGTTAATACCAACACTCCTGTTTTTTCTGCCTCCCCCCAGGCTCAGGATGTTCCTGACTTTTTGATTGATTTTTCTGATGTGTTTAGCGAAAGTAAATCTGCATCCTTACCTCCCCATAGGAGCTATGACTGCGCTATTGAATTAGTGCTGTTAGTAAATTCCCTAAAGGTCGCTTTTTTAACTTGTCTGTACCTGAACATGACGCTATGCGGTCTTATATCAAGGAGTCATTGGAGAAGGGTCATATCAGACCATCCTCTTCACCCTTAGGTGCCGGTTTTTTCTTTGTGGCCAAAAAGGATGGTTCATTAAGGCCGCGTATTGATTATCGTCTCTTGAACAATATTACTGTGAAATATCAATATCTGTTACCCTTGATCTCTGATCTGTTTTCCAGGGTGAAAAACGCTACTTGGTTTACCAAGCTGGACCTCAGGGGGGCATATAACCTTATTCGCATTAAGCACGGGGATGAATGGAAGACGGCATTTAATACCCCTGAAGGGCATTTTGAGTACCTTGTGATGCCCTTTGGGCTCACTAATGCTCCTTCTGTCTTCCAGTCCTTCATGAATGACATTTTCAGGGATTTTGTGGATAAATTTCTGATTGTTTATTTGGATGATATCTTGATTTTTTCCAATGACTGGGACTCTCATGTAAAACATGTTCGGACTGTGTTCCAGATTTTGAGAGAGAATGCTCTGTATGTGAAGGGATCAAAGTGTCTTTTTGGCGTTCAGAGGATCTCATTTCTGGGATTCATTTTGTCCCCATCTGTTATTGAAATGGACCCGGTCAAAGTTCAGGCCATCTGTGATTGGGTCCAACCTACTTCATTAAAGGCTCTTCAAAGATTCTTGGGTTTCGCCAATTTTTATCGTAAATGTATTGGTAATTTCTCTGTTATTGTTAAACCATTAACTGATTTGACCAAGAAGGGTTCTGATGTGGTGAATTGGCCTCCTGAGGCAGTCTCTGCATTTCAGGAACTTAAGCAGAGATTCACTTCTGCTCCTGTTCTATGGCAGCTGATGTTTCTCTACCATTTCAGGTGGAGGTTGATGCCTCTGAAATTGGGTCAGGTGCCGTTTTGTCCCAAAAAGATCCAGAGACCTCTAAAAGTAACCCTTGTGCCTTTTTCTCTCGAAAATTTTCTCCCACTGAACGTAATTATGACGTGGGTAATCGGGAGTTATTAGCCATGAAGTGGGCTTTTGAAGAGTGGAGACATTGGCTGGAGGGAGCCAAACATCAGGTGGTGGTCCTTACGGACCATAAGAATCTAGTTTATCTGGAATCTGCCAGGCGACTTAATCCTAGACAGGCCAGGTGGGCCTTGTTTTTCACACGTTTTAATTTTGTGGTTTCATTTCTTCCTGGCACTAAAAATGTTAAGGCGGATGCCCTCTCGAGGAGTTTCCTGGCGGACTCTCCTGAGTTATCTGATCCTTCTGTTATTTTGAAAGAGGGTGTAGTTCTTTCCGCCATCTCGCCCAATTTGAGACTGGCTCTGGAGGGGTGTCAGGAGGATAAGCCCGAGCGCTGCCCTGTTGGGAAATTGTTTGTCCCGGACCAGTGGAAAAAGAGTGTAATGTCTGAGATTCATTGTTCCGCGTTGGCCGGTCATCCCGGAATTTTTGGTACCAGAGACTTGGTTAGTCGGTCCTTTTGGTGGCCTACCTTGTCTCGTGATGTCAGGGAGTTTGTGCAGTCCTGCGGGACTTGCTCTCGCTCCAAGCCTTGCTCTGTTCTAGTGGTTTGTTGATGCCATTACCTGTGCCCAAGAGACCATGGACCCATATCTCTATGGATTTCATTTCCGACCTCCCTGTTTCTCAGAGAATGACCGTCATCTGGGTGATTTGCGATAGGTTTTCCAAGATGATACATCTTGTGCCATTACCTAAGTTGCCTTCCTCCTCTGAATTGGTGCCTTTGTTCCTTCAGCACGTGGTTCGTTTACACGGCATTCCTGAGAACATTGTGTCTGACAGAGGAGTCCAGTTTGTTTCCAGATTTTGGAGGACCTTTTGTTCTAAAATTGGTGTTCAATTGTCTTTCTCCTCGGCGTTTCATCCTCAGACCAATGGTCAAACTGAGAGAACAAACCAGACATTGGAGACTTATCTAAGATGCTTTGTGTCTGCTGATCAGGATGACTGGGTCTCTTTTTTGCCTTTGGCTGAGTTTGCTCTTAATAATAGGGCTAGCTCTGCCACTTTGATGTCTCCATTTTTCTGTAATTCTGGGTTTCACCCTCGATTTTCTTCAGGACAGACGGAGGCTTCTGTCTGTCCAGGTGTTGACTCTGTTGTGGAGCGTATGCAACAGATTTGGGACCAGGTAGTGGAGAGGTTGTCCCTCTCTCAGGAGAGGGCCCAGCGGTTTGCTAACCGGCATAGGACTGATGGTCCTCGGTTTAAAGTGGGGGACTTGGTCTGGTTGTCCTCAAGAAATATTCCTATGAGAGTGGCATCTCCTAAATTTAAGCCTAGGTTCATTGGACCTTATAAGATCATGGAGATTCTTAATCCTGTTTCTTTTCGTTTGCTTCTTCCAGGGACATTTAAGATCCATAACGTGTTCCACAAGTCCTTGTTGAAGAGGTTTGTTGAGCCAGTGGTTCCTACTACTGTGCCTCCTGACCCTGTTTTGGTTGAGGGCAATCTGGAGTATGTGGTTGAGAAAATATTGAATTCTCATTTTTCTAGACGGAAACTCCAGTATTTGGTTAAATGAGAGGTTATGGTCATGAAGACAATTCTTGGGTGTTTGCTTCGGACATCCATGCTAGGAGACTCATCCGTGCGTATAATAGAACTCATCCTGACCGACCTGGTTGCTCAAATGAGGGTTCGGTGACCCCTCCTCAAGGGGGGGGTACTGTTGTGAATAGGCTGGAAATGAATTCTGAGCAGAAGCTCCCTCTGGTGGTTACAAACGGTACTGGACTGTCCAGTGAAGATTGTGAGGATTGGGAATCAGGTGTTACTGACTGGTCTTATATAAGGGAGTCGCCTTCCCATCAGGGTTGCCGGTGATCAATTGTTCTGGTCTCAATCCTTGATTCCTGTTTCCTTGGTAGCCTGCTGTGTCGTGTCTGAATCTCCTGCTAACAGATAAGACATTTTCTTCTTTTTGTTTTTGTGCTTGATTTTTGCATTTTGTCCTGCACCTCTCTGGGGGCTTTTGCTCTCTCAGTTCAGTTCAGCCAATGATGTTTGTACATTTGCTTTTTCCAGTTTTTTCAGTGGCTGCTGTCTTGATTTTGGTTACACCAGAGAACTAATTTAGGTGGTAGAGGTCGTGTGATCTCAGGTGTTTTTGAAATTAGTAGAGTTGGTGCTTTTCAGGGTTTTTTGGGATTGCAGTAAGTGCCCTTCCTATCCTTTTCTATTTAGTAAGTTTGGGCCCCAACGTTTGCTCATACTATTTTCTGTCTGTGTCAGTATTTCTTCTTGTCTAACCGCCATTACATGTTTGGGGGCTTTCTGTGTTCTTTGGGGATCTGCTCCGGGGCAGATAGCTTTCCTCTTTCTATCTTTAGGTACAGTTAGTTTCTCAGGCTGTGACGAGGCGTCTAGGACCAACGTAGGAACGCTCCACGGCTGCCTCTAGTTGTGGTGGTTAGTCAGGGTACTGCAATCTCATAGTTTCCAACTGCTCTGGTGTATTTCCTTTTTTGCCTGCTCTCCTCAGCTACCAAATCATAACAGCTTACAGCATTTTTCACCCATTATATTGAATGGAGAAAAAACACATGCAAAAAAAGTAGCAAAACATGTATATAGCATGTTTTCTGCTAGTACTCTGGTTTTTGCTGCATAAACAGTGTGTTGTGTGTGTGTGTTTGTGTGTGTGTGTGTGTTTGTGTGTGTGTGACATACCTTTAGATGGGGAAAATCCAATGGCAAACAATACCTGACTATATACATAAAGTTTTTTCAAAGCCAAATACCAGGTAGTATAAAAAAACAAAGCAACTTTATTTAAAGCATGACACACCAACAAGAGACAAAAAGCGCAACCTCAAAAAACGCATGTAAAAAAAAAAAAAAATTTACCTGAAAGGTGCAGAAAATTTACCACATAAAAAATGCACCAAATCTTCATTGTGGGAACATAACCTTGTACAAATCTCCATGGACTTTAATGGCCAAGACTGATCCGAAAAATTAATAAGAATAGGACATGTTCTGATTTTTGGTGACTTTCATGGGTCTATAACGCACTATGGGTTCATGTGCTGTCAGAGAAAAAAACGCACAGAGACGTGAACAAGGCTTTAGACTATGTTCACACGTTGCATTTTTATGCTGCGTTTTACAGCACCAGCAAAAGTTAATGTATTTTAAAAATCTCATGCACACGTTTTTTTTTCCTGAGTGAATGGGAAAGCTGCTGCGTTTTTGAAAACTTCTTTCAAAATGCTGCAAAAAACATAGGTACCAGGTTTTGCTGCATTTTTAGTGAGGAAAGCAGGTACAGCAGGATTTTCCCCAAGTTTAAACCATAATGTCTTGGTGTTCTCACCTGAGCATGGCAGTTAGGATTAGTTTGATGCTCACATTAGTTTAAATTAATGATGTGTGCAAAGTAAACATTGGCTGACCAAAATTGAACAACAACTAACAGACTCAAGGGAAGACCACAAAGTGTGAAAGTAAACAGTGTCCTACAAACCCAATGATTAGGGTTCAGCGAATATCTTCGGATAAGTCTTGTCCCAATAGCTATGGCGCTTACCGAATAGCTGCCTCGGAAACCTGAAGCACTCCCGATAATCAGCTGTTCGGCGCAGCAGCTGCATGTGTTGCGGCTGTGTGACAGTCACAACACATGCATGGAGGGCCTGTTTGTTGGGCTCTCCATGCATGTGACTATCACACAGCCGCAATACATGTAGCTGCGGCGTCAAATAGCTGATTATCGGGAGTGCTTCAGGTTTCCGAGGCAGCTATTCGGTAAGAGCTATAGCTATTGGGTAAAGACTTATCCGGAGCTAGTTAATCAACCATACCAATGATCTGTCCATGGCTTAGATAAACTATTCCAGACAAATTCACCCCCCCCCGTTACATTTGTAATTACGTATTTTTTTCATGTACTTATGTGAACTTTTTGTTTAGAATAGACACAATTTTTTTCAGATATAAACATCTTTTTACACTAAATAATTTGTTCAAATTTTTTCCAAAATGGCTTCATGGTTTCACATGTCTTGCATTGGTGACCTCACAACTTTCATTGTTCATTCTTCTGTCGTGGAAGCAAAACTTAACTTTGGGCTCCTGAAAATCACAGCAAAACATGCTTTTTTTGTAAGCAGCTTCGTTACTGCAAAAAGAGCAGGCTTTGCCTGTAAAAAAAACTGCAGTGTGTGAACATTGCCTTAGTGGAAGTAAACACTCTTCACTGTTCAAGACACTGAGGACTGCTAATCTAGTCTCCAGTTAGTGTACGGGTGTTTCTTTTTCAGGTAGTCGGTTGTAGGCCGCCTGGTTAGCCAGTGAAGCTGATGGCTTGTTAGTGCTCAGTTGACCAGGAGAATTTATGCCTGGATGTAATGGCAATGCACTTATTTTCTACACCAATTATAAGGAGCTGGAGCAGCCCTGTTTGATGCTAACTTGGGTGACACTGGCTCTGACAGCATTTGAGACCATTCTGCCTACTGCTACATAAAAACCTCCTGTATGGCCCGTACTTAAATCCTGAACAACATGGTGGAGGTGGTTTAACAATCAGGAACAGAAAGATCAGATTAAAGTTTGCTAGAAAACATCTAAAAAAAAGCCGCCTTGTTTAACTTGTGCCAGAATAATGGGAGGAGAACTGAATAAAAATGAGAGGAAAGCTCATGATCCAAATCATATCATCTGTAAAATGCAGTGGAGGAAGTGTTTTGGCTTGGGTACATATGGCTGACAATAGATCAGTCACACGTTTACTGATGGCGTGACTGTGTAGAAGTAGCAGAATGTGTTCCTGAAGACTATAGAGCTATAGATGCTACAAAACCAATCGGACTGTTAGCCTCCTATAGACGTTGTCATCTACTTGGACAATTTCTTGTCATACCCCTCATTCGGACCGGATAAAATAAAGCCTATACTCACCTCCCGTGCTGGCGCCATTCCCACGATGTCGGCACTTGCTCTCCCGGAGCTCCCGTGCTGTTGTTGTGACGCATTACTCCAGTAACCAATCAGCGTTGGAATCACTGTCCCCGCTTCCTGTCGAATTGAACATGAAGAGGAAGTCAGAGATCACGTGCAGCCCAGACTTCCTCTTTATGTTCGATTTGTCCGAAGGCAAGGACAGTGACGCCAATGCTGATTGGGGACCGGCATAACGTGTCACAACAACAGCATGAGAGCCCCAGGGAGAGCAAGTGTCTACATAGTGGGAGGTGAGTATAAGCTTTTGTTTTATGGGAGCCAAATATTTTAATCAAGAAAGGGCTGTTCTAGTAGTGGACAACCCCTTTAAGGACTAGGGAACTTTTCACTTCTGTGCTTTTATTTTTCCTTGTCTCCTAAGAACCATAACATTTTTTTCTGAGAAATGTATGAGGGATAGAATTTTGCAGGATGAGTTGTAATTTTGAATTCATTATACTGAAAAGTAAGACAAAAATTCTAAGCAAAAAAAATCAGTTCCATCATTGTTTTTTGTTTTCACAGCAATCATTGTTCGGTAAAAATGTACTGAAAAACGGTAATTAGACCTACTGGTAATTGTATTTCCAGGAGTTCATCCTCACAGCACTATGGAGGTCGTCCTTCTTAACCTTGCTGGGACAGGAAACAACGAGAGGTTAAAAGGACCCTCCCACCTCCATCCCTCAGTGTCTTTTCCAATACCACACCAGGATGGATGCAACAAAATTTATTAAACATTCTTTATACAAACGTTATGTCATGTCACATAAGTATAGAATTTCTCAAGAGGAGGGAACAAGCCATGCTGTCAGGATGAACTCCTGGAAATACAATTACATGTAGTTCTAAATACCGTTTTCCAGGTCATCCCTCCTCACTGAACTATTGAGAATACCAAAGTATGGCGACTTAGGGTATGTTTCCACGGTCAGGAAACAGTCCGGATTTGCTGAGTGTTTGCCGCTGTGCATTGGCGCAGCGTCAAACACGCAGCGTCCAGATGTTACAGCATACTGGAGGGGATTTCAAGAAATCCCGTCTCCACTATGCTTCAAAACACGCAGGCGGAAGACCTGCGTTTGCGGACATGCGGCGCGTCTTTTTAGACCGCAGCATGTCCTATTCCCTCGCGGCGACGCTGCGGCGACGCAAGGGAAATAACACAGGGCTATGTAGCCCTGCGGTCATTCCGCATGTGTTCCGGATGTGTCCATGAACACATCTGGAATGACCGCGTGTTCAAAAGGGGGCGGGGCTTTAGGCGGAGCGGACTTTCCGCTTGTCACGCGGTCTTATGATATGTGTACGATGTCAGTAAACTATTCTTAAAAGAACAACACTCTATACAACATATAGATTAGCAACATCAGCATGTAAATATAAATAGATTTACCTGACACGATATCCGTTGAACTCAGGATTAATCTTGAGGACTTGATACACTGTCACAGGAAAGAAGAGGACCGGGGGTCTAACCTGACCCTAAACTGGGGTCCTAACTAATCCCTCACCTTGGAGGTACTGATAATGGTTCAGAGGTCCAAGTCTCCAGCCTAACCCTGTCTCCTATCAGTCCCTGAACCCTGTAATCAGTCCTAAGAAGGATTCTGATTACCACCAAAGGGATATGGGCTGATCTCTGCTAAATACACAGATTAGAAATATAAGACAGACTGGAGAAAACACAGACTTGCATACACACTCAAACACAGAAGGAACATAAATGATCTGGGATATTAAACTCTAAGCAAGGTGAGCTTAAAACAACTAAGGAGCTCTTTAACTTAAGTCTATACAGATACAATCCTATCTGTGGTCTGCATGAAGAATTTCACTGGCAACTCCCAAACAGACAACCAGAGATTTAAAGGAAACCAATCAACAAATAATTAATTGCAGCCGGGAGAAACTGCACCCAGTCCCAGAACTGAGCACAGACAGAATTAACTCCCTAACTGCCAAACACAAAGAAACAGCAACTCAGCTGTGAGAAGTCAGAATGTGCAACCGCGACGATCTTCGTGGCGATGCACACATGACAGTACCCCCCCTTCTACGAGGGGCCTCCGGACCCTCAGGGCCAGGTTTGCCCGGGTGAGTTCTGTGGAAGGTCCGCACCAAACGATCTGCGTTAATGTCAGACGCAGGAACCCACGTCCTCTCCTCTGGACCATACCCCTTCCAATGCACCAAGTACTGAAGGGACCTGCGATTCAGACGTGAGTCAATGATCTTTGACACTTGAAACTCCAAGTTACCATTGACCACCACTGGAGGAGGAGGTAGAGGTGATGGTATGACTGGTGCCACGTACCTCTTAAGTAATGACTTGTGGAACACATTATGAATTTTAAACGTAGGAGGGAGGTCCAGACGAAATGCCACAGGATTAATTATGGAACTGATCCTGTACGGCCCGATGAATCTGGGGCCCAGCTTCCAGGAGGGAACTTTAAGTTTTATATTCCTGGTAGACAACCATACCAGATCGTTCACATTAAGATCTGGACCAGAAACTCTCCTCCTATCAGCCATACGTTTATAACGGTTCCCCATAGCACTCAGATTATTCAATACACCTCTCCACACTGAAGCAAGTGACGACGAGAAACGCTCCTCCTCAGGAACCCCAGAAGGGCCCCCCCCCATTGAAAGTACAAAACTGGGGATGAAAACCATATGCCCCAAAAAACGGGGATTTACCAAGGGACTCGCTCCGCCTGTTGTTAAGAGCGAACTCTGCCAGAGGCAAGAAAGAAGACCAGTCCTCCTGGTTCTCTGAGACAAAACACCGAAGATAAGTCTCTAGGCTTTGATTCAGACGCTCTGTCTGACCATTGGTCTGCGGATGAAAAGCCGAGGAAAATGACAATTGCATCTCCCGACGTAAACAAAATGCCCTCCAAAACTTGGACACAAACTGAGACCCCCTATCTGACACCACATCAGAAGGCAACCCATGAAGTCTCACAATCTCCCCAATGAACACCTGCGCCAGAGTTTTAGCATTAGGGAGGGCAGGAAGAGCAATGAAATGTGCCATCTTACTGAACCTGTCAACAACCACCAGTATGACAGTCTTCCCTGACGACTGAGGAAGGTCCGTGATGAAGTCCATAGACAAATGAGTCCATGGACGCTCCGGAAGTTTCAAGGGTAAGAGGGTCCCAGACGGACGGGTATGAGGGGTCTTAGAGCGAGCACAAACCCCACAGGATGCGACAAAAGTTAAAACATCTTTATTAACGTTAGGCTACCAAAACCGGCGAGAAAGGAGATCTAAAGTAGCCTTACTCCCTGGATGTCCTGCTAAAGCAGAATTATGATGTGCCTCAATAACCTTTTGTCTCAACTGATTTGGGACAAACAGTCTCCCTGGAGGTCCTGCAGGGGCGTCCCCCTGAACCTCTAATACCTCCTCCTCAAGCTCAGAACATACAGCCGACACTACCACCCCCTCCTGAAGGATAGGAATCGGGTCATCCATTTTCCCGGCCCCTGGGAAACTGCGAGACAAGGCATCCGCCTTAACATTCCTAGATCCAGGGCGATAAGTGACAACAAAATTAAACCTGGTAAAAAACAACGACCATCGAGCTTGTCTGGAATTCAGACGCTTAGCAGATTCCAAATACAGCAGGTTCTTGTGATCAGTAATGACGGTGACCGGGTGGACTGCCCCCTCCAAAAAGTGACGCCATTCTTCAAAAGCCAACTTAATGGCCAAAAGTTCCCTATTGCCGATATCATAATTCCTTTCGGCGGACGACAATTTCTTAGAAAAGAAAGCGCACGGATGCCATTTACCAGGGGACGGACCCTGGGACAATATTGCACCCACCCCTACGTCAGACGCGTCCACCTCCACAACGAACGGCTGTGATGCATCTGGTTGGATGAGAACGGGTGCCGAAGCAAAACATTTTTTCAAAGAGGAAAAAGCTTGGCAAGCTTTGTCCGACCATTTAGAAAAATCCGTCCCTTTTCTTGTCATGTCAGTGAGAGGTTTGACAACAGATGAGAAATTACAAATAAATTTCCGGTAGTAGTTAGCAAACCCCAGAAAACGCTGCAGAGCCTTAAGATCCTCTCGCTGATCCCATTCAAGCACTGCTCTCACCTTTTCAGGGTCCATACGGAAACCGGAGGCTGACACCAAGAAACCCAAAAACTGAAGTTCCTGTACGGCGAATACACACTTTTCCAGTTTGGCGTATAGTTTATTGTCTCGCAAGATCTGCAACACCTGTCTCACATGCTCCTGGTGAGACACAAGATCTGGCGAGTAAATTAAAATGTCATCCAAATATAGGACCACAAACAGCCCCACCAGATGACGAAAAATGTCATTAACAAAATGTTGGAATACTGCTGGTGCAGTAGTCAGACCAAAAGGCATGACAAGGTTCTCATAATGTCCCTCCGGCGTGTTAAACGCCGTTTTCCACTCATCCCCCTCTTTTATCCTAATCAGATTATACGCCCCCCTGAGATCCAATTTAGAGAACCATTTGGCGCCAACAATTTGATTGAAGAGATCAGGAATAAGAGGGAGTGGATACGGATCTCGAACAGTAATCCGATTAAGTTCGCGGAAATCCAAGCAAGGGCGTAGGCCTCCATCTTTTTTCTTCACAAAGAAGAACCCCGCGGCCACTGGGGAAGATGAAGGTCTAATATGCCCTTTGGCCAGACTTTCCGAAATATAATCTTTCATAGCCTGCCTCTCAGGACCAGAAAGGTTATATAACCTAGCTTTAGGTAACTTAGCATCAGGAAGTAAATTAATAGAGCAGTCATACACGCGATGAGGAGGCAACTCCTGACACCCCTCCTCAGAGAACACATCCCCAAAGTCCTCCAAAAAAGGAGGCAAAGTACTAGGCACGACCGCACTGATGACTGTGTTCATGCAGTTACTTTTGCAAAACTCACCCCATTGGCTTATCTCTCTGGACTGCCAATTAATCACAGGGTTATGTTTAACCAACCAAGGAAGTCCCAACACAATAGGAGTAGGTAGACCCTCCAACACATAACAAGATAATAGTTCCCTATGTATTGCCCCTACCCGAAGGTCAATGTTATGAACCTCATGAACAAAGCTACCTTGGCCGAGAGGCCTGGCGTCAATGGAGAATATAGGGATCGGTTTGACCAATACACTCAGATGCATACCTTGAGCCTGAGCAAACTGAGCGTCAACCAGATTAGCCCCGGAACCACTATCAAGAAGAACAGACAATCTCTCCACTCTCGTACCAACCACCACCTCCACTGGTACAAGGAACTGAGAAGAACTAGCGGACGAAATACATACTCCCAGGTTGTCGTCCACCACACAACCTGGGATTAACAGTTTTCCGGCGACTTCTTGTTCAACAAGGCACGGGACGGACATCCCCCAACAAAATGTCCCTCTTTCCCGCAGAAGAAACACCTTCTAGTCCTGCGGCGTACCGCCAATCCCCTCCTACGAAATGATGTCCCTCCCAACTGCATAGGCTCATCCGAACAGACAAGGGGAACCTCAACACAAGGGACTTTAGTAGTAGGTGGAGAAACAACAGGGGTGGGTTACCTCACCCCTCTCCCGAAGCCGTCTATCAGTACGGATAGCTAAGGCCATAGCAGCCTCCAGTGATGGAGGAGAATCATACTGAGCCAAAACGTCCTTTAATTTGTCAGAAAGCCCATGACAAAACTGGCTCCTAAGAGCTGGGTCATTCCACTGAGTATCTGTGGCCCATCTACAGAACTCAGAAGCAAATTCCTCCGCCGGACGATCTCCCTGCTGTATCTTACGTAATTTTGTCTCAGCAAGAGAGACCCGATCTGGGTCATCATATACCAAACCCAGGGCAGTAAAAAATCGATCTACTGACTGTAGAGCCGGGGATCCCGGAGGAAGGGAAAATGCCCAGGATTGAGGGTCCCCTTGTAGGAGCGAGATAACAATTCCCACTCTCTGCTCTTCACTCCCCGATGATCGAGGCCGAAGCCGAAAATACAATTTACATGCTTCCCTGAAGGTAAAAAATTTGTCTCGCCCACCAGTGAACCTGTCCGGGAGAGCTACTTTAGGTTCAAATCTGGTTTGCTCTGAGGGAGACAAAACTTTGGACTTAATGTCCGTCAGCTCCATGGATAATCCCTGCAACTGCAGAGCCAGCTGGGCTACTGGATCCATGGCAACTGGGAATAATTTTATGGGCCAGTGAAAATGTCACGCGGTCTTATGATATGTGTACGATGTCAGTAAACTATTCTTAAAAGAACAACACTCTATACAACATATAGATTAGCAACATCAGCATGTAAATATAGAATAGATTTACCTGACACGATATCCGTTGAACTCAGGATTAATCTTGAGGACTTGATACACTGTCACAGGAAAGAAGAGGACCGGGGGTCTAACCTGACCCTAAACTGGGGTCCTAACTAATCCCTCACCTTGGAGGTACTGATAATGGTTCAGAGGTCCAAGTCTCCAGCCTAACCCTGTCTCCTATCAGTCCCTGAACCCTGTAATCAGTCCTAAGAAGGATTCTGATTACCACCAAAGGGATATGGGCTGATCTCTGCTAAATACACAGATTAGAAATATAAGACAGACTGGAGAAAACACAGACTTGCATACACACTCAAACACAGAAGGAACATAAATGATCTGGGATATTAAACTCTAAGCAAGGTGAGCTTAAAACAACTAAGGAGCTCTTTAACTTAAGTCTATACAGATACAATCCTATCTGTGGTCTGCATGAAGAATTTCACTGGCAACTCCCAAACAGACAACCAGAGATTTAAAGGAAACCAATCAACAAATAATTAATTGCAGCCGGGAGAAACTGCACCCAGTCCCAGAACTGAGCACAGACAGAATTAACTCCCTAACTGCCAAACACAAAGAAACAGCAACTCAGCTGTGAGAAGTCAGAATGTGCAACCGCGACGATCTTCGTGGCGATGCACACATGACACCGCTCCGTCCAAAGCGCTGTGTTTCCTGAGCGCGGAAACACAGCCTTAGGGTGGGACCACTGCATGAAGAACCTTCCTTCCAAAGGCAACCTGTCCTGAGACTATGTCTAAGGCCTGGATCACACATGCGAGAAACACGGCTGAGTCTCACATGTGAATTCCCAGCACTGGCGCCGGCACTCGGGAGTGGAGCGAGCGGCTGCATAGAAATACATGCAGCCGCTCGCTCCACTCCCGAGTGCCTGGTGCGAGTGCTGGGAATTCACATGCGAGACTTAGCCGTGTTTCTCGCATGTGTGATCCCCGCCTAATTTGTAATGTTTTGAAAAGGTACTCAGGCTGGACCATGTTGCGGCCCTACAAATCTGATCCTCTAAACAAAACTTCACAGAAACACAAGCACAGTCAAAAGGTCATAATAAATATAACATTTATTGAAAAAATATTTTAAAACATGGAATAAGGCATCGTGGGGAATGTAAACTCACGGTACACATAATAAAAAACAGGCTATGTAGATCACATTGCTAGCATATCACAGGTATAGACGTAGTCTAGTTTGTAATAGCCACCTAGTGCAACAAATGTAAAAATTGCAAACTAAGAGCAATGCATATGAGGCAAATTGCCTGTGCAAATAGGTAAGTACAGCTGAAATTGCCCATACACAGCTACAGGTGAACGTGGCAAAAAATGCAAACATAAGCATAAGCATAATTACCCAATGGCACGCCAATAAGTGAAACAAAGCCCGCCCCGACGCGCGTTTCGGAGTGGGAACACTGCTTCCTCAGGGGGCGCATGACAGAAACACATTATGGGGGCTCTATTTATTCATACCCTAGAGGCAGAAGCGCGCGCGCCACCGCAATGCCGCCGCCTCCCGATGTCCATCCCGGATTACCAGAGCCGGAAACACGTGGGGCCCCACGTGGTCCAGAGTCTGACGACACAGGAAGTGACACGGGCGGTGAGGAAAGCAGATGGCGCATGCGCACACCCGCCCAGACCTGGATGCCAGATATAAAAATGGAGTAAGTGAAGGACTCCATAATAAATGACAGAGAAATTAACAGTGTAGGAAAAAGAGACAACTACTATACAATATGTGAAAATAAGAAAACATGTACAGGAAGACAAATATGAATAATGAAAAAATCAATCAAGCGCTGCATGTCAATATATTAATAGAATATCAGTAACACAGATAGTCTCTAAGAAAAAATATATCACATATCGCTGCCACATTATGAGCGCATAGCAAAATCACAGCCGCATATCAATATAAGCATAAAATTTACGCATAATGACACACATAACGCAAAAGTTTTACAAATAAACAAATTGCAAAATTACATTGTATACACATAATACATTACACACCAATGTCATGATAAAGTACATGCATAAACATGGTAATATATAAGTGCAGCATTGATAGGGACAATCAGATAATGTAAACCCATACAAAAACTACAAAGTACAGTATACATGCAACAACACACCATAACAATGGCGTATTGTTAACAATACACTTAGTACTATACAGAATAATAGGACTATGTAAACGGCAACATTATTATATATATATACAATAGTATGTGACCACAAGGATTACAAAAAGTAATCAACTGACGAATGACATGCAGATGAAACGAAGTTCATTATAGGAAGTTGTATCATCCTCCGGACACCCAGGAAAGCAGGAAAAAACGACAGCATAGGAAAAATCTGTAAATAAAAAGAAGGTAAGTAAAATAATAAAAACAACATCATGCGAACGGGGAGATACATATTGATGGCAGAACCAGGAGATCACAAAAAGGGGGCAAATGAGTTATTTTCATTTAAACCATGTGGGTGAATAGTTTTTAACGTCCATATCCACCGAGTTTCAGCCTGCGCCAAACGTCTCATAGATCTCCCCTACGTATATTAATTTTAAGAGCATCAATACCTCTAACTCGAAGAAGGGAGCTGTTACAATGGTGAAAGTCATAAAAATGTCATGGGAGAGTTTTCAACAAAGTGGTGTCCGTGCAAGTGGAGGCTGCGGCAATGCCCAAAACGTGTTCTCTCACCCTAACTTTAAGTTGTTTACTGGTAAGTCCTATATAGAACAGTCCACAAGGACAACTGGCACAATAAATGACATATCTCGATGTACAAGAAATGCGTTGTCAGATAGCATAATTCCTTGTGCCAGATGAATTGGTGAAAGATGAACAACGTTCAATGTTTGGGCATGCAACGCACCTCCCGCATGGAACACAACCAACATTGGATGGAAGATTATCAAGAAATGTCGAGACGTATTGGTCAGGGTACTGGCTGGTGGTTAGATGATCACACAAATTTCTAGCCCGTCTGAAGGTAAAAGAAGGTCTATCCGGAAGAAACCTACCAATAATAGGATCCACTTTAAGAATGGGCCATGCCTTCTCAACAGCCCTATGCATTTTGTAATGCTGAGGATGGTATGTAGTAATAAATCTAACTTAATTGGAATTATTAGAACGCAATGAATTATCATAAAGTAGATTATTACGTGCAGAATATTTGGCTCTCAATTAGGCTCTTTTAATGGAACGTCTGCTATACCCCCTAGCAAGAAACCGTGATTTCAAATCATCAGCTCTTGTCTCGAAGTCTAAGTCAGTGGAGCAAATCCGTCGTAGCCGGAGAAATTGACGCACGGGGATGGCCTTCACGACATGAGAGGGATGGCAGGACGTTGCATGTAGAACAGTATTGGTAGACGTCTCTTTATGATATATATCCGTCTGTATGACACCGGAGCTATCCTTCTTGATGGTAACATCCAGTGGCGTAACTAGAAATGGCGGGGCCCCACAGCAAAATTTTGAACGGGGCCCCCTCTCCCAAACGGCGGCGGGGGCGGGGTTCTGATAGTGGGCGGAGCCAATAGCAGTGGGCGGAGCAAATCACAGCAATTCTCTAGGCCCAAAAAATACTCTTCAGTCTCATAACGGCCAGCTTTTTGCCCAAATCAGAGCTGTATTTAAAGCAGACATTATGGAAACACAATATAATATAATGGACTGGTAGCAATGCAGCCCCCTTATGCTACCATTACTAGTAACCATGTCCCGCATAACTATTAATGCAGGCACATTATGCCCCCATAACTAGTAATAAGCCCTCTTATTCTCCCATCAGTAGTAATGTGCCCCTCAAGTAGTAATGCAGCCAAGAATGCAGAGTTATCACTCACACAGTATGTGCCCCCGTTAATCTTCGGTGGTATCTTCAGCTCCACAGTGGAGCACACTCACCACCAGTCTTCACCCTTCTGGGCGCCGCCGACGAGTGACGTCAGCAGCGTGATCACATGACATGATCACGCTGCAGACGTCGCTCTGACCCGGCGGTCAGAGCTTCAATTGTACTGGCGTCTGTATAGACACCAGTGCAATTGATTCCTGGGAGACGGCACGCAGCAGCTTCTCTGCGCCGGCTGTCAGCATGACAGCCAGCACAGGGAACCGCCGACTCTCAGGCCATGGGCGGCGGAACACAGCCGCAGGGGAGACAGCTGCAGCAGGGACGGGCCCCCTGCTAGCCCGGGCCCTATGGCAGCTGCTTCCCCTGCTTCCACGATAGTTCCGCCCCTGGTAACATCCAAAAAATTGATTTTATTTGGATCCCAAACCAATGTCAGGTGGATATTCAGGTCATTGCCATTCAAAGAGTTAACAAACTGCACAAGGTCAATGGAGGTGCCCTACCAGATGAAGAAGATATCGTCGATGTAGCGCGCCCAAAACGGGACGGCTCCACCAGCCCCTCTTCACCAGACAGGAAGAGGTCCCTCTCCCACAACCCAGGAAGAGATTGGCGTAGGATGGCTCACAAGCAGCACCCATCGCAGTCCCCTGGAGCTGCAGGAAGAAGGACCCCTTGAACACAAAAAAATTGTGAGTAAGGGTGAACTCCAATAGCTCCAGGATGAGGTCCCTCAGGCCAACAGATAATGTAGTGGTGTTGAGAAAAAATTTAACCGCGGCTATGCCGTCGGAATGCCTGATGCTGGTATATAGGGACTCCACATCAACTGAAGCTAGAAGAGTATCACCCTCTAAACACAATCCATCATCCTTGCGCAGCAGTTCACCCGTGTCCTTGAGAAATGAGGGAAGACTAGTGACCAATGGTTGTAAATAGTGGTCTATCCATTTGTTCACATTCTCCAAGAAGTTCCCCCGTCCTGATACAATGGGTCTACCAGGGGGCGGCGAGAGACCCTTATGTATTTTAGGTAACATATACAGGTTAGCAATGGTTGGTTCCTTAATCTTAAGTGCTGAAGCCAGCTAACTGGTGACAACGCCGGTATCTACCGCATGTTTAAGGATATCATCCAATTTTGCAGTATACGCCGAAAGGGGGTTGTATGTTAACTTCCTATAACAAACATTGTTATGTAGCTGACGAAAAGCCTCCCTTTCATACATAGATTTAGGCCAGATCACGACGTTACCACCTTTGTCAGCTGGCTTCAGCACTACGTCAGGTAAATTACGGAGGTATTTTAGACGAACTCTCTCCTCCCTTGTCAGATTATCATTAGACCAACCAAGTGGAATACAAGAAAAATCCTCCGCCACCACCCGCACAAATAAATCAATACTTGGACAGGAAGAAAAAATGGGGAACTTCTTGGAGCGAGGACGAATGGAGGGAGGGATCTTACCTCCATCATCGTTGTGTTCAGAAGCTAATTCCTCCAAAATCCTTAACGCCTCTTGTTCTTCCTCTGTGGGGAACAGATTTGCAGTATCACCATTATATCAGTATCAGACAATATATGATTGCTGAGATTAATCACCTTATTGTCGATGCGATTTACTTCAGATGAATAGGTAGGGCGTCTTTTGTATGGATGAAAGGCGTGATCACGTAGCCTATGTATCTCACCAATTCCATGTGATGTAGTGGATATGGAGGAGGAATCGGATAGATCACTCAGGGAGGAAATCGAGGATACCGATGGACCCTTATGTATATTAGAATTATTTTTCTTCCTCGAAAGATATACTTTTTTGGCCTGATAATCTCTTGTGTCTCTAGTATATTTCTTCGCCTGGTTTTCATGAATTCTCTTAACCAATTGATCCATACTTTTGTCAACATCTAGTTCAAACTGTGCAATTCGTTCCAGAGTGCAACCGTCACGAATCTCGGCCTGAGCCTTGTCAATCTTATTGTCAAGATCAGATATATTCTTAGAGTTTAATTCAATCAATAATTGCATAAGTGAGAAGGAGCACATATCACATGCCTCCTCCCATTTAAGAGTAAATGAGTCATCCTCAATAGGAAAAGTGGGTATCACTCTAACTCTGAGGCCACGTGGGATCATCTTATTATTAGTGTATTTTTCCAAAAAAAGTCTATTCCACCAAAATTTAGATCTTTGCAACAACATAGCTTTAGTGCCGCCAAATTTAGCATCCCAAGTTTTATCTCCAGAATTCTGACCATCAACCCCACTGGTGCCATAAACCTGGTCTAGTTGAGAGAGCCAGGTTTTCTCCTTAGCCCAAAAATCCATATTGCTCCACAGCGCAGAACCTGTGCATAACACAGCAACAATTGAATACAACATAAAAAAGGTAGAGCCAGCAAAATACATGAGTATCAGATATATAAAGATGATATGTACCGTAACTAAACAAGCAAAATATCATACTCAGGGTTGCCTATGGATAACAATTGAACCAACTGCTACGATTAGCAAAACTTCACAGAAACACAAGCACAGTCAAAAGGTCATAATAAAATATAACATTTATTGAAAAAATATATTAAAACATGGAATAAGGCATCGTGGGGAATGTAAACTCACAGTACACATAATGAAAAACAGGCTATGTAGATCACATTGCTAGCATATCACAGGTGTAGACATAGTCTAGTTTGTAATAGCCACCTAGTGCAACAAATGTAAAAATTGCAAACTAAGAGCAATGCATATGAGGCAAATTGCCTGTGCAAATAGGTAAGTACCGCTGAAATTGCCCATACACAGCTACAGGTGAACGGTGGCAAAAATGCAAACATAAGCATAATTACCCAATGGCACGTGGATACAGCAAAAGATGTATCAAACATGCATATAATAGGGCTCGAAAAAAAACCCGAGGAGACTTACTCCATCCAAACAAACGGGTGCAGAATAATGAAACTGATATATCAATTAGATATATCTCTACATACAATCACGAGTGGGAACATATGCGCGATGTCTTGAATAAACATTGGACTATTTTGAGTACTGAGCCTGCACTGGGGATCGAGGTGGGGGATTTTCCACAGATGACAGCTCGACTGTTGTGAATGGACTTGAAATGAGTTCCGAGCAGAGGCTCCCTCTGGTGGTTACAAGCGGTACTGGACTGTCCAGTGAAGATTGTGAGGAGTGGGAATCAGGTGTTACTGACTGGTCTTATATAAGGGAGTCGCCTTCCATCAGGGTTGCCAGTGATCAATTGTTCTGGTCTCAATCCTTGAGTCCTGTTTCCTTTTGTAGCCTGCTGTGTCGTGTCTGCATCTCCTGCTAACAGATAAGACATTTTCTTCTTTTTGTTTTTGTGCTTTATTTTTGCATTTTGTCCTGCACTTCTGTGGGGGCCTTCAGGGTCCCCTCCGGGGGCTTTTGCCCTCTCAGTTTAGTTCAGCCACTGATGTTTGTACTTTTGCTTTTTCCAGTTTCTTCAGTGGCTGCTGTTTTGATTTTGTTACACCAGAGAACTAATTTAGGTGGTAGAGGTCGTGTGATCTCAGGTGTTTTTGAAATCAGTAGAGTTGGTGCTTTGCAGGGTTTTTTGGGATTGCAGTAAGTACCCTTCCTATCCTTTTCTATTTAGTTAGTTTGGGCCCCAACGTTTGCTCATACTATTTTCTGTCTGTGTCAGTATTTCTTCTTGTCTAACCGCCATTACATGTTTGGGGGCTTTCTATGTTCTTTGGGGATGTGCTCCGGGGCAGATAGCTTTCCTATTTCTATCTTTAGGTGTAGTTAGTTTCTCAGGCTGTGACGAGGCGTCTAGGACCAAAGTAGGAACGCTCCACGGCTGCCTCTAGTTGTGGTGGTTAGTCAGGGTACTGCAATCTCATAGATTCCAACTGCTCTGGTGTATTGCCTTTTTTACCTGCACTCCTCAGTTACCGAAACATAACACTCGACGTGCAAATAATTTGGGTGACCTGCTGGTTCGAAGCCATTTCTCCATGAAACCTAGTAACCCTTTCGGGTCAAAGGGACCAACTCCTGGCTCTTTTCCATGTGGTCATTGCGTTGCCTGCGCGAATATCCTGCACTGCTCCACCTTTCGGTCCTCTGGTGGTGAAAAAGAATACAACATTCAACATCGTATTTCCTGTGGGAGTGTTAAATATTAATTATTGGTTAGAAAAATATTTAGACTTGAGAGTCCTCAGTGGTTATTGGTTATGGATTTATACACTCAATTCTGTACCAAGCACGTTAAGTTCGCTGACATTACAGATGCTATTTCTGTATGGTAGAGTGTCATCTCCATATACAGAGACCACGTGATCTAAGGGACTTTTATATAATGGCTACACGAAGGGGGTCTGGGGGCTCTCTCTCTCTCCACAGACACTTTACTCTGACACTATGATGATAGGACAAGGACTATGATGAATGAACAGCTGCAACCACGTGTTGTTTCTCTGAGACACTGCTGACAAGGCCAGAATGTCATTTTACCATTCAGGACACCAAGGAAAGATGTGTACAAGCTTTGCTATGGACAAATGGACAATATCTACGTAACTATTTCACTCATTTTATGTTTTCCTGTAATGATGTTTTTTTGGTAAACAGTCCAATAAACCACTACATTTTTTTTTATAAGAAACGTGACGTTTTCTTTAAAGTATCGCATCTGGTAACAAGTCCTTGAAAAATATACAAAATTAAGCATTTTTAACATTTTGGAGAGCCAGCCAGTCACACTTGATTTTTAGAGTGTGAATTTTTGAAAACTTGCAAAGGGAGGAATAGAAGCAAAAGACGTCAGATGTGCAAGTCGTCAAAGAAATCACACTACGATATTTCAGGATCAAGAAAAGAACCTATGAATGAGGACTAAGAGTTGACTACAGGAATCAGACGTGCTGATGACAAGAGCGTTGCCAAGAAAGGAGCTACAAGCTGAGATATTTCAAGGTAAGAAAAATGGATGTCATTACTTCTTTTTCTAAGCAAAGTAGACTGAAATTTATGTCTGTAGATCAGTCAAATTTAGAAGTTTTATGGCTCAGCTTATATGCAGAATGTGAAATGGAAAATCTAAAGCTAGAATCTAAGCTGGTGTCCTTTAATAGGGAAAGAGAGAAATTGAAAAACATATTACAGTTAGTTCATGTATTTCACAAGTTCGTATTAGAGAAATCTAAAAATGACTGTGTAGAATTAGTGTCAGAAGATACTAGTGATGTTCCCGAAATTGACTGTAATGAGGAAATTGAGCAAGATGTGGGACATGTGTCTGTAATGGCTACTCAAGGTGACCTTGTCTCTGATGACGTAAAAAAAGATGGAGGGAACATGGGAGGAGACTTCAGAACTGATGTAGGAGGGAACATGGGAGGAGACTTGAGAACTGATGTAGGAGGGAACATGGGAGGAGACTTGAGAACTGATGTAGGAGGGAACATGGGAGGAGACTTGAGAACTGATGTAGGAGGGAACATAGGAGGAGACTTGAGAACTGATGCAGATGACGTACGAGGGACGGATGTACAAAGGCCACCAAAAATAGAAGACAATTCACAGGCCCAACTCCAAATTAAAGTTAGGAAAAATTTGTTAAAATTATGCAAAATCATTCCTGCATATGATAACAAAATCCATGTATGCATAAATTCTGAAATCTTCGAAAGCTTTATTGACAAGCTTGATTTAAGTAATGCTGAGAAAAATCAATTATTTAAATTGTGGCTTCCTGCAACCTTTTCCAGACGCCTGACATTAAAGTTGAGTTTTGATAATGAATTACATGGAGATCTAGATGATAAAGACAGGTTGAAAATTTTGATTTTCTGTGCATTAAATGAAAATTGTCCAGATATTGAGATTCTTCAAAAATTAAGGATTGGTCGGAAAGAATGTACTTTTACATTCATGTCCATATTTGAAAGGTTGTACAAAACTCTAATTACCAATGTCAAAACACAATCAATGATAAAGTATTTTGTGGACAAATTTGGATTCCTAAATTCTGTATCTCGTGTTATTGCGTCACAAAAAGATACTTTATTTGAATGTGCGCAATTCCTTGATTTTGCTAGAAAACATGAGAATCGTGATAGGAAAATAAATCAAACAGACAGAGTAAGATCTTTTCAAAAGCCAGTGTCAAAATCTCCTAAACTGAGTCATCCCCGGAATCAAATCTATGACATACGGAGGAAATTACATATTTGCTATAAGCCCTATAAAAAAATCCAAGAGTCCGCTTTGCAGAAAGAGTTAATAATTCAAAGTTCAGACCGCTCTGTAAAGAGACAAATGGCGGACATTGAAAGACAGGAACAGGTGATTCTTCAAAGAGACATAGTTGAGTCTTCAGTTTACAGCTCATTATCGGAGCTGCTCAAACAATCATTAAAAAAATGAATCATAAAAAAGGCTTTCCAGGACATCTTTCACAAAGAAATAAGATTTGGTTTATGAATTGACTGAAAATGAAATTATATGTTGTGTAAAAGTGATATACAATATATTATTCAGTTATTTGTAATTATTTTATAAATATAATTCTGTAGTTCACAGCTTTTGTAGATATATATATATATATATTCATACAGCATACAGTATATACTATATTTGTATAAGTAGAAATTGTATAACTGTATATCTATATCTATAGTGAGATAATTAAAATATACTACAGTAATATTTAGAATTACATTAAAGCCGATACATATATATATAAGACATTGCAATTGTTTTGTTTCTGAATGAATATATTAACCTTATCTTTTATTTATCCTTAGAATTTTCACTTCAAAGTAGGATTTAAATCGGGAAAAACTCTCTTACATGGATTTATTCCTTTATTTACACAGGAATTTGTAATAACTGCATGTTTTTATATATTTAACACTTAAAAGGAAATAATATATAACTAACTGAATCTAAATTTAGTTTTTGTGTGTTGCTAACATTTTGAAGTTATTTATTTGCATGGCAATATGTTCTTACTGCATGACAGTCACACATGTGACATTCAAACTGTTCTAATAATAAGGCAATTACCATATACCCCTATTTCAGTGTTTGCTGTAACTTAAAGCTCTTGTAGCCTCAGTGAGCGCGCCTTTGCAAGTCAAAGAATTTTTTTTTAGGCCTCTTAAGTTTTAGGGTTCAATTTCAGTTGCAAACCTTGCACCAAATATAGAAACAGCTCATAACCAAATTTTCTTATGAGTCCTTTTATCTATAAATGGTTCACAAAGTTTATGTTATGTGTATTTGGGGAATATTCAAAGAAATATTAAAATATTAAATTTAATAGTTTACAATGCGCATTGATAATTAGGATACAATTATTTGGGTTAATATTACATACCTTTTTGTATGAGGAACTTGTGGTGTGAACTTATCCGTGTCACAGTCTGAGTGACAGATGACAGATGTGTGTATGAGCAGCTGCTAAGAGTGAATAGAACCTAAATGTACATGTGATGTATGAAAAAAGTTTCACAATTCATGGTATGCGAGAAAACAACAACTTGTTTTTATGAGAAATAATACAAATCAGTTCAATTATTAGAATATTAAGATACATAATGAAATATT
Source organism: Oophaga sylvatica (assembly GCA_033576555.1). Lineage (NCBI taxonomy): Eukaryota > Metazoa > Chordata > Amphibia > Anura > Dendrobatidae > Oophaga > Oophaga sylvatica. The sequence goes on from JARQOD010000001.1 coordinate 543,526,978, forward strand.
ATCTACTCAACATATATTTCTTTAGTAATTATTTTTTTGTTAGTTAATAGTAGATAAGTGGAATCACACATCAAAATGGTTTATCAAGAAAATCTACATTTAGATTATTATTTTTTTTCCTTTTTCCCAAACGATAATTTTATGATATTCAATGTTATTTTTTATTTTTAATGGTTACATAGATGGTACACATCTTCAGACAAATATATGGTATAAAGCTAAAACAGAAGTTACATAAATAATTTATAAAACAATTATTTTTTTTTCATTTTGGTTTTGATAAATCAATTATTTCACAAAATAATATTTTTTGGTATTAAGGGGGAAATGTGTTTTTGATCTTGAATACATCATCACATTTCATCAATACGTCTTCTTCACACATTTTAAAGACTATAAAAAGGTACAATGGTATAACTACTAGAGATAATAACATTAAGTATTATAAAGAGTCATTTCTTTACACTAAGAAGGGGATTACATGCAAAGTTGCATAATATGAATATTTTGGTAACACAAGGTCATGACAAATATGAAATCATCCAGATAATGGAAATATTAAGGGTATGTGTTACTGAGAACATAACTACTCAACATTTGTCATAAACATATAAAGGCCTTATTTTTATTTTTATTCTTATTTTTGTTTTTATTCTTATTTTTATTTTTTAATTTTTATTCTTCCTTTATCTCTATTTTTGATTCTTAATTTTTATTTTTTTATCTCAATCAATCAAGAAACATCAATATTTAATAAAGTAATGTCTAGTACAAGAATATTGCTTCATTAAATATAGTAAAGATATCGGTTCATTAGAAGAAAATGTTCTAATTCTGAGTAAATACAATAATTCTTTCATTCATTCATTCACTCATATTCACATTTTGGTTCATGGTTATACATTCTTACCTATTATTGGTCTAATAAATATATTCCATTAATAAAGTTTTAGTAATAAAGATGGAAACACTTGTTACATAAAAAACACACTGACACCTATGGGTTGGAAAGGTAATAACACCAATGACATAAAAATGTTCTGTCTCATGAAGAATATGGTTAATAATGCATTATCATTTATTATTGTTTTATTACACAAACATGAATTCCATATTACTACTCTGAAAATAATTCTATGGATATTACTGATTGCTATGGTACGCTGTGATATTATAGGTTAGGAAAATTACCAGATTTGGTATAGAATAGGGAATGAAGACTTCAAGCAAGATATTGGAATTATGTTAATAAAGACTTTTCATATTTCTAAATTAAAGTAAATTTAAAAAGTTGCAAGAAGAAAAAGCCGAAGTTCCAGAAGGTAAAAAGGCTCTATGATGTCTGAGTAATAATAGACTGTGTCAATTACAATTCATTTCACCACTGACAGCCACGATCGCAGTATCTAAACTGACAGACACAATGGCAGAGGACGATGATCCTATGATGCTAATATGAACTGTGTTATCACGCTTTTATCACGTTCCAGTGGTTTCCTATCACCTATGAAGCTTCAATGAAAGCTAGTGAACAATAAGTTGTCAGGAAACTACAACCCTGACATGAGTCCTGTGCATTAGGACTAAGGACTGGTTATGGTGCTATCTTTAGCAAGGAAGAGTCATTTTAACCCTTGCTTTGCTGACCAAAGACGTCACACCTGTTCCAAGACCAGTGCGGATGGCTGGAGGATTCCAGAAATATCCAAGGCGAGCCAATGTAAGTCCAGGTCTTTAAAGGTGACACTGCTCAGATATTAAAGCTTCATTTCATCTATGGACTTTGTTTTCTTATCAACATTTAAATTTATGGACTTTGATTGACACATGACACACGGTCTCTACAATATCTACATGTTATTTCAAAGGAATTATCGTATAAAGACTGTGTTTTAAAAGAATCAAGAACAAGACGTCAACATGAAGACCAGATGACATCAGATGATGATGACTGGACCCGAGATGCTTCGATTTAGGTTTAGGAAAGTATAAGACACATATTTTATATGAATATTAGTCACGGCTTACCATAACATGAATTCACATAATTATGTTATTGAGTGCATATAACAATAATCTGATATTATTATTATTATTATTGAAATTAAATTATTTTACCAAAGAAGAAGAAAAGAAGAAAGAAGATCTGATTATCCTAAAGATGAACTTCTCTACTTTGAGGGTTCCAATTAATGTCTATCACCCTCAAAAGGGGGAATTGTTAAATATTAATTATTGGTTATGGATTTATACACTCAATTCTGTACCAAGCACGTTAACGTTCGCTGACATTACAGATGCTATTTCTGTATGGTAGAGTGTCATCTCCATATACAGAGACCACGTGATCTAAGGGACTTTTATATAATGGCTACACGAAGGGGGGTCTGGGGGCTCTCTCTCTCTCCACAGACACTTTACTCTGACACTATGATGATAGGACAAGGACTATGATGAATGAACAGCTGCAACCACGTGTTGTTTCTCTGAGACACTGCTGACAAGGCCAGAATGTCATTTTACCATTCAGGACACCAAGGAAAGATGTGTACAAGCTTTGCTATGGACAAATGGACAATATCTACGTAACTATTTCACTCATTTTATGTTTCCTGTAATGATGTTTTTTTGGTAAACAGTCCAATAAACCACTACATTTTTTTTTATAAGAAACGTGACGTTTTCTTTAAAGTATCGCATCTGGTAACAAGTCCTTGAAAAATATACAAAATTAAGCATTTTTAACAGGGAGCACCCATGTCATTTACTACGCCACATCTGGCTGCTCTAAAATTCATGTCGGTCTCACCACCAGGGAGCTACGCTTGAGGGTACGGGAGCATGTGCGGACATTCGCGCGGCCAAGTCGCAAGAGATCAATCTGATTTAAAATCATCCCACGCCATTTTCTGAAGTACCATGATGGCAACGCGGCTACTTTTATGGTTAGAGGCATTGATATTCTCCATTTGGGTGTTAGGGGTGGAAATAATAAGAAGATTTTGGCTCAAATGGAAACCAGGTGGATTGCCAAATTAGACACCCTAACACCTAAAGGTTTGAATGAATCTATGTCCTACGCCCCATTTCTTTAGTACCAATATTTCCTTTATGGTACAGTTTTCCTCTTTGTTTCCTTTGTTCTGGTTATATACCCCCTCACATTGTGCAGCATGTCCGTGTTTTTAATTTTGTTTTTATTTTTATTGATCTTGTTGCTTTTTCGCTTTTATTTTAGTCTATGTGATTATGATTATGTATGTATGGACACTACCCATCAAGATCAGTTCTGGACGAACCTTCTTCAAAAAATACCTGATGCTGTGAACATCCTATTGAAATATGGAAGAGATCTGTGACGCTGATATGCCTATTGGAATTCCTCTGACTCTCAGTCTGATATTGTATTTACCTGCTATATGACTATTGGTTGCTATCAGATTCCAATATTATTCTCTTCTATGTGCCACTCATTTATTTTCTTATATTCTATGCGGTATTAACGACACAGTATACTGAATCCATTCTAGCGGTGGTGCGCATGCGTTCGTGTGTCACCCACTCCTGACATGCCGCCGGGCGTCACACCAGACGCTCTGGTTTGCATGGCACAGGACCTGGGAGACGCACTGCACATGCACCAAGATGCACTGCGCTGATTGGCTCTTCAGCAGCATGTGACTGCTGACTTGTAGCTTAAGAAGGTCCTTGTCTGTTACTCCCATGTACCGTCCCTTGAGAAAGTGGGTTTTAGCCCACGAAACGTGCGTCGGGACCGGACAGCTGCACTTGTGCTGGGGGTACCTTGTCCCATATACCTGGGTAAGATCCATGTGGCTATTTATGCGGTTATTTATCTGCTTTTGCATCTATGTCATGTTTTACAATCTCTGACCTCATTATATCCAGTGGGGGGTGGCTATGTTTACTGGTATTACTAGCACTTCTCTAAAACATTGGCTTACAGCAAAGGGAGAGGTATTTACTTGGCATGCATTGTGCCTATATACTCAGGCATCTCCTAACTGATTTTTTTGTAGCTCCCCTCGCTGTTTATTGGCACTACTAGCACTTTATTAAAACATTTGTGCACAGCAAAGGGAGAGGTGTTTTCTTGGCATGCATTGTGCTTATATATTTAGGCATATATACCATATTGATTTTTCTGTAGCTCTCTTCGTTGTTTTTCTTGCCTTTTTGCATCTATGTCATGTTCTTCGATCTCTGACCTCATTATATCCAGTGGGGGATGGCGATGTTTATTGGTATTACTAGCACTTTTCTATAACATTGGCTCACAGCAAAGGGAGAGGTATTTACTTGGCATGCATTGTGCCTATATACTCAGGCATCACCTGACTAATTTTTCTGTAGCTCCCTTTGTTATTTATTGGCACTATTAGCACTTTATTAAAACATTTGCGCATAGCAAAGGGAGAGGTGTTAACTGGGCATGCATTGTGCTTAGATATTCAGGCATATATACCTTATTGATTTTTCTGCAGCTCCCCTCGTTGTTTTTCTTGCCTTTTCATCTCTCTCCTCCAGTTGGATGAGCCATCAATGTTACTTAATATTGGTTATATAGGCAATTTGTCTCAGAAAACTATTATTCTCATAAACAATTTTTTCTGTGCCCACTAATCTCATTGTGGGTATGGTTTGGCTCGGGTCTGGATATATGTGGGGTCCTATACAGTCATGGTCAAAAGTTTTGAGAATGACACAAATATTATATTTTCACATGATCTGCTGCCCTCTGGTTTTTATGTGTGTTTGACAGATGTTTTTATCACAGACAGAAATATAATAATTGCAAACATATGAGTAACAAAAGCTTATATTGACAGTTAGAATGAGTTAATGCAGCAAGTCAATATTTGCAGTGTTGACCCTTCTTCTTCAGGACCTCTGCAATTCTCCCTGGCATGCTCTCAATCAACTTCTGGACCAAATCCTGACTGATAGCAGTCCATTCTTGCACAATCAATGCTTTCATTTTGTCAGAATTTTTAGGTTTTTGTTTGTCCACCCATCTCTTGATGATTGACCACAAGTTCTCAATGGGATTAAGATCTGGGGAGCTTCCAGGCCATGGACCCAAAATCTCTATGTTTTGTTCCCTGAGCCATTTAGTTATCACCTTTGCTTTACGGCAAGGTGCTCCATCATGCTGGAAAAGGCATTGTTGATCGCCAAACTGCTCTTGGAGGGTTGGGAGAAGTTGCTCTTGGAGGACATTCTGGTACCATTCTTTATTCATGGCTGTGTTTTTAGGCAAGACTGTGAGAGAGCCGATTCTCTTGGCTGAGAAGCAACCCCATACATGAATGGTTTCAGGATGCTTAACAGTTGGCATGAGACAAGACTGGTGGTAGCGCTCACCTTGTCTTCTCCGAATGAGGGGTTTTCCTGATGTCCCAAACAATAGAAAAGGGGATTCATCAGAGAAAATAACTTTACCCCAGTCCTCAGCAGTCCACTGCCTGTACCTTTTGCAGAATATCAGTCTGTCCATGATGTTTTTTCTGGAGAGAAGTGGCTTCTTTGCTGCCCTCCTTGAGACCAGGCCTTGCTCCAAGAGTCTCCGCCTCACAGTGCGTGCAGATGCACTCACACCTGCCTGCTGCCATTCCTGAGCAAGCTCTGCACTGCTGGTAGCCCGATCCCGCAGCTGAAACACTTTTAAGAGACGGTCCTGGCGCTTGCTGGTCTTTCTTGGGTGCCCTGAAGCCTTTTTGGCAACAATGGAACCTCTCTCCTTGAAGTTCTTGATGATGCGATAGATTGTTGACTGAGGTGCAATCTTTCTAGCTGCGATACTCTTCCCTGCTAGGCCATTTTTGTGCATTGCAATGATGACTGCACATGTTTCTTTAGAGATAACCATGGTTTACAGAAGAGAAACAATGATGCCAAGCACCAGCCTCCTTTTAAAGTGTCCAGTGGTGTCATTCTTACTTAATCATGACAGATTGATCTCCAGCCATGTCCTCATCAACACCCACACCTGTGTTAATGGAGCAATCACTGAAAAGAGGTTAGCTGGTCCTTTTAAGGCAGGGCTGCAATGATGTTTAAATGTGTTTTGGGGGATAAAGTTCATTTTCTAGCCAAATATTGACTTTGCAAGTAATTGCTGTTAAGCTGATCATTCTTTATAACATTCTGGAGTATATGCAAATTGCCATTAGAAAAAGTGAAGCAGTAGACTTTGTAAAAATTAATATTTGTGTCATTCTCAAAACTTTTGGCCATGACTGTACACTGTGATTTGCAATGCATTTGATGTAATTTCTGCTGCCACCTGTGTTATATGTCCTTTATGACTTTTATGTACTGTGAGACAGTGAGTGAATATGTGATGAATGGGGTGTACATTTCACCTAGGTATAAGGGAAATGTGTGGCTTTGTAAACCTAGTGGTAGAGAAAGGTCACTACACCTCACATTCAGCACACACTTGCAGCACAAGCCTGAAACTACTCAGGTCTTAATTAGGAGACCAGAAGTAGGTGTCTGCAAACACAATCTGAGAGCTAGTTTAGCCTGGACACAGGAAGGTGTCTCGGCACAAGAAACAGTCTCCAAGAGTGTTAGAGCTGTCTTTAGCCTGGACACAGAGAGGTGTCCTGGCACAAGGAAGCAGTCTCCAAGAGTGTTAGAGCTGTCTTTAGCCTGGACACAGAGAGGTGTCCTGGCACAAGGAAGCAGTCTCCAAGAGTGTTTGAGCTATCTCAGTTTGGGTGCAGGAAGGACCCCGGACATAGGAGTAGTCTCAGTGCGAATCCTGTGAAGAGCGGCTGAATAGGAGTGGATCTCTCTCAAGTCTGGACATGGAAGGTGCCTTCAGACACAAGGAGGAGTATCTGTGAAGCTCCATACTGGTAACATATGTGATATGTGTTGTTTTGGGCACAGACTGGTAGAGTCTGGGTCCCGGATAGAGAGGGCCATCTATCTAAGTGTAATTAGAGGCTAGACAAGCCCAGGTTTTCTGTTTATGCTTTGTTTTAATCTGTTTGCTGTGGACTTTAATAAAGCTGGTTGCGGCCAGTTTTGCACCAGAACTGCTGTCTGAATGAACTGTTTTCATGCCATTCTGTCTACCCAGACAGCGATCCTAGAGCTAAACCCCCTGGAAATGTTACAATTGGCGGAGAATGCTGGGCAGCGCAGTGCCTGATACAGTTAGTGCTGGAGTGTGTATGCAGCACAGTGGCGAGAGACTGCATTAAAGGTGAAGTCTATTGAAATAGCAGCAGAAAAAAAAAAAGTGTGTCAGCAGAAACGTCTGTTTGGAGCAGTCTTGGAGAGACAGTGGCCCTGATAGGGTCTGCAGAGAGAAAATGTATGCACAGCAAAGCTGAACTTGTTGTGAAAATGACTGTGGAATGTGCAGCAGCAAAAGAAAAGTCTGTGGAGCAGTCTTAAAGAGACAGTAGCCCTAATAGACTTTGCAAAGGAAAAAAAAAAAAAAGTGTCTGCACAGCAGAGCTGAATTTTTCGATGGAAAAGACTGTAGAGTGTGTATGTCTTGAGTGAAGACTGCCATTGTTAAGACAGAGAAGTCTGACAGCATGGATGACAGCATGGAGGTGCTGTTTGAACAAATGGCACAAGTTAATGTGCAACATAAGACTGCTGTGATTGAGACAGATGAGTCCGGCAGTATGGAGGAGCTCATTGAGTACCTGGTCCAGGCCCAGCGGAGCCTGCAGCAGAGCATGGAGCAGCAGCGCCTGCAGCACCAGCAGCGCATGCAGCAGGCCCAGCAGCAATTCCTGCAGCAGCAGCAGGAGAATGACCGGTTGTTTTTTGAGCAGATTGCAGCTCTCAACACCTCGTCCCAGAGTAATGTTGTGAAGGTACCTGCGTTGTCCGCTGTAAAGAAGGTGGTAAGACGGTCCCTGAAAAAGATGACACCTCGTGATGATGTGGAGGTATATCTCACTAGGTTTGAGAGATTGGCAGAGAAGGAGAATCTGCCCCTATCTGAATGGGCCATGATGGTCGCACCCTATCTGATTGGAGAGCCCCAAAGGGCATATGCTGACCTGAGCAAGCAGGACAGCCAAGACTATGGCAAGTTGAAAGCGGAGATTCTTACCCGGCTGGGTGTTACGGTGACAGCCCGTGCCAGGGGAGTTCATGACTGGAGATGCAGTTGGGAGTCTGCAGTAAGCAAACCTGATTATGGAGTTGAAAAGGTGATAGTGAACCGCTACACCCAAGCACGTCCTCCTGAGGTACAGCCGTCTGAGAGGTCGTCACTTCGGAGTTCCCGGACGCTGAACTCTCGCGGTAAGAGCGTTCCAGCTGTTGGGGACATGGGGTATGCTGATAAGCGGGTTCAGGCCCGAGGGGACATGTGGGTGGGAGAGTGTGATGGACAGTGTTGGAGCTGGCGTGAAATTGCAGCCAACTGTCCAATAGAGGGGGAGCCTATGTGTTGTGATGTTGGCAGATCCCTCTCTCTCTGCGCAGAACCTGTGTGTGTGTCCACCTCTGCCGAAGAGACTGGACCACAGGGGTCCCCGGTGGTTGTAAATGACTGCCCAGCACAGGCCCTCTTGGACTCAGAGAGTCCAGTGACTTCCGTATGTGACAGCCTGATTGATAGGGACTTCATCCCTGATAAGCACCTGAGTATGGTGTGCATCCATGGAGACACCAAAGTCTACCCAGAGACTGCCGTGGACTTGGTCCCCAAACTCGGGGAGGTTTCATGTGAAGTGGGGGTAGTGAAGACCCTGGTGCAACCCGTTATATTGGGTAATGACTTTCCCCGGTCTAAGGATCTCTGGGGGAAAAATGTTTCTGATGACAGTGTGATGAAGCTCCTATTGAGGGTGCGCAGTCCCGAGGGGCGGAACACAATGCTAGTGGGCCGTTAAACTTATGTGATAATGATGATGATGATGATCATGATAATGATGATGACCATGATGATGATGCTGATGCTGATAATGATAGTGATGATGACATGATAGTGATGATGATACTGATCATAGTCATGATAATGATATTGATAATAATGATGACTGTGATAGTGATGAAATTCCTTTGCAGGTGATGTTGGGAGACGAGGATGGTGGTTCTCGAGAACCGAGTGTCCCTGACTTACCTGTGTCCTGTGACAATTTTGAGAGTGAGCAGTGTCGAGACCCCTCTCTTAAAACGGCACAGGAAAATATGATTGTTCTAAATGAGGTTTCCCAGGAGCCTGGCTCTGAGGAGAGGTTTCCTCATGCTGCCATGAACAATAGCCTATTGTATAGGGACACTGAAGTCCAGGGAGAGGTCATGAGTCAGCTCCTGGTACCTGAGCTATATAGAAGTATAGTGCTGGGGTTGTCACATAGTCACATACTTGAGGGACCAGATGGTGAAGTTAATGTTGTGGATGACATGTTAACTAAGGTTCCAGATCAAGATGTGAATGAAAATGAATTGTATAACCCTGACAGTGAGCAGGATGTGAATGAAAATGAATTGTATAACCCTGACAGTGAGCAGGATATGAATGAAAATGAATTGTATAACCCTGACAGTGAGCAGGATGTGAATGAAAATGAAGTGTATAGCCCTGACAGTGAGCCAGATGTGGCTGAGAAAAAGGGTCAGATAGTGATAGTGAATTATCTGATGACCATAAAGCAACCAGTGCAAATGAGGAAGGCATGGTAGCAGAGGAGGTTGAGAGTCCTGAGAAGAAAGCTGATGCTGACCTTACAGCCAGACAGAAGATGGCATCTGAAGATGTTTTACAGTTGGCCGGTTCCCTGGCGAAGACTAAGGTGAAAGGAGGAGAGCTGAGCTTTAAAGGCAGGACTCTGAAACTGAACACAGCACAAGTGGATGCTGTTGAAGATGAGAAGTTGTCAGTGTGTGGTGTGGATCTGCATCATGCCAAGGACTCTGAAGGTGATGCTGCAGAGGTGGAAAAAGCCATGGAAGTGGTGGTCACCAAGTCAGATGCCTCATCAGAAGCTGAGGTTTCAAGTGAAGCTGTGAGGAACAAGACTGAAGATATGGGGACTGACTCTGTCCAGGAATCTGTTTCTGCCGAAGACAGCGGCGTGGACGGGTTACGGTCCGGATCAGTAGCTGGCATTGGTGAGCTCAAGCGCACTTTCAGGGAGGCTACATCGGAGCCACGTCCCAACAAATGGGAAAAGCGATGTGTCACTCCGTTGCCGCTGCAGACACACGGGAGCCCAGATGGGATGCAGAACGTGGTGGAAGAATCCGGCGGGTTCTGAGTATACAGATGCCGCCATCAAGGAGAACTTGAGGGCTGGAATAAATGGAGATATTGGAGACCAAAGTGATGTGGCTGAAGAGGTAGAGTCTAGGACTGACGGTGGGGCTTCTGGGCATGTCCTGCCAGAAGAGCCTGAAAGTGGGGAACTGGAGAAAAGTGAAAAACCCCTATACCTTCTGTGATAGTTGGTGACACATGGTCAGTGCACCAGGGACAGGAGGTACGTGAGTTTCTGAGGAAGAGTCAGCAGAAGTGTTCTGATGTGTCGGGTCGTACTTCTCTGGCCAGGCACTATATCGAAAATGAGCCCGGCCCTAAGGTCAAGATGAAACCGTGCAGGATACCCGAGGCCCGCAGAGAGTATAGGCCTGGGAGGGTACAGGGTAGTGCGGATGCTTCAGATGAAGAGAAAACTGATGTTGGCTATGACAGTGGTGAGGATGAAGCTGATGAGGGCCATGACTGGTCCAGAGTTCACTGTCTCTGTTGGATTGTTGACCAGCCCTCCGGTCTGGATGACCAGCCCTCCGGTCTGGAGAAGAGGGAGGGGATATGTGAGACAGTGAGTGAATATGTGATGAATGGGGTGTACATTTCACCTAGGTATAAGGGAAATGTGTGGCTTTGTAAACCTAGTGGTAGAGAAAGGTCACTACACCTCACATTCAGCACACACTTGCAGCACAAGCCTGAAACTACTCAGGTCTTAATTAGGAGACCAGAAGTAGGTGTCTGCAAACACAATCTGAGAGCTAGTTTAGCCTGGACACAGGAAGGTGTCTCGGCACAAGAAACAGTCTCCAAGAGTGTTAGAGCTGTCTTTAGCCTGGACACAGAGAGGTGTCCTGGCACAAGGAAGCAGTCTCCAAGAGTGTTAGAGCTGTCTTTAGCCTGGACACAGAGAGGTGTCCTGGCACAAGGAAGCAGTCTCCAAGAGTGTTTGAGCTATCTCAGTTTGGGTGCAGGAAGGACCCCGGACATAGGAGTAGTCTCAGTGCGAATCCGTGTGAAGAGCGGCTGAATAGGAGTGGATCTCTCTCAAGTCTGGACATGGAAGGTGCCTTCAGACACAAGGAGGAGTATCTGTGAAGCTCCATACTGGTAACATATGTGATATGTGTTGTTTTGGGCACAGACTGGTAGAGTCTGGGTCCTGGATAGAGAGGGCCATCTATCTAAGTGTAATTAGAGGCTAGACAAGCCCAGGTTTTCTGTTTATGCTTTGTTTTAATCTGTTTGCTGTGGACTTTAATAAAGCTGGTTGCGGCCAGTTTTGCACCAGAACTGCTGTCTGAATGAACTGTTTTCATGCCATTCTGTCTACCCAGACAGCGATCCTAGAGCTAAACCCCCTGGAAATGTTACAGTACAGATACACATTGTTATTGAATAAAAGATTTTGTATTTTCAGTAACCTATACGCTCCTTTTTTCTCCTGGTTTATATAAAAGTACAGTATACATGCAACAACACACCATAACAATGGCGTATTGTTAACAATACACTTAGTACTATACAGAATAATAGGACTATGTAAACGGCAACATTATTTTATATATATATATATATATAATATACAATAGTATGTGACCACAAGGCTTACAAAAAGTAATCAACTGACGAATGACATGCAGATGAGACGAAGTTCATTATAGGAAGTTGTATCATCCTCCGGACACCCAGGAAAGCAGGAAAAAACGACAGCATGGGAAAAATCTGTAAATAAAAAGAAGGTAAGTAAAATAATAAAAACAACATCATGCGAACGGGGAGATACATATTGATGGCAGAACCAGGAGATCACAAAAAGGGGGCGAATGAGTTAATTTCATTTTCAGGGAGTAGGGTGAGAGAACACGTTTTGGGCATTGCCGCAGCCTCCACTTGCACGGACACCACTTTGTTGAAAACTCTCCCACGACATTTTTATGACTTTCACCATTGTGACAGCTCCCTTCTTCGAGTTAGAGGTATTGATGCTCTTAAAATCAATATACGTAGGGGAGATCTATCGAGACGTTTGGCGCAGGCTGAAACTCGGTGGATATGGACGTTAAAAACTATTCACCCGCATGGTTTAAATGAAAATAACTCATTCACCCCCTTTTTGTGATCTCCTGGTTCTGCCATCAATATGTATCTCCCCGTTTGCATGATGTTGTTTTTATTATTTTACTTACCTTCTTTTTATTTACAGATTTTTCCTATGCTGTCGTTTTTTCCTGCTTTCCTGGGTGTCCGGAGGATGATACAACTTCCTATAATGAACTTCGTCTCATCTGCATGTCATTCGTCAGTTGATTACTTTTTGTAATCCTTGTGGTCACATACTATTGTATGTATATATATATAATAATGTTGCAGTTTACATAGTCCTATTATTCTGTATAGTACTAAGTGTATTGTTAACAATACGCCATTGTTATGGTGTGTTGTTGCATGTGTACTGTACTTTGTAGTTTTTGCATGGGTTTACATTATCTGATTGTCCCTCTCAATGCTGCACTTATATATTACCATGTTTATGCATGTACTTTATCATGACATTGGTGTGTAATGTATTATGTGTATACAATGTAATTTTGCAATTTGTTTATTTGTAAAACTTTTGCGTTATGTGTGTCATTATGCGTAAATTTTATGCTTATATTGATATGCGGCTGTGGTTTTGCTATGCGCTCATAATGTGGCAGCGATATGTGATATATTTTTTCTTAGAGACTATCTGTGTTACTGATATTCTATTAATATATTGACATGCAGCGCTTGATTTTTTCATTATTCATATTTGTCCTCCTGTACATGTTTTCTTATTTTCACATATTGTATAGTAGTTGTCTCTTTTTCCTACACTGTTAATTTCTCTGTCATTTATTATGGAGACCTTCACTTACTCCATTTTTATATCTGGCATCCAGGTCTGGGCGGGTGTGCGCATGCGCCATCTGCTTTCCTCACCGCCCGTATCACTTCCTGTGTCGTCAAACGCTGGACCACGTGGGGCCCCACGTGTTTCCCGCTCTGGCGTTCCGGGATGGACATCGGGAGGCGGCGGTATTGCGGTGGCGCGCGCGCGCTTCCGCCTCTAGGGTATGGATAAATAGAGCCCCCATAATGTGTTTCTGTCATGCGCCCCCTGAGGAAGGAGTGTTCCCACTCCGAAACGCGCATCGGGGCGGGCTGTGTTTCACTTATTGGCGTGCCATTGGGTAATTATGCTTATGCTTATGTTTGCATTTTTGCCACCGTTCACCTGTAGCTGTGTATGGGCAATTTCAGCGGTACTTACCTATTTGCACAGGCAATTTGCCTCATATGCATTGCTCTTAGTTTGCAATTTTTACATTTGTTGCACTAGGTGGCTATTACAAACTAGACTATGTCTACACCTGTGATATGCTAGCAATGTGATCTACATAGCCTGTTTTTCATTATGTGTACTGTGAGTTTACATTCCCCACGATGCCTTATTCCATGTTTTAATATATTTTTTCAATAAATGTTATATTTTATTATGACCTTTTGACTGTGCTTGTGTTTCTGTGAAGTTTTGCTAATTGTAGCAGTTGGTCAATTGTTATCCATAGGCAACCCTGAGTATGATATTTTGCTTGTTTAGTTACGGTACATATCATCTTTATATATCTGATACTCATGTATTTTGCTGGCTCTACCTTTTTTATGTTGTATTCAAATCTGATCCTCTGAAGCTCCCCTCTTTCTGCCCATGAAGTGTATACTGCTCTGGTTGAATGGACTTTTAACGTTGTAGGGGGGAGTGGTTTCCCCTTTTGCCTCGTAAGCCAGCCCTATTGTGGATCTCATCCACATCGCTCAGGGCCGCCATCAGGGCATGACAACCCTTAAAAGTGTATGGGGCTCGGTGATTAGGAGGGCCCGCCGCCCGAGCACCCTGGCAGGCCAGTCTGCGCTCGGGCCCGGGGCCCCCAACATTTTGAGGCTCCCCCTGCTTTGTAATAAATCATAACCCAGCGCCTGCCGGACCCCCCTGTGAGGCAGGGGGGCCCGCCTGCCCCCAGCGCCAACTCCCCCCGCCGCTGCTTTGAACTATACCGGCGTCCGCCGGTACAGTTCAAAGCAATGATGGAGGAGAGAGCGTCAGCTGACGCTCCCTCTCCCATCATTCCCCGCTCTGCCTCTGACATCGCGCACTCACTGTGTGCCGAGCAGAGCAGGAGACAGGAGCCAGGAGCAGCGCGGGCACAAGGAGAGATGAGGAGTGTTTTTTTTTTTTTTAAATATGTTAGTGCGTACTGAACTGTGGGGCCATTCTTAGGGGGGGAGGAGAGATGATGGCTGTGTTATATGGGCCATGTTATATACTATGTGGGCATTGCTATATACTATTTTGGCCATGCTATATACTATATGGGCCCTGCTATATACTATGTGGGCCCTGCTATATACTATGTGAGCCCTGCTATATACTATGTGAGCCCTGCTATATACCATTTGGACCCTGCTATATACTGCAGGGGGCAGGATTGCAGACAGATGGGGCAGGATTGCAGACAGATGGGACAGGATTACAGACAGATGGGGCAGGATTGCAGACAGATTGTGCAGGATGATTGTAGACACAGGGGGCATGATTGCAGACACAGGGAGCAGGATTGCAGACACGGGGCAGGATTGCAGACAGATGTGGCAGGATTGCAGACAGATGGGGCAGGATTGCAGACAGATGGGGCAGGATTGCAGACAGATTGTGCAGGATCATGGGGCAAGATGGATACGATGGAGACAGATGGGGAAATCATATGGGGGCAGAATGGATACTCATGAGGGCAGGATGGGAGAACATATGGCTGAAGCCATTAATGAGACACACAGGGGCTGGGATGGGGAATATTATTACAATAGGGGCTAATTAAGGGATATTATTACTGCAGTGATGTATTTATTTTATTTTTTGAGTATACTGTTTTAAATGAGGGGGCCGTCCTGTTACTGTGCAGAGCAACACTATGTCGCCTTTTTTTCTTCATGTGGTGTAATGTAGAAGTTAGGAAAAAAATAAGTAATGTGTTCTGCAAGCGGAGCTCTAGATAACTGTGTTATTTCCTGCAGAGATGAGCCCTGGCTGGAAGAAGTGACGGCGGTCTGTGCTGGATGAAAGATGAAAAGCAAAGATGAAGAACTTCACCTAGAGACGTCACTGGTGAGTTAAGGGTATGCCACACTAAACAACATCGCTAACGGGATCGCTAAAAAACGTCACTATTTAGCGATCCCGTTAGCGATGTTGTTGTGTACGGCAGCTGCCAGCGACGAGCTTCCTGCTGTGATCTCGCTCGTCGCTGGAATCGTTCCGGACCCTATTTTATCGCCGGCGCTCCCGCTGGGTAAGTATAATCGCTAAGTGTAGCACCTTTTCTTAGCGATTTAGCGGTACTTTTGTACCGCTAAAGTCGTTAAGGAGATCGCTAACCGCGATAGCGTCCTTAACGACATCGCTAAGTTAGGTAGCTACTAGCGATATAGAAACAATCCCGCTAGCGATCTCATTAGTATGCGACGCTAACGAGATCGCTAGCGGGATTGTGTAGTGTGGCAGTACCTTTAGTGTGCTACCTGTACACTGACACTATACACTATATAGTATATACAGAGGTCCTGTGTATAATTTCACCAGCGATCACTGTATCACCTGTACATTATATACAGAGCTCCTGTGTATAATGTCACTGGTGATCACTGTATTACCTGTACACAGACACTGCATACTAAGTACAGATCTCCTGTGTATAATGGCACTTGTGGTGATAGTATTGTGCTTTTTTTTTGTTACTGATCAGTATTGTAGTATTCAGTCACTATGTGGTGGTAATATGTGGTCTGGACATAGTGTTGCGGTATTTGTTCCTTGTATGTGATATTATTCAGTCACTGTGGTGGTAATATGTGGTCTGGACATGGTGTGGCGGTATTTGTTCCTTATATGTGGTATTATAGGTCACTATGTGGTGGTAATATGTGGTCTGGACATGGTGTGGCGGTATTTGTTCCTTATATGTGGTATTATAGGTCACTATGTGGTGGTAATATGTGGTCTGGCCATCGTGCAATGGTATTTGTTCCTTGTATCTGATATTATTCAGTCACTGTAGTGGTAATATGTGGTGTGGCCATCGTGCGGTGGTATTTGTTCCTTGTATGTGATATTATTGGTCATTTTAAAAATTGAAAAATAAATAAAAATACACCTAAATTGTATTGCATATTTTAACAAATATTTAATAAGTTACAGTAGAGTAGGACTTGGCCAAAAGTGTCTACAGTGTTGTGATGGCGGCTTAAAAAATCTTTTGGCCAAAACAAATGCTGTCGGCTACATGTGTGATCTGGTGATGGGAACTGTTAATGTGTGATTGGTGAGAAGTGGAGTTTTTCCAAGAGAGAGCGGAGGGACTGTGGACAGTTCGAGGGGTGGAGGCGGAGCTGGGGTGGATCCTGGGTGGAGTCTCAAGGGGGCCCCGAAAATTTTGCCAGTATGGGGCCCTGAAATTTCTAGTGGCAGCCCTGACATCGCTAGTATGGATTTTGCCGCTTTCTTCCCCTTATTAACTCCTCTGTATTGGACAAACAAGTTTTGGTTCTGTCTCCAGTTACTGGTAGCTTCCACGTAATAGATAACCATCTGTCTTACATATAAAGAGTGGAAAGTCTGTTCCTTAAGATTTCTGTGATGCTGGCAGAAAGAAGGAAGAACAACTTTCTGATTCATATTTGGGACAGACACGTTTGGGGAGGAAAGCTGGGTTAAGCCTTAAAACTATTAAGTACTCGAATATCTGAAGATAAGGGTCCCTAATAGATAAGGCCTGTATATCTCCGACCCTCTTGGATGATGTAATAGCCACCAGAAAGGCGGTCTTAAAAGAGAGCCTGCTAATGTCTGCGTTACTGACTGGCTCGTACAGGTGCTTGCATAGCACATTGAGTACCAGGTTCAGACCCGAGGGTTGGACAAAACTCCGCACCAAGGGCTTCAATCTCTGTATAGCCCTGGAAAATCTTACTATCCAGGGGTTCGGCCACTAGAGGAGAATAAAAAAATCTGCTCAATGCCGAAATCTGGACTCTCAGGGTACTCGGTCTTAATCCCCTATTGAATCCTGCCTGTAGGAAATCCAGGATTTTTGGTTTATCTGGGCGATTCCCCGCATTCCGTACAGAATCACTTCCAAATTTTGTTGTATATTCTGATGTTACTGGCTTTCTACTTGCGTGAATGGTAGCTATTACCTTATCGGACAAACCCCTTAACCTTACGACCTGCCTTTCAGGATCCATGCAGAAAGGTGCAGCCTGTCCAGGTTCTGATGAAGCACTGGGCCCTGGAAGAGAAGGTGTTCCCTCCGTGGGAGCAAGATAGGCTCTTCCACAGACATCTTCCTCAGCAGATGAAACCAGCTCCTTCTTGGCCAGAAGGGCACCATTAATATTATTTTTGCAATCTCCTCTTGTACTTTTCTCAGTACTCTTGGAATTAAAGCCCCCGTCACACTAAGCGAGATCGCTGCTTGAGTCACAAGTTTTGAGACGCAACAGCAATCTCAGCAGCGATCTCACTATGTTTGACACTTAACAGCGATCAGGCCCCTGTTGTGAGATCGCTGGTCGTGTCAGAAATGCCTGGACCTTTCTTTGGTCGTTGAGATCCCGCTGGGTAGCATGCATCGGTGTGTTTGACACCTTTTACCAACGATCTCGCTAGTGACTCAGCACTGAGACACATAGGAGACACATCGAAACACAGGTCGCTACGGGTCGCCGATCGTTGCTCTGCGTCGTTGGGAAGATCTGGCTGTTTGGCATCTCCCAGCGACCACATAGCGACGCAGCAACGATCCTTGCCAGGTCGTATCGTTGTCGGGATCGCTGCTGCGTCGCTGAGTGTGACGGTACCCTATGGGAAGAGTATGGAATGCGTAGGCCAGTCCTTTGCTCCAAGACTGAGATAACGTGTTGATCCCTGCTGGACTGTCTAGGGATGTAGTGAAAAGAAATCTCTGACCTTCGCATTCTCTCTAGGTTGCGAAAAGGTCTATTCATGGGGTCCCCCAACACTGACATAGCATGGGGAACCCCTCCTCGTTTAGCTCCCACCCCATGGGCGATATCCTCTGCCTGCTTAGGAAGTCTGTCAACTGATTTTGGGATTCCTCTAGGTGAACTGCTGAAACAGACAAAACTGTTTCCTCTGCCCACCGAAAGATTTTCCCCACTAGATGCTGCAGAGAGGGATATCTTGGGCCTCCCTGATGGCGTAGAAAGGTCACAGTCATAGTGTTTTCCAACGGGATTCTCATGCCTGGTTTTGACTACCAAACTGGACCTGGCGCAGGACCTCCCATACCACATGCAGTTCCCTGTAATTTGAGGATCTGACTCAAACTTCTGGACTAAATGTTTCCTGGAAGAATCATCCTTCATATGACCGCCCCAACTTGACTTGCGTCGGTGGTAATCACCACGCAGGGTGAGAGAACCCAGAGAATTCCCATCTGGAGGTTTTCTGGAACTGTCCACCAGACTAGGGATCTTTTTACTGATGAGGAGAAAGGCATTACGGCATCTAGGGATAGTTCGCATCTGTCTCAGGCTGATAAAATGGCCTCCCGGAGTCCCCGTGAATGGAACTGACTTCACCTTACACAGGGGATACAGGACCGCAGTCCCAGGATCCTCATTGCCTCTCTGATGGAACAGTGGCTCTCTGGAAATTAATGGATCCTGCCCCCAATTAAGGCCTGATTTCCTGCCGTTAAAAAGGACGTTCTTAGGTGAGAGTCTAGGAGAACTTCCAGGAACTTCTTCCTGGATTCTGTAGAAAGATCCGACTTCCTTCAATTTATCACCCAGCCCAGATTCTGAAGCATGCGGACAGAGGTAAGACAATGCTCCACAAGTTCTTCACTGGAGCTGGGTGCTAAGGCTAGACAGAAGGGAAGGCAACGGAACTGGTAGTGAACCATCGTACGACCAGCTCTACCCTTTCCTAGTGTATTCTCACCCATCCCTGCACTCTGTGAGCCCTCGCGGGCAGGGTCCTCTCTCCTTCTGTACTTGTGTGTCCCTTGTCCAGCACATGTTTATTGTACCTGTCTATATTTTTCCCCTTTTCATATGTAAAGAGCCATGGAATAAATGGCGCTATATAAATGTATAATAATAATGGTCCCGCCCCTGGACCCTCAGAGCGAACCGTAGGTACTGTTGATAAAGGGCATTGATGGGAATGTGATAATATGCTTTCTTTAGGTCCAGGGTACACATTACCGCATCTTTGTCTATCAGGGGGACTGTGGATCTGATTGATTCCATCTTGAATTTTTTGTGCCTTACCCAGCAGTTTAGGGATTTTAGATTTATTATCGTGCGACTTTCTCCCATAGGTTTCCTGACTGAGAAGAGACTGGAGTAGTGGCCACTGAACCTTTCTTCCTCGGGAACCAGAACTATCTCTCCGATTTTTAGGGGTCCTGAACATCGGACCACATGGGGGGGGGCGCGAGCGGGAAGAGAGAGTTTGTTAGAACGAACCTTTCTAGAGGGGCTTAAACTGTAGGTAAACTCTATCCTGTAGCCTGAAGAGATTATTCCTAATACCCACTGATTTTCTGAGATCTCCCGCCAACCTTCCAGCCACTCTCATGGTATCATTGCCTTCCTGACCGTGTGCTTGAACCAAAGATAGAGCCTCTACCCCTACCTCCTTTGGGGTAGCTCTACCTGCCCGATTTTCCCTCCCCTTTGTAGCCTGACCTCTGGGAGGATTGGGGGGTCTATGAAAGAGCTGGTACTTTTTTGGTTTGTCCTCTGGGATCCCCTTCTTCGTGTCGGATGCCTTCTCTAGAATATCATCCAGAACCCGGCCAAATATTCTAGCACCTGAGAAGGGAAAGAAACACAGCTTATTTTTACATTGTGTATCTCCTGACCATGTCTTTAACTAAATAGCTTGCTGGGCAGCATTTGATAAGGCTCCGTTTCTGGCAGTGAATCTAACGTACTCCGTAGATGCGTCAGCCATGAACCCCTAGCTAGTTTTAGCTTCGGAAGGGACCTCTGGATAACCTCCTTGGGAGTTTTACTCTTTAAGTGTTCAAAACACCAAAGTAGGAGCTTTACACACGACCAAGTAATAAAAAGGTATAAATTTTATTGAAAAAACAAAAGATTTTATAAAAGGCAGTAAACAAAAAACACAGAGAGGTGGGAAAACCCGGGCAGAAAAATACACTGTGCAGATTTTAAACCATAATGCACCGAAAGTATAAGAACAGATGAATAATGCACCTGAAAAGCCAGGAGGAACACATAAAGCTGCAAAAATTGTTACCATAAAAGAGCCACACAATGGTGGCAATTTATCAGCCAAAATTATAATAAATATGATGTATATAACACTCCAAGTGGAGAGAGGTAGCATAGAAGCATATTTGTTTCTACCAGAAAAAAGTGTCTATAGACACATTATATATGAACACAAAAAGTGGACACATAAGTATAAGGAATGCATTATATAGGTGCAAAAAATGGCAGTAATCCTAATATATACATGCGCATAAGGAACAATGTCACCAAAAGTAAAAAGATGTAATATATAAATCCAACATAGTTAAATCAAACACAGTAAAATAACGGCATATTTACCAATGATCAGAGCCCGAGGAACCCACACACCCGACGCGCGTTTCGCAAGAAATGCTTCGTCCAGGGGTGGTTGGGTACTGGCAAGATAGGGCATTTTATACAGAGAGGAACCAATCGTAAAAAGATGACTCATTTAGGCTCCTTCCACCTTCCGGAGTAAATATGGCCCATTATGTTTTTATTATTATAACATAATATTAACATCCCGTAATGCAGCAGTCTGCCAATACCAGTGTCAAACTGGCAAAAAAATGTATCAAATATATGTGCGATTACAGAAATCATGGACTCAAAATGTATCCGCAGAGAGGTGTGTAGTCATGGCAGCACAAATGCTAAGATGCCGGTTAGGAATGCGTCACTGCCGGTGACGTACTAAGGCTAAGTGCACACGTTCAGGATTATTTGCGTTTTTTTTCGCGTTTTTTCCTGCGAAAAAACGCGTCAAAAACGCATGTATTAAGCATCCTATCATTTAGAATGAATTCTGCAATTTTTGTGCACATGGTGCGCTTTTTTCCGTGAAAAAAACGCATAGCGGATAATCTAGCAACATGTTCATTAATTTTGCGGATTTCTAGCGTTTTTCCTGCTATATTATTGACCTAGAAAGCTCAGGAAAATCGCGGTAAAAACGCATCAAATCCGCACCAAAAACACGTAAAAACCGCGCAAAAAAAACACGCGTTTATGCCGCGAAAAAAGTCCGGTTTTGCTCAGGAATATTCTGCAAACATTCCTGAACGTGTGCACTTAGCCTAAGGCTAAGTGCACACGTTCAAAGTGCACACGTTCAGGAATGTTTGCAGAATATTCCTGAGCAAAAACGGACTTTTTTTCGGTAAAAAAAGCGCGTTTTTACGCGGATTTTGCGCGGTTTTGGTGCGGATTTGTCGCGTTTTTACCGCGATTTTTTCCTGAACTTTCTAGGTCAATAATATAGCGGGAAAAACGCTAGAATTCTGCAAAATTAATGAGCATGTTGCTAGATTTTCCGCGATGCGTTTTTTTCGCGGAAAAAAACGCACCATGTGCACAAAAATTGCGGAATTCATTCTAAATGATAGGATGCTTAATACATGCGTTTTTGACGCATTTTTTCCCGCGAAAAACACGCAAATAATCCTGAACGTGTGCACTTAGCCTCAGGAATGTTTGCAGAATATTCCTGAGCAAAACCGGACTTTTTTTGCGCGGATTTTGCGCGGTTTTGGTGCGTTTTTTGCACGGATTTGACGCGTTTTTACCACGATTTTTTCCCTGAGCTATCTAGGTCAATAATATAGGGGAAAAAAGCTAGAAATCCGCAAAATTAATGGACATGTTGCTAGATTATCCGCTATGCGTTTTTTTCGCGGAAAAAAACGCACCATGTGCACAAAAATTGCGGAATTCATTCTAAATGATAGGATGTTCAATACATGCGTTTTTGACGCGTTTTTTCCCGTGAAAAAACGCAAAAAAAACGCAAATAATCCTGAACGTGTGCACTTAGCCTAATAGACGTCACATCCGGTCATCGCTGACGCGACTCCCGGAAATGTTACTAGCTATATTAATGTAACCATGGAGCTCAGACGCCCAGATTCACATTCGTCACTTCCGGTATTTGTCGATTAGAGGTCTGCGCTGCACTGTGAGTTACCATATCAACCACACAACAATCGTATCACTTGCAAAATATATCTCATCCATACACATCCACCAGTATACGGAAACGGGGGAGTCCCGGACAAAGTGAGATACCACATCATAAGATAGGTAAGTATCTCAATACACTAAATCTGAAAAAGACTAGAAAAACAATTAGATGATAATACATACAATATTACTGTTATGAATGTTTTAGAAATGAATTCTGAGCAGAAGCTCCCTCTGGTGGTTACAAATAGTACTGAACCATTCAATGAGGATTGGCAATCAGGAATTACTGACTGACTGGATATAAGGGAGGTTTCCCCCCATCATGGTTGCCGGTGATCAATTGTTCTTGTCTCAACTGTGGTTCCTGGTTCACTTGGAAGCTTGCTGAGTCTTGCCTCTTCTCCTGCTCTCAGATGAGATATTTTCTGTTTTTTGTTTTTGTGCTTACCGTTTACATATTTCTCTGCATTTCTGTGAGGTTAGCCAGGTCTTCCCCCCCCCCACCCCCGGGGGGCTTGGGCTCCTCTCAGTTCTTCTGGAGCCACTGTTATTTGTTCATTTGCCTTTTCCAGTTTTTCCAGTGGCTGCGGCTGAGTTTTGTTACACCAGAGAACTAATTTAGGTGGTAGAGGTCGTGTGATCTCAGGTGTTTTTGCAATTAGAGTTGGTATTTTTTAGGGTTTTTTGGATTGCAGTAAGTGTCCTTCCTATCCTTTTCTGTCTAGGAAGATTGGGCCCCAAAGTTTGCTCATTCTATTTTCTGTCTGTGTCTGTATTTCCTCTTGTCTAACCGCCATTACATGTTTGGGGGCTTCCTATGTTCTTTGGGGATCTGCTCAGGGGCAGATAGCTTTCCTCTTTCTATCTTTAGGTGTAGTTATCCACTCAGGCTGTGACGAGGCGTCTAGGACCAACGTAGGAACGCTCCATGGCTGCCTTTAGTTGTGGTGGTTAGTCAGGGAACTGCAATCCAGTAGATTCCAACCTCTCTGGTGTATTGCCATTTTTGCCTGCTCTCCTCAGCTACCAAAACATAACAGTATCACCGGCCCAACTGAAAATTGTATGGTACTCACAGAAGGGAAAAATAGTGTGGAAACAAAAAAGGTTGTCAGAGTTGACAGAGATTTTTTTTTTTTTTTTCTGTTTGTTGCATTTTTTTCCCTCTTTTTCTCTGGTGCTGAGGAGGATTTTTTTTTTCTCAATGGAGTTTGCACAGTTGTCTGGTCATGTGGATCAGCTTGCCACTGAGGTTCGGAGTATTGCTACCTTTCTTGCTAGGTTGCCAGTTGTGGAACCCAGGATCCCCATGCCAGATTTGTTTTTGGGGGATCGAGCTAAATTTCTGAATTTCAAAAATAACTGTAAGTTGTTTTTTGCCTTAAAACCTAAGTCCTCAGGGAACGCAGCACAGCAGGTTCAAATTGTCATCTCTCTCCTGCGCGGCGATCCTCAGGATTGGGCTTTTTTCCCTGACACCTGGGGACCCTGTTTTGAGTAATGTTGATGCATTTTTTCTGGCTCTGGGGTTATTGTACGATGAACCTAATGTCACTGATCAAGCTGAAAAAAACCTTGTTGGCATTAAATCAGGGGGCTTGAGGACGCTGAATTGTGCTGTCAGAAATTCCAAAAATGGGCAGTCTGTCACGCTGTTACTGCATACAGGAGGTTTGGGGTCTATGCTGACCCTAAGCTGGGTCCTGACTAATCCCTCTACCTGGAGGTACTGTTGATGGTACAGAGGCCAAGGCCGCCAGCGTAATCCCTACCTCCTGAGGATCCCTGAACCTCAGTGATCCAGTCCTGAGAAGGACCCTGATCACACACCGGGGACTGGTAGGTATATGCCTAAACACAGTAATAAACGAACGAGACAGTACAAGGGGTAAACTAAAATCTACCTTGCATACAAAAATCACACCACAGGAAACAGAGGGGACACCAACGGGTACGGAGATAAATGATAAAGCGAGGAGGGGAAAAAGACCACACAGGTACTTTAACTTCAGCCTTCACCATACAACGATCCGCTCTGCTGGTCTGCATGAATGCTTTCACCGACACTTCCCCAGCAGACAGGCAGGTATTTGAAGGAAACCAATTATCACAACATTAATTGCAGCTGAGCGAGGCTGGTCTAGTCCAGCACAGAGAGAGGAAGAATTAACTCCCTCACTGCCGAAAAACACCCAGCACCAGAAACTCAGCTGTGAGAAGTCAGGGTGTGCAATCGCGACGATCTTCGCAGCGCACACCCGTGACAGTACCCCCCCTTCTACGAGGGGCCTCCGGACCCTCAGGGCCGGGTTTATCTGGGTGAGTAGTATGGAAGGCCCAAACCAATCGGTCTGCGTTAATATCCGACGCAGAAACCCACGTCCTCTCCTCAGGACCATACCCCCTCCAATGAACAAGGTACTGAAGGGACCGGCGATTCAGACGTGAATCGATGACTCTCGACACCTGGAACTCCAAGTTACCATTGACCACCACAGGAGGAGGAGGTAAAGGTGAAGGTATCACTGGCGCCACATACCTCTTAAACAACGATCTGTGGAACACATTATGAATTTTAAATGTAGGAGGGAGGTCAAGACGGAATGCAACCGGATTAATTATAGCACTGATCTTGTATGGCCCGATGAACCTGGGACCCAGTTTCAAGGAGGGAACCTTAAGTTTTATATTTTGGTAGACAACCATACCAGATCGTTCACACTTAGGTCCGGACCAGACACTCTCCTCCTATCAGCCATACGTTTGTATCGGTTCCCCATAGTACTCAGATTATTCAGCACTCCTCTCCACACTGAAGCAAGTGACGACGAAAATCATTCCTCCTCAGGAACCCCAGAAGAGCCCCCCCTATTGAAAGTACAAAACTGGGGGTGAAAACCATATGCCCCAAAAAACGGGGACTTACCAGTGGACTCGCTCCGCCTATTATTTAGAGCAAATTCCGCCAGAGGCAAGAAAGAAGCCCAGTCCTCCTGGTTCTCTGACACAAAACACCGGAGATATGTCTCCAAGCTCTGGTTCAGACGCTCTGTCTGACCATTGGTCTGCGGGTGAAAAGCCGATGAAAATGACAACTGCATCCCCCGCCGTGTACAAAATGCTCTCCAGAATTTGGACACAAACTGAGACCCCCGATCCGACACCACATCGGAGGGTACCCCGTGAAGCCTTACAATCTCCCCAATAAACACCTGCGCAAGAGTTTTAGCATTAGGAAGAGCAGGAAGAGCGATAAAATGTGCCATCTTGCTGAACCTGTCCACTACAACGAGTATGACTGTTTACCCGAAGATGGCGGG
>JARQOD010000001.1:543552991-543603955 GCA_033576555.1 Oophaga sylvatica
TCAAGAGGTAGTCACCGGAAATGGTCTTCCAACAATCTTGAAGGAGTTCCCAGAGATTCTTAGCACTTGTTTGCCCTTTTGCCTTCACTCTGCGGTCCAGCTC
This sequence comes from Oophaga sylvatica, assembly GCA_033576555.1. Taxonomy (NCBI): domain Eukaryota; kingdom Metazoa; phylum Chordata; class Amphibia; order Anura; family Dendrobatidae; genus Oophaga; species Oophaga sylvatica. Next base: position 543,553,095 of record JARQOD010000001.1, read on the forward strand.
ACCCCAAACCATCTCAATTGGGTTCAGGTCTGGTGACTATGGAGGCCAGGTCATCTGGCGTAGCACCCCATCATTCTCCTTCTTGGTCAAATAGCGCTTACACAGCCTGGAGGTGTGTTTGGGGTCATTATCCTGTTGAAAAATAAATGATGGTCCAACTAAACGCAAACCGGATGGAATAGCATGCCGCTGCAAGATGCTGTGGTAGCCATACTGGTTCAGTATGCCTTCAATTTTGAATAAATTCCCAACAGTGTCACCAGCAAAGCACCCCCACACAATCACACCTCCTCCTCCATGCTTCAGAGTGGGAACCAGGCATGTAGAGTCCATCCGTTCACCTTTTCTGCGTCGCACAAAGACACGGTGGTTGGAACCAAAGATCTCAAATTTAGACTCATCAGACCAAAGCACAGATTTCCACTGGTCTAATGTCTATTCTTTGTGTTCTTTAGGCCAAACAAGTCTCTTCTGCTTGTTGCCAGTCCTTAGCAGTGGATTCCTAGCAGCTATTTTACCATAAAGGCCTGCTGCACAAAGTCTCCTCTTAAGGCCGGGGTCACACTGGCGACAAAATCGGACGACTGCAAAGCGATGAAATATCGCATTGCAGTCGGACCAATGTTAATCTATGGAGCAGCTCCCACCATCCGATTTTTTGTCGTCCGTTTTATACGTGCGAGTGAAATCACAGCATGCTGCGATTGTCACCTATTGTGGGTCGACAATTACCAATGCAAGTCTATGGATGCAATGAAAAATCGGATTACAAACAGACCGCACGTGTGACTTGCGATTAAATCGCACCAGTGTCCTTTAGAAAAGGCGGCAATTCATCCCCGGCTATACTGTAAAATCACACTGACAGGTTTAATAAAGAATAGAAAGAATAGATATATACACATAGAATACATATATATATATATATATATATATATATATATACATGTCATTGTGACACATATATATATATTTATTAGATGGTGGCCCGATTCTAACGCATCGGGTATTGTAGAATATGTATGTAGTTTATTTATGAAGAATTAAGAATAATGCAATGAATACACAGGATTTTTCGGGTAAAATAAATTTGGCGCCAAAATCGCTGATTGGTCGCGGCCGGCGGCGACCAATCAGCGTTTTTGGCGCCAAATTTAAACACGCTCTCCGGGAGATGATACACTCTCTCCGGGAGATGACCGGCTGCTCGCACCAGAAGTATCCCGACCGGCGGCGCCGCTCCCCGGTCCTCTGTTCACACTTGCCGTCGGGAGATCAGCGGCCCTAGCCGCTGATCTGCTGATGGTAGCCGCATGAAGGTCAGCGGCGCCACCGGTCAGGGTACTTCTGCTGCGAGCAGATGGGAGATGACCGGCTAGCGCCGGTCATCTCCCGGCTGCATCGCCACTGACCTCCGTGTGGCAGTTAAGCCGCTAACAGCCGCCATCTTTTTTCTGAAATCCCGCATCGCTGAATGGCCGCGGCCGGACCAATCAGCGACGCGGGATTTCCTGGACATAAAGACAGACAGACGGGATAAGACGATTATATATATTAGATAGATGTTACTGTGTATTACCTCATTTCACTGTGTATTACCTCATGATACCATATATTACCTCATGTTACCTGTGTATTACCTCATATTACTGTGTATTACCTCATGTTACTGTATATTACCTCATGTTACCTGTGTATTACCTTATGTCACTGTGTATTACCTCATGTTACTGTGTATTACCTTATATTACTGTGTATTACCTCATGTTACTGTATATTACCTCATATTACCTTGTTACCTGTGTATCACCTCATATTACTGTGTTTTACCTCATATTACTGTGTATTACCTCATGTTACTGTATATTACCTCATTTTACTGTGTATTACCTTATGTTACTTATGTATTACCTCATGTCACCTGTGTATTACCTCATGTCACTGTGTATTACCCGTATTCAGTAAACGTGACAGAAGTACATCAGACACTGTGACTGACAAAACATGTTCAGTACATCATGGGCAGTTGGTGAGTCACATGACCACATGGGCGGAGTTAGCCCTGCGTCGCTGATGTTACTGTGTATTACCTCATATAACTGTGTATTACCTCATGTTACTGTATATCTCATATTACCTCATGTTACCTGTGTATTACCTCATATTACTATGTATTACCTCATATTACTGTGTATTACCTCATGCTACTGTATATTACCTCATGCTACTGTATATTACCTCAGTTTACTGTGTATTACCTTATGTTACTTATGTATTACCTCATGTCACTGTGTATTACCCGTGTTCAGTAAACGTGACAGAAGTACATCAGACACTGTAACTGACAAAACATGTTCAGTACATCATGGGCAGTTGGTGAGTCACATGACCACATGGGCAGAGTTAGCCCTGCGTCGCTGATTGGCCGTGGCCGGACCAATCAGCGACGCGGGATTTCCTGGACAGACAGACAGGATAAGACGATTATATAAATAGATAGTTCATACACTTCTACGTAGTATAATAGCCGCTAATTCAATTGCCGGCTTTTGTGAAATTACAGACCCGACATGAAATGACACATGGTTTAGATACAGTTAACCATGTAATTTCATGTAGTTTGATATATGGTTTTCACTAACAATGACATGAGTGTATGTGTGCAAAATTTCATACATGTAGGGGTTAATTAAAGGTGTAAATTCGTTGAAAAAAAATGCGTGGGCTCCCGCGCTATTTTCTCCACCAGACAGGCAAAGCCAGCAAGTGGGGGCAGATAATAATAGCCTAGGGAGGGTGCATTTATTTTGTGCCCCCCTGGCTACTAACATCTGCCCCCAGCCACCCCAGAAAAGGCAAATCTATAATTAGATGCGCCCTTTCCGGCACTTATCCCGTCTATTCCCATTGCCCTGTAGCAGTGGCTAATGGGTTAATAATGGGTTAAAGGCACCTTGCTATTGGAATGTGACTTTAAGCCAGGTTAATAATTGAGAGTTGTTAAACAACTCTCAATTATTAATCCTATTGTATGAAATTAAAAAAAACATGCACACTTATTAAAAATCATTTTAATTAAATAACACACAGTTTTTGACCTTCTTTTATTTTACTGGTATTCCTTCGATTCCCTTGTTCTACTGTAATGAAAAAAAATAATAAAATATTATTCTTACCTATCCGGCTCTCTGTCAGGTCCAATGCTGTAATCCTTCACAAAGGGTTAACTGGTTTACAGCAAGCAGCGCAGCTAATGCTGGCAGCTCAGCTGTAAGCTCCCGAACGAATGAGCTCCTCTCCCGGCTGACAGGAGAGGAAGTGATTAGCTGGGAAGCTTAATTGATTGCTTCCCAGGCTAATCAGTTCACTTCAGGTCAGCCGGGGACTCCCTCTGACGTCACTGATGCTGTGCGGTGTCCCCGGCTGACCTGAACTGAACTGATTAGCCTGGGAAGCAATCAATTAAGCTTCCCAGCTAATCACTTCCTCTCCTGTAACCCGGGAGAGGAGCTCATTCGTTCGGGGGCTTACAGCTGAGCTGCCAGCATTAGCTGCGCTGCTTGCTGTAAACCACTTAACCGTTTGTGAAGGATTACAGCGTTGGACCTGACAGAGCGCCGGTGTAAGGTTCTTTGTCTCTGTTGACATGTTCCTTGAAACTCAGTTTTCCGTCGGCCATTTTGCTTTCTGTCTTTCTGCAGCTCTTGCCCTCAGTTAATATGGAGTTTCCAGTTTTCATGTTCCCACCCTGATTCTTCCCTCTTGCTTCTTAAGCAGCCTCAGCTGAACAATCAGTGCTCCTGAATCAAGCCTCAGTCAGTCTGTGACCTGACTCCTGGAAGCCTTGGACTTGTACTCCAGCTATTCCCTACTGAGGAACCTTGGAACACTTTTGGACTCTGGAAACCTGCTGTTTGGTGAATCCATGTTTGCAGAGGAATCCATGTTTGCAGAGGAATTACGGTACAGAGAAGAGATCCTGAACCTGCTTTGGAGATTTATTGTAGTGCTTGAAGTTACTCTGGCCTGCTGTGTCTCCTGTCACTGTTCCTGCAAACTGTGTGAACTTTTCAGCATGCTTGTATGAAGTAATATAAGTCATTTCATTTCAACCTATGTCTCCTGTGTTTTCCTCGCACCCAAGCACAAGACGCTATAGGAACTGTACACTATACATGACAAGATTCAGGAGCCAATGTTTAGTGTCTGCTGGGTCTGGGAAAGCCGTGTCTGCTGTGACTGTGGATATCAGATGTCCGTTTAATACCTTATGTGATGACAGTGGTTGTGACTTCTCACAACCATTCCAGGTGAGCGCATTCCCTTAAAATTTTACTCTGGAGTGTTACCACAGGTAAACACTATTGTTTTTTTTTTTTTTTTTTCCTTTCCTCTTCTCCTTCCAGCACCTCTGCCTTAAAAGATCTGGAAGATGGAGGCCCGCATAAAGGAACTTTGCGGAGTGACTGATACAATCCTTTCAGATGTACAGACTTAAAAAAACAGTTTTGCAAGCCTACAGGACCTCACTAATCATAATTTGCAAGTGTTTGGACAGACTACCCAGGAATTGCGAGCCAGGATTGAGGCTCTAGAGGAACGAGCCCAGGCTCCTGCCATAACCCCAAGTTCTGGGATCCCCAAATTACCTCCTTTTCGTTTTGGCGGTGAACGTGAGAAATTCAGGGGATTTATTAATCAATGCAATTTATTTTTCTCTGCACATGCTTCACAATTTCCCACTGAACGATCCAAAGTGCTTACTATAATCATCATGTTGCTTACCAATAAGGCTTTGATGTGGGCAAACCCTCTGATTGAGACTGAGGATGATTATTTGAATCACCTTGATGCTTTTATTTCAGCCATGGGGCAGGTGTTTGATGACCCCAATCGAGGTGCAACAGCTGAAGCAGCCATGTTAACTTTGCGCCAAGGTAAGCGTTCAGTAGCCGAATATGCCCTGGATTTCAGGAGATGGGCTCTTGATACCACTTGGGCACTTCCGCTAAAAAATCTATTTTTCGGAAAGGGTTGTCTCCACTGATTAAGGATGAACTTGCTCGTGCCGACCCTCCCACTGCATTAGGTGACTTTATTAACTATTGTATCCGTATTGATGCTCGTCTGACTGAACGCAGACAAGAGAGATGGTTCGAAAATAATCACACTAACCTTTTACTACCTCCCTCCTCAGCTAAGGAACCTTTGAGTAGGATCACAAGGGAACCAGAACCTGAACCCATGCAGGTGGACTCTTTACAAAGACGGGTTAGTGATGCACGCAAAGAACATCGTATAAAGGAAAATCTATGTTTCTACTGTGGTAAGTCAGGGCACTTCATTATAAACTGCTCCAGCCTTTCTCGTAAGACTACTGCAGCAGTCATTCACTGTGAGTGTTGCGAGAGGAGCTCTGTCATGTCCAAGCCTCAGGCTCCAGAGAGATCTGCTGCAAGAGATCTTGATTTCTCGGACTTAAACTCTGTTAGTTCTGGGGACGATGACGGTATAAACGCTGCAATTTTTCAAGTTTCCTCAGCGGTGTCCCAGCTGAGTTGTAAAAGAAACAATTCTCATTGCTTCCTTTCCATCAAACTCTGGGTTGACTCAGTCTGGGTGTCTAGCTCTGCTATGATCGACTCAGGAGCAAGTGGAAATTTTATGGATATCTCCTTTGCTCTGAAACAGGGGATACGTTCAGTGAAGAAGGCTACTCCAGTACAGATGGAGACTGTGGATGGCTCTCTACTGACTTCTGGACCAGTGGATCAAGAAACAGAGCCTTTGAGGGTCCTTATGGGTAAAGATCATCAGGAGAAAATGTCTTTTTTGCTTATCTCTTCTCCCCACTTTCCCATCATTCTAGGGCTACCATGGCTGCAGGCGCAGAATCCTACGATTAACTGGGAGACCAAGGAATTACACTTTCCGGAGAAACAGATGAGTCAAGGAGTTTCAGCTTGCTCTGTTCCTAAAGGAACCATGTCAGTCCCTGAACTACCAGCTGTATACCAGGACTATGTGGATTTATGTGACAAGAAGAACGCTGATCAGCTTCCTCCTCACCGTCCATATGATTGTCCAATTGAATTATTGCCCGGAGCCGAGATACCTTTTGGTAAGATCTACCCCCTAGCGGGGCCCGAGCTAAAAGCTTTGAAGGATTATATAGATGAAAATTTAGCCAAGGGCTTCATACGCCCCTCTTCATCTCCCGCAGGTGCACCCATCTTCTTTGTGAAGAAGAAAGATGGATCTCTGAGACCCTGCATAGACTATAGGGAACTCAATAAGGTTACTATTAGAAACCGTTATCCATTGCCTTTAATCCCTGATTGTTGGAGAGAGTGCGGCATGCCAAAATTTTCTCTAAACTGGATCTCCGTGGGGCCTATAACTTGGTCCGTATTAGACCTGGGGATGAATGGAAGACTGCTTTCAGGTCACGCTATGGACACTTTGAATATCTAGTTATGCCTTTTGGTCTGAGTACCGCCCCAGCCACTTTCCAACACTTCGTGAATGATATCTTCAGGGATCTCCTAGATACATTTGTGGTGATTTATCTGGATGATATTCTAATTTTTTCTAACTCCACAGAGGAACATCATGGACATGTGAGAATGGTCTTAGAACGCCTAAGACAAAACCATCTCTACATCAAGCTTGAAAAATGTGAATTCCATAGGACCGAAATTCAATTTCTGGGGTATGTACTATCTACGCAAGGGATTAGTATGGATGGAAGCAAGACCCAAGCCATCAAGGATTGGCCAATTCCTAGAAATGTGAAGGAGGTGCAGCGTTTCATCGGGTTTGCCAACTTCTATAGACGTTTCATTAAGAATTTTTCTGAGGTAGTGTCACCTATCACCCAACTTACCCGGAAACAGTCTAGGTTCTCCTGGACCCCGCAAGCTCAGGAAGCATTTTCCTGTTTAAAGGATAAATTTACCACCGCACCTATCTTAGTACATCCCAACCCCGAGCTTGCCTTCATAATAGAGGTGGATGCTTCAGACTGTGCCGTTGGAGCTATACTCTCTCAGAGAACAGGTGAGAAGAATGTCTTGCATCCCTGTGCCTTCTTTTCCCAGCAGTTGTCTTCGGCTGAGAGGAACTACGATGTGGGCAATAGAGAATTGTTGGCCATTATTGCCGCCTTCAAGGAATGGAGACACCTTCTTCAGGGAGCTGCACAGCAAATAGTCGTCCTGACAGACCATCGTAACCTTGAATTTATCAGGTCGGCTAAGTGCCTGACTCCTCGCCAGGCTCGCTGGAATCTTTTCCTAAACCAATTTAATTTTGTCATTTCTTATAGACCAGGATCGCGCAATGGAAAGGCTGATGCACTCTCTAGGATTCATTCAGTGAGACACGTCCACTTACTCCTCCTAAGACTATTCTTCCTGACTCTAGATTCCTGGGAGTGATTCATAATCAAGACCTACTTAAGGACATCAAGGAAGCATACCATGCGGATTCTTTGTTGGCTCAACCCCCAAGGGACGTAAGTCTTGTCTTTAAGAATGGTGTGTGGATTCAGGGACAACGTCTGTATATACCTGAAACAGTCAGATTGAGAGTATTGCAACTCATCCACGATTCCAAGATAGCCGGGCATAGGGGAATTCTAAAGACACAAGAATTTCTTTCTCATTTCTTTTGGTGGCCCACTTACAGGAAAGATGTCTTAAACTATGTCACTTCATGTGAAGTCTGTGCAAGATGCAAAACACCTCGCTCCTCACCAACTGGTCTGTTGCAACCTCTTCCCACCCCGTCCCGCCCGTGGGGATCCATTTCTATGGACTTCATTGTGGAGTTACCAACCTCTCAAGGGAAGAACACCATTCTAGTGGTGGTTGACCGTCTAACAAAGGCAGCTCATTTTATCCCTTGTGTCGGCTTACCCACTGCAAAACAGACATCAGACTTGATGATTAAGAATGTGTTTCGCTTACATGGAGTACCGGATGAGGTCATTTCGGATCGAGGGGTGCAATTCACTTCAAGGTTTTGGCAAAATTTCTGTGCAGCATTGGACATTAAAGTAAACCTTTCTTCTGCTTTTCATCCCCAGACTAATGGACAGACAGAACGAACCAATCAGACCCTGGAGCAGTATCTCCGCTGTTTTATCTGCCACTTACAGGATGATTGGGTGGATCTACTTCCACTGGCTGAGTTCTCTTATAACAACTCTCAGAGCGCCTCCACTAAGCAGTCTCCTTTTTACTCCAATCTAGGTTATCATCCTAACATTCTTCCTCGATTTCCCATAGATACGCCCTTGCCGGCAGTGGCTGAAAGAATCACTTCTTTACAAAAGAATATGGATCTTCTAAAGGAAAATCTAGAATTGGCTCAGGAAAGGTACAAGAAAGCAGCAGATAAATTTCGTAAACCTGCACCAGTTTTCAAGGTAGGAGATTTGGTCTGGCTGTCAACCAGAAATCTTAAATTAAAGATTCCATCGTCTAAATTGGGACATAAGTACATTGGACCTTATAAGATCAATAAGATTATAAGTGCTGTTGCTTGTCGTCTTCAACTGCCCAGAACTATGAGAATCCACCCTGTCTTTCATGTATCCCTACTAAAGGCTGCAACACCCAATACGTTTCCTGGACGTTCTTCTCCTTGCCCTGACCCAGTGCTGGTCGATGGTCAGGAAGAATTTATGGTGGAAAGGATTCTAGATTCCAGGTTGTACAGAAATCAGTTGCAATATTTGATTAAATGGCAAGGCTACCCAGTGGAGGACAACTCATGGGAACCAGTCAATAATGTAAATGCTCCTCGCCTGCTCCGCCAGTTTCATCAGAGGTACCCTGACAGGCCTGGTCTGAGGTCATCCGGAGGTTGTCCCTAAGGGGGGAGTAATGTAAGGTTCTTTGTCTCTGTTGACATGTTCCTTGAAACTCAGTTTTCCGTCGGCCATTTTGCTTTCTGTCTTTCTGCAGCTCTTGCCCTCAGTTAATATGGAGTTTCCAGTTTTCATGTTCCCGCCCTGATTCTTCCCTCTTGCTTCTTAAGCAGCCTCAGCTGAACAATCAGTGCTCCTGAATCAAGCCTCAGTCAGTCTGTGACCTGACTCCTGGAAGCCTTGGACTTGTACTCCAGCTATTCCCTACTGAGGAACCTTGGAACACTTTTGGACTCTGGAAACCTGCTGTTTGGTGAATCCATGTTTGCAGAGGAATCCATGTTTGCAGAGGAATTACGGTACAGAGAAGAGATCCTGAACCTGCTTTGGAGATTTATTGTAGTGCTTGAAGTTACTCTGGCCTGCTGTGTCTCCTGTCGCTGTTCCTGCAAACTGTGTGAACTTTTCAGCATGCTTGTATGAAGTAATACAAGTCATTTCATTTCAACCTATGTCTCCTGTGTTTTCCTCGCACCCAAGCACAAGACGCTATAGGAACTGTACACTATACATGACAGCCGGATAGGTAAGAATAATGATGTTTTATTATGTTTTTTTATTACAGGAGAACAAGGGAATCGAAGGAATACCAGTAAAATAAAATATGGTCAAAAACTGTGTTTATTTAATTAAAATGATTTTTAATTAATGTGTGCGTGTTTTTTTTATTTCATACAATAGGATTAATAATTGAGAGTTGTCTAATTGACAACTCTCAATTATTAACCTGGCTTAAAGTCACATTCCAATAGCAAGGTGCCTTTAACCCATTATTAACCCATTAGCCGCTGCTACAGGGCAATGGGAATAGACGGGCTAAGTGCCGGAAAGGGCGCACCTAATTATAGATTTGCCTTTTCTGGGGTGGCTGGGGGCAGATGTTAGTAGCAGGGGGAGCACAAAATAAATGCACCCTCCCTAGTCTATTATTATCTTCCCCCACTCGCTGGCTTTGCCTGTCTGGTGGAGAAAATAGCGCGGGAACCCACGCATTTTTTTTCAATGAATTTACACCTTCAATTAACCCCTACATGTATGAAATTTTGCACACATACACTCATGTCATTGTTAGTGAAAACCATATATCAAACTACATGAAATGACATTGTTAACTGTATGTAAACCATGTGTTATTTCATGTCTGGTCTGTAATTTCACAAAAGCCGGCAATTGAATTAGCGGCTATTATACTATGTAGAAGTGTATGAACTATAAATATATTTATATATGTCACAATGACATTATATATATATATATGTATTCTATGTGTATATATCTACTCTTTATTTTGTTATTTAAAAACTATTCATTTGGATCCATTATATGTCGGTTTTGCTAGCCACCGACAAAACCTCGCAAGTCGGATGTCAATCGCATGTGAAACGTACGCTCAGATGCGACTAAATCGCATCATCGCAGTACAATCGGATGACAGATGGATCAATGTTCATGAAACTTTTGTGCGATAATCGTCCTACTAAAACTGTCCGATTTTTTTTTAATCAGATAAATTTTTATTGAACAAATCTTGTCATAGAAAATTATTCAAAACAACTGAATAAATTGAACAGAATAATAGCCTCATTTAACCCCTCAATCCCTCTCCCCCTCCCCCACCCCTTCCGAAAGCATCTCCAATTCTTCTTCTTTATTAAGACAAAGAGTATAGATAAGAAAATATACTTCTATTACCCTTAATGACAAGATTCAGGCAAAAGGAAAAATATCACATACAGAGAATGGTGAATAAAATACATTACATGTTAAAGATCTCATCTCTTACAATCCTTTATATTGCATCCAAGGCGCCCATATTTTTTCATACATATTCAATTTACCTCTTTTTCATAAATACCCTTTTCCAAGTGTATAATATGCTTTACTTTTTCAGAGAATTCCTCCCCCGATGGAGGCTAAAGACTAGTCCAATTTCTTGCAATTAATTTCCTAGCGCAGTTAAAGTAGTCTAGCAATAGCAATTTTACTATTATTATCAATTAAATTTTCCTCCACATAGCCTAACAAACACGTAACGGGATCTCCAGAAACCTCACATCCATACGCCCCTTCAATCATATTAATTATTCCAGACCAAAACGTTGAAAGTCTAGGACATTCCCACATCATATGGAATATACCTGCCATATCCATATTACATCTTGGACATTCCGAGTTTACCCTCAACCCCATTTTGTGCATTATTAACGGTGACCTATATACTCTATGAATTACATAAATGTGCGATAATCTTGCAGGTTCACTCATAGAGAGTTTGGGTATATACTCCAATATAGTTTCCCAGACATCATCTCCTATACATCCCACTTCTTCTTCCCATTTATTCTTAGCTTTCAACGGAAACCCCAGAAGGAAAGTATGCATCAAATCTCTGTACATGCTTGAAATTACCCCCCTAGTGATTCCTTCTTGACAGATGTATTCCAGAACCAAATCCGTCTCCACTACTAGCTTCTGTTGTGCTCTCTGGGTTCTAATTGCATGTTTAATCTGTCCATATCGATACCATTCTGTGTTTGGCAATAGCAACTCATTTTGTAACTGTGGGAAAGGTTTAATTTCTTCCCCTTCCATTATTTGAAACATATACCTTACTCCTCTTTCTGTCCATTCTCGTATAATACCTATTTTCTTTATCTCTGGCAAATTGCTATTATTCCATATGGGTGTAAATTTAGTTAGTCCCGTTACTCCTCTCACCTTTTTTATTGTGTTCCAGACTTTGTCTATGAGTTCTAGCGTGGGCATTTCCCCCCAGTCTTTTAATGTTACCTCCTTCCAACCCCTCTAGTATCAGCCTATCCTCCATACAGTGCTCCAACATTCTTTTAACGGAACCACCAAGCCCAGACCTTGCCCACCCTCTAAAGTGCTGACTCTGAGTAGCTAGAAAATATATTTCTGGATTTGGCAATGCCATTCCCCCTTCATCTTTAGGTCTCTGAAGGATTTCCAACTTTATTCTTGCCGGTTTCTTCCCCCATATCAGCGCTCTAATCATCACATTCAAGGATTTAAACCTTTTTTTTAGATATCCATACAGGCGCATTATGTACAATATATAATAGTTTAGGCATCAGGATCATTTTAAAAAGGTTTATCCTCCCCACCACCGTTAAATGTAGTTTATTCCATATCTCTATTTTGGTTTTTAATTTTTGAAGTAACGGCATCAAATTAATATTAACCCCTTCATGACCCAGCCTATTTTGACCTTAAAGACCTTGCCATTTTTTGCAATTCTGACCAGTGTCCCTTTATGAGCTAATAACTCAGGAACGCTTCAACCGATCCTAGCAATTCTGAGAATGTTTTTTCGTGACATATTGGGCTTCATGTTAGTGGTAAATTTTGGTCGATAATTTTTGCGTTTATTTGTGAAAAAAATGGAAATTTGGCGAAAATTTTGAAAATTTCGCAATTTTCAAATTTTGAAGTTTTATTCTGTTAAACCAGAGAGTTATGTGACACAAAATAGTTACTAAATAACATTTCCCACATGTCCACTTTACATCAGCACAATTTTGGAAAAAAAATTTTTTTTTTGTTAGGAAGTTATAAGGGTTATAAGTTGACCAGCAATTTCTCATTTTTACCTCAAAATTTACAAAACCATTTTTTTAGGGACCATCTCACATTTGAAGTCACTTTGAGGGGTCTATATGGCAGAAAATACCCAAAAGTGACACCATTATAAAAACTGCACCCTCAAGCTTCTCAAAACTACATTCAAGAAGATTATTCACCCTTCAGGTGCTTCACAGGAACTAAAGCAACATGAAAGGAAAAAATGGACATTTTAATTTTTCTAAAAAAAATTATTTTAGCATCAATTTTTTCATCTTTACATGGGCAACAGGATAAAATGGATCCTAACATTTGTTGCGCAATTTCTCCTGAGTACACAGATACCTCATATGTGGTCATAAACCACTGTTTGGGCGCACGGCAGGGCTCAGAAGGGAAAGCGTGCCATTTGACTTTTTGAATGGAAAATATGCTCGAATATTTAGCGGTTGCCATGTCGCATTTGGAGAGTCCCTGTGTGCCTAAACATTGGAGCTCCCCCACAAGTGACCCCATTTTGGAAACTAGACCACCCAAGGAACTTCTCTAGATCCATAGTTAGCACTTTGAACCCCCAGGTGCTTCACAAATTGATCCGTAAAAAAAAGAAAGTACTTTTTTTTCACAAAAAATTTATTTTAGCCTCAGTTTTTTCATTTTCACATGGGAAACAGGATAAAATGGATCCTAAAATTTGTTGGGCAATTTCTCCTGAGTACACAAATACCTCATATGTGGTCATAAACCACTGTTTGGGCGCACGGTAGGGCCCAGAAGGGAAGGAGCGCCATTTGACTTTCTGAATGGAAAACTAGCTCCAATCGTTAGCGGACACCATGACACGTTTGGAGAGCCCCTGTGTGCCTAAACAGTGAAAAAAACCCACATGTGACACCATTTTGGAAACTAGACCCCTTATGGACCTTATCTAGATGTGTTGTGAGCACTCTGAACACCCAAGTGCTTCACAGAAGTTTATAACGCAGAGCAGTGAAAATAAAAAAAATCATTTTTTTCCTCAAAAATGATTTTTTAGCCCGCTATTTTTTATTTTCACAAGGGTAACAGGAGAAATTGGACCACAAATGTTGTTGTGCAATTTGTCCTGAGTACACCAATACCCCATATGTGGGGGGAACCACTGTTTTGGCGCATGGGAGAGCTCAGAAGGGAAGGAGCGCCATTTTGGAATCCAGACTTGATGGAATGTTCTGCGGACATCATGTTGCGTTTGCAGAGCCCCTGATGTGCCTAAACAGTAGAAACCCCCCACAAGTGACCCCATTTTGTAAACTAGACCCGCAAGTAACTTATCCAAATGTGTGGTGAGCACCTTGAACCCCCATGTGCTTCATAGAAGTTTATAATGCAGAGCCGTGAAAATAAAAAATCATTTTTTCCTCAAAAACTGATTTTTTTAACCCGCAATTTTTTTTTTTCACAAGGGTAACAGGAGAAATTGGACCCCAAAAGTTGTTGTACAGTTTGTCCTGAGTACACTGGTACCCTATATGTGGGGGGAACCACTGTTCGGGCACACGTTGGTGCTTGGAAGGGAAGTATGTTATGTTACGGTAGCTGAGGAGTGCAAGCAAAAAAGGAAATACACCAGAGCAGTTGGAATCTATGAGATTGCAGTACCCTGACTAACCACCGCAACTAGAGGCAGCCGTGGAGCGTTCCTACGTTGGTCCTAGATGCCTCGTCACAGCCTGAGAAACTAACTACACCTAAAGATAGAAATAGGAAAGCTATCTGCCCCGTAGCAGAACCCCAAAGATAATAGAAAGCCCCCAAACATGTAATGGCGGTTAGACAAGAGGAAATACTGACACAGAAAGAAAATAGTATGAGCAAACGCTGGGGCCCAAACTATCTAAATAGAAAAGGACAGGAAGGGTACTTACTGCAATCCCAGAAAACCCTGAAAAACACCAACTCTACTAATTTCAAAATCACCTGAGATCACACGACCTCTACCACCTAAATTAGTTCTCTGGTGTAACAAAAACAGCAGCCACTGAAAAAACTGGAAAAAGCAAAAGTACAAAACACAGTGGCTGAACTGAACTGAGAGGCCAAAAGCCCCGGAGGGGACCCAGAAGGCCCCCACAGAAGTGCAGGACCAAATGCAAAAATATAGCAAAAACACAAAATAAGAAATTGTCTTATCTGATAGCAGGAGATGCAGACACGACACAGCAGGCTACAAGGGAAACTGGAAAGAAGGATTCAGACCAGAACAATTGATCACCGGCAACCCTGATGGGAAAATGATTCCCTTAAATAAGACCAATCAGTAACACCTGATTCCCAGTCTTCACAATCCTCACTAGTACCGCTTGTAACCACCAGAGGGAGCCTCTGCTCAGAACTCATCTCAAACCCATTCACAACAGTACCCCCCTTGAGGAGGGGTCACCGAACCCTCATTTGAGCAACCAGGTCGGTCAGGATGAGTTCTATGATACGCACGGATAAGTCTCCTAGCATGGATGTCCGAAGCAAACACCCAAGAATTATCTTCCTGACCATAACCTCTCCATTTAACCAAATACTGGAGTCTTCGTCTAGAAAAACGAGAATCCAATATTTTCTCAACCACATACTCCAGATTGCACTCAACCAAAACAGGGTCAGGAGGCACAGCAGCAGGAACCACTGGCTCAACAAACCTCTTCAACAAGGACTTGTGGAACACGTTATGGATCTTAAATGTCCCTGGAAGAAGCAAACGAAAAGAAACAGGATTAATAATCTCCATGATCTTATAAGGTCCAATGAACCTAGGCTTAAATTTAGGAGATGCTACTCTCATAGGAATACTCTTTGAGGACAACCAGACCAAGTCCCCCACTTTAAACCGAGGACCATCAGTCCTATGCCGGTTAGCAAACCGCTGGGCCTTCTCCTGAGAGAGGGACAACCTCTCCACTACCTGGTCCCAAATCTGCTGCATACGCTCAACAACAGAGTTAACACCTGGACAGACAGAAGCCTCCGTCTGTCCTGAAGAAAATCGAGGGTGAAACCCAGAATTACAGAAAAACGGAGACATCAAAGTGGCAGAGCTAGCCCTATTATTAAGAGCAAACTCAGCCAAAGGCAAAAAAGAGACCCAGTCATCCTGATCAGCAGACACAAAGCATCTTAGATAAGTCTCCAATGTCTGGTTTGTTCTCTCAGTTTGACCATTGGTCTGAGGATGAAATGCCGAGGAGAAAGACAATTGAACACCCAGTTTAGAACAAAAAGTCCTCCAAAATCTGGAAACAAACTGGACTCCTCTGTCAGACACAATGTTCTCAGGAATGCCGTGTAAACGAACCACGTGCTGAAGGAACAACGGCACCAATTCAGAGGAGGAAGGCAACTTAGGTAATGGCACAAGATGTATCATTTTGGAAAACCTATCACAAATTACCCAGATGGTGGTCATTCTCTGAGAAACAGGAAGATCGGAAATGAAATCCATAGAGATATGGGTCCATGGTCTCTTGGGCACAGGCAATGGCATCAACAAACCACTGGAGCGAGAGCAAGGCTTGGAGCGAGAGCAAGTCCCGCAGGACTGCACAAATTCCCTGACATCGCGAGACAAGGTAGGCCACCAAAAGGACCGACTAACCAAGTCTCTGGTACCAAAAATTCCGGGATGCCCAGCCAATGCGGAACAATGAATCTCAGACATCACACTCTTTTTCCATTGGCCCGGGACAAACAATTTTCCAACAGGGCAGCGCTCGGGCCTATCCTCCTGACACCCTCCAGAGCAAGTCTCAAATTGGGCGAGATGGCGGAAAGAACTACACCCTCCTTCAAAATAACAGAGGGATCAGATAGCTCAGGAGAGTCCGCAAGGAAACTCCTCGAGAGGGCATCCGCCTTAACATTCTTAGTGCCAGGAAGAAAGGAAACCACAAAATTAAAACGTGTGAAAAACAAGGCCCACCTGGCCTGTCTAGGATTGAGTCGCTTGGCAGATTCCAGATAGACCAGATTCTTATGGTCCGTAAGGACCACCACCTGATGTTTGGCTCCCTCCAGCCAATGTCTCCACTCTTCAAAAGCCCACTTCATGGCCAATAACTCCCGATTACCCACGTCATAATTACGTTCAGTAGGAGAAAATTTTCGAGAGAAAAAGGCACAAGGGTTACTTTTAGAGGTCTCTGGATCTTTTTGGGACAAAACGGCACCTGCCCCAATTTCAGAGGCATCAACCTCCACCTGAAATGGCAGAGAAACATCAGGCTGCCGTAGAACAGGAGCAGAAGTGAATCTCTGCTTAAGTTCCTGAAACGCAGAGACTGCCTCAGGAGGCCAATTCACCACATCAGAACCCTTTCTGGTCAAATCAGTTAATGGTTTAACAATAACAGAGAAATTACCAATAAATTTACGATAAAAATTGGCAAAACCCAAAAATCTCTGAAGAGCCTTTAATGAAGTAGGTTGGACCCAATCACAGATGGCCTGAACCTTGACCGGGTCCATTTCAATAACAGATGGGGACAAAATGAATCCCAGAAATGAGATCTTCTGTACGCCAAAAAGACACTTTGATCCCTTCACATACAGAGCATTCTCTCTCAAAATCTGGAATACAGTTCGAACATGTTTCACATGAGAGTCCCAGTCATTAGAAAAAATCAAGATATCATCCAAATAAACAATCAGAAACTTGTCCACAAAATCCCTGAAAATGTCATTCATGAAGGACTGGAAGACGGAAGGAGCATTAGTGAGCCCAAAGGGCATCACAAGGTACTCAAAATGCCCTTCAGGGGTGTTAAATGCCGTCTTCCATTCATCCCCGTGCTTAATGCGAATAAGGTTATACGCCCCCCTGAGGTCAAGCTTGGTAAACCAAGTAGCGTTTTTCACCCTGGAAAACAGGTCAGAAATCAAGGGTAACGGGTATTGATATTTCACAGTAATATTGTTCAAGAGACGATAATCAATACACGGCCTTAATGAACCATCTTTTTTGGCCACAAAGAAAAAAACCGGCACCTAAGGGTGAAGAGGATGGTCTGATATGACCCTTCTCCAATGATTCCTTGATATAAGACCGCATAGCGTCATGTTCAGGTACAGACAAGTTAAAAAGGCGACCCTTAGGGAATTTACTACCTGGCACTAATTCAATAGCGCAGTCATAGCTCCTATGGGGAGGTAAGGATGCAGATTTACTTTCGCTAAACACATCAGAAAAATCAAACAAAAAAGTCAGGAACATCCTCAGCCTGGGGGGAGGCAGAAAAAACAGGAGTGTTGGCACTAACACATTGGCAGCCCCAACTGGTTACAGACACAGATTTCCAATCCAAAACAGGATTATGAGACTGTAACCAAGGGAAACCCAGCACTATAATGTCATGCAGATTATATAGAACCAAAAATTTGCAGCACTCCTGGTGATCAGGTTCAACCCTCATTATCACCTGAGTAGAAAACTGGGGTTTATTCTCAGCCAAAGGGGTAGAATCGATCCCCAGTAGGGGAATAGACTTCTGTAGGGGTATCAAGGGAAATCCACAACGTTTAGCAAAATCATAATCCATCAGGTTAATAGCTGCTCCAGAATCAACGAAAGCCTGAGCAGAAAATGAGGACAGAGAGCATATCAGAGTGACAGTTAATAAAAACTTAGTCTGAACACTACCCAAGACAACTGAGCGTGCAAAACGTCTTCCCCGCTTAGGGCAGACTGAAATAGCATGAGAGGCATCACCACAGTAGAAACATAACCCATTGCGCTTTCGAAACTCATGACGCTGTGCCCCAGACACCACTCCATCACACTGCATGGGCTCAGCAGCTGGCTCACAAGGCAACACCACTCCACGCATACTTCTCCGCTCACGCAAACGTCTGTCAATTTGAATCGCCAATGACATAGAATCATTGAGACCAGAGGGGACAGGGAATCCCACCATAACATCCTTTACATTATCCGACAGACCCTTCCGGAAAAGGGCCGCCAAAGCGTCGTCATTCCATTTGGTCAGGACTGCCCACTACGGAATCTCTGACAGTATAACTCAGCGTCATCAAGCCCCTGATTTAATGCCAACAAGGCTTTTTCAGCTTGATCAGTGACATTAGGCTCATCGTACAATAACCCCAAAGCCTGAAAAAATGCATCAACATCACTCAAAACAGGATCCCCAGGTATCAGGGAAAAAGCCCAATCCTGAGGATCGCCGCGCAGGAGAGAGATGATAATTTGAACCTGCTGCGCTGCGTTTCCTGAGGACTTAGATTTTAAGGCAAGAAACAATTTACAATTATTTTTGAAATTCTGAAACTTAGCTCGATCCCCTAAAAACAAATCTGGCATGGGGATCCTAGGTTCCACAACAGGCAACCTAGCAAGATATGCAGCAATACTCTGAACCTCAGTGGCAAGCTGATCCACACGGCCAGACAACTGTGCAAACTCCATTGGGAGAAAAGATCCTCCCCAGCACCCAGAGATACAGAGGGAAAAAAAAAAAAAAAATGCAACAAACAGAAAAATATCTCTGACAACTTTTCTTCCTTCAAAATATTTTTTTCCCTTCTGTGAGTACCATACAATTTTTAAGGCCGGTGATACTGTTATGTTACGGTAGCTGAGGAGTGCAAGCAAAAAAGGAAATACACCAGAGCAGTTGGAATCTATGAGATTGCAGTACCCTGACTAACCACCGCAACTAGAGGCAGCCGTGGAGCGTTCCTACGTTGGTCCTAGACGCCTCGTCACAGCCTGAGAAACTAACTACACCTAAAGATAGAAATAGGAAAGCTATCTGCCCCGTAGCAGAACCCCAAAGATAATAGAAAGCCCCCAAACATGTAATGGCGGTTAGACAAGAGGAAATACTGACACAGAAAGAAAATAGTATGAGCAAACGCTGGGGCCCAAACTATCTAAATAGAAAAGGACAGGAAGGGTACTTACTGCAATCCCAGAAAACCCTGAAAACACCAACTCTACTAATTTCAAAATCACCTGAGATCACACGACCTCTACCACCTAAATTAGTTCTCTGGTGTAACAAAAACAGCAGCCACTGAAAAAACTGGAAAAAGCAAAAGTACAAAACACAGTGGCTGAACTGAACTGAGAGGCCAAAAGCCCCCGGAGGGGACCCAGAAGGCCCCCACAGAAGTGCAGGACCAAATGCAAAAATATAGCAAAAACACAAAATAAGAAATTGTCTTATCTGATAGCAGGAGATGCAGACACGACACAGCAGGCTACAAGGGAAACTGGAAAGAAGGATTCAGACCAGAACAATTGATCACCGGCAACCCTGATGGGAAAATGATTCCCTTAAATAAGACCAATCAGTAACACCTGATTCCCAGTCTTCACAATCCTCACTAGTACCGCTTGTAACCACCAGAGGGAGCCTCTGCTCAGAACTCATCTCAAACCCATTCACAACAGAAGTAGTGATGTTTTGAAATGCCGACTTTGATGGAATGGTCTGCGAGCATCATGTTACGTTTGCAGAGCCCCTGATGTGCCTAAACAGTAGAAACTCCCCACAAGTGACCCCATTTTGGAAACTAGACCCCGCAAGGAACTTACCTAAATGTGAGGTGAGTACTTTGATCTCCCAAGGGCTACACAGAAGTTTATAACGCCCGGGCATGAAAATAAAAAAATCATATTTTTTCCACAAACATGATCTTTTAGTTCCCAATTTTTTTTATTTTCCCAAGGGTAACAGGAGAAATTAGACCCCAAATGTTGTTGTCCAATTTGTCCTGAGTACACTGATATCCCATATGTGGGAGAAAACTACTGTATGGGCACACGTCGGGGCTCGGAAGGGAAGTAGTGACATTTTGAAATGCCGACTTGAAGGAATTGTCTGCGGGCGTCATGTTACGTTTGCAGAGCCCATGATGTGCCTAAACAGTAGAAACCCCCCCAAGTGACCCCATTTTGGAAACTAAATCCCCCAAGGAACTCCTCTAGATGTGTGGTGAGCACTTTGAATCTCCAAGTTTATCACAGAAGTTTATAACGCAAAGCTGTGAAAATAAAAAATCATTTTTTTTCCACAAAAATATTTTTTTTAGTCCCCAATTTTTTTTCCCCAAGAGTAAAAGGAGAAATTAGACCCCCAGAGTTGTTGTGCAATTTTTCCTGAGTATTCTGATACCCCATATGTGGGGGTAAACCACTGTTTGGGCACACGTCGGGCCTCGGAATAAAGGGAGCACTGTTTGACTTTTTGAACGCAAAATTTGCAGCAATCAATGGTGGCGCAATGTCGTGTATGGAGACCCCTGATGTGCCTAAATAGTGGAAATCCCTCAATTCTAACTCCAACCCTAACCCCAATACATCCCTAACCACAACCATAACCCCTACACACCCCTAACCCTAATCCAAACCCTAACCATAACCCTAACCCCAACACACCCCTAACCCTAATCCCAACTCTAACCATAAACCTAACCACAAGCCTAACCCTAATCCCAACCCTAACCCCAAAACACCCCTAACACTTATCCTAACTCTAACCCTAACCACAAACCTAAACCTAATCCCAACCCTAATTCCAACCCTAACCCTAATTCCAACCCTAACCCTAATTCTAACCCTAACCCAAATTCTAACCGTAACCCTAATTCTAACCCTAATGCTAACCCTAATGCTAACCCTAAGGCTAACCCTAACCTTAGTTCTAACTCTAACCCTAAGGCTAGGTTCATATTGCATTTTACCAGCCCGTTCAACACATAGCGTTGACGGGCTGGTAACGGTATAGCATAACGCGATCGCGTCATGCTATACCCGCTAGAGCAGATGAATCAGCAGATGATTCATCTGTGCTAGCGGTGACGAACCCAGACGCTGCAGCCCGAATCCGAGGCTCTGTCACTGAATGACACACAAAGAATTGACATGCTGCGGATTTAAAACCGCACCAAATCTGCGCGGAAAAATCCGCAGCATATGCACAGCGGTTTTTTTTTAGCATTTATTTACATTGTACTGTACATGGTTTCCGGATCTGCTGCGGATCCGCAGCGCCAAATCCGCTGCGGATCCGCAGCAAAATCCGCAACGTGTGCACAGGAAAAAAAATAATTATTTTATTATTTGTCCCTACCTATGGGGGTGATAAAGGGGGCGTTTATTTACTGTTTTTTTTTTATTTTGATCACTGTGAGAGAGTATAACAGTGATCAAAATAATTTTTTTTACACTAGAGGGTGCACTGCGCATGCGCCGGCCAAGATGGTGGCGCCCATGAAGAGTCCCGGACGGACCCCGGGACGGATCCACGGGCGCCAGAAGACCAGGAGAGGTGAGAAGAGCGGAGGGGGGGGTGATCGGAAGGCGGGGGTGAGAGGACCAAAGCGGAGGGGAGAGGATCAGAGCGCAGGGCAGCAGAAAGTAATGGCGGTGACCGATCACCGCCATGAATCCTTTGGCGGCGGCCGATCACCGCGGTCACTCGGTGTGGGGAGGTTGGGAACTCGGTGTCCAGCCATGGCAGATGCTATTGCAGCATCGGACATAGCTGGATTGTAATATTTCACCAAATTTCATTGGTGAAATATTACAGATTGCTCTGATTGGCTGTTTCACTTTTAACAGCCAATCAGAGCGATCGTAGCCACGTGGGGGTTAAGCCTCCCCCACTGTGGTGATGCACAAAAGGTCTTGTGCCTGCGGGTCGGGTGACCTTTCAGTGACCCAGGTCACCCGACCCGCAGGAACATGATTTATACGATGACGCCTACGTAGGCGTCATGGGTCGGGAAGGGGTTACGGTACTCTGATATCGGCAAGGAAATCTGTATCCCCAGATATTTAAAGGTCTCTTTACACTGTAGTTTGTTGACTTCAATATCTCCATCAGTCCACTCGATTTCCTTATCTACTTTAAACAGAACTGATTTGGACCAGTTAATCCTCAACCCAGATATGACCCTAAACCTTTCGATTGTCTGCATGGCACAACTCAGTGATTCAAACGGATCTCACCAGGAATAATAACAGGTCGTCTGCATACAGAGCAATTTTTTCCTCCATTCCCCATACTTAAAGCCATGAATTTCCCGATTCTCCCTAGTAACTGCAGCTAATGGTTCAATATGTCATGCTGCCCATATGTCATATGTGGGGGATAAACTACTGTTTGGTCGCATGGCAGAGCTCAGAAGGGAAGGAGCACCGTTTGACTTTTTCAACGCCGAATTGGCTGGAATTGAAATCAGACGCCATGTCACATTTGGAGAGCCCCTGATGTGCCTAAAAAGTGGAAACCCCCCAATTCTAACTCCAACCCTAACCCCAACACTAATCCCAACCCTAATCATAACCCTAACCACAAACCTAACCCTAACACACCTGTAACCCTAGTCCCAACCCTAACCCTAACTTTAGCCCCAACCCTAACCCTAACTTTAGCCCCAACCCTAATGTCCTAGTATCAGCATACTTAGGACAAATTTCACAATAACTCTTGGGGTCCAATTTTTTTCTGTTACCCTTGGGAAAATAAAAAATTGGGGGCGTAAATATTGTTTTTGTAGAAAAAAATATGATTTATTATTTTTATGGCTCTACGTTATAAACTTCTGTGAAGCACTTGGGGGTTCAAAGTTCTCACCACACATCTAAGTAAGTTCCTTTGGGGGTCTAGTTTCCAAAATGGAGTCATTTGTGGGGGGTTTCCACTGTTTAGGCACATCAGGGGCTCTCCAAACGCTACATGACACGCGCAGACCATTCCATCAAAGTCTGCAATGCAAAACATCACTACTTCACTTCCGAGCCCCGACGTGTGCCCATACAGTAGTTTTCTCCCACATATAGGGTATCAGTGTACTCAGGACAAATTGGAAAACAACTTTTTGAGTCCAATTTCTCCTGTTACCCTTGGGAACATAAAAAACTGGGGACTAAAAGATCATGTTTGTGGAAAAAATATGATTTTTTTATTTTCACGTCCGGGCGTTATAAACTTCTGTGAAGCACTTGGGGGTTCAAAGCGCTCACCACACATCTAGATAAGTTCCTTTGGGGGTCTAGTTTACAAAATAGGGTCACTTGTGGGGGGTTTCCACTGTTTAGGCACATCAGGGGCTCTCCAAACACGACATGACACCCGCAGACCATTCCATCAAAGTCTGCATTACTAAACGTCACTACTTCTATTCCGAGCCCCAACGTGCCCCCACACAGCAGTTTTCTCCCACATATAGGGTATCAGCGTACTCGATACAAATTAGACAACAACTTTTAGGGTCCAATTTCTCCCATTACCCTTGGGAAAATAAAAAATTGGTGACTAAAAGATTATTTTTGTGGGAAAAATAGGATTTTTTATTTTCATGCTCGGGCATTATAAACTTGTGTGAAGAACTTGGGGGTTCAAAGTGCTCACCACAGATCTAGATAAGTTCCTTAGGGGGTCTAGTTTCCAAAATGGGGTCACTTGTGGGGGTTTCCACTGTTTAGGCACATCAGGGACTCTGCAAACTGAACATGACACCCATCAAAATCTGCATTCCAAAATGTCATTACCATTACTTCCTTTCCGAGCCCTGCCGTGCACCCAAACGGTATTTCCCCCACATATGGGGTATCAGCGTACTCAGGACAAATTGGACAACAACTTTTGGGGTCCAATTTCCTTGTGAAAAATCAAAAATTGGAAAAACGGGGACTAAAAAATCATTTTTTGTGGAGTTTATTTTTTTTTTTTGCTTTTACACCCAGGCGTTATGAACTTTAGTGAAACATTTGGGGGTTGAATGTGCTCCCAACAGATCTACATAAGTTCCTTAAGGGGTCTAGTTTCCAAATTGGTGTCACTTGTGGGGGGTTTCCACTGTTTAGGCACATAAGGGGCTCTCCAAACACGACATGGCATACAGCCAATTCTGCGTTGAAAAAGTCAAACTGCGCTCCTTCCCTTCCGAGCTCTGCCATGCACCCAAACAGTGGTTTACCCCACATATTGGGTATCAGCGTACTCAGGATAAATTGCACTATAATTTTTGAGGTCTTGTTACCCTTGGAAAAATAAAAATTGGGGTGAAAAGATCATTTTTGTGGAAAAAATATGATTTTTTAATTTTACGACTCTACGTTATAAACTTGTGTGAAGCACTTGGGGGTTCAAAGTGCTCATCACAGATCTACATAAGTTCCTTAGGGGGTCTAGTTTCTAAAATGGGGTCACTTGTGGGGGATTCCCACTGTTTAGGCACATCAGGGGTTATCCAAATGTGACATGGCGTCCAATCTCGATTCCAGCCAATTTTGGTTTGAAAAAGTCAAATGGCGCTCCTTCCCTTCTGAGCTCTGCCGTGCGCCCAAACAGTAGTTCCCCCCCACATATGGGGTATCAGCGTACTCAGGACAAATTGGACAACAACTTTTATGGTTCAATTTCTCATGTTACCCTAGGGAAAATAAAAAATTGGTGACTTAAATATTACTTTTGTGAGAAAAAATTAGGATTTTTTATTTTCATGCCCGGGCATTATAAAATTGCGTGAAGCACTTGGGGGTTCAAAGTGCTTACCACAGATCTAGATAATTTCCTTAGGGGGTCTAGTTTCCAAAATGGGGTCACTTGTGGGGGGTTTCCACTGTTTAGGCACATCAGGGACTCTGCAAACTGAACATGACACCCATCAAAGATCTGCATTCCAAAACATCATTACTTCCTTTCCGAGCCCTGCGGTGCGTCCAAACAGTATTTCTCCCCCACATATGGGGTTTCAGCGAACTCAGGACAAATTGGACAACAACTTTTGGGGTCCAATTTCCCTGGGAAAAATCAAAAATTGGGAACAAAAAAATCATTTTTGTGGAATTTTTTTTTTCACACCCAGGCATTATAAACTTTAGTGAAACACTTGGGGGTTCAAAGTGCTCACAGCAGATCTAGATAAGTTCCTTAGGGGGTCTAATTTCCAAAATGGTGTCACATGTGGGGGGTTTCCACTGTTTAGGCACATTAGGGGCTCTCGAAACGCGACATGGCGTCCAATCTCAATTCCCGCCAATTTTGTTTGAAAAAGTCAAACGCCGCTCCTTCCCTTCTAAGCCCTGCCGTGCGCCCAGACAGTGGTTTTCCCCCACATATGGGGTATCGGCGTACTCAGTAGAAATTGCACAACAACTTTTTCTGTCCAATTTCTCCTTTTACCCTTGTGAAAATAAAAAAATTGTTTGTAAAAGATCATTTTTGTGACTAAAACGTTAAATGTTCATTTTTTCCTTCCAAGTTGCTTCAGGTCCTGTGAAGCACCTGAAGGGTTAATAAACTTCTTGAATGTGGCTTTGAGTACCTTGAGGGGTGCAGTTTTTAGAATGGTATCACTTTTGGGTATTTTCGGCCATATAGACCCCTCAAAGTGACTTCAAATGTGAGGTGGTTCCTAAAAAAATGTTTTGTACAATTTGTTGTAAAAATGAGAAATCGCTGGTCAACTTTTAACCCTTATAACTTTGTAGCAAAAAAAAAATTGGTTTTAAAATTGTGCTGATTTAAAGTAGACATGTGGGAAATGTTATTTAGTAACTATTTTGTGTGACATGTTTCTCTGTTTTAAGGGAATAAAAATTAAATGTTTGAAAATTGCAAAATTTTCGCCATATTTCCATTTTTTTCATAAATAACCGCAAATTATATCAAAGAAATTTTACCACTATCAGGAAGTACAATATGTCACGAGAAAACATTCTCAGAATCGTGAAGATCCGTTGAAGCGTTCCAGAGTTATAACCTCATAAAGAGACAGTGGTCAGAATTGTAAAAATTGGCGCGGTCATTAACGTGCAAACCACCCTTGGGGGTTAAATATTGTCGCCCTTCTGTTCTTCTCCGATAAGCCTCTAACATTCCAGCTTATAACTTTAAAGCTACCCATTATATATATTAAACACCATTCCCATCATTCTACCTCTTATAACTTCTACTGTCGACAAACTCCTCCCCTCCCCTTCCCCAATTCCCCCCTTCTTCCTCCTCTCCTTGCATGCTCTCTAAGGCCTCTTTCACACATCCGTTTTGCGCCTGACGGCCCACCGGCAACTAGTATGTAAAACCGGATGAGACGCATCCGGTTTTTCGTCGGATCCGTCACGGGCATCCGACCAAAAACCGGATCCGTCTCATCCGGTGTATCCGGATTTTTATCCGTTTTTCGACGGATTTCGCCGGATCCGGTTTTTAAAAACGCCCTTTTTTGGGGTTCCAAGCATGATTGGCTACTGTAATGCCCATCTTTGACAGGTTGTAGAGGAGCAAGTGCAGGTTGGAGAGAAGAGCAAGTAGCAAGTGACTGGCGAACATGGATGTTATTATTGGAAATATATTCAAGAATCTGGTGGATTTTACTGCGGGGGCGAATCGCTTGAAGATTATCGTTATGGAGAATGAGAGAAAGATAGAGCAGCGCATTATGCGTCAGCGCCACCGACGACGCCATATGTGGATCCACCCCATCACAGCACAGAGACTAACCCGTGGTGTGTATTCTACACTCAACATGGAGCTGAGAGAAAACACTGAGAAATTTTTTGCCTATCTTCGGATGAAGAAAGAGAATTTTGACTTTTTGCTGGAGCGTATTGGAGAACAAATCCGAAGATCCGACACCTATTGTCGCTTCTCAATTTCTCCGGCGGAGCGTCTCATGGTCACTATAAGGCAGGGGTGGGCAATTAATTTTGCCAGGGGGCCGCATGAGAAATTGGGATGGTTTTAGAGGGCCGGACTAATATAATTAACTCCGTTCTACCCAATACTGTAATATACATATATATATATATATATATATACTGTATACTGTATATATACATACCTGCCCATTATCATCATCTTCTCCCCATTATCAGCAATGCCTCCCCATTATCAGCAATGCCTGCCCATCATCATCTTCTCCCCATCATCAATGCCTGCCCATTATCATCAATACCTGCCCATTATCATCATCTTCTCCCCATCATCATCAATGCCTGTCCATCATCATCATCATCTTCTCCCCATCATCAATGCCTGCCCATTATCATCAATACCTGCCCATTATCATCATCTTCTCCCCATCATCATCAATGCCTGCCCATCATCATCATCATCATCTTCTCCCATCATCAATGCCTGCCCATTAT
Source organism: Oophaga sylvatica (assembly GCA_033576555.1). Taxonomy (NCBI): domain Eukaryota; kingdom Metazoa; phylum Chordata; class Amphibia; order Anura; family Dendrobatidae; genus Oophaga; species Oophaga sylvatica. The sequence continues at coordinate 543,580,766 of JARQOD010000001.1, forward strand.
CATCAATACCTGCCCATTATCATCATCTTCTCCCCATCATCATCAATGCCTCCCCATTATCAGCAATGCCTGCCCATCATCATCTTCTCCCCATCATCAATGCCTGCCCATTATCATCAATGCCTGCCCATTATCATCATCTTCTCCCATCATCATCAATGCCTCCCCATTATCAGCAATGCCTGCCCATCATCACACACAGACAGCACATAAGCACACACACACACACAACACACAGCACCGCACTACATAGACACAGACACACACAGAGACACGTCTTACCTGTCCAGCGTCCCCGCTCTCTGACACAGCCGGCCGCTGAATGATGACGTCATTCAGCGGCCGGCTGTGAGAGGAAGCGCCGGTGGAGCCCGGAGCTGCAGCAGCGGAGGCACGGGAGAGGTAAGTATTGTGCCAGCTGATGCCGGGGCCCTGAGACTGCCGGAGCGCCTCCGCGGGCCGGTCACTGACAGCCGGCGGGCCGGATGCGGCCCAGCGGGCCGCCCCTTGCCCGGGTCTGCTATAAGGTAAGCTATATGTATTGGATCTGCTCGCTTGAGCACACTTGTATTGTTGTTATAATTTTTTTTATCACAGGAGAACAAGGGAATCTAAGGAATATCAGTACAATAAAAGATGGTCAAAAACTGTGTGTTTCTTTACTTTAATTTTTTATTTTGTATCTCCAATAGTTATAGCTGAGTACTGCTATGTAATGCTGTGATTGTGAACTAATTTATTTTTTGTATTTTGTTTACAGATTTCTGGCAACTGGAGAAACGCTGTCATCGCTCCACTTCAAATACGCCTGGGAATTTCTACACTATCAGGCATCATTAAGTATACTTGTCGTGCTCTGTGGGACTCTTTTGTTGGAGAATTTCTTCCAGACCCAACTACAGACCGGTGGCTTGAAATGGCAGACCAGCTTCTCCGTATCTGCCAGTTTCCAAATTGCCTGGGCGCTGTTGATGGCAAACACATCTGCATTCAAAAGCTTGCCAGAACCAGATCAGAATTCTTTAACTACAAGAAATATTTTTCGGTCGTCCTGATGGCTATTGCTGATGCGGAGTACAAATTTATTGCTGTGGACATTGGGGCTTATGGACGGTCCAATGACTCTCAAGTGTTTAAACTTTCAGCTATGGGGCGGAGACTGTACGGAAACACTTTTCAATTTCCACCCCCTAGGCCGCTGCCTCAAACCTCTGGGCCACCTATGCCTTTCGTGTGTGTAGGTGATGAGGCATTCCAGCTGTCCGAACCCCTCTTGAAGTCGTACACCAGCAGAGGATTGACCCATACAAAGCGCATTTTCAACTACCGCCTCACAAGAGCCAGACGGATGGTGGAGTGTGCGTTTGGGATTATGACAGCCAAATGGCGTGTCCTTTTGACTGCGATAAACTTGAAGACAGAGACTGTGGATGATGTTGTAAAAGCGTGCGTGGTCCTACACAATTTTGTGATCAGCAAGGAACCGATTTCTATTGAGGACCACTATCAAGAAACAACCTTGCACGACTACAGCAACATTACCACTCGGAGTACACTGGCGGTTTCAAGTATGAGGGACCATTTTGCACAATACTTTCTGTCACCAGAAGGTAGAGTAGACTGTCAGGATGACAGAGTGTGATCAATTGATTTGTTCTTTTAAAACTCTTTCTGTACCCACAATAAACCTTTAAAAGGAAACTTGTCTACCTTCTTGTGTGTTTTGTACTGTATGTAACCTTTTGGCCATAGTTGTGTCCCTGGCTGTTTTTTTTTTTTAACCCAAAGTATTTCACCTTTTTTCAAAAAATGTGTACCTTGTAGGAGATAACCTAACAAAGTACACAAGTTTGGGAAAAAGGAAAGATACTTTGGATACTACACAACCCGGGACACAACTTTGGCAAAAAGGTAAAATTTATGTTCCTTTTACCCAAAGTTATGTAGATATTTTTTACCTATTACCCTAACTGATGTTGGTGTTTGTGTACCCACATATGTTTACCTGGTTTACTACATTTGTAACTTAACATCCTATAAAGAAATGACAGACAACCATTGTAAACCAATTTAACTTTTATTAAAAAAATAATTTTTTAATATAATTTTTGGAAAAAGTTGCATTTTTGCAAAATGTTGAAATTGTAATAAAATTTAATTTTTATTAAAATAAAGTTTTTATTTTTTATTGAAGCAACAAAAAAAATTAACTATTTACAGTTGGGTGTAGTGTGGGGTGGAAATAGTGCTGGAGGGGCTGCGGGACACTTCGACCGTGGGAGTGTGGAGGGACAACCGGGATGGTGGTGGTGAAGGAACAGGAAGAGGTGAAGGGGTGAAAAGAGTAAGAGAATGGGAGGACAAGTTAGAGGCAGAACAGGTGATGGGTGGTGGAGTGGAGGGTTGGGCAGGAGGAGCAGGTGATATGGTAGGGAATTGGAAGGGGGAAGGTGATTGGTAAGAGGTAGGAGTGTGGTACAGGGTAGGTGGCTGGTACTGGGGAGGTTGCTGGTACTGGGGAGGTGACTGCAGTTGGGGAAGTGGCTGGATTTGGGGAGTGGCTGGTACTGGGGAGGTTGCTGGAATTTGGTAGGTGGCTGGTACTGGGGAGGTTGCTGGAGCTGGGGAGGTGGCTGGTATTGAATAGGAGGGGGAGGAGGGACGGTGGCTGGAGGGGGAGTGGAGGAACGACTGGGGTGGATGGAGGAGGTTAGGTGGTAGCCTGCACTAGAGCAGCATGGCACGTATGCATTACATACATCTGCTGGTCAGTAGATAGCGTATCCTTTCGCTCTGCCACAGACCTAAAAAAGCTGTGATTTGGAGATGTTCTTGCTTCTGAATGCATGGTTTGCAGAAGTGTCTTTACCTCCAAAATGCTGGAGATTATCTGAATAATGCCTGCGGCAAGTTGTTCAGATAATACTTTGAGACAGTTCTGGAAAGATGCATTCAAATGCAAGAACTCGGGCGCATAGCTCCTTTCCTGACCCCTCTGCCGCTGCCGACCAGTACCCGCAGGTGTACTAGAGGTGGCAGTGGCAGAAGGGTGGGGTAAAGTGAATGCTATCTCCTCACCAGCAGATGCATGTAATGCAGGCGGCCACGATGCTCCAGTGCTGGTGGATGGGACTGCGGGATCGAATGTGAGGGAAGGCAGGGAAGGTGCAGATGTACCGGGGCGGTCGAAGTGTCCCTCGGTGTCAGAGGGATTGCCCCAGAAGGGTCCAACTCTGCGGGCGCCCGAGTGCTGGTCACCGTTCTGTGGAATAAAGAGAAAACATACAATTAATATACAGTCATGGCCAAAAGTTTTGAGAATGACACAACTATTAATTTTTACAAAGTCTACTGCTTCACTTTTTCTAAAGGCAATTTGCATATACTCCAGAATGTTATAAAGAGTGATCAGCTTAACAGCAATTACTTGCAAAGTCAATATTTGGCTAGAAAATGAACTTTATCCCCAAAACACATTTCAACATCATTGCAGCCCTGCCTTAAAAGGACCAGCTAACCTCTTTTCAGTGATTGCTCCATTAACACAGGTGTGGGTGTTGATGAGGACATGGCTGAAGATCAATCTGTCATGATTAAGTAAGAATGACACCACTGGACACTTTAAAAGGAGGCTGGTGCTTGGCATCATTGTTTCTCTTCTGTTAACCATGGTTATCTCTAAAGAAACACGTGCAGTCATCATTGCAATGTACAAAAATGGCCTAACAGGGAAGAGTATCGCAGCTAGAAAGATTGCACCTCAGTCAACAATCTATCGCATCATCAAGAACTTCAAGGAGAGAGGTTCTATTGTTGCCAAAAAGGCTTTAGGGCGCCCAAGAAAGACTAGCAAGCGCCAGGACCATCTCTTAAAAGTGTTTCAGCTGCGGATCAGGCTACCAGCAGTGCAGAGCTTGCTCAGGAATGGCAGCAGGCAGGTGTGAGTGCATCTGCACGCACTGTGAGGCGGAGACTCTTGGAGCAAGGCCTGGTCTCAAGGAGGGCAGCAAAGAAGCCACTTCTCTCCAGAAAAAACATCATGGACAGACTGATATTCTGCAAAAGGTACAGGCAGTGGACTGCAGAGGACTGGGGTAAAGTTATTTTCTCTGATGAATCCCCTTTTCGATTGTTTGGGACATCAGGAAAACGCCTCATTCGGAGAAGACAAGGTGAGCGCTACCACCAGTCTTGTCTCATGCCAACTGTTAAGCATCCTGAAACCATTCATGTGTGGGGTTGCTTCTCAGCCAAGGGAATCGGCTCTCTCACAGTCTTGCCTAAAAACACAGCCATGAATAAAGAATGGTACCAGAATGTCCTCCAGGAGCAACTTCTCCCAACCTCCAAGAGCAGTTTGGCGATCAACAATGCTTTTCCAGCATGATGGAGCACCTTGCCATAAAGCAAAGGTGATAACTAAATGGCTCAGGGAACAAAACCTAGAGATTTTGGGTCCATGGCCTGGAAACTCCCCAGATCTTAATCCCATTGAGAACTTGTGGTCAATCATCAAGAGACGGGTGGACAAACAAAAACCTAAAAATTCTGACAAAATGAAAGCATTGATTGTGCAAGAATGGACTGCTATCAGTAAGGATTTGGTCCAGAAGTTGATTGAGAGCATGTCAGGGAGAATTGCAGAGGTCCTGAAGAAGAAGGGTCAACACTGCAAATATTGACTTGCTGCATTAACTCATTCTAACTGTCAATATAAGCTTTTGTTACTCATATGTTTGCAATTATTATATTTCTGTCTGTGATAAAAACATCTGTCAAACACACATAAAAACCAGAGGGCAGCAGATCATGTGAAAATATAATATTTGTGTCATTCTCAAAACTTTTGGCCATTACTGTACAGATGTGGAATGGCCCTGGCTGCAAAAAAAAATTTGCTAGATGTTAACATTTTCTGGTAATATTTACCTTCAGGTGACCATAGTTTCCTGCAGGAACGTACTTGCTCTGGCGTCCTGCAGATCCACTCTGGGCCCGCATCTCCTTGTTGAACTCCTTCTTGAAGCGATCCCTCACAGACCGCCACCGCTTCACAATTCTCTCCCCTGAAACGAGAAAGCACACATTGGTTACTATACAACATCAGTGTTTCCCAAACTTCAGTCCTCGTATCACCCAGAGGTCATGTTTTCAGTATTTCCATAGTGTTGCACAAAAGGAAATCCTGAAAACATGAACCGTGGGTGACACGAGGACTGAAGTTTGGGAAACACAGCTTTACAGTCAGCAACCTGAACTATACTTACGGTGTTTAGTCTGGGCCCGAACATCGAGGTCCTCCCAGTGGTCCACCATTGTCGATGCCACTTCTCCCAGAGTCGTCGGGTCACTGTCTGATCAGAATGGCGGCGGTCCCCCATGTTCCACAGCGGCTCCCTTTCTCGGACCAGATCGATAAGGAGGTCCACATCCAAACCCTCCTCCTCCTCACCGTCCGAGTCGGGAGCACGCTGTGAAGCCTGTTAAAGAAAAAGAGAAAAAAAAAGTACATTAGCCTCCACACTAGCAAGTGAAAAAGAAAAAAATGAAAAATAAAACAAAAAATTAAAAAAATAAAAAAATAAATAAAAATGTAATAAATAATAAAAAAATGCTAAAAATATTTAAAAAAAAAAAAAAAATGTAATAATTAATGGAAAAATACTAAAAATGTAAAAAAAATATAAATAAAAAAATAAAAATATGAAAAAAAGGAATAATTAATAAAAAAAAAAAATTGTACCAAAAAAAATTATTAGTTAAAAAACAATAAAAAAAAAAAAAATTAAATTAAAAAAATCTTACACGATGGTAACCGCCGTGGCTCTCATGACGACGACTCTGGGAGGCGCTGTGAGGACCTCTTTGCTGGGAACCAGATCCGAGAGACTAAAAGAAAAAATAACAATTTGTGATATAGGCATGTGTTGGGCGCTGTGTGAAGTATGTACTAAATGGTTTTCTATGTGTTGTGTGTAGTGTGATGTTGTGTTTCTGCGATTGATGCAGGATACCCACTCCGGGTATCTCTCCACCCCGTCCTTCTTAATATGGGAGCTCCTCTTCATCTTGGATTCCTGTTATTAAAAAAGACAATCAATACATATATTCCACAGATGGATTGTGGAGAAAAAAAAATTATATATTTTTAGCGCCAAATGCTGACGATGGGAAGGAGGGCTCCCAGAAGAAGATGTCTCCACATCAGGCTGCAGCTCCACTGACTCCGTTGGAGCTGCTGCTGCTGCCGCTTCCTCGGCTAAAGCCGCCAGTGCTGCTGCTGCTTGTTTGCCGGTCTCTGCTGTGGAATAAAGACTCAAAAAAGGCCAGTGAATATATGTACTGTATATTCCTTGGCCCTGGCTGAAAAAGCAAAAATTGATTATATTTTTTGGGAATGGGGGATGTCTTATTTACAGTCTGCTGACTGTCCTCCTCTCCTCTGGCTGTAGTTCTTCCTCCTCTCCCCTTTCTGCTGCCTCTCTTTGGCATCTTCTGCTGTGGAATAAGGACACAAAAAGGGCCATTGAATATATGTATATTCCTTGGCCCTGGCTGAAAAAGAAAAAAATTGATTAAATTTTTTGGAAATGGGGGTGTAATGTATGTAGTACAGTTCATATAGCGTCTTGTGCTTGGGTGCGATGAAAACACAGGAGTCACAGGTTTGATATAGAAAAGTCCTGTATTACTTCATACAAGTTGGCAGAAATAGTCACACAGTTTGCAGACACAGAAACAGGAGACACAGCAGGCCAGAGTAATCCAAGCTCAGCAATCACTCTCCAATACAGATTCAGGATCTTCTTCTCTGTTACCGTAAGTCCATGCAAACGTGGGTCTTTCAAAGAGCAGGGTTCAGAGTCCACAAGTGCTTCAGAGTTCCTCAGTAGGAATAGCTGGAGTACAAGGTCCAAGGCTTACAGGAGTCAAGTCACAGGTTCACTGCAGGCTAGATTCTGAAGCACTGATTGCTCAGCTGTGGCTGCTTAAGAAGCAAAGGAGAGAATCAGGGCGGAACATGCAAGCTGGAAACTCCATTTTGACTGAGGGCAAGATAGCTGCAGCAAGACAGAAAGTAAAATGGCTGACGAACAAACTGAGTTTCAGGAATATATACATAGAACCTTACATTACTCCCCCCTTAAGGACAACCTCCGGATGACCTCAGACCAGGCTTGTGTGGGTACCTCTGATGAAACTGACGGAGCAAGCGAGGAGCATTAACGTTATTGACCGGTTCCCATGAGTTGTCCTCCACTGGGTAGCCCTGCCATTTATTCAGATATTGTAACTGATTTCTATACAACCTGGAATCTAAAATCCTTTCCACCACAAATTCTTCCTGACCATCGACTAGCACTGGGTCAGGGCAAGGAGAAGAACGTCCAGGAAACGTATTGGGTGTCGCAGCCTTTAGTAGGGATACATGAAAGACAGGGTGGATTCTCATAGTTCTGGGCAGTTGAAGACGACAAGCAACGGCACTTATAATTTTACTGATTTTATAGGGTCCAATGTACTTATGTCCCAACTTAGACGATGGAATCCTTAACTTAATATTTCTGGTTGACAGCCAGACCAAGTCTCCTACCTTGAAAGCTGGTGCAGGTTTACGAAATTTATCTGCTGCTTTCTTGTACCTTTCTTGAGCCGATTCCAGATTTTCCTTTAGAAGATCCATATTCTTCTGTAAAGACGTGATTCTTTCAGCCACTGCTGGTAAAGGCGTTTCTATGGGAAATCGTGGTAGAATGTTAGGATGATAACCTAGATTAGAGTAAAAAGGAGACTGTTTAGTGGAGGCACTCTGAGAGTTGTTATACGAGAACTCAGCTAATGGAAGTAGATCCACCCAATCATCCTGTAGGTGGCAGATAAAGCAGCGGAGATACTGCTCCAGGGTTTGATTGGTTCGTTCGGTCTGTCCATTAGTCTGGGGATGAAAAGCAGAAGAAAGGTTTACTTTAATGTCCAATGCTGCACAGAAATTTTGCCAAAACCTAGAAGTGAATTGCACCCCTCGATCCGAAATAACCTCATCCGGTACTCCATGTAAGCGAAACACATCTTTAATCATCAAATCTGATGTCTGTTTTGCAGTGGGTAAGCCGACACAAGGGATAAAATGAGCTGCCTTTGTTAGACGGTCAACCACCACTAGAATGGTGTTCTTCCCCTGAGAGGTTGGTAACTCCACAATGAAGTCCATAGAAATGGATCCCCACGGGCGGGACGGGGTGGGAAGAGGCTGTAACAGACCAGTTGGTGAGGAGCGAGGTGTTTTGCATCTTGCACAGACCTCACATGAAGTGACATAATTCAAAAATCCTTCCTGCAAGTGGGCCACCAAAAGAAACAAGAAAGAAATTCCTGTGTCTTTAGAATTCCTCTATGCCCAGCTATCTTGGAATCGTGGATGAGTTGCAATACTCTTAATCTGACTGTTTCAGGAATATACAGACGTTGTCCCTGAATCCACACACCATTCTTAAAGACAAGACTTACGTCCCTTGGGGGTTGTGCCAAAAAGGAATCCGCATGGTATGCTTCCTTGATGTCCTTAAGTAGGTCTTGATTATGAATTACTCCTAGGAATCTAGAGTCAGGAAGAATAGTCTTAGGAGGAGTAATTGGACGTGTCTCTGCTGAGTAAATCCTAGAGAGTGCATCAGCCTTTCCATTGCGCGATCCTGGTCTATAAGAGATGATAAAATTAAATTGGTTTAAGAAAAGATTCCAGCGAGCCTGGCGAGGAGTCAGGCACTTAGCCGACCTGATAAACTCAAGGTTACGATGGTCTGTCAGGACGACTATTTGCTGTGCAGCTCCCTGAAGAAGGTGTCTCCATTCTTTGAAGGCGGCAATAATGGCCAACAACTCTCTATTGCCCACATCGTAGTTCCTCTCAGCTGAAGACAACTGCTGGGAAAAGAAGGCACAGGGATGCAAGACATTCTTCTCACCTGTTCTCTGAGAGAGTAAGCTCCAACGGCACAGTCTGAAGCATCCACCTCTATTATGAAGGCAAGCTCGGGGTTGGGATGTACTAGGATAGGTGCAGTGGTAAATTTATCTTTTAGACGGGAAAATGCTTCCTGGGCTTGGGGAGTCCAGGAAAACCTAGACTCTTTCCGGGTAAGTTGAGTGATAGGTGACACTACCTCAGAGAAATTTCTAATGAAACGTCTATAGAAGTTGGCAAACCCGATGAAGCGCTGTACCTCCTTCACATTTCTAGGACTTGGCCAATCCTTGATGGCTTGGGTTTTGCTTCCATCCATACTAATTCCTTGTGTAGACAGTACATACCCCAGAAATTGAATTTCGGTCCTATGGAATTCACACTTTTCAAGTTTGATGTAAAGATGATTTTGTCTTAGACGTTCCAAGACCATTCTCACATGTCCATGATGTTCCTCTGTGGAGTTAGAAAAAATTAGAATATCATCCAAATAAATTACCACGAATGTATCTAGGAGATCCCTGAAGATGTCATTCACCAAGTGTTGGAAAGTGGCTGGGGCGGTACTCAGACCAAAAGGCATAACTAGATATTCAAAGTGTCCATAGCGTGACCTGAATGCAGTCTTCCATTCATCCCCAGGTCTAATACGGACTAAGTTATAGGCCCCACGAAGATCTAGTTTAGAAAAAATTTTGGCATGTCGCACTCTCTCCAATAACTCAGGGATTAAAGGCAATGGATAACGGTTTCTAATAGTAACCTTATTGAGTTCCCTATAGTCTACGCATGGTCTCAGAGATCCATCTTTCTTCTTTACAAAGAAGATGGGTGCACCTGCAGGAGATGAAGAGGGGCGTATGAAGCCCTTGGCTAGATTTTCATCTATGTAATCCTTTAAAGCCTTTAGCTCGGGCCCCGCCAGGGGTAGATCTTACCAAAAGGTATCTCTGCTCCAGGCAATATTTCAATTGGTCAATCATATGGACGGTGAGGAGGAAGCTGGTCAGCGTTCTTCTTGTCACATAAATCCACATAGTCCTGGTATACAGCTGGTAGTTCAGGGACTGACATGATTCCTTTAGGAACAGAGCAAGCTGAAACTTTTGGACTCATCTGTTTCTCTGGAAAGTGTAATTCCTTGGTCTCCCAGTTAATGGTAGGATTCTGAGCCTGCAGCCATGGTAGCCCTAGAATAATGGGAAAGTGGGGAGAAGAGATAAGCATAAAGGACAGTTTCTCTTGATGATCTTTACCCATAAGAACCCTCAAAGGCTCTGTTTCCTGATCCACTGGTCCAGAGGTCAGCAGGGAGCCATCCACAGTTTCCATCTGTACTGGAGTAGCCTTCTTCACTGAACGTATTCCCTGTTTCAGAGCAAAGGAGACATCCATAAAATTTCCACTTGCCCCTGAGTCGATCATAGCAGAGCTAGACACCCAAGCTGAGTCAACCCAGAGTTTGATGGAAAGAAAGCAATGAGAATTATTTTTCTTACAACTCAGCTGGGACACCGCTGAGGAAACTTGAAAAATGGCAGCGTTTACACAGTCAACGTCCTCAGAGGTAACGGAGTTTAAGTCCGAGAAATCAAGATCTGTTGCTGCAGATCTCTCTGGAGCCTGAGGCTCGGACCTGACAGATCCCCTCTCGCAACACTCACAATGAATGAGTGCTGCAGTAGTCTTACGAGAACGGCTGGGGCAGTTTATAATGAAGTGCCCTGACTTACCACAATAGAAACATAGATTCTCCTTAAAACGATGTTCCTTGCGTGCATCACTAACCCGTCGTTGTAAAGAGTCTACCTGCATGGGTTCAGGTTCCCGTGTGATCCTACTCAAAGGTTCCTTAGCTGGAGAGGAAGGTAGGAAAAGGTTAGTACGATTGCTTTCGAACCATCTCTCTTGCCTGCGTTCAGTCAGACGAGTATCAATACGGATGCAGTAGTTAATAAAGTCACCTAACGCAGTGGGAGGGTCGGCACGAGCAAGTTCATCCTTAATCAGTGGAGATAACCCCTTTCGAAAAATAGATTTTTTGGCGGAACTGTCCCAGGTGGTATCAAGGGCCCATCTCCTGAAATCCAAGGCATATTCAGCTACCAAGTGCTTACCTTGGCGCAAAGCTAACATGGCTGCTTCAGCTGTTGCACCTCGATTGGGGTCATCAAACACCTGCCCCATGGCTGAAATAAAATCATCAAGGTGATTCAAACAATCATCCTCAGTCTCAATCAGAGGGTTTGCCCACATTAAAGCCTTGTTTGTAAGCAACATAATTATAGTAAGCACCTTAGATCGTTCAGTGGGAAATTGTGAAGCATGTGCAGAAAAAAAAAGATTGCATTGATTAATAAATCCCCTGAATTTCTCACGTTCACCGCCAAAACGAAAAGGGGGCAACTTGGGAATCCCAGCACTCGGGGCTACGGCAGGAGCCTGGACTCGCCCCTCTAGAACCTCAATCCTGGCTCGCAAATCCTGGGTAGTCTGTCCAACCACTTGCAAATTGTGATTATTGAGGTCCTGTAGATTTGTAAAACGGGTCTTTATATTCTGCAAATCTGCAAGGATATTATCAGTCACTCCGCAAAGTTCCTTTATGCGGGCCTCCATTTTCCAGATCTTTTAAGACAGGATTACTGGAAGAAGAGGAGAGAAAAAAAAACAATAGTGTTCACCTGTGGCAACACTGCAGAGAGAAAAAAAAATTAAGGGAACTGCTCACCTGGAATGGTTGTGAGAAGTCACAACCACTATCATCACAGAAAGTTTCAACCAGACATCTGATATCCAGAGTTACAGCAGACAAAAAAGAGAAAAGAAAGGAGAAAAAAAAAAAAACAATAGTGTTTACCTGTGGTAACACTGCAAAAAGAAAAAACTTAAGGGAATTGCTCACCTGGAATGGTTGTGAGAAGTCACAACCACTGTCATCACAGAAAGTACAACCGGACGTCTGATATCCACAGTACAGCAGACACAGCCTTCCAGACCCAGCAGACACTAACGTTTTGGCTTCAGAATCTTGTAATGTATGTAGTACAGTTCATATAGCGTCTTGTGCTTGGATGCGATGAAAACACAGGAGTCACAGGTTTGATATAGAAAAGTCCTGTATTACTTCATACAAGTTGGCAGAAATAGTCACACAGTTTGCAGACACAGAAACAGGAGACACAGCAGGCCAGAGTAATCCAAGCTCAGCAATCACTCTCCAATACAGATTCAGGATCTTCTTCTCTGTTACCGTAAGTCCATGCAAACGTGGGTCTTTCAAGAGCAGGGTTCAGAGTCCACAAGTGCTTCAGAGTTCCTCAGTAGGAATAGCTGGAGTACAAGGTCCAAGGCTTACAGGAGTCAAGTCACAGGTTCACTGCAGGCTAGATTCTGAAGCACTGATTGCTCAGCTGTGGCTGCTTAAGAAGCAAAGGAGAGAATCAGGGCGGGAACATGCAAGCTGGAAACTCCATTTTGACTGAGGGCAAGATAGCTGCAGCAAGACAGAAAGTAAAATGGCTGACGAACAAACTGAGTTTCAGGAATATATACATAGAACCTTACAGGGGGATGTCATATTTACTTTCTGCTGGCTGTCCTCCTCTCCTCTGCATGTAGCAAAGCTTCCTCCTCTCCCCTTGCTGCTGCCTCTCTTTGTAGTCTTCTGCTGTGGAATAAAGAGACAAAAAGGGCCAGTGAATATATGTATATTCCTTGGCCCTGGCTGAAAAATATTAAAAGTCCAACATGGACTGGAGTGAGCTTTATGGTGTACGGAATGCCACATCCCGTCATGAATTGGACACATTTTAAACAGTACCAGGGGGACCCACATTATCTCTTGAAAACATGGACACTTGATACAGTACCAGGGGGACCAACATTATCACTTGAAAACATGAACATTTTATACAGTACCAGTTGGACCCACTTCATCACAAGGAAAACATGCACATTTTATACAGTACCAGGGGGACCCACATTATCACTTGCAAACCATGCACATTTTATACAGTACCACGGGATCCACATTATCACTTGACAAACATGCACATTTTATACAGTACAAGGGGGACCCACATTATCACTTGAAAACATGCACATTATACAGTACCAGGGGACACACATTATCACTTGAAAACATGCACACTTGATACAGTACCAGGGGACCAACATTATCACTTGAAAACATGAACATTTTATACAGTACCAGGGGACCCACATTATCACTTGCAAACCATGCACATTTTATACAGTACCAGGGGATCCACATTATCACTTGGAAAACATGCACATTTTATACAGTACCAGGGGGACCCACATTATCACTTGAAAACATGCACATTTTATACAGTACCAGGGGATCCACATTATCACTTGCAAAACATGCACATTTTATACAGTACCAGGGGGACCCACATTATCACTTCAAAACATGCACATTTTATACAGTACCACGGGAACCCACATTATCACTTGAAAACATGCACATTATACAGTACCAGGGGATCCACATTATCACTTGAAAACCTTGCACATTTTATACAGTGCCAGGGGACCCACTTCATCACAGTGAAAACATGCACACTTGATACAGTACCAGGGGAACCAACATTATCACTTGAAAACATGAACATTTTATACAGTACCAGTGGGACCCACTTCATCACAGGGAAAACATGCACATACCAGGGGGACCCACATTATCACTTGAAAACATGCACATTATACAGTACCAGGGGATCCACATTATAACTTGAAAATATGCACATTTTATACAGTACCAGAGGATCCACATTATCACTTGGAAAACATGCACATTTTCTACAGTACCAGGGGGACCCACATTATCACTTGAAAACATGCACATTTTATACAGTACCAGGGGATCCACATTATCACTTGAAAACCATGCACATTTTAAACAGTACCAGGGGGACCCACCCCATCACTTGCAAAACATGCACATTTTATACAGTACCAGGGGATCCACATTATCATTGAAAACCATGCACATTTTATACAGTACCAGGGGGACCCACCCCATCACTGGAAAACCATGCACATTTTATACAGTAACAGGGGGACCAACCCCATCACAGCAAAAACATGATTTTTAAACAGTACCAGGGTGTCAAGGACACCGCACTGCACTAGCTCAGGTAGCAGTGGTGAAAGATGCGTGGTTAAATTTTAGGGGTGGGGGATGTGATATTTACCGTCTGCTGTCCTGTCGCTCCATTTCCGGATCTGCTGCTGGTGCTGGTACTGATGCGGAACCTGATGCTGGTTCTGGTGCAGGTTCTCGTCTCTGGCTTGGTCTTGCTCTCTTCTTGGCTGACTGCATGGTAATGGCTGAGTGTCCCACTGCATACTTTTATATATGTTTGCTGTGGGCTGGTATATCAATTTAAAAAACTGGATCCGGCCACCGAATCCGGCTTTTGCAGGATCCGCTGCATTCCGGCGCTCATAGACTTTCATTGTGACAAAAGCCGGAGACAAAAAATGTTACAGTTGCCGTTTTTTCCAGACGCCGGAATGCGACCAGACATCGGATCCGGCAAAATCCGGACGTGCCGCAAGGCCATGCGGCGCGATCCGGCGCTAATGTTACTTAATGGAAAAATACCGGATCCGGCATTACATTTCGCCGGATGCAGTTTTACAAAAAAAGGCCGTATCGTCCCGTCAGGTGCAAAACGGATGTGTGAAAGAGGCCTAAGAGCCATGGGTTTTTCGCTCCCGATCCAGTCTTCCAGAGATAGTACCTCCCTCCTGTCACCGTTTTACTATCTCCACATTTACTCAGTTTTTCACTTTGCTCTCGTTATCTCTCTCCCCCTTCCGTCGTGCATTCCTATATTTCCCCACCACAATTTGTTTCACTGTAAGTGCAAAAAAGAAAATTATAACCGCATATATTATACAGTAATATAACACATCTGTGGTTACAAACCATATTCATCTCCACCATGCCCTCCGCCAGGGCTATATATATGAAATTCAAATATTTCATATCGACTCTTTCCTTATTCAATCAATTCTAGTCCACCAGTATGGATTGGATCACTTTCAGAACCAAAAAATGAAAAAATTTAAGTTATGGAGGTGGAATTCAGAAGTTAAAAAACTCTTCACTTCTAGTCCCATATCCACGCTCATGTATGTGCTTGCATACTTTGTATTATGGGTGTCCTCACCCCAATCCATCCATACTGATTATCAAATGTTTCCTGTAAACTAGAAAAGAATCTGCTTACTAAATGTCCTTAGCCGACCGCTCCAATAAGCATTATTTTTAAATTCCGTGACTATCTCTCACTCTTTGGCGTGCAAAGACGTAGCATTAGCATCAATCCAATTTGTGGCCTCCTCTGGATCCGTAAAAAAGAAAACCTTATCCATGGCTGCCAGTTTAGCAGGAAACATCATTGAATATTTGGCACCTAATTCTCTCAGGCGTCTTTTTTACCCCTCCAAACTGCATTCGTTGCTTCTGTACGGCTACCGAGTAGTCAGGGTATATACCAATACGTGGCCATTCTTTGTAATCTCCTCCGATTCTCTTGCTTTGCGGATAATGATATCTCTATCCTTATAATGAAGTAACTTTGCAATAATAACACGTGGATTATTACCCGGGGGTTGTGATTGCATTGGTACTCTATGCGTCCGCTCCACTGCATAAAATTTAGTGAGGGAGTCTGCTCCGATCTGATCTCTCAACCACTTCTCAATAAATTCAGTGGGATCTCTCCCCTCAGACTTTTCCGGGAGACCAACAATTCTAATGTTGTTCCTTCTGGAACGATTTTCCAGATCATCATTTTTTGTCATAACTTCAGATATTTGCTGCTTAAACTGCTTCTCCGATTTTTTAAATTTATTAATTCAATCTTCAGCTTCTCCCACTCTGTTTTCCACTTCTCCCGTCCTGGTATTAACCTTATGTACAGCACAGACCAAAAGTTTGGACACACCTTCTCATTCAACGATTTTTCTGTATTTTCATGACTGTGAAAATTGTAGAATCACACTGAAGGCATCAAAACTATGAATTAACACATGTGGAATTATACATTACACTTTACAAAAAAGTGTGAAACAACTGAAAATATGTCTTAGGCCGGCGTCACACTAGCGAGTTTGATGCGAGTTAGTCGCACGACTTACTCGCATCAACACCCGGCACGGCCGCCCGCTCTCGGACCAGAGTGCGCGGCGGCATAGAAATACATGCAGCCGCGCACTCTGGTCCGAGAGCGGGCGGCCGTGCGGGTGTTGATGCGAGTAAGTCGTGCGACTAACTCGCATCAAACTCGCTAGTGTGACGCCGGCCTTATATTCTAGGTTCTTCAAAGTAGCCACCTTTTGCTTTGATTACTGCTTTGCGCGCAGAAAAGGTGAACGGATGGACTCTACATGCCTGGTTCCCACCGTGAAGCATGGAGGAGGTGGTGTGATGATCTGGGGGTGCTTTGCTGGTGACACTGTTGGGGATTTATTCAAAATTGAAGGCATACTGAACCAGCATGGCTACCACAGCATCTTGCAGCAGCATGCTATTCCATTCGGTTTGCGTTTAGTTGCACCATCATTTATTTTTCAACAGGGCAATGACCCAAACACACCTCCAGGCTGTATAAGGGCTATTTGACCAAGAAGGAGAGTGTTGGGGTGCTATGCCTGATGACCTGGCCTCCACAGTCACCAGACCTGAACCCAATCGAGATGGTTTGGGGTGAACTGGACCGCTCACCGCTTCAATTTTGAATAATCCCCAACAATGTCACCAGCAAAGCACCCCCACATCATCACACCACCTCCTCCATGCTTCACCGTGGGAACTAGGCATGTAGAGTCCATCCGTTCACCTTTTCTGTGTGCAATGCAGTAATCAAAGCAAAAGGTGGCTACTTTGAAGAACCTAGAATATAAGACATATTTTCAGTTGTTTCACACTTTTTTGTAAAGTGTATAGTCATGGACAAAAGTTTTGAGAATGACACAAATATTAATTTTTACAAAGTCTACTGCTTCACTTTTTCTAATGGCAATTTGCATATACTCCAGAATGTTATAAAGAGTGATCAGCTTAACAGCAATTACTTGCAAAGTCAATATTTGTCTATAAAATGAACTTTATCCCCAAAACACATTTCAACATCATTGCAGCCTTGCCTTAAAAGGACCAGCTAACCTCTTTTCAGTGATTGCTCCATTAACACAGGTGTTGATGAGGACATGGCTGGAGATCAATCTGTCATGATTAAGCAAGAATGACACCACTGGACACTTTAAAAGGAGGTTGGTGCTTGGCATCATTGTTTCTCTTCTGTTAACCATGGTTATCTCTAAAGAAACACGTGCAGTCATCATTGCAATGCACAAAAATGGCCTAACAGGGAAGAGTTATCGCAGCTAGAAAGATTGCACCTCAGTCAACAATCTATCGCATCATCAAGAACTTCAAGGAGAGAGGTTCCATTATTGCCAAAAAGGCTCCAGGGCGCCCAAGAAAGACCAGCAAGCGCCAGGATCGTCTCTTAAAAGTGTTTCAGCTGCGGGATCGGGCTACCAGCAGTGCAGAGCTTGCTCAGGAATGGCAGCAGGCAGGTATGAGTGCATCTGCACGCACTGTGAGGCGGAGACTCTTGGAGCAAGGCCTGGTCTCGAGGGCAGCAAAGAAGCCACTTCTCTCCAGAAAAAACATCATGGACAGACTGATATTCTGCAAAAGGTACAGGCAGTGGACTGCAGAGGACTGGGGTAAAGTTATTTTCTCTGATGAATCCCCTTTTCGATTGTTTGGGACATCAGGAAAACCCTCATTCGGAGAAGACAAGGTGAGCGCTACCACCAGTCTTGTCTCATGCCAACTGTAAGGCTGTGGTTCCATCGGTCCGGAACCACAGCGCTTTGGACGGAGCGGAAATTCCGCACCGCCAAAGCCCGCCCCCTTTTGTACGCGCGCTCATTCCGGATGTGTTCAGGACCCCTCCGGAACACATCCGGAATGATCGCAGGGCTGCATAGCCTGTTTTATTTCCCTTGCAGCGACGCAGCGTCGCCGCAACGGACTAGGACATGCTGCGGTCTGAAAAGACGCGCCGCATGTCCGGAAACGCAGGTCTTCCGCCTGCGTGTTTTACAGCATAGTGGAGACGGGATTTCTTGAAATCCCTCCACTATGCTGTAACATCTGGACGCTGCGTGTTTGACGCTGCGCCAACGCACAACGTCAAACACGCAGCAATTCCGGACTGTTTCCTGATAGTGGAAACATACCCTTAAGCATCCTGAAACCATTCATGTGTGGGGTTGCTTCTCAGCCAAGGGAATCGGCTCTCTCACAGTCTTGCCTAAAAACACAGCCATGAACACAAGAATGGTACCAGAATGTCCTCCAAGAGCAACTTCTCCCAACCCTCCAAGAGCAGTTTGGCGATCAACTGTCACGGGTGTGTCGCTGCGAAGATCGTCGCGATTGCACACCCTGACTTCTCACAGCTGAGTTTCTGGTGCTGGGTCTTTTTCGGCAGTGAGGGAGTTAATTCTTCCTCTCTCTGTGCTGGACTAGACCAGCCTCGCTCAGCTGCAATTAATGTTGTGATAATTGGTTTCCTTCAAATACCTGCCTGTCTGCTGGGGAAGTGTCGGTGAAAGCATTCATGCAGACCAGCAGAGCGGATCGTTGTATGGTGAAGGCTGAAGTTAAGAGTACCTGTGTGGTCTTTTTCCCCTCTTCGCTTTATCATTTATCTCCGTACCCGTTGGTGTCCCTCTGTTTCCTGTGGTGTGATTTTTGTATGCAAGGTGGATTTTTAGTTTACCCCTTGTACTGTCTCGTTCGTTTATTACTGTGTTTAGGCATATACCTACCAGTCCCCGGTGTGTGATCAGGGTCCTTCTCAGGACTGGATCACGGAGGTTCAGGGATCCTCAGGAGGTAGGGATTACGCTGGCGGCCTGGACCTCTGTACCATCAACAGTACCTCCAGGTAGAGGGATTAGTCAGGACCCCAGCTTAGGGTCAGCATAGACCCCAAACCTCCTGTATGCAGTAACAGCGTGACATTTTCACGACCAATAAAGATTTTCTCCAGTCACCATGGATCCAGTAGTCAGTCTAGCTCGGCAGTTGCAGAGTCTGTCCATGGAGCTGGCGGACGTTAAGTCCAAGGTTTTGTACCCCCGGAGCAGGCCGGACCTGAACCTAAAGTAGCTCTCCCTGACAGATTCACTGGGGGGCGGGACAAGTTTTTTGCTTTCCGGGAGGCATGTAAATTGTACTTTCGGCTGAGACCCCGGTCATCTGGGAGTGAGGAACAAAGGGTGGGGATTGTCATCTCGCTCCTACAAGGAGACCCCAATCCTGGGCGTTCGCTCTCCCCCGGGCTCCCCAGCTCTCCAGTCAGTGGATGGGTTTTTTACGGCTCTGGGTCTTGTGTATGATGACCCGGATTGGGTCTCCCTTGCTGAATCTAAGTTACGTAAGATCCAGCAGGGAGATCGTCCGGCGGAGGAATTTTGTTCGGAGTTCCGTAGGTGGGCCAGGACACCCAGTGGAATGACCGGCCTTAGGAGCCAGTTTTGTCAAGGTTTATTGACAAATTAAAGGATGTGCTGGCACAGTATGACCCTCCCACGTCACTGGAAGCCGCTATGGCCCTTGTTATTCGTATTGACAGACGTCTTCGGGAGAGGTGCGGGGTAATTTCGCCCCCTGTGATGACTCCACCTTCCTCAAGGGTCCTTATATGGAGCTTCCTCTGGTCAGTCAGAGGAGCCTATGCAATTAGGAGGGACATCATTCGGGGGAGGGGATCGGTGGGGCGCCACAAAATAGGAGGAGGTTGTTTCTTCTGTGTAAAAAAAGGGACATTTTATTAGGGGGTGTCCATCCCGTCCTTTGCAGAGTGAGAAGTCGCCGGAAAACTATTGATCCAGATTGTGTGGTGGACGGCAATCTGGGAGTAAGTATTTCGTCCTAAGTTCGTCTCAGTTTCTCGTACGGCGGAGGTGGTGGTGGGTGCAAGAACTGAGAGGATATCTGTTCTTCTGGATAGTGGTTCCGGGGCTAACCTGGGTGGATGCTCGCTTTGCCGGGTTCAAGGCATGCGATTGAGTGTGTTGACTAAACCCGTCCCCATATTCTCGATCGACGCCAGACCTCTCGGTCAGGGAAGTTTTTTGCAAGCAGTGCATAACATAGATCTTCAAGTGGGGGCGTTACATAAAGAACTGTTGTCTTGTTATGTGTTGGAGGGTCTTCCCACTCCTATAGTGCTGGGCCTTCCTTGGTTAACTAAGCACAACCCGGTTATTGATTGGCAATCCAGAGAGATAAGCCAATGGAGCGAATTCTGTAATAAAAACTGCATGAATACGGTTGTAACGGGTCTGGTAGGTGAACCACTGAGCTTTATTATACAAGACTTGTAAGAGAGCAGGTGGCGCCGGGGAATACGGACAGGAATACACGGGAAGTGACAAGGACAGTCTCTGGGTAGGCAGGTTGTCACGGCAAGTGACCAGGGCAGTCTCTGGGTAGGCAGGTTGTCACGGCAAGTGACCAGGGCAGTCTCTGGGTAGGCAGGTTGTCACGGCAAGTGACCAGGGCAGTCTCTGGGCAGGCAGGTTGTCACAGAAAGTGACCAGGGCAGTCTCTGGACAGGCAGGTTGTCACAGCAAGTGACCAGGACAGTTACTGAATATACAGGCTTATACGACCTGAGATGTTGGAGCCTCCTGGTAGGCTGCAGTCCGATGGCAGATGATCGCTCCCAAGTGAGCAGGCAAGAGTCTCTGGAGTAGCCGGGTGATCACTGCTGATGAAGTCCGAACCTTCGGATAGGGCTGCAGTCGGATGGCAGATGATCGCTCCCAAGTGAGCAGGCAAGAGTCTCTTGTAATAGCCGGGATCACTGCAGGTGATGTCCGAACCTCCGGGGGGACTGCAGTCAGATGGCAGACAGCAAGCAGACAGGTAACAGGCAGGCAACTGGAAACAGGAGCTGAGGGCTGAAGCAGAGTTATACAGTGCAACAACAACATTGCTCGGGCACCTCCATTAAGGAGGAAGCCCTTAATATAGGGTGGAGTCCTCCGGCATTGGCCGGAGACTAATTTGGAAAATGCGCGCGGCTCCTTAAGAGCGGAGGGAGGGCGCGGGGCGCGCGCCCTAAGTCCAGCAGCAGGAAGGAGCGCGCGGGCCCAGCAGGGCGGAATGAGGACGCGAGGATGCTGGGGGTGCTGAGGACGCTGAGGGCGCTGAGGACGCTGGGGGCGCTGAGGACGCAGAGCGCTGGTAAGGGGAACGGCGTCCCTGCCTGGCAGAGGGCCGGGACGCCGATGCTACAGTACTCCCCCCTCTAGGCCCCCCCCTCTTTAGGCCAGAAAGAAATTTAGCTAGGATGAGAGGGGCATGGATGTTCTCCGAGGCTCCCACGTTCTCTCCTCAGGACCAAACCCTTCCAATCCACCAAAAAATAAGTCTTTCTTCCTACCCTTTTTGTGGCCAGAATGTTCTCTACCTCAAATTCATCATCAGCAGACATGGAGCAGGAGGTGTACCTGTAGACTTGAAAAAAGAGTTAAGAACCACAGGTTTGAGGAGAGACACATGAAAAGAGTTAGGAATTTGCAAATTGGCGGGAGTTTCAGTTTATAGGACACTGGGTTGATCTGCCTGATGACCTCAAAAGGACGATAAACCGAGGACCTAACTTGTAGGAAGGAATTTTGAGCCGAACATATTTGGACGAAAGCCAGACTTTGTCCCCAGGACGGAATTGAGGAGGATCCAGACGTTTCTTGTCAGCATGTCTTTTCATGCGCTCGGATGACTGAATGAGTGCGGACGGGTACTCTCCCAGATGGAGGAGAATTCTCTAACCAGAGATTCCGCAGCTGGATTGTCCACAGAGATGGAAACGGGGACAGGAATCGAGGGTGCTGACGAAGACTATAAAAACGGGAGACTTGGTGGACGATTCGCTCTCGTGATTATTGTAAGAGAATTCGGCCCAAGGCAGGAGCTCCACCCAATCAGAATGATGAGCATTAACGAAGTGTCGGAGATAGTGGTCAGATTCTGATTTATTCGCTCAACTTGTCCATTGGATGTGGGTGGTAAGCGGAGGAGAAATCCAAGGTGACGTCTAGTAACTTACAAGTAGCTCTCCAGAAACGTGAAGTGAAACTGTACCCCGATCCGACACAATGTGACGAGGCAAACCATGGAGACGGAAGATGTGGGGATAAAGTCTTTAGCCAACTGGGTGCAGACGGAAGACTGGCAGAGAATGAAGTGAGCCATCTTGGAAAAAGCGGTCAGCGACCACCAAATGGACCGTACAACCGGCAGAGACGGGCAGATCCGTAATGAAGTCCATGGCTATATGTTGCAGGGAGCAGGGGTACAGGAAGCGGAAAGAAGACGGCCGGCAGGCAGGTGTCTCGGAACTTGTTGCGAGCACAGGAGACACAGGCAGAAACAAAGTCTATTACGTCTTTGTGCAGGGTAGGCCACAATAATGCCGGGTAATGAGTTGGAGGGTCTTTTTCTGACCAGCGTGGCCAGCGAGTTTAGACGAATGGACCCCAATGTAGAATTCTCTTCCGATCAGTCTCTGATACGAACGTTCTTACAGGAGGGAGACGGTTTAGACTCACGGGAGCCACCTGCATCACTCTGGCGGGATCGATTTATATGTTTAGGCTCATCTTCGAGATCCGACACCAGAGGACGGGACAAGGCATCCGCCTTGATGTTTTTGTCAGCGGGCGAAAATGCAAGAGAAATCAAAACGGGCAAAAAACAAGGACCACCGGCTTGGCGAGGGTTAAGTCTACTGAGCATGCTGAAGGTAAGACAGATTTTTGTGGTCCGTGTAGATGATTACGGATGAAGAGCCCCTCGAGTAGGTAACGCCACTCCTCCAATGCCAATTTAATGGCCATAATCTCGATCTCCTATGGAGTAGTTGCGCTCGGAGGAGGAGAAGAGTTTGGAGAAGAACCAGGAACCATCTTCCGGATGAAGATTTTTGAGTAAGTACCGCTCGGCTCCAGCAGAGGAAGCGTCCACCTCCAGGAAGAACTGCTTGTTGCCGTCGGGCGATGCAGCACTGGAGCGGAAGAGAAGGCTTGTTTCAAGGAAAGAAAGGCCTCCTCTGCTTCGGGCGTCCACTGTTTGGGGTTAGAATCCTTGCGGG
>JARQOD010000001.1:543604055-543736730 GCA_033576555.1 Oophaga sylvatica
ATGCAGCCTGGAGCGGAAGAGAAGGCTTGTTTCAAGGAAAGAAAGGCCTCCTCTGCTTTCGGCGTCCATG
Organism: Oophaga sylvatica; assembly: GCA_033576555.1. Classification (NCBI taxonomy): domain Eukaryota; kingdom Metazoa; phylum Chordata; class Amphibia; order Anura; family Dendrobatidae; genus Oophaga; species Oophaga sylvatica. Next base: position 543,604,126 of record JARQOD010000001.1, read on the forward strand.
TTTGGGGTTAGCATCCTTGCGGGTGAGCGCTGAGATTGGAGCAGTCCTTGAAGAGAAATGCGGTATGAAGAGACGGTAATAGTTAGCGAATCCCAGGAACCGCTGAATGGCCTTCAACCCCTCTGGTCGGGGCCACTTCTCGATGGCAGACAGTTTCTCCGGATCCATTCGTAGCCTGTCTGAGAGATAATGTAGCCCAGAAACGGAAGCGAGGTCTGCTCAAAGAGGCACTTCTATATTTGGCGAAGAGGTGATTCTGCCTGAGCCTGAGCAGAACCTGACGAACATCCCTCCGGTGAGGACTGGAGATCCGGAGAGAAGACCAAGATGTCGTCAAGGTACACCCACAACGCAGGAGTAGAGGAGGTCCCGGAAGATGTCATTGACCAACTCCTGAAAGACTGCTGGAGCATTACAGAGACCAAAAGGGCATAACCAGATACTTATAGTGGCCATCCCGGGTGTTGAATGCCGTCTTCCTTCATCTCCTCGACGGATACGAACCAGGTTGTATGCTCCACGAAGATCCAGTTTAGTGAAGACTCTAGCCCCTCTAAGACGATCAAACAACTCCGGAATGAGCGGAAGAGGGTACCTTTTCTTCACTGTGATCAAATTTAGGCCTCTGTAGTCAATACAGGGACGGAAGATCCGTCTTTCTTTTTTACAAAAAAGAAACCTGCTCCCGCGGGGGAGGTAGATTTACGGATGAATCCTTTCGCTAAATTCTCCTCGATATATTCTGACATCGACCTGGTCTCTGCAGTGGACAATGGGTAAATACGCCCACGGGGAGGCGTAGTACCCGGGTAGCAGGTCGATCGGGCAATCATATGGTCTATCGGGGTAATGTCTCTGCTCCCTTTTTTTATTAAAGACATCCGCGAATGACCAATATGGAATCGGAGTCCAGGTAGATTAGCAGTGTAGGAAAGAACGGACGGATGGACAGGCACCAGACACGTTTTATGAAGTCCAGTCCCCAGCGAAGAATCTCTCCATTCTGCAGTCGAGCACGGGTGCATGTTTTTGGAGCCAAGGCAGACCTAGTAAAAAGCATGAGAGAGTCCAGGTAAAACATGAAACGAGATGCTCTCAGATGCAACAATTCCCCCTGCAGGGTTATGGCTTCGGTGATAATTGGATGGACGAGGTAGGAGACCCCCATCCACAGCAGCAACAGATACTGGTTCAACCAGAGGTTTGGTGGGAATGCGATACTTCTCTACTGAGCCCTACAAGATTCCCAGCTGCTCCAGATCAAGTTGGGCCAGTTCGAAGTAACGGTTCTTACCGATGAGAATAGAGACAGACAGCAGCAGAGATGAAGAGGATTTATTCTGGTTCTAGGTGGACCTCTCCCGAGCGAACTAGACACAGGCGTTTTCCCGACCTCTCCGGACAGGTACGGATCCAGTGCTCCTTACTGCCACAGTGAAGCAACTCCTCTCGGCACGGCGTGAGTCCTGACGGGCTTTGACCATCTTGGTCTGGTCGCCTGATAGGCTCAGCATGTGCATCTGGGGAGAAACGGAAGGGGTTATAGGTCTCTGAAACGAGGGTGCAAGACGAGGAAACCCTCTCTCACGGGTGACCTCTTTTGGCACGTTCCTGGAACCGTAGATCAATTTGATTGGCAAGATTTATTAAATCATCAAGGGAGGTTGGAATGTCCCGACGGCAAGTTCATCTTTAATACGGCCGGACAGACCCTCCCAGAAGACCGAAATCAGGGCGTTTATTGTCCCAAGCCAACTCGAGGCTAGAGTAACGGAACCGTATGGCATATTGACCAACGGTGAGACTCTTCCTGAACGGAGACGCAACAGAGATGATGCAGAGGAGGTCTTCCGTCCAGGTTCGTCGAATACCTTCCGGAAGGCCGAGAGAAAGCAGGCAGGTCAGATACCAGAGGATCTTCTCTCTCCCAGAGAGGATTAAGCCAGGCCAGAGCCTCTCCGTGAGATGGGACATGATGAAGGCAATTTTGGCCCGGTCAGAGTTAAAACTAGTGTGCCAGGAGTTCGAAATGCAGGGTGCACTGGTTAATGAAACCACGAGCCAGAACAGGGTCACCTCCAAACTTAGGAGAGCTGAAAGACGAGGTCCGGGAATGGAAATCACGGAATTGGGAAGCAGCGAGACTGCCGGATTGTGAGTCATGGCTCCAGCGGTTAGTTGCTGGTGATGGATTCAAAGTGTCCAAGCGGGAATTGACGTTCCGCAGGTGACCCAGGATTGCCTCCTGTTGCGACCTCTGGCGAGATAGTTCATGACACAATTCCGGGAGTGAAGGGGTTTGGGTGCCACCGGGTTCCATGGCCCGAGCAAACTGTAACGGGTCTGGTAGGTGAAACCACTGAGCTTTATTATACAAGACAGTATACTTGTAAGAGAGCAGGTGGCGCCCGGGAATACGGACAGGAATACACGGGAAGTAACAAGGACAGTCTCTGGGTAGGCAGGTTGTCACGGCAAGTGACCAGGGCAGTCTCTGGGTAGGCAGGTTGTCACGGCAAGTGACCAGGGCAGTCTCTGGGTAGGCAGGTTGTCACGGCAAGTGACCAGGGCAGTCTCTGGGCAGGCAGGTTGTCACAGAAAGTGACCAGGGCAGTCTCTGGACAGGCAGGTTGTCACAGCAAGTGACCAGGACAGTTACTGAATATACAGGCTTATACGACCTGAGATGTTGGAGCCTCCTGGTAGGCTGCAGTCCGATGGCAGATGATCGCTCCAAGCGAGCAGGCAGGAGTCTCTGGAGTAGCCGGTGATCACTGCTGGAGATGTCCGAACCTTCGGATAAAGCTGCAGTCGGATGGCAGATGATCGCTCCCAAGTGAGCAGGCAAGAGTCTCTGGAGTAGCCGGTGATCACTGCTGATGAAGTCCGAACCTTCGGATAGGGCTGCAGTCGGATGGCAGATGATCGCTCCCAAGTGAGCAGGCAAGAGTCTCTTGTAATAGCCGGGGATCACTGCAGGTGATGTCCGAACCTCCGGGGAGGACTGCAGTCAGATGGCAGACAGCAAGCAGACAGGTAACAGGCAGGCAACTGGAAACAGGAGCTGAGGGCTGAAGCAGAGTTATACAGTGCAACAACAACATTGCTCGGGCACCTCCATTAAGGAGGAAGCCCTTAATATAGGGTGGAGTCCTCCGGCATTGGCCGGAGACTAATTTGGAAAATGCGCGCGGCTCCTTTAAGAGCGGGGGAGGGCGCGGCGCGCGCCCTAAGTCCAGCAGCAGGGAAGGAGCGCGTGGGCCCAGCAGGGCGGAATGAGGATGCCGAGGATGCTGGGGGTGCTGAGGACGCTGAGAGCGCTGAGGACGCTGGGGGCGCTGAGGACGCAGAGCGCTGGTAAGGGGAACGGCGTCCCTGCCTGGCAGAGGGCCGGGACGCCGATGCTACAATGGTCATTGGGGCGGTCGCTCCTAGGGCCTTACCTCCATTTCTGGTGGACTTTGAGGATGTATTCTCGGAGAAAGGGTGTCAAGAACTACCTCCTCATCGCGAGTATGATTGTTCTGTTACCTGCTCCCTGGGGCCAAGTTACCGAAATCTAGGTTGTATAACCTTTCTGGTCCTGAGAGACAGGCCATGAAGGATTATATTTCAGAGAGTCTGGCTAAGGGGCATATTAGACCTTCATCTTCCCCGGTGGCCGCGGGGTTCTTCTTTGTGAAGAAAAAAGATGGAGGCCTACGCCCTTGCCTGGATTTTCCGTGAGCTTAATCGGATTACGGTCCGAGATCCGTATCCGCTCCCACTTATTCCCGATCTCTTCAATCAGATCGTGGGTGCCAAATGGTTCTCTAAGTTGGATCTCAGGGGGGCGTACAATCTGATTAGATGAAGGAGGGGGATGAGTGGAAGACGGCGTTTAAACACTCCGGAGGGGCATTATGAGAACCTTGTCATGCCATTTGGTCTGAGTATTGCCCCGGCGGTGTTTCAACACTTTGTAAATGACATCTTTCGTCACCTAATGGGACAGTTTGTTGGTCATATATCTGGATGATATCTTAATTTACTCGCCGGATCTTGTGTCTCATTAGGAGCATGTTAGGCAGGTGTTACAGATCTTGCGGGATAATAAACTGTACGCCAAATGGGAGAAGTGTGTGTTCGCCGTACAGGAACTTCAGTTTCTAGGGTTCCTGGTGTCAGCATCCGGTTTTCGTATGGACCCTGGGAAAGTGCGGGCAGTTCTTGAGTGGGATCTGCCAGAGGATCTTAAGGCATTACAACGTTTCCTGGGGTTTGCTAACTACTACCGGAAGTTCATTCGTAATTTTTCGTCCATAGTTAAACCTCTCACAGACATGACTAAAAAAGGGACGGATTTTTCAAAGTGGTCTGACAAGGCTTGTCAAGCGTTTTCCTCTTTGAAAAAATGTTTTGCTTCAGCACCCATACTTATTCAACCTGATGCGTCACAGCCGTTCATTGTTGAGGTGGACGCTTCCGAGGTAGGGGTGGGAGCAGTATTGTCACAAGGTTCGTCCCCTGGTAAATGGCATCCGTGCGCCTTCTTCTCTAAAAAATTGTCGTCCGCTGAGAGGAATTATGATGTCGGCAATAGGGAACTCTTGGCCATTAAGTTGGCTTTTGAGGAGTGGCGTCATTTTTTGGAGGGGGCAGTCCACCCGGTCACCGTCATTACTGATCACAAAACCTGCTATATTTAGAGTCCGCTAAACGTCTGAATCCCAGACAAGCTAGGTGGTCGTTGTTTTTTACCAGGTTTAATTTTGTCGTCACATATCGTCCTGGGTCAAAAAATGTTAAGGTGGATGCCTTATCTCGCTGTTTCCCAGGGGCTGGGAATACGGAGGACCCGGTTCCGGTCCTTCAGGAGGGGTGTGGTGGTGTCGGCAGTATGCTCTGAGCTTGAGGAGGAGGTATTGGAGGCTCAGGGGGACGCCCCTGTAGGACCTCCAGGGAGACTGTTTGTTCCAAATCAGTTGCGACAAAAGGTGATCGAGGCACACCATAATTCTGCTTTGGCAGGACACCCAGGGAGTAAAGCAACTGAGGATCTCTCTCGCGCCGGTTTTGGTGGCCTAACTTACATAGGGAGGTGGTAACTTTTGTCACGTCCTGTGAGGTTTGTGCGCGCTCTAAGACCCCACATACCCATCCGTCGGGACCCTCTTACCTTTGAAGATCCCGGAGCGTCCGTGGACTCATCTGTCTATGGACTTCATTACGGACCTCCCGCCATCTTCGGGTAAAACAGTCATACTCGTTGTAGTGGACAGGTTCAGCAAGATGGCACATTTTATCGCTCTTCCTGCTCTTCCTAATGCTAAAACTCTTGCGCAGGTGTTTATTGGGGAGATTGTAAGGCTTCACGGGGTACCTCCGATGTGGTGTCGGATCGGGGGTCTCAGTTTGTGTCCAAATTCTGGAGAGCATTTTGTACACGGCGGGGGATGCAGTTGTCATTTTCATCGGCTTTTCACCCGCAGACCAATGGTCATACAGAGCGTCTGAACCAGAGCTTGGAGACATATCTCCGGTGTTTTGTGTCAGAGAACCAGGAGGACTGGGCTTCTTTCTTGCCTCTGGCGGAATTTACTCTAAATAATAGGCGGAGCGAGTCACTGGTAAGTCCCCGTTTTTTGGGGCATATGGTTTTCACCCCCAGTTTTGTACTTTCAATAGGGGGGGCTCTTCTGGGGTTCCTGAGGAGGCACGATTTTCGTCGTCACTTGCTTCAGTGTGGAGAGAATAATCTGAGTACTATGGGGGACCGATACAAACGTATGGCTGATAGGAGGAGAGTGTCTGGTCCGGACCTAAGTGTGAACGATCTGGTATGGTTGTCTACCAAAAATATAAAACTTAAGGTTCCCTCCTTGAAACTGGGTCCCAGATTCATCGGGCCATACAAGATCAGTGCTATAATTAATCCGGTTGCATTCCGTCTTGACCTCCCTCCTACATTTAAAATTCATAATGTGTTCCACAGATCGTTGTTTAAGAGGTATGTGGTGCCAGTGATACCTTCACCTTTACCTCCTCCTCCTGTGGTGGTCAATGGTAACTTGGAGTTCCAGGTGTCGAGAGTCATCGATTCACGTCTGAATCGCCGGTCCCTTCAGTACCTTGTTCATTGGAGGGGGTATGGTCCTGAGGAGAGGACGTGGGTTTCTGCGTCGGATATTAACGCAGACCGATTGGTTTGGGCCTTCCATACTACTCACCCAGATAAACCCGGCCCTGAGGGTCCGGAGGCCCCTCGTAGAAGGGGGGTACTGTCACGGGTGTGTCGCTGCGAAGATCGTCGCGATTGCACACCCTGACTTCTCACAGCTGAGTTTCTGGTGCTGGGTCTTTTTTGGCAGTGAGGGAGTTAATTCTTCCTCTCTCTGTGCTGGACTAGACCAGCCTCGCTCAGCTGCAATTAATGTTGTGATAATTGGTTTCCTTCAAATACCTGCCTGTCTGCTGGGGAAGTGTCGGTGAAAGCATTCATGCAGACCAGCAGAGCGGATCGTTGTATGGTGAAGGCTGAAGTTAAGAGTACCTGTGTGGTCTTTTTCCCCTCCTCGCTTTATCATTTATCTCCGTACCCGTTGGTGTCCCCTCTGTTTCCTGTGGTGTGATTTTTGTATGCAAGGTGGATTTTAGTTTACCCCTTGTACTGTCTCGTTCGTTTATTACTGTGTTTAGGCATATACCTACCAGTCCCCGGTGTGTGATCAGGGTCCTTCTCAGGACTGGATCACGGAGGTTCAGGGATCCTCAGGAGGTAGGGATTACGCTGGCGGCCTGGACCTCTGTACCATCAACAGTACCTCCAGGTAGAGGGATTAGTCAGGACCCCAGCTTAGGGTCAGCATAGACCCCAAACCTCCTGTATGCAGTAACAGCGTGACATCAACAATGCCTTTTCCAGCATGATGGAGCACCTTGCCATAAAGCAAAGGTGATAACTAAAGGGCTCAGGGAACAAAACATAGAGATTTTGGGTCCATGGCCTGGAAACTCCCCAGATCTTAATCCCATTGAGAACTTGTGGTCAATCATCAATGTGATCCCGGCCTTATAAATGGGGTTGGGACCATCAGTTGTGTTGTGCAGAAGTCTGGTGGATACACAGCTGATAGTCCTACTGAATAGACTGTTAGAATTTGTATTATGGCAAGAAAAAAGCAGCTAAGTAAAGAAAAATGAGTGGCCAGCATTAGAAATGAAGGTCAGTCAGTCCACAGAATTGGGAAAACTTTGAAAGTGTCCCCAAGTGCAGCTGCAAAAACCATCAAGCGCTACAAAGAAACTTGCTTACATGAGGAGCGCCCCAGGAAAGGAAGACCAAGAGTCACCTCTGCTTCTGAGGATAAGTTTATCCGAGTCACCAGCCTCAGAAATCGCTGGTTAACAGCAGCTCAGATTAGAGACCAGGTCAATGCCACACAGAGTTCTAGCAGCAGACACATCTCTACAACAACTGTTAGGCCGGGGTCACACACAACGTCTAAAAAAAAAATCGGACCGTTGGGGGCGGAGCCTGACAGCCAATGTGAGCGGTCGCGTCTCTGAGTGCTCTCTCGCCAGTGCATAAGATATCCCGGGATCCGCCGTCGCCATCGCCAGCCTCAGCTGACCGAATGTTGGGGGAAAGACTGCAGACCGCCGGGAACGCAGGAGAGACCGGAGGTGAGTCGCAATGACTCGCAGAAGACAGAAAGACCTGGGCTGGGCGGACGGTGGCAGCTCCCAAGATGGCGCCGATAAGAAGGAGGAAGCGGCCAGGCTTAACGCTGAGTGTCAGCGTCGCATGAGCGCTGCAGCGAAACTAGAAAGGTTTGCCCGCAAGGTAGAGTGTGTGAAGCAGCAAGAGTCAGAGGGAGAGGAGGATGGGGATGAAGGGATGGAGCTACAGGAGGAGATGGAAGGAGGAAAATCCCCAGAGAACAGCACCCCTGAGGGGGAGAAAATGGCAGTGGCAGCAAAGGAGGAGGGGGAGATACAGGAGAATCCCACCATTAAAGATGTGTTTACAGTAGTATCTTTCTGTAAACAGGCACTAACTACTCTAACTCGGCAAGTTCTGGGAGTACAGTCCGAAGTAGCTATTATAAAAAAGGACATACAGTACAGTATGTTTTTATCACAGACAGAAATATAATAATTGCAACCATATGAGTAACAAAAGCCTATATTGACAGTTAGAATGAGTTAATGCAGCAAGTCAATATTTGCAGTGTTGACCCTTCTTCTTCAGGACCTCTGCAATTCTCCCTGGCATGCTCTCAATCAACTTCTGGACCAAATCCTGACTGATAGCAGTCCATTCTTGCACAATCAATGCTTTCATTTTGTCAGAATTTTTAGGTTTTTGCTTGTCCACCCGTCTCTTGATGATTGACCACAAGTTCTCAATGGGATTAAGATCTGGGGAGTTTCCAGGCCATGGACCCAAAATCTCTATGTTTTGTTCCCTGAGCCATTTAGTTATCACCTCTGCTTTATGGCAAGGTGCTCCATCATGCTGGAAAAGGCATTGTTGCTCTTGGAGGGTTGGGAGAAGTTGCTCCTGGAGGACATTCTGGTACCATTCTTTATTCATGGCTGTGTTTTTAGGCAAGACTGTGAGAGAGCCGATTCCCTTGGCTGAGAAGCAACCCCACACATGAATGGTTTCAGGATGCTTAACAGTTGGCATGAGACAAGACTGGTGGTAGCGCTCACCTTGTCTTCTCCGAATGAGGCGTTTTCCTGATGTCCCAAACAATCGAAAAGGGGATTCATCAGAGAAAATAACTTTACCCCAGTCCTCAGCAGTCCACTGCCTGTACCTTTTGCAGAATATCAGTCTGTCTATGATGTTTTTTCTGGAGAGAAGTGGCTTCTTTGCTGCCCTCCTTGAGACCAGGCCTTGCTCCAAGAGTCTCCGCCTCACAGTGCGTGCAGATGCACTCATACCTGCCTGCTGCCATTCCTGAGCAAGCTCTGCACTGCTGGTAGCCCGATCCCGCAGCTGAAACACTTTTAAGAGACGGTCCTGGCGCTTGCTGGTCTTTCTTGGGCGCCCTGGAGCCTTTTTGGCAACAATGGAACCTCTCTCCTTGAAGTTCTTGATGATGCGATAGATTATTGACTGAGGTGCAATCTTTCAAGCTGCGATACTCTTCCCTGTTAGGCCATTTTTGTACATTACAATGATGACTGCATGTGTTTCTTTATAGATAACCTTGGTTAACAGAAGAGAAACAATGATGCCAAGCACCAGCCTCCTTTTAAAGTGTCCAGTGGTGTCATTCTTACTTAATCATGACAGATTGATCTCCAGCCATGTCCTTATCAACACCCACACCTGTGTTAATGGAGCAATCACTGAAAAGAGGTTAGCTGGTCCTTTTAAGGCAGGGCTGCAATGATGTTGAAATGTGTTTTGGGGGATAAAGTTCATTTTCTAGACAAATATTGACTTTGCAAGTAATTGCTGTTAAGCTGATCACTCTTTATAACATTCTGGAGTGTATGCAAATTGCCATTAGAAAAAGTGAAGCAGTAGACTTTGTAAAAATTAATATTTGTGTCATTCTCAAAACTTTTGGCCATGACTGTAGTTCTATGCAGCCGCTCGCTCCACTCCCGAGTGCCGGCGCCAGAGCTGGGATTTCACATGCGAGTGTCGGACGACTTCGTCGCATGTGTGATCCCGGCCTTAGGCCAGAAATCCCACCATTTCCGGTGACTACCTCTTGAAGCTCATCAAGAGAATGCCAAGAGTGTGCAAAGCAGTCATCAAAGCAAAAGGTGGCAACTTTGAAGAACCTAGAATATAAGCCATAATTTCAGTTGTTACACACTTTTTTGTTAAGTCTATAATTCCACGTGTTAATTCATAGTTTTGATGCCTTCAGTGTAAATGTACAATTTTCATAGTCATGAAAATACAGAAAAATCTTTAAATGAGGTGTGCCCAAACTTTTGGTCTGTACTGTGTATGTGTATATGTATGTATATTTATATATATATATACACACCTATACTATGTGTATACATGTATTCTATTTTAACCTGTCAGTGTGATTTTACAGTATAGCTCACTGAATTGCTGGCTTTTCTAAAGGACACCGGTGCGTATTTCTCGCAAGTCACACTCATTGTCCGTGTGGTGTCCGTTTTTTTCTCGCACCCATAGACTTGCATTGGCGAGACTCGGCTGATATACTGTGCAAATAGCAGCATGCTGCGATTTCTCTTGCACGTATAATACGGCCGAGAAAAAAATCGGATGATGGGAGCTTCCCCATAGACTAACATTGGTTCGATTTCTTTTCTCGCATAGCTCTCATCCGTATTTCTCGCTAGTGTGACTCCGGCCTAATAGAACACATTTTTCTTCTCTTGCAGGTCAGATTGGGGGCTTATCTTCAACATTATAGAAAGCCCTGAAAGGCAGTGGCTGTAACTCGTATCGGCCAAACCTTGTGACAGGTTCGCTTTAAAAGTTGGGAGATATGGCATTGTGTGACTGCTTCTGTGCCCCGTGACCCCACTGACAGTTTGTTTTGAAAGAAAAAACTAAAAAAACACAGCTTGATGCGAGTGGCTCCCAAATTCGGATCACACACACCCGTACAAGTCTATGGGTGCGTATGACACATCGGACTACAGTCTGATCTAAGCAGACACAGAGAAAGGAAAAGATGGAGAAATTAAGTTCTCCGTCTACTCCGCACCTGTGATACCATTATCTCATGTGAGAGAATCAGATCACAGTAAACTGACAATGATCAGACTTGGATCACAGTGTGACCAATGTCATTACTATAATCCATCCGATTCTCTGGCATTCAGCAATCGTGTGAATGAGCACTTAATGTTATCACCACATAAATAAAAAATTAAAGGGGTTGTCCCCCTACTAAAAATGGCCAGTCCTGCACCAGGGTTATTTGGTCAAGAAGATCTGATTTATATAGGGACTGATTGTCCAGCACTTATAGAAATCAGATATTCTTGGCCAAATAAGCTCGTGGTGCAAAACTGGCTGGAGGACTGGGAGAAAATGTAATTCTCATAAGCCCCAAAGGTCAGCCATCAGCCAGTTCTGGACCAGAGGAGGGAAACATTAATACTTAAACGGAATGTCCATTACTTTAACACTGATGACCTATCCATAGGATAGGTCATCATGTCTGATCGGTGTTGGTGCGACACCTGGCACTACTGCAGGTCAGCTGTTCTCAGTGCCAAACGGAACTGCTCAGTTACGTAACTGCACGGCACAGCTCAATCCATTGTATAGTGGCCACAACCGGGTTCTGCACATCCACCCGTTTATTTGAATAGGTGACGAATGTGCATTACCCACCACTATACAGAAGGTGGAACTGTGCCGTAACTGAGCAATTCCCACTGGCACTGAGTACAGCTGATCTGCGGTGGCACCAGGTGTCGCACCCACACGGATCAGACCTTGATCACCTATCCTACAGATAGATCAATGTTAAAGTAGTGGACACCTTTTAAATTTGTCCTGGGTTGAGATAGACACTAACTTACCTAGTGACCCAGATTGCTGCAGATTGGGGCAAAACTGACAACACACAATGGCTGGCTGCTGGTCTGGAGCTAATTAGGTTACTGCCAGGGGTGTCCATACAAATCATGGGGGCCCAGAGCAAAAGTCATAATAGCCCTGCACGTAATATGATGGCCTCAAAAAAGGTCCAGCACAAAGTGTAATGGCCCCACATATAGTCCTGTGCATAATATAATGGCCCCACATACAGTACTGCACACAATATAACGGCCGCACATATAGCCCTGCACATATAATGGTATCACATTGTCCTGCACATATACATGTGGTCAAAATTGTTCAATGACAGAAAAACCCACAATGGTCACAGAAAAAACTTGAATCTGACAAAAGTAATAATAAATCAAAAATCTATGAAAATGAATAAATGGAAGTCAGACATTGCTTTTCAACCACGCTTCCACAGATTTAACCCCTTCACCCCCAAGGGTGGTTTGCACGTTAATGACCGGGCCAATTTTTACAATTCTGACCAATGTCTCTTTATGAGGTTATAACTCTGGAATGTTTCAACGGATCTTCGCGATTCTGAGACTGTTTTCTCGTGACAGATTGTACTCCATGATAGTGGTAAAATTTCTTCGATATAACTTGCGGTTATTTTTGAAAAAATGCAAATATGGCAAAAATTTTGAAAATTTGCAATTTTCAAAATTTGAATTTTTATTCCCTTAAAACAGAGAAATTTGTCACACAAAATAGTTAATAAATAATATTTCCCACATGTCTACTTTACATCAGCACAATTTTGGAACCAAAATATTTTTTTGTTAGGAAATTATAAGGGTTAAAAGTTGACCAGCGATTTCTAATTTTTACAACAAAATTTACAAAGCCATTTTTTTTAGGGACCACCTCATATTTGAAGTCACTTTGAGGGGTCTATATAGCAGAAAATACCCAAAAGTGACACCATTCTAAAAACTGCACCCCTCAAGGTACTCAAAACCACATTCAAGAATTTTATTAACCCTTCAGGTGCTTCACAGGAGCTGAAGCAACGTGGAAGGAAAAAATGAATATTTAACTTTTTAGCCACAAAAATGATATTTACAAACTTTTTTTTTATGTTCACAAGGGTAAAAGGAGAAAATGGACAGATAAAGTTGTTGTGCAATTTCTCCTGAGTACGCCAATACCCAATATGTGGGGGAAAACCACTGTTTGGGCGCACGGCAGAGCTCATAAGGGAAGGAGCGCCGTTTGACTTTTTCAAACTAAAATTTGCTGGAATTGAGATTGGACGCCATGTCGCGTTTGGAGAGCCCCTGATGCGCCTAAACAGTGGAAACCCCCACAAGTGACACCATTTTGGAAACTAGACCCCCTAAGGAACTTATCTAGATCTGTTGTGAGCACTTTGAACCCCAAAGTATTTCACAAAAGTTTATAATGCCTGGGTGTGAAAAAAAACAAAACAATTTTCCACAAAAATTATTTTTTTGTCCTAAATTTTTGATTTTTCCCAAGGAAATTGGACCCCAAAAGTTGTCCAATTTGTCCTGAGTACGCTGATACCCCATATGTGGGGGGGGAACTGTTTGGGCGGCGCACGGCAGGGCTTGGAAAGAAAGTAGTAACGTTTTGCAATGCAGACGTTGATGGGGGTCATGTTCCATTTGCAGTGCCCCAGATAAGCCTAAACAGTGGAAACCCCCCACAAGTGACACCATTTTGGAAACTAGACCCCCTAAGGAACTTATCTAGATCTTTGGTGAGCACTTTGAACCCCCAAGTGCTTCACACAAGTTTATAATGCCCGTGCATGAAAATAAAAAATCCTATTTCTTTCCCACAAAAATTATCTTTTAGTCACTAATTTTTTATTTTCCCAAGGGTAACAGGAGAAATTGGACCACAAAAATTGTTTTCCAATTTGTCCTGAGTACGCTGATACCCCATATGTGGGGGGGAACCACAGTTTGGGCGCACGGCAGAGCTCGGTATGGAAGGAGCACCATTTGACTTTTTCCAACCAAAATTGACTGGAATTGAGATTGGACGCCATGTTGCATTTGGAGAGCCACTGATGTGCCTAAACAGTGGAAACCCCCCACAAGTGACCCCATTTGGGAAACTATACCCCCTAAGGAACTTATCTAGATCTTTGGTGAGCAATTTGAACCCCAAGTGCTTCACACAAGTTTATAACGTAGAGCCGTAAAATTAAAAATCATATTTTTTCCACAAAAATGATCTTTTCACCCCAATTTTTATTTTCCCAAGGGTAACAAGACCCCAAAAGTTATTGTGCAATTTGTTCTGAGTACGCTGATACCCCATATGTGGGGGTAAACCACTGTTTGGGTGCATGGCAGAGTTTGGAAGGGATGGAGCGCCGTTTGACTTTTTCAACGCAGAATTGGCTGGATGCCATGTCGTGTTTGGAGAGCTCCTGATCTGCCTAAACAGTGGAAACCCCTGACAAATGACACCATTTTGGAAACTAGACCCCTCAAGGAACTTATCTAGATGTGTGGTGAGCACTTTGAACCCCGAAGTGCTTCACAGAAGTTTATAACGTACAGCCGCAAAATAAAAAATCTTTTTTTTTTTTTTTTTTACTGAAATGATTTTTTCGCCCCCAATATTTTATTTTCACAAGGATAACAGGAGAAATTGGACCCCAAAAGTTGTTGTCCAATTTGTGCTGAGAACGCTTATACCCAATATGTGGGAGAAAACTACTGTATGGTCACACGTTAGGGCTCGGAAGGGAAGTAGTGACGTTTTGGATTGCAGACTGTGATGGAATGGTTTGGGGGCGTCATGTCGCATTTGGAGAGCCCCTGATGCTCCTAAACAGTGGAAACCCCCAGAAGTGACCCCATTTTGGAAAATAGACCCCACAAGGAACTTATCTAGATGTATGGTGAGCACTTTGAACCCCAAAGTGCTTCACAGAAGTTTATAATGTACAGCATAAAAATAAATAATCCTTTTTTTTTTTGCAAAAATGATTTTTTCTCCCCCAATATTTTATTTTCACAAGGATAACAGGAGAAATTGGACCCCAAAAGTTGTTGTCCAATTTGTTCTGAGTACGCTTATACCCAATATGTGGAGAAAACTACTGTATGGTCACACGTTGGGGCTCGGAAGGGAAGTAGTGACGTTTTGGATTGCAGACTTTGATGGAATGGTTTGGGGGCTTCATGTCGCATTTGGAGAGCCCCTGATGCGCCTAAACAGTGGAAACCCCCCACAAGTGACCCCATTTTGGAAAATAGACCCCACAAGGAACTTATCTAGATGTGTGGAGAGCACTTTGAACCCCGAAGTGCTTCACGAAGTTTATAATGTACAGCCGTAAAAATAAAAAATCCTTTTTTTTTTTTTTACAAAAATGATTTTTTTTCGCCCCCAATATTTTATTTTCACAAGGATAACAGGAGAAATTGGACCCCAAAAGTTGTTGTCAATTTGTGCTGAGTACACTTATACCCAATATGTGGAGAAAAACTACTGTATGGTCACACGTTGAGGCTCGGAAGGGAAGTAGTGACGTTTTGGATTGCAGACTTTGATGGAATGGTTTGGGGGTGTCATGTCGCATTTGGAGAGTCCCTGATGCGCCTAAACAGTGGTAACCCCCACAAGTGACCCCATTTTGGAAAATAGACCCCACAAGGAACTTATCTAGATGTGTGGTGAGCACTTTGAACCCCAAAGTGCTTCACAGAAGTTTATAATGTACAGCCGTAAAAATAAAAAATCCTTTTTTTTTTACAAAAATGATTTTTTTTCGCCCCCAATATTTTATTTTCACAAGAATAACAGGAGAAATTGGACCCCAATTTTTACACTTTTTATTTTTATTTTTTTAACTTTTATACTTTGTCCAGGGTGGGACATCACTATGTAGGTTGAGATCGCTGGTGTGACAGTGTGCACAGCACTCTGTCACACCAGCGATCGCTCTGGCAGTGCTGCAGGCTTCTCAGTGCCTGCTCTCAGCAGGCACTGAGTAAGCCGCCTCCCTGCAGGACCCGGCGGCCATCTTGGATCCGGGTCCTTGGAGGGAGGAAGGCCTCAGAACAGCGCGATCACATCGCGCTGTTCTGAGGGTCTCAGGGGAGCGTGCAGGGAGCCCCCTCCCTGCGCGATGCTCCCCTGTGCCCCTGGTACACCGCGATCATGTTTGATCGCGGTGTGCCAGGGCTAATTGTCACGCTGTCTAATGATATGTATACAATGTCAGTAAACTATTAATACAGGAACAACACTCTATACAACAACTAGTATAGCAACATCAGCATGTAAGTATAGAATAGATTTACCTGACACGATATCTGCCGAACTCAGGGTTAATCTTGAGGACTTGATGAGCTGAAACAGGAAAGAGGTGGACCGGGATCTAACCTGACCCTAAACTGGGGTCCTAACTAATCCCTCACCTTGGAGGTACTGATAATGGTTCAGAGGTCCAAGTCTCCAACCTAACCCTGTCTCCTATCAGACCCTGAACCTGTAATAAGTCCTAAGAAGGATCCTGACTACCACCAAAGGGATATGGGCTGATCTCAGCTAAATACACAGATTAGACATATAAGACAGACAGGATAACACTCGCTTGCATACACACTCAAACACCAAAGGAACATAAATGGTCTGGGAAATAAACTCTAACCAAGTGAGCTTAGAACAACTAAGGAGCTCACAACTAAAGTCTATACAGATTCATTCCTATCTGTGGTCTGCATGAAGGTTTCAACTGGCAACTCCCCAAGCAGACAACCAGGAATTTAAAGGAAACCAATCAACAAATAATCAATTGCAGCCGGGAGAAACTGCACCCAGTCCCAGCACCGAGCACAGACAGAATTAACTCCCTAGCTGCCAAACACAAAGAAACAGCAGATCAGCTGTGAGAAGTCAAAATGTGCAACCGCGACGATCTTCGTGGCAATGCACACATGACAGTACCCCCCCTTCTACGAGGGCCTCCGGACCCTCAGGGCCAGGCCTGCCCGGGTGAGTTCTGTGGAAGGTCCGAACCAAACGATCTGCGTTAACATCAGACGCAGGGACCCACGTCCTCTCCTCTGGACCATAACCCCTTCCAATGCACCAAGTACTGAGGGACCGGCAATTCAGACGTGAGTCAATGATCTTTGATACTTGAAATTCCAAGTTACCATTGACCAACACAGGAGGAGGAGGTAGAGGTGACGGTATGACTGGTGCCACATACCTTTTAAGTAATGACTTGTGGAACACATTATGAATTTTAAACGTAGGAGGGAGGTCCAGACGAAATGCCACAGATTAATTATGGAACTGATCCTGTACGGCCCGATGAATCTGGGACCCAGTTTCCAGGGAGGGCACCTTAAGTTTTATATTCCTGTAGACAACCATACCAGATCGTTCACATTCAGATCTGGACCAGAAACTCTCCTCCTATCAGCCATACGTTTGTACGGTTCCCCATCACACTCAGATTATTCAATTACACCTCTCCACACAGAAGCAAGTGACGACGAGAAACGCTCCTCCTCAGGAACCCCAGAAGGGCCCCCCCCATTGAAAGTACAAAACTGGGATGGAAACCATATGCCCCAAAAAACGGGGACTTACCAGTGGACTCGCTCCGCCTGTTGTTAAGAGCGAACTCTGCCAGAGGCAAGAAAGAAGACCAGTCCTCTTGGTTCTCTGAAACAAAACACCGGAGATATGTCTCTAAGCTCTGATTCAGACGCTCTGTCTGACCATTGGTCTGCGGATGAAAAGCCGAGGAAAATGACAATTGTATCCCCCGACGTAAACAAAATGCCCTCCAAAATTTGGACACAAACTGAGACCCCCTATCTGACACCACATCAGAAGGCAACCCATGAAGTCTAACGATCTCCCTAATGAACACCTGCGCCAGAGTTTTAGCATTAGGGAGTGCAGGAAGAGCAACGAAATGTGCCATCTTACTGAACCTGTCAACAACCACCATATGACAGTATTCCCTGACGACGGAGAAAGGTCCGTAATGAAGTCCATTAGATAAATGAGTCCATGGACGCTCGGAAGTTTCAAAGGGTAAAAGGGTCCCAACGGACGGGTATGAGGGGTTTTAGAGCGAGCACACACCCCACATGACGCGACAAAAGTTATAACATCTTTATTAGCATTAGGCCACCAAAACCGGCGAGAAAGGAGATCTAAAGTAGCCTTACTCCCTGGATGTCCTGCTAGAGCAGAATTATGATGTGCCTCAATAACCTTTTGTCTCAACAGATTTGGGACAAACAGTCTCCCTGGAGGTCCTGCAGGGGCGTCCCCCTGAGCCTCTAACACCTCCTCCTCAAGCTCAGAAAATACAGCCGACACTACCACCCCCTCCTGAAGGATAGGACTCGGGTCATCCGTTTTCCCGGCCCCTGGGAAACTGCGAGACAAGGCATCAGCCTTTACATTCTTAGACCCCGGGCGATAAGTGACGACAAAATTAAACCTGGTAAAAAACAACGACCATCGAGCTTGTCTGGAATTCAGACGCTTAGCGGATTCCAAATACAACAGGTTCTTGTGATCAGTAATAACGTAACCGGGTGGACTGCCCCCTCCAAAAAGTGACGCCATTCTTCAAAAGCCAACTTAATGGCCAAAAGTTCCCTATTGCCGATATCATAATTCCTTTCGGCGGACGACAATTTCTTAGAAAAGAAAGCGCACGGATGCCATTTACCAGGGGACGGACCCTGGGACAATATAGCACCCACCCCTACGTCAGACGCATCCACCTCCACAATGAACGGCTGAGATGCATCTGGTTGGATGAGAACGGGTGCCGAAGCAAAACATTTCTTCAAAGAGGAAAAGGCTTGGCAAGCTTTGTCCGACCATTTAGAAAAATCCGTCCCTTTTCTTGTCATGTCAGTGAGAGGTTTGACGACAGATGAGAAATTACAAATAAATTTCCGGTAGTAGTTAGCAAACCCCAAAAAACGCTGCAGAGCCTTAAGATCCCCTGGCTGATCCCATTCAAGCATTGCTCTCACCTTTTCAGGGTCCATACGGAAACCGGAGGCTGACACCAAAAAACCCAAAAACTGAAGTTCCTGTACGCAAATACACACTTCTCCAGTTTGGCGTATAGTTTATTGTCTCGCAAGATCTGCAACACCTGTCTCACATGCTCCTGATGAGACACAAGATCTGGCGAGTAAATTAAAATGTCGTCCAAATATACAACCACAAACAGCCCCACAAGGTGACGAAAAATGTCATTAACAAAATGTTGGAATACTGCTGGTGCAGTAGTCAGACCAAAAGGCATGACAAGGTTCTCATAATGTCCCTCCGGCGGTTAAACGCCGTTTTCCACTCATCCCCCTCTTTTATCCTAATCAGATTATACGCCCCCCTGAGATCCATTTAGAAACCATTTGGCGCCAACAATTTGATTGAAGAGATCAGGAATAAGAGGGAGTGGATACGGATCTCGAACAGTAATCCGATTAAGTTCGCGGAAATCCAAGCAAGGGCGTAGGCCTCCATCTTTCTTCTTCACAAAGAAGAACCCCGCGGCTACTGGGGAAGATGAAGGTCTAATATGCCCTTTGGCCAGACTTTCAGAAATATAATCTTTCATAGCCTGCCTCTCAGGACCAGAAAGATTATACAACCTAGCTTTAGGCAACTTAGCATCAGGAAGGAGATTAATAGAGCAGTCATACACGCGATGAGGAGGCAACTCCTGACACCCCTCCTCAGAGAAAACATCCCCAAAATCCTCCAAAAAAGGAGGCAATGTACTAGGCACGACCGCACTGATGACTGTGTTCATGCAGTTGCTTTTGCAAAACTCACCCCATTGGCTTATTTCTCTGGACTGCCAATTAATCACAGAGTTATGTTTAACCAACCAAGGAAGTCCCAACACAATGGAGTAGGTAGACCCTCCAACACATAACAAGATAATTGTTCCCTATGTATTGCCCCTACCCGAAGGTCAATGTTAGAACCTCATGAACAAAGCTACCTTGGCCGAGAGGCCTGGCGTCAATGGAGAATATAGGGATCGGTTTGACCAATACACTCAGATGCATACCTTGAGCCTGAGCAAACTGAGCGTCAACCAGATTAGCCCCGGAACCACTATCAAGAAGAACAGACAATCTCTCCACTCTCGTACCAACCACCACCTCCACTGGTACAAGGAACTGAGAAGAACTGGCGGATGAAATGCATACTCCCAGGTTGTCGTCCACCACACAACCTGGGATTAACAGTTTTCCGGCGACTTTTGGCTCAACAAGGCACGGATGGACATTCTCCAACAAAATGTCCCTTTTTTCCCGCAGAAAAAACATCTTCTAGTCCTGCGGCGTACCGCCAATCCCCTCCTACGAAATGATGTCCCTCCCAACTGCATAGGCTCATCCGAACAGACAAGGGGAACCTCAACATAAGGGACTTTAGTGGTAGGTGGAGAAACAACAGGGAGTGGGGTTACCTCACCCCTCTCCCGAAGCCGTCTATCAGTACGGATAGCTAAGGCCATAGCATTCTCCAGTGAATGAGGAGACTCATACTGAGCCAAAACGTCTTTTAATTTATCAGAAAGCCCATGACAAAACTGGCTCCTAAGAGCTGGGTCATTCCACTGAGTATCTGTGGCCCATCTACGAAACTCAGAAGCAAATTCCTCTGCAGGACGATCTCCCTGCTGTATCTTACGTAATTTTGTCTCAGCAAGAGAGACCCGATCTGGGTCATCATATACCAATCCCAGGCAGTAAAAAATTGATCTACAGACAGTAGAGCCGGGGATCCCGGAGGAAGGGAAAATGCCCAGGATTGAGGGTCCCCTTGCAGAAGTGAGATAACAATTCCCACTCTCTGCTCATCACTCCCTGATGATCGAGGCCGAAGCCGAAAATACAATTTACATGCCTCCCGGAAGGTGAAAAAATTTGTCTCGCCCACCAGTGAACCTGTCCGGAGAGCTACTTTAGGTTCAACTCTGGTTTGCTCCAGGGGAGACAAAACTTTGGACTTAATGTCCGTCAGCTCCATGGATAATCCCTGCAACTGCAGAGCCAGCTGGGCTACTGGATCCATGGTAACTGGAGATAATTTTTATGGCCAGTGAAAATGTCACGCTGTCTAATGATATGTATACAATGTCAGTAAACTATTAATACAGGAACAACACTCTATACAACAACTAGTATAGCAACATCAGCATGTAAGTATAGAATAGATTTACCTGACACGATATCTGCTGAACTCAGGGTTAATCTTGAGGACTTGATGAGCTGAAACAGGAAAGAGGTGGACCGGGATCTAACCTGACCCTAAACTGGGTCCTAACTAATCCCTCACCTTGGAGGTACTGATAATGGTTCAGAGGTCCAAGTCTCCAACCTAACCCTGTCTCCTATCAGACCCTGAACCCTGTAATAAGTCCTAAGAAGGATCCTGACTACCACCAAAGGGATATGGGCTGATCTCAGCTAAATACACAGATTAGACATATAAGACAGACAGGATAACACTCGCTTGCATACACACTCAAACACCAAAGGAACATAAATGGGGCTGGGAAATAAACTCTAACCAAGTTGAGCTTAGAACAACTAAGGAGCTCACAACTAAAGTCTATACAGATTCATTCCTATCTGTGGTTGCATGAAGGTTTCACTGGCAACTCCCCAAGCAGACAACCAGGAATTTAAAGGAAACCAATCAACAAATAATCAATTGCAGCCCGGGAGAAACTGCACCCAGTCCCGCACCGAGCACAGACAGAATTAACCCCCTAGCTGCCAAACACAAAGAAACAGCAGATCAGCTGTGAGAAGTCAAAATGTGCAACCGCGACGATCTTCGTGGCAATGCACACATGACAGTACCCCCCCTTCTACGAGGGGCCTCCGGACCCTCAGGGCCAGGCCTGCCCGGGTGAGTTCTGTGGAAGGTCCGAACCAAACGATCTGCGTTAACATCAGACGCAGGACCCACGTCCTCTCCTCTGGACCATACCCCTTCCAATGCACCAAGTACTGAAGGGACCGGCAATTCAGACGTGAGTCAATGATCTTTGATACTTGAAATTCCAAGTTACCATTGACCAACACAGGAGGAGGAGGTAGAGGTGAGGGTATGACTGGTGCCACATACCTTTTAAGTAATGACTTGTGGAACACATTATGAATTTTAAACGTAGGAGGGAGGTCCAGACGAAATGCCACAGGATAATTATGGAACTGATCCTGTACAGCCCGATGAATCTGGGACCCAGTTTCCAGGAGGGCACCTTAAGTTTTATATTCCTGGTAGACAACCATACCAGATCGTTCACATTCAGATCTGGACCAGAAACTCTCCTCCTATCAGCCATACGTTTATAACGGTTCCCCATCGCACTCAGATTATTCAATACACCTCGCCACACAGAAGCAAGTGACGACGAGAAACGCTCCTCCTCAGGAACCCCAGAAGGACCCCCCCCATTGAAAGTACAAAACTGGGATGGAAACCATATGCCCCAAAAAACGGGGACTTACCAGTGGACTCGCTCCGCCTGTTGTTAAGAGCGAACTCTGCCAGAGGCAAGAAAGAAGACCAGTCCCTTGGTTCTCTGAAACAAAACACCGGAGATATGTCTCTAAGCTCTGATTCAGACGCTCTGTTGACCATTGGTCTGCGATGAAAAGCCGAGGAAAATGACAATTGCATCCCCCGACGTAAACAAAATGCCCTCCAAAATTTGGACACAAACTGAGACCCCCTATCTGACACCACATCAGAAGGCAACCCTGAAGTCTAACGATCTCCCTAATGAACACCTGCGCCAGAGTTTTAGCATTAGGGAGTGCAGGAAGAGCAACGAAATGTGCCATCTTACTGAACCTGTCAACAACCACCAGTATGACAGTATTCCCTGACGACGGAGGAAGGTCCGTAATGAAGTCCATAGATAAATGAGTCCATGGACGCTCCGGAAGTTTCAAGGGTAAAAGGGTCCCAGACGGACGGGTATGAGGGTGTGGTGTAGTGACACCTGATGCAGCTAGGGGGCGCTGTGTATGGCCCTCGGGATATGCATGGAGACATGTCATGGATGGACAGTATGTATCGCAGAGATGGGTGGCTCTGTGATGGAAGCCTGATATGTTTGTTCAGCAGATCTACTGCTGAGAAGTTGTGCTGTGTATTGGGAGGCTTCCAGGTGACTAGGAGAGCTGGGTGGGTCAGTCACCTACAAACCCACTCAAGGGGTTGTGTTTGAATACCTGGGATAAAACCTGTATATAATAAAGTGTTGTGGTAAAGGACCTGTGATGAGGTCATGACCAGGTGACCTAACCATGTGATCCTGACCTCATCTGTGGGTGGGGTTACACCTGTAAAAGCCGTGCTGTGCACATGAGAGGAGAACGTGGTGGAGGCTGGGAAATGTCTCTGATGTCTGTCTCAAGGGATTCTGGCTGAGACAAGTGAAGAGTGTGTCCTGCACAGGGCTGCCTGGAAGGTTCCTGGAAGGTCTGCTGGTGTTGGAAGATTCCTGGAAGCATGTGGTGAGACTTGGAGCTTGGTAGCCAGGGTGTTGGACTGGGGTCCTGAATAGCACTCGGACAGGACACATGTGTGTGCAGAGCCTGTGACGGTCTCACACTGAGAACCATGCGGTTCTATTGAGTTTGGCTGGAGTCAGCCTGAAAGGACTGTTTTGTTACAGTGTGTCAGTGAGCACCGGAAGCGAGTCCAGTTCAAACCCCGGGAATGGCACCTGGCGGTTCATGCTGGCTTGCAGCTGCTTAGTTAAGCCCGTCCCATGCAAGGGTGAGTCTGGGACCAGTGATTTTTCCAGGAAGGAATGCATTTTGTTTGCTATGTTTTGTTACCTGATTTAAAGAGACAGTAAAATACTGATGTTTGGACATAATGCCTGTGTGTTGCCTCGTTACTGCGTGCCCAGCCTCAGCCTCCAGAGCGAATCCCTACAATTGGTGCTCGAATGCGGGCATACGCAGTGAGGTCAGGCTGTTTTTTTTTGTGGATGTTTTTTTTCTGCATAACAATGCGAAGGTGACAAGCTGCTGGCTGTAACCCGGTGGGGTTGCGAAGGGGACAAGCGCTGGCTGTGACTCGTGGGGTCACGAAGGTGACAAGCGGCAAGACAGCGCAGCGTGCAGAGTCTGGTGGTAGCAGGAGCTACAGTGACTTGCAGCAAGAGGTTCTGCAGGAGCTGCAGTAACAGCCACAGCAGCTTTAGAGCAACATCCGGAGGTGTTGGTGGTTCGTGGCTGCAACGGGAAGGGGCAGTACCAGCAGGAGCTGGTGAGGTACCATAAGGACATCAGGTCCAGAGTGGGTGACCTCTTAAAGTGACGGTACCAGCCCCGAGAGACATAAGGGTCTGTGCGAACTGGGGTCTGGTAGAGCCGTGAGGGAGTCCACGGTGTATAACCCAAGGAGGGTGATGGCCCAAAAGGGGGTGGCAACCCAAAAGGGGATGATGGCCCAAAAGGGGCGGAGTTCCAAAAGGGGGCGGTTGGCAAAAAGGGGGTGGAGGATCCCAATATTAAAGGGGAGATGCCGGCGAACTGTTGCCCGGGGCAAAATTGTTATGTATGTCCAGTCTGTCATATGAATTACCCTCCAGGTGAGGCACTTCGTGTGTGTGACCTGCTAATGAATGGGAGGAGGAGGTACACGGACTGGTCGATTCAGGAAGTTCGGTGACCCTAGTGAGGACTGCACACAATGACTTTATATCCACAAGAAAGATCAAGGTAACCCTGCATCCATGGGTCCACTAGAGACTATGTAGAGGTCTGTGTGATACTAGAGACGGTTATGAACTGTGATACCCTTAAAGGCAGCTTTAGTTCCAAACTTAGCTTGTCCTGTAGTTATAGGCCGGGACTCTAGGCTGTTCTCAGAATTGTGGGAAGGGGGAGGTCCTCTACAGCCACTGAATGGAGGGATCTGTACGGTTGGGGCGAGGTGTATTGTACGGTGACACATCCCAAGGCTGACGAGTCGGACGGTGACACAGGAGGAGGGGATGCGTCTACCCGACTTGCTGACCTGATGTCCTCTGAAATGCATGACAACAGAACCCATGACAAGGTGGTAGATATGACCTCTGAAACGGACACCCAGTTAGAGGGTAACGGGAGGGGCCCCGAGAGTGACTCCTGTACAGACTGTGACTCGACTGCAAGGGAAAGCGAGTGCAGTAAGGTGGAGCCGAGTAAAAATGGCCGATCTTCCTCTCGCCGCAGGGGCCGCGGAAAGGCGGGACAGGCTACATCCGCTAAGAAGAGAAATGATGAGGAAGAGTCAGGGTCAGGTACTGGTCAGGTTACTGTCCTTGATAAAGAGGCCATGTTATCTCTGACAAATCCCAGCTCAGAGGTAGGGCTGGAGGTAGAACAGACCTGTAGTAGATCTACATCTGCAATGCCCAGAAAGGGTGAAATGGCTCCGTATGACGAAGGCTCCAGAGTACCGGAGGCAGAGCTGGAGCTCTCTGAAGTTACTAAGAGTCGTGAGACAGTTGAAGCTGCGGATGCCGGAACAGGCGAAACTCTGAAGAAGCAGACTGTGAGTGGACAAGAGTGCCCATCTGAAATTGTGATTAAAGAAGTGAGTTCGCTTCCAGACCCTGAAGAGCCGGAGAGGGTGGAGCCTCAAGAAACATTGACGAGGTCAGATACGGAAGGCGCTAACGCTATACAGTTGGAGCAGGTGCGCCACCTGGAGGCCGAGGTTGCGGCCATAAAGCGGAACATCGCTAACAAGTTGTCTAGTGAGAAGCAAAGGTCTGCGGAACTAGAGACCCTTAAAGAGCAGATCCAACAAGAAAGGGTCCTGAGACAAATAATTGAGCACAGAATAGAGGAGCTGGAGAAGGAAGTCTCTAAGCTCAGAGAGACCCAAGTGAAGCATCAGCAGGAGCTTCTCCGGAGTGAGGAGGAGTGTCGCTGTTTGGCAGAGGAGCGAGATAGAGTTCTCAGACAGCTCAAGATAAAGGAGGAGACTAGTGCTCAGCTCCAGAAATCTACGGGAGAAGAGATCCAGCAGAAGTGCCATGCAGATGGATACACAAAAGAGATCGAGGTCTTGGAAAACCGTACTAACGCTCAGGACGAGGAGGTACAACAGTCTGTCCAAGAAGGTGACGGGTCTGTTTTCAAGTGTGTGATAGAGATACCCGAAGACAGGCGAGAAGTGTGTGCCATTGAGGAGGTGCATGAGGCCTTTAGGAAGGCAGTAGAAGCATGCAGTGTGAACTGGGTGCCAGAGATGAAACGGTTGGTCATACTGTCGACTAGGGAAGTCACGATGAAGCGGGTGGCTATCCTGAGGGACATGCACCTACATTGTCTCCGCACGAAGCAGGTGATCCTGTTGAGAAATAGAGAAGCCGCTCGACGTCTGGAGCAAGCAAGAAAGGCTCAAAATCAGATTGGCTTGATGGAAGACATCGTTCAAGTGCCCAGAGGTCTGGTGAAGAAGGTCATCGGAAGACTCGGGAAAGTGATGCAGGAGATGGTAAATAAGTCCGGTGTGACGAGAGTCAGGATTCCGGCTGATGATGAAGTCCAGGTCATGGGTGAAAACGGGATGGTTCCGTTCCTCGTTGTCGGATCCCAGGAGAGCCTTGAGAATATCCGGATGCTCCTGGAGTATCGTGTGTCGTACCTGAGAGAAGTAGAGCAGCTACGACTTGAGAGGGAGCAGGTCAACAGAAACCTACGGGAAATGGAAAGAAGATGGTCGCCACCTTCAATCCGTAGTGTTGAGAGGCGAAGAACGCCTGATGGAAGAGGTAGAAGTAGCGATGCCTCAGTTAGCTCAGGGATGAGTGACCTAAGCAGGAGAACCGGTAGTAGACAAAATGAAAAGGACTCAGACCAGACAGGATGTAGTGGTGCAAGAGAATTGCGAAACTGTACTGACCGCTGGGGATGCGGGTGGTCTGACAGGGGGGCGTCAACAACAAATGTGACAGAGTCGGAGGACGGACGCCTAAAAAGGAGATCAGTGGCAGGGCCCGACTTAGAGAGACGGTTTGACTGGCAGAGACGACCGAGAAGGATCTCTGGTCAGGTAACATGTGTCCACCCTCCTAAGGTTGAACAAAGGGGGGAGGTATGTGGTGTAGTTGTGTCGACCCGCCACCACAATTGTGGGTTACCGGGCAATGGGGTACTCAGAGCCGAGCCCGTAGAAGTCTATGGGGATTGTCACAGGTAGCTGTGGCTCGGTCTGTGGCCCTGGCGGTCTGGCGTATGTTGGGGGAATATTTACAGGGGATAGATTTATATACAGTTCGTGACGCCACCTGTAGTCTTCTGGTAATTAGTACCAGCGCTGCTGTAGATCTCTGAGGGGATGGTGAGGCAGCTAGATGTCGGGTCCCCTACAGGTGGGACTCTTCCCTCAGGTCGGTAGTTAGGTAGGGATTGTGCAGGCATGCAAATCAATAACTCAGTCTCACACGGTCAGCGTCTTTCCATACCTTTACTTGCAAGATGATAAGGCAGGTCCAGGGAGGCTGATGGGGTTGATGGAGGATGAGCTTTGAGGCAACAGCTAAGCAAGTTAGGGGCCTCCTTTACTGTCCAATAATGATGAGTACGACCAGCCTGAAGCGTAGTTCCCTCTATGATTCCAGCTTTTCCAAAGCTGTTCTGCCCAGTCAGATTTGTGTTAGGAGCCTTCCTGCGAGAGAGCTGAATTCTTATCTTGTCGTGCACTGACTCAAAGTCTTCACTCCCCCTGACCCCAGTTACGTACTGACTATATGGGGCTGTTTGCCGCGACCTAGGGTCCGGTAAATCTCTGGTTTTCTCTTCACTATGCTTGTAGCTAATAGTGATCCTTCGGTCCCCAGTGACCGGTAGCAATGTGCAGGACTTTTCCAAGTCAAAAGCACTTTTCCAATTATCTTCCTTCCACTTTGCCCTTCGATTTGCTCGACTCTTAATAGTTAGCTCAGTCTTTCTTCCAGTGGGGCACAGCTCTGACTAGGCTAAGGTGAATTAGACCACCTGTACCAGCCTCCACTTTCTGAACTGCTGACAGGCTCAAACTGGACACGTCTACTCTGTCCAAGGACAGGAAACTGACTGACTAGAAATCACTCCCTTCCACACCCCTGCTGGGTGTGTCAGAAGTGTACATGATGTCATGAAGAGACCTTAACTGTTACCTCTCCACTCATCCTCTTGGTATTGTGTACCAGGGCTACACATTCCCCCATGGTAAACGACAGCACTCCCGGGCTGTAAAATACAAAAGAGACATTTTTTTTTTTTTTTATGCATGAAAACATCAACAATAACATTAATTCGTCCCATCCGGGAGGTGAGGATATCTTGAACGTTGCAAACAAAAACATTATATATAGAAATACAAAAGTATTAAATAGCATTCAATAAATATACAGTATACTTGTGAAGGACCCGCACCAAACCTTCAACGTGGGTCCTGGGTGGGCTGCAGGACATCCAAATGCAGACCTCACTCAGTGCCACACCACACGGGTTTTTGGTTCAGAGGTAAGTCAAGGTTTCATGTGAAACCATTAAAAAGGCACTTTAGTGCAACTATTTACAGGATACAGTTTTTGGGCTGGCTCAGTCCTCAGCCTCTGAGTCCATTGTTAAACGAAGACATAATAGGGAAAACACATTTATATATATAGACTTTTACAATGTTCACATAAATTCGTTATAACTACTGCTGATATCTAATGGGTAATTTCCCTTTTGTGATTCTCTCTGATCTACGTGGTGTAGTTTCAGGTATATCAAGTTGCGATCTGTCTGCACTGCGTAACGGCAAACTATAGAACTGCCTTAATCTTTCTATGGATCTGGCAAGCGTACTGATGGCTGGGCGGTGTGAGTCAGCTTCACCAAGAGATCCCATAGTATGGGGCGCTGCTTCTGATGATCCATCTTGAGGTTCCACAGGTTGAGGTGTTGCTGGGATGGGTAACTCCTGAGCGGGCTCAACTGGCACCACAGGCACAACTGGAGGTAGAATTTCCTCTTGTGGCTGATAAAACTGCAACACTGGAATTATCACAGCATCTCCCAGTCTAGGCCAATCCGCAGGAAAATCTCCCAGATCGTGTGTATGACCTCTTCCTTTCTTTCTCCTTGATTGAGGACAGGGTTCTTTTCACAACGCTTTAAGTGTTCTGGACACAACTTCAAATGATCTCTGGACACAGTGGTTGTTGTTCTTCCTCCGTCTTTACTGACGACACAAACTTTTCTGTTGTCGTATTTAGAATCTTGTATGACGTAGGGTTCTTGCTCCCACTGGTTATCCAATTTGTGCATCTTCCTTTTCCTTTTTAATACTACCTCTCCAGGCATCAAAGGCTTGGCAGGAGCATTTCGGTTGTAAACATCTTCCTGTTTTCCCGTGCCTTATTGAGACTTTCCTCTACACAGATTTGTACTCTTCTGTATTGCTCTTGCCGATTGATGTCCCAGTTTTCAACAGCATCGTCTGCCTCCGGTTCTACCACTCCAAGTTCTAAATCCATTGGTAGTTTTCCGGGCCTTGCTCTCATAAGATAGGCTGGAGTGCAGTTAGTTGAGCTTACAGGTATATGATTATACAAATCAACCAAATCAGGTAGTAAATCCGGCCATCGATTCCTGTCTTCCAACGGTATGGATCTCAACAAGTCAAGGACAATATGGTTCATTTTTTCGCAAAGACCGTTGGTTTGAGGGTGGTATGGTGTCGTTCTTATTTTCTTGCACCCGTACATATGACAGAATTCCTTGAATAAATCGGCTTCAAAAGCAGGTCCCTGATCGGTTAAGACTTGCTCCGGATACCCATGCGGTCTGCAGAAACTTGCTTGAAAGGTCTTCGCAGCCGTCACTGCGGTCTGGTCCTTAACTGGAACAACTACCAGAAATCTGGAGTAATGGTCTACCATGGTCAAGGCGTATGAGTATCCAGTTCTACTTGGCGACAGTTTGACGTGGTCCAGGGCCACAATCTCCAGGGGACGAGTCGTCCGGATAGGTTGCAGGGGTGCCTTTTGACTACCGTAGTCCTTTCTTCTGAGACCACAGGGTCCACAGTTCCGACACCACCTCTCGATGGAGCTGCGCATCCCTACCCAGTAGAACCGGCATCTCAACAGGGTCTCCAGCTTTCTCCAGCCAAAGTGTCCTGCTTGATCGTGGTACGCTTCCAACACCATTGGGACGTCTGCCTTGGGGACCACGATTTGCCAGACCATTTCATGGGTTCTGGGGTTGACGTATCTTCTGCACAACTTCTCACGGTATAGGAACAACCTGCTTTTCTCGTTCCACAGGAGCTTGGCTGACATAGGTGCATCCTTTTCCAAGGAGGAACCTTCCTGTTTTAACAACTCCTTGATGCGGCTGACCACTGGATCACTGTCCTGAGTCTCTTTCCAGCTGTGATGGGGTAAAGGATTTAATGTTGCACCATACTGCTTTCTGTGAACTCGATGCTCGTGGACTACCCCATTTCGATGGAACGCGGGTAGCTCAATTTCTTCCAGGTCGTCCGATTCTTCTTCCGTATCAGAGTCATGCGGCATTCGGGACAATGCGTCGGCATTAGCATTCTTTCGACCTGCCCGGTACTTGATAGTAAACTGGTAATTGGACAACCGGGCCATCCATCGCTGCTCCATGGCACCCAGCTTGGCGGTTTCCAGGTGCGTTAACGGGTTGTTGTCTGTGTACGCCGTGAACTTATTGGAGGCCAGATAGTGCTTAAATCTTTCAGTGATGGCCCAGACCAGCGCCAGAAACTCTAGCTTGAAGCTGCTATAATTTTCCGGATTCCTCTCAGTTGGCCTGAGTTTTCTGCTGGCATATGCGATGACTTTTTCTTGGCCATTCTGCTTCTGACTGAGAACTGCTCCCAACCCTTCATTACTGGCGTCGGTGTACAACAGGAACGGTTGGCTGTAATCAGGATAGGTTAAGATCTCATCACCTGTAAGGATCTCTTTCATCTTTTGGAATGCTTCAGCCTGTTCTTTACCCCAATTAAAGGGAGGGTTTCTGCTCTTTAAGGATTGTCCTACTAGGAGGTCCTGTAAAGGAGCTGCCTTCTTCGTGTAATCTTTCACGAATCTCCTGTAGTAACCCGTTAGTCCCAGGAACTGTCGCACTTCCTTAAGGTTCTTCGGCTCCGGCCACTTCTGGATGGCAGTGACTTTCTCTGGGTCCGGCGCTACTCCTTCCGAACTGACGATGTGCCCCAAGTATTGTACCTTCTGTTTGAGTAGATGGCATTTTGAGGGTTTTAATTTCATCCCGTACCTGGACAGGACTCGAATACTTCTGCCAGGTGCTTCAGATGGTCCTCATATGTCTTGGAATACACGATAACGTCGTCTAGGTATAGCAGCACGGTTTCAAAATTGAGATGTCCCAGACAATTTTCCATCACTCTCTGAAATGTTCCTGGGGCACTGCTGAGCCCAAACGGCATTCTGTCGAACTCACAGAGCCCCATTGGGGTGGTGAAAGCCGTTTTCTCACGATCCTCCTCAGCCACAGCCACTTGCCAGTAACCACTAGTCAGATCGAGGGTAGAAAAGTAGTTAGCCGTTTTCAGAGCAGCTAATGATTCCTCTATACGTGGTA
The DNA here is from genome assembly GCA_033576555.1 of Oophaga sylvatica. Lineage (NCBI taxonomy): Eukaryota > Metazoa > Chordata > Amphibia > Anura > Dendrobatidae > Oophaga > Oophaga sylvatica. The sequence continues at coordinate 543,635,317 of JARQOD010000001.1, forward strand.
ACAGGTATGCATCCTTGTGTGTTATGCGGTTCACCTGCCTGTAATCCACACACATTCTCATACTACCATCTTTCTTTTTAACCAGAACTAGAGGGGCTGCCCAGGGGCTACAACTATCCCTTATCACCCCAGCTTTCTTCATATCATTCAACATTTCTTTAGCTTTCTGATAATGAGCTGGAGGTATGGGCCTATACCGCTCTTTGATGGGAGGATGACTGCCTGTAGGGATATGATGTTGTACTCCCTTAATTGTCCCAAAATCAAGTGGATTTTTGCTAAACACTTGGGCGTACTCTTGCACCACCCGTAATACCCCTTGCTTCTGGTGAGCGGGAGTGGTGTCCGTCCCAACATGGAGTTGCTGACACCATTCCGCCACCTGAGTTGCTGGGTCATTGTCCTCCTCTATTTGACAGGAGTCTAAGGACTCAGCCGGGAGAATAGAATTATTATCAACAGCATGAAGTTTAGCAATGGTTGCATAACGGGGTAAATTTACCTCATCATCTCCCCAATTGAGAAGCCGTACCGGTACTCTTCCATTCACCACTTCTACTACTCCTCTAGCAGTCATAAGTGTAGGTCTATGTTCTGAATGGTGGGGTTCTACTACAGCTTGGTAATTCTGTCCTCTCAGACCTATGGCTGCCCTGCACCAAATGATCATTTCACTCATTGGGGGTATCACAATAGGATCCGAGTCAGTGACCCGTACATTACCAATTTCGCCGTCGGTAAGCTTCGCTTGCTGCTGACACACCAGGGCCCGGATCTCTCTTTGGATTACTCCTCTCTGCCTTGGTCGGGCAATCTCAGCGAGCTGTTGGAGCAAGAACACAACTTCTCCCAAACAATTACCGATAATGTTAGTACCCAAAATTATATTTAGACCGTTCTCCTCATTTACAGTCTTTACTACCAGAAGCCCTTGGTCTCTCAACTCCTCTCGGCCCACCTTTACATCTACACATTTTGTTCCGAGTACTTCTACAGGAAGACCATTAGAAGCATACACAGTAAAGTCAAGGCTCGGAGGTTTAAGACTGTCCATTGACCAGTACTTGGTATATAGAGCATCAGGTATTAGGGTCACCTGGGACCCAGTGTCTAACAATGCTGGAACAGCAATACCATCTAGAATAATAGACAGGTAGGGTCGCCCGCCCACATACCTGCGGTTCCAGTCTAGGGGGCCTGACGGGTATTCTCCTGGGTGTTGGCCCTTGGACCCAGGTTCTGCCCGTTTAAAGGACACTGTGTAGACAGATGACCTTTCCGGTTGCAGCGGTAACAGATGATCTCTCGACGAGGAGGGTGTTGATCAGAGGTTGCTCCTGGGGGTGGCGTTGTCCTCCTCCGGGGGGGCAACGTCTTCTTTCTTCTCCGGTGCATCCACGGGACGTCTTCTGGGCAGTCAGCTAACAAGATCTTTCCTTCCTCCTCTTTCCGCAGCTGTAGGGCACTCATCACAGCGGCCAGATTTTTAGTCAGCTGGCGCACCTCTGAGCGCAGACAGTCCAATTCACTAGGAGGTGTCACCTGCGCTTTGGCTTCAGCCACTAACGGGGAACAGGGGGTTACTGCCGGTTCCAGAGTGACTTCACCCTGATGATGTTGGGTGGCCCCCTCAGGTTTGCCCAGGGGCCGCAGCCCTTTTATTGCCATGTCCTTTAGGGCATCAAAGGTAGCATCCGGATGATCTAAGGACCACCAATTTACAGTTCTGCGTTCCTCTTGGGATCTCAATCCCTGTATAAATTGTTCTTTCAGCATTCTATTCTCGTCGATAGCATTTAAATTGTTAATTTGCTTGAGGGCTCTCAGGGCTCCTTGTAGTCGGCAAGCATAGTCCCGGATGCTGTCACCTGGCTGTTGTGAACAGTGATAGAAGGCCATCCGGAGATCCGTTTCTGTGCGGTCTTCAAATATGGCATGCAGCTTCAGGAAGATCGCAGGTACCGACTCCTGATCAACGGTATCCCAAGTCTCCACTTCCCTCTCAGCAGCGCCAGTTAGCTGCCCTATTAGCACAGCAGCTTTTTGTCTCTCAGGCATGGAGTACATTTCTAGGATGCTGCATAACTTCCGCTTGAAGCCTGCTAATGTGCCTGGCCCACCGCTGTATTGGGGAAGCCATTTCGCCCCAGGCATATATGGGAGCGTTAGTGGCATGATCGGGACTACCGGACTGGGTGCTGGACCTGCACCCCCATCTGGCGCTACAATACCAGGCGGTGCGGGATTGGGGCCTCCGGCTGGGGCCGCACTGTCAGCCGGTTGTTGTGACATCTTAGCGCCCCCTTGGTTAAACGGAGCCTACCGGTTTCAGATGCTGCTACTTCACAGGCACCGCAGTGAGAACAGGACCTTCGTCGCAGGCGCTCTGATGTCAGAGCGTTCACTTCCTGTTGCAGGACCTGCCGATGAGTCAGAGCCGGGGGCGTGTCCAAGACTCTGCGCGCTCTTTCAGGTACGCCCACCTTCTTCTCCAGCGCCTGAGGGCGCGAATCTGGCGGCAAATATGGCGGTATTTGGCGCCAAACCACAGCAACAGTCTTTTTCACCAAAACACTCCACAGGCACACAGGGCTCGCAATGCTGCAAGTTTCGTATCCTGTTCGTGACGCCAAAGTTTGTGTCGACCCGCCACCACAATTGTGGGTTACCAGGGCAATGGGGTACTCAGAGCCGAGCCCGTAGAAGTCTATGGGGATTGTCACAGGTAGCTGTGGCTCGGTCTGTGGCCCTGGCGGTCTGGCGTATGTTGGGGGAATATTTACAGGGGATAGATTTATATACAGTTCGTGACGCCACCTGTAGTCTTCTGGTAATTAGTACCAGCGCTGCTGTAGATCTCTGAGGGGATGGTGAGGCAGCTAGATGTTGGGTCCCCTACAGGTGGGACTCTTCCCTCAGGTCGGTAGTTAGGTAGGGATTGTGCAGGCATGCAAATCAATAACTCAGTCTCACACGGTCAGCGTCTTTCCATACCTTTACTTGCAAGATGATAAGGCAGGTCCCAGGGAGGCTGATGGGGTTGATGGAGGATGAGCTTTGAGGCAACAGCTAAGCAAGTTAGGGGCCTCCTTTACTGTCCAATAATGATGAGTACGACCAGCCTGAAGCGTAGTTCCCTCTATGATTCCAGCTTTTCCAAAGCTGTTCTGCCCAGTCAGATTTGTGTTAGGAGCCTTCCTGCGAGAGAGCTGAATTCTTATCTTGTCGTGCACTGACTCAAAGTCTTCACTCCCCTGACCCCAGTTACGTACTGACTATATGGGGCTGTTTGCCGCGACCTAGGGTCCGGTAAATCTCTGGTTTTCTCTTCACTATGCTTGTAGCTAATAGTGATCCTTCGGTCCCCAGTGACCGGTAGCAATGTGCAGGACTTTTCCAAGTCAAAAGCACTTTTCCAATTATCTTCCTTCCACTTTGCCCTTCGATTTGCTCGACTCTTAATAGTTAGCTCAGTCTTTCTTCCAGTGGGGCACAGCTCTGACTAGGCTAAGGTGAATTAGACCACCTGTACCAGCCTCCACTTTCTGAACTGCTGACAGGCTCAAACTGGACACGTCTACTCTGTCCAAGGACAGGAAACTGACTGACTAGAAATCACTCCCTTCCACACCCCTGCTGGGTGTGTCAGAAGTGTACATGATGTCATGAAGAGACCTTAACTGTTACCTCTCCACTCATCCTCTTGGTATTGTGTACCAGGGCTACACATAGTGACACCTGATGCAGCTAGGGGGCGCTGTGTATGGCCCTCGGGATATGCATGGAGACATGTCATGGATGGACAGTATGTATCGCAGAGATGGGTGGCTCTGTGAAGGAAGCCTGGATATGTTTGTTCAGCAGATCTACTGCTGAGAAGTTGTGCTGTGTATTGGGAGGCTTCCAGGTGACTAGGAGAGCTGGGTGGGACCAGTCACCTACAAACCCACTCAAGGGGTATGTGTTTGAATACCTGGGATAAAACCTGTATATAATAAAGTGTTGTGGTAAAGGACCTGTGATGAGGTCATGACCAGGTGACCTAACCATGTGATCCTGACCTCATCTGTGGGTGGGGTTACACCTGTAAAAGCCAGTGCTGTGCACATGAGAGGAGAACGTGGTGGAGGCTGGGAAATGTCTCTGATGTCTGTCTCAAGGGATTCTGGCTGAGACAAGTGAAGAGTGTGTCCTGCACAGGGCTGCCTGGAAGGTCTGCCGGTGTTGGAAGATTCCTGGAAGCATGTGGTGAGACTTGGAGCTTGGTAGCCAGGGTGTTGGACTGGGGTCCTGAATAGCACCCGGACAGGACACATGTGTGTGCAGAGCCTGTGACGGTCTCACACTGAGAACCATGCGGTTCTATTGAGTTTGGCTGGAGTCAGCCTGGAAAGGACTGGTTGTTACAGTGTGTCAGTGAGCACCGGAAGCGAGTCCAGTTCACCCGGGAATGGCACCTGGCGGTTCATGCTGGCTTGCAGCCGCTTAGTTAAGCCCGTCCCATGCAAGGGTGAGTCTGGGACCAGTGATTTTTCCAGGAAGGAATGCATTTATGTTTGCTATGTTTTGTTACCTGATTTAAAGAGACAGTAAAATACTGATGTTTGGACATAATGCCTGTGTGTTGCCTCGTTACTGCGTGCCCAGCCTCAGCCTACCAGAGCGAATCCCTACAGGGGTTTTAGAGCGAGCACACACCCCACATGACGCGACAAAAGTTATAACATCTTTATTAGCATTAGGCCACCAAAACCGGCGAGAAAGGAGATCTAAAGTAGCCTTACTCCCTGGATGTCCTGCTAGAGCAGAATTATGATGTGCCTCAATAACCTTTTGTCTCAACAGATTTGGGACAAACAGTCTCCCTGGAGGTCCTGCAGGGGCGTCCCCCTGAGCCTCTAACACCTCCTCCTCAAGCTCAGAAAATACAGCCGACACTACCACCCCCTCCTGAAGGATAGGACTCGGGTCATCCGTTTTCCCGGCCCCTGGGAAACTGCGAGACAAGGCATCAGCCTTTACATTCTTAGACCCCGGGCGATAAGTGACGACAAAATTAAACCTGGTAAAAAACAACGACCATCGAGCTTGTCTGGAATTCAGACGCTTAGCGGATTCCAAATACAACAGGTTCTTGTGATCAGTAATAACGGTAACCGGGTGGACTGCCCCCTCCAAAAAGTGACGCCATTCTTCAAAAGCCAACTTAATGGCCAAAAGTTCCCTATTGCCGATATCATAATTCCTTTCGGCGGACGACAATTTCTTAGAAAAGAAAGCGCACGGATGCCATTTACCAGGGGACGGACCCTGGGACAATATAGCACCCACCCCTACGTCAGACGCATCCACCTCCACAATGAACGGCTGAGATGCATCTGGTTGGATGAGAACGGGTGCCGAAGCAAAACATTTCTTCAAAGAGGAAAAGGCTTGGCAAGCTTTGTCCGACCATTTAGAAAAATCCGTCCCTTTTCTTGTCATGTCAGTGAGAGGTTTGACGACAGATGAGAAATTACAAATAAATTTCCGGTAGTAGTTAGCAAACCCCAAAAAACGCTGCAGAGCCTTAAGATCCCCTGGCTGATCCCATTCAAGCACTGCTCTCACCTTTTCAGGGTCCATACGGAAACCGGAGGCTGACACCAAAAAACCCAAAAACTGAAGTTCCTGTACGACAAATACACACTTCTCCAGTTTGGCGTATAGTTTATTGTCTCGCAAGATCTGCAACACCTGTCTCACATGCTTCTGATGAGACACAAGATCTGGCGAGTAAATTAAAATGTCGTCCAAATATACAACCACAAACAGCCCCACAAGGTGACGAAAAATGTCATTAACAAAATGTTGGAATACTGCTGGTGCAGTAGTCAGACCAAAAGGCATGACAAGGTTCTCATAATGTCCCTCCGGCGTGTTAAACGCCGTTTTCCACTCATCCCCCTCTTTTATCCTAATCAGATTATACGCCCCCCTGAGATCCAATTTAGAGAACCATTTGGCGCCAACAATTTGATTGAAGAGATCAGGAATAAGAGGGAGTGGATACGGATCTCGAACAGTAATCCGATTAAGTTCGCGGAAATCCAAGCAAGGGCGTAGGCCTCCATCTTTCTTCTTCACAAAGAAGAACCCCGCGGCTACTGGGGAAGATGAAGGTCTAATATGCCCTTTGGCCAGACTTTCAGAAATATAATCTTTCATAGCCTGCCTCTCAGGACCAGAAAGATTATACAACCTAGCTTTAGGCAACTTAGCATCAGGAAGGAGATTAATAGAGCAGTCATACACGCGATGAGGAGGCAACTCCTGACACCCCTCCTCAGAGAAAACATCCCCAAAATCCTCCAAAAAAGGAGGCAATGTACTAGGCACGACCGCACTGATGACTGTGTTCATGCAGTTGCTTTTGCAAAACTCACCCCATTGGCTTATTTCTCTGGACTGCCAATTAATCACAGGGTTATGTTTAACCAACCAAGGAAGTCCCAACACAATGGGAGTAGGTAGACCCTCCAACACATAACAAGATAATTGTTCCCTATGTATTGCCCCTACCCGAAGGTCAATGTTATGAACCTCATGAACAAAGCTACCTTGGCCGAGAGGCCTGGCGTCAATGGAGAATATAGGGATCGGTTTGACCAATACACTCAGATGCATACCTTGAGCCTGAGCAAACTGATCATCAACCAGATTAGCCCCGGAACCACTATCAAGAAGAACAGACAATCTCTCCACTCTCGTACCAACCACCACCTCCACTGGTACAAGGAACTGAGAAGAACTGGCGGATGAAATGCATACTCCCAGGTTGTCGTCCACCACACAACCTGGGATTAACAGTTTTCCGGCGACTTTTGGCTCAACAAGGCACGGGATGGACATTCTCCAACAAAATGTCCCTCTTTCCCGCAGAAAAAACATCTTCTAGTCCTGCGGCGTACCGCCAATACCCTCCTACGAAATGATGTCCCTCCCAACTGCATAGGCTCATCCGAACAGACAAGGGGAACCTCAACATAAGGGACTTTAGTGGTAGGTGGAGAAACAACAGGGAGTGGGGTTACCTCACCCCTCTCCCGAAGCCGTCTATCAGTACGGATAGCTAAGGCCATAGCAGCCTCCAGTGAATGAGGAGACTCATACTGAGCCAAAACGTCTTTTAATTTATCAGAAAGCCCATAACAAAACTGGCTCCTAAGAGCTGGGTCATTCCACTGAGTATCTGTGGCCCATCTACGAAACTCAGAAGCAAATTCCTCTGCAGGACGATCTCCCTGCTGTATCTTACGTAATTTTGTCTCAGCAAGAGAGACCCGATCTGGGTCATCATATACCAATCCCAGGGCAGTAAAAAATTGATCTACAGACAGTAGAGCCGGGGATCCCGGAGGAAGGGAAAATGCCCAGGATTGAGGGTCCCCTTGCAGAAGTGAGATAACAATTCCCACTCTCTGCTCATCACTCCCTGATGATCGAGGCCGAAGCCGAAAATACAATTTACATGCCTCCCGGAAGGTGAAAAATTTGTCTCGCCCACCAGTGAACCTGTCCGGGAGAGCTACTTTAGGTTCAACTCTGGTTTGCTCCAGGGGAGACAAAACTTTGGACTTAATGTCCGTCAGCTCCATGGATAATCCCTGCAACTGCAGAGCCAGCTGGGCTACTGGATCCATGGTAACTGGAGATAATTTTTATGGCCAGTGAAAATGTCACGCTGTCTAATGATATGTATACAATGTCAGTAAACTATTAATACAGGAACAACACTCTATACAACAACTAGTATAGCAACATCAGCATGTAAGTATAGAATAGATTTACCTGACACGATATCTGCTGAACTCAGGGTTAATCTTGAGGACTTGATGAGCTGAAACAGGAAAGAGGTGGACCGGGATCTAACCTGACCCTAAACTGGGGTCCTAACTAATCCCTCACCTTGGAGGTACTGATAATGGTTCAGAGGTCCAAGTCTCCAACCTAACCCTGTCTCCTATCAGACCCTGAACCCTGTAATAAGTCCTAAGAAGGATCCTGACTACCACCAAAGGGATATGGGCTGATCTCAGCTAAATACACAGATTAGACATATAAGACAGACAGGATAACACTCGCTTGCATACACACTCAAACTCCAAAGGAACATAAATGGTCTGGGAAATAAACTCTAACCAAGCTGAGCTTAGAACAACTAAGGAGCTCACAACTAAAGTCTATACAGATTCATTCCTATCTGTGGTCTGCATGAAGGTTTCACTGGCAACTCCCCAAGCAGACAACCAGGAATTTAAAGGAAACCAATCAACAAATAATAAATTGCAGCCGGGAGAAACTGCACCCAGTCCCAGCACCGAGCACAGACAGAATTAACTCCCTAGCTGCCAAACACAAAGAAACAGCAGATCAGCTGTGAGAAGTCAAAATGTGCAACCGCGACGATCTTCGTGGCAATGCACACATGACACTAATGTGCCGGGAGCGGTCCGTGACCGCTCCTGACACACAGTCCCGGGTGTCAGCTGTGATAATCAGCTGACACTCGGCAGCGATTAGCTGCGCTCCCCCCGGGAACGCAGCTGATCGCCCTGGACATACTATTCCGTCCATGGGAATGAGGTCCAGGGTCACATGGATGGAATATTACGTCCAATGGAATAAAGGGGTTAAAAATACATAAAACTAATGAAATAGGCCTGGACAGAAATGATGATACCCTTAACTTAATATTGTTTTGCACAACTTTTGAGGCAATCACTGCATCTCTCGACAGGTATTTTGGCCCACTCCTCAAGAGCAAACTGCTCCAGTTTTCTCGTGTTTGAAGGTTGCCTTTTCCAGACGGCATGTTTCAGCTCTTTCCAAAGATGCTCAATAGCATTTAGGTCAAGGCTCATAGAAGGCCACTTCAGAATAGTCCAATGTTTTCCTCTTAACCATTCTTGGGTGTTTTTAGCTGTGTGTTTTGGGTCATTATCCTGTTGCAAGACACATGACATGCGAGTGAAATCAAGCTTTCTGACTCTGGGCAGTACAATTCTCTCTAGAATCCCTTGATAGTCTTGAGATTTCATTGTACCCTGCACAGATTCTAGACACCCTGTGCCAGATGCAGCAAAGCAGCCCCAGAAAATAACAGAGCCTCCACCATGTTTCACAGTAGGGACAGTGTCCTTTTCTTGATATGCTTCATTTTTCCGTCTGTGAACATAGAGCTGATGTGCCTTGCCTAAAAGTAAAATTTTTGTCTCATCTGTCCATAGGACATTCTCCCAGAAGCTTTGTGGCTTGTCAACATGTAGTTTGGCAAATTCCAGTGTAACGCTGGTATTGTCTGTACTTTGTTTTCCAGCGTTACTCTGCATGTCTTTGCTTTAACCCTTTTGCTCCTTTCCCCCTATCCAGCTGGGATACTGTTGTCTGTTACCTGTATGGATGCTGCTCAGTTCCCAGCTCTGCTGCGTAGCCGTACTTGCTGCGTTGCATGACCACCCGCATGTGCGGTCCCTAGCCTGCTGTAGAAGCCATCCGTAGGTTGCAAAGTGCTCTGCAGTGGTGCTTGACTTACTACGTGTGTGGCAGCAGCCACTGTCAGGTGTCCCTCTGTGATGAGTTGTCTGGCTCTGCATAGGGGGCGCGGCCCACACCTGTTCTGCTTTTATGAGGAATGGGTGTGCACTAGAATTGCTGCTCCAGCCTATCGCTGTGAAGCAGCTCATATATAAAGTTCCCCAGCCCTGTGGGGCGTTGCCAGAGCTTTGCATTGAGTCTGCATTGAGTTCCTGAACCTAGCCGTGTGTGTTTGTGTGTTCAGCTCCTGCTCTGAGTGCGATCAGCTCTGGAGAGCTGATTCCCCTTGTCCTGTCTTGTGTTTCTGCCTATGTTGGGGCGGAGTACCCAGATCGCCCTTCCTGGAGGCTGCATATCCAGGCCTGTTCCTGTTGTATCTTGTTCCCTGAATTCCTGATCCTGGATCTATCCCGGTACCTGAATGTCTGAACTGTGTCTTGTGTTTTCGCCTATGCTGGGGGCTGACTACCCAGATCGCCCTTCCTGGAGGCTGCATATCCAGGCCTGTTTCTGCTGTGTGTTGTTCCCTAAATTCCTGATCCTGGATCTATCCCGGTACCTGAATGTCTGAACTGTGTCTTGTGTTTTCGCCTATGCTGGGGGCTGACTACTCAGATCGCCCTTCCTGGAGGCTGCATATCCAGGCCTGTTTCTGCTGTGTCTTGTTCCCTGAATCCTGATCCTGATCTATCCCGGTACCTGAATGTCTGAACTGTGTCTTGTGTTTTCGCCTATGCTGGGGGCTGACTACCCAGATCGCCCTTCCTGGAGGCTGCATATCCAGGCCTGTTCCTGCTGTGTCTTATTACCCGAATCCCTGATCCTGGATCTGATCCTGTACCTGACTGTCTGAACTGTGTCCTCTGTGTTATGTTCCTGAAGTCCTTCTGTGTCCTGAACCCTGTACCAGTGACTGTGATTCCTTGCTATATAACCTGAGTTCATCGTGGAAGGAGGAGTCCTGTGTGTGTGCTGAGTTTTTGTTACTCTGTGCTCAGCTTCTGTGCAATCCCCGGCTAGCTCCCGTTGAGCCTGGCGGGGCTTGCACCAGACCGCTGGGGTTCCTTTTCAGATCGATACTAGATGTCCGGAGTCCGAGGACCGTGTCCTCCCTGATGACCACGGCCTGATGTCTGATGTCCGATGACCACTTCCAGATGTCCGGATCCTATCCTTCCTGCCTGGGGTCCGGATCCTGCCGATCGTTGCCAGATGTCCGGAGCCTGCCGATCGTTGCCAGATGTCCGGAGTCCGATGTCAGTGTTCTGATGTTCCTGAGTTCCAGTCCATATTCCTGATGTCTTGTCCGTGTTCCTGAGTTCCAGTCCATGTTCCTGTGTTCCAGCCTGTATTACTGTGTTCCAGTCCGTGTTCCTGTGTTCCAATCCGTGTTCCTGTGTTCCAGTCTGTGTTCCTGACTCCCTGAAATCCAATCCGTGTTCCTGATGTCCTGTCCATGTTCCTGACTCCCTGAGATCCAATCCGTGTTCCTGATGTCCTGTCCGTGTTCCTGTGTCCTTGAGATCCAATCCGTGTTCCTGATATCCTGTCCGTGTTCCTGTGTCCCTGAGATCCAATCCGTGTTCCTGATATCCTGTCTGTGTTCCTGAGTACCTGAGATCCAGTCCGTGTTCCTGATGTTCCGATGTCCTGCCGGTTCCTCCGTGGTCTACCCTGTGATGACGTCTGTCCTGGGTCAGTGTCTGATGTTCTCCTGCTGAGCCTGTGCTACGCCTGAGGCCTGAGAGAGAGGGCGTCCTAGTATGCCCGTGCCAGATGACCCTGGACTGCATCAACCCGTGATGACCCCGCCATCGTCTGACGTTCGTCCTGGGCCGGTGTCTGATGTTCTCCTGCTGAGCCTGTGCTACACCTGAGGCCTGAGAGTGAGGCCATACTAGTATGCCCATGCCAGATGATCCTGGACTGCATCTACCCGTGATGACCCCGCCATCGTCTGAAGTCTGTCTGAGGTCGGTGTCTGATGTTCTCCTGCTGAGCCTGTGCTATGCCTGAGAGGCCGTCCAAGTATGCCCGTGCCAGATAACCCTGGACTGCATCTACCCGTGATGTCCTCCTGCACTTGTCTGTGATCCTGAGTCGTGTACCCTTCTCTGATGTGCGGAATCGGGAGCCCGGCATTATGTTCAGTTTATGTACTGTGTGTTTCTTTAAGTAAACTTTATGTTTCTTCATACCTGAAGTTGTGCGATGTTGTCTAGTCCTGCAGGTCGCCATCTTGCCCACACGCTCAGCTGCCACGGATCCCGGTCGCTGCCCTTCCCTAGTCCGGGCAGGCCCGGGTCTCCCTCCGTGGTCCAGTGGGTCCACATTCTCTTACCATCTGGGACTCATGCCTCACGTCGTCGTGGACTGGCGGCGTGGGAGCATTGGCTAGTTAGGCAAGCTATGCCATGTCCCGACGCCCCGCAGCCGTGGGAAGCGTCACATCCAGTCTGGCTTTTTTATGATTTTTTTTTTCAACAATGGTGTCCTTCTTGGTTGTTTCCCATGAAGTCAACTTTGGCTCATACAACGCCGGATGGTGCAATCTGACACTGATGTTCCTTGAGCTTGAAGTTTTTCTGGGCTCTTTTGTTACCATTCGTATTATCCATCTCTTTGATTTGTCATCAATCAAATGCATTTATTTCTATGCAGCCGCATGCTCCGGTCTGAGTGCCGGTGGCAGTGCTAGGTGTTGATGTGAGAGACTCGCACGAGACTCGTGCGATTTCTCGCAAGTGTGAACCCGGCCTAACCCTCATAGTCAACTACAAAAAGCGTCTGACAGCTGTGCTTGCCAACAAGGGTTTTGCCAAAAAGTATTAAGTCTCGTTTGCCAGAGGGATCAAATACTCATTTCTAACTGCAAAATGCAAATAAATTTATATAATTTATACAATGTGATTTTCAGGATTTTATTTTTGATATTTTATCTCTCAATGTTAAAATTAACCTACCCTTAAATTTATAGATTGTTCATGTCTTTGTCAGTGGGCAAACTTACAAAATCAGCAAGGGATCAAATACTTATTTCCCCCACTGTAATCCTGCACGTATAATGGCCCCACATATAGCCCTGCACATATGCCAAAGGAGCCCCGTCCAAGTATTGAGTGCATTTACTAAACATACATTTCAGTAGGCCAACATATCGGATTTTAAAATCATTTTTCAAGCTGGTGTTATAAAGTATTCTAATTTACTGAGATAATGACTTTTGGGTTTTCATTGGCTTGTAAGCCATAATCATCAACATTAACAGAAATAAACACTTAAAATAGATCACTCTGTTTATAATGACTATCTCATATATGAGTGTTACTTTTTGTATTGAAGAACTGAAATAAAGTAACTGTTTGATGTTATTCTAATTTTGTGAGATGCACCTGTATAATGGCCCCACATATAGCCCTGCATGTATAATGGCCCCACATACAGTTGTGCTCAAAAGTTTACATACCCAGCAGAATGTTTGCTTTCTTGGCCTTTTTTCAGAGAATATGAATGATAACATCAAAACTTTTTCTCCACTCATGGTTAGTGGTTGGGTGAAGCCATTTATTGTCAATTCTTTTGCTTTCCCCATGACTCACAATCCAGAAACATCAGTAGCTGGATGAAAGATGCAAGAGTCTGTCTGCATCCCAGAAACTCACTCAGCTTTTTTCACACAAACTGATTACAAGCAACAGGTCAAAGGTGAGGATGTTGCCTTTAGTAGTCATTCAAACCCATTTGTGTCAACTTCTGTGCATGTTATCAGGCCAAAATCACCAGGGTATGTAAACTTTTGATCAGGGTCATTTGGATGTTTTGGGTTGTGATTATGATTTAAAAAGAGAAAATACAGTCGTTTGACAATAAATGGCTTCACCCAACTACTAATCATGAGTGGAGAAAAAGTTTTGGTGTTATCATTCATATTCTCTGAAAAAAGACAAAGAAAGCAAAAATTCTGCTGGGGTATGTAAACTTTTGAGCATACCCCCATACATGGTATGCTGGTCCCACATAATACATACCCCCATACATAGTATGCTGGCCCCACATAATACATACCACCATACATAGTATGCTGGCCCACATAATACATGCCACCATACATAGTATGCTGGCCCACATAATACATACCCCATATATAGTAAGCTGGCCTCACATACATATACATACTTCGATACATAGTATGCTGGCCCAACATAATACATACCCCCATACATAGTATGCTGGACCCACATAATACATACCACCATACATAGTATGCTGGCCCCACATAATACAAACCATCATAAATAGTAAGCTGGCCCCACATATGCATACCACCATAAATAGTATGCTGGCCTGTGGCCCCAACATATACATACTAAAACTTAACTTTTAATAAATTGTGATGTTTGGAGTGAATTGATTATTGAGCACTTCACCTGAGAAATATTTTGTAATGTTTCCCTAACAATTAAAAGGAATTCTAGTGATTTATAAATACAGTGCTAATTATTTGTATTAGTGTCCTGTGTGATGTCCTTTAATAGGAGTCTTATTGGATAGACTGCACACAAGCACGGTGGATTAATAATTTATTGTTTAATCACAATTTTATTAAAAGTTAAGTTTTAGTTTTTATCCACAACAGTCAGTGATTTTTCATAATTTTGGTGGTAAATGTATCTGGTTTTGGGGTGCCAATTTCAGTGATATTCCTACCTATGCAGGCCCCACATAGTACTGATTGAGTAAAACAAAAAAAGATAAGGAAGTAAAAATACTCACCTCTCTTCATTCCCTGCTGCTGCAGCGGGGCCGAAGCTGCAGCAATACTAGGGTAGGAGAGCAAGGCACATGCTTTTTACCCAGGACAGCGTTCCTGGCCCCAGCAACATGTAGGTGGCAGCGTTCAGTTAATGAACGCTGTGTGCATGCCCAGCCACCGGTGATACAGGCACCCAGAAAATTAAAAACACCAGCAGCCGTATAATGCCTGGCGGCCCCCAAGCAGTGAAGAAAAAGAGAAATCCAGCTCCGGAAATGGTATAAAAAAAAATCATCCTTTTATTGAGGCAAATATTAAAATACAAAATTCAAGCATGGCTGCCGTACTTGTCTCAGCGGTGAATGAATGAAAATACCGCTATATGCAGTGACTGCCCACTGAAGTCTGGACGCGCTTCGAGCACCAAGTGCTCTTAGAATCAGAATAGCCTTCAGCATCACACCAAGTGAAATATAACAAAGAAACACAGATGAAATCAATTGAAGAAACAAATAAAACAATTAAAACCACATGACATTAATAATGAAGCATGAACTCTTTTCTAAGGTTTAAACCCGCAGGTGCACGGGTATCCAGAAGATAAATCCATAGAGCCTCTCGATCCCGAAGAAGCTTTTCTCTATCTCCGCCTATAATTTTGGCTTTAATCTGTTCTATTGCATAAATCTTCAAATATGAAACATCGCTGTTATGGGTAGAGATAAAATGTTTAGACACATTAGATACATTCCTAATAGTAGGATGCAGTATGTCATGGAGATGCTCTCGTGCCCTTTCTTTCAATCTACGTATGGTCGAACCTAAAAATTTTAAATTACATTTTGTACATTTATTACATATACAACGAAATCTGAATTGCAGTTTAAAAAATCTTTAACCCCTTCCCGACCCATGACGCCACGTAGGCGTCATGAAAGTCAGTGCCAATCCGACCCATGACGCCTATGTGGCGTCATGAAAGGATCGCGTCCCTGCGGGCCGGGTGACCGGGGTCACTGAAAGGTCACCCGACCCGCCGGCACAGGACCCTTTGTGCTTCACCACAGGGGGGTTGGCTTAACCCCCCCGTGGCCACGATCGCTCTGATTGGCTGTTAAAAGTGAAACAGCCAATCAGAGCAATCTGTAATATTTCACCAATATAATTGGTGAAATATTACAATCCAGCCATGGCCGATGCTGCAATAGCATCTGCCATGGCTGGACACTGAGCCCTGACCCCCCCACACGGATTCACGGCGGCGATCGGCCGCCGCCACCGAAAGATGGCAGCGGTCGGTCACAGCCGTCACTAAAAGCACCCCTCGTCCTGGCCTCTGCTGCCCCCACCTTCCGATCCCCCCCCCTCACTTCCGACCCCCATACTCACCTCTCCCGGTCCACCGATGTCCCTGGATCCTTCCCGGCAGCTGCCCGGGATTCTTCATGGGCGCCGCCATCTTGGAAAATGGCGGGCGCATGCGCAGTGCGCCCTACATAGTCAAAAATTTATTTTGATCACTGTGATAAACTGTCACAGTGATCAAAATAAAAAAAAGTAAGTGAACCCCCCCTGTCATAGGTAGGGACAAATAATAAAGAATTTTTTTTTTCCTATTAGGCCCTGTGCACACGTTGCGGATTTTGCTGCGGATCCGCAGCTGATTTCGCTGCTGATCCGCAGCTGATTTTGCTGCTGATCCGCAGCGGATTTCGCTGCTGATCCGCAGCTGATTTCGCTGCTGATCCGCACTGATTTCGCTGCGCATCGCAGCGGATTTGGCGCTGCGGATTCACAGCAGATCCAGAAACCATGTACAGTACAATGCAAATAAATGGTAAAAAAAAAACGCTGTGCACATGCTGCAGATTTTTCAGCGCAGATTTGCTGCGGTTTTAAATCCGCAGCATGTCAATTCTTTGTGCGGATTCCGCAGCGATTTTACACCTATTCCATTATAGGCGTAAAACCGCAGAGAAAAACCGCAGCAAATCCGCGCTAAATACGCAGGTAAAAGGCAGGTCGTTTTACCTGCGGATTTTAGATTTTAGAAAAATCCGCAAGTGAATCCGCAACGTGTGCACGGGGCCTTAGGGTCAGGCTGGGTTCATATTGCATTATGGCAGTCCGTTAGATGGACTGCGTTTCACCGCGGTATAACGCGGTGTAACGCAGTCCGTTAACGCTGCCATTCACCCCATTTGTGTGCGCATCGTAACGCATGCCATGAAGCGGCATGCGTTCGCGACGTGTCGTCATTCAGTGACGGAGCCTTGGACGCAGGCTGCAGCGTCTGGGCTCCTTCACCGCTAGCACAGATGAATCATCGCTGATTCCTCTGCACTAGCGGGTATAGCATAACGCGATCGCGTTATGCTATACCGTTACCAGCCCGTCAACGCTACGTGTTGAACGGGCTGGTAAAACGCAATATGAACCCAGCCTTAGGGTTAGAACTAGGGTTAGGGTTAGAACTAGGGTAAGGGTTGGAATTAGGGTTAGGGTTGGAATTAGGGTTAGGGTTGGAATTAGGGTTAGGGTTGGGATTAGGGTTAGGGTTGGGATAAGCGTTAGGGGTGTTTTGGGGTTAGGGTTGGGATTAGGGTTAGGCTTGTGGTTAGGTTTATGGTTAGAGTTGGGATTAGGGTTAGGGGTGTGTTGGGGTTAGGGTTATGGTTAGGGTTTGTATTAGGGTTAGGGGTGTGTAGGGGTTAGGGTTGGGGTTAGGGTGTGTTGGGGTTAGGGTTGGAGTTAGAATTGAGGGGTTTCCACTATTTAGGTACATCAGGGGGTCTCCATACGCGACATGGCGCCAACATTGATTCCTGCAAATTTTGCGTTCAAAAAGTCAAACAGTGCTCCCTTTATTCCAAGCCCCGACGTGTGCCCAAACAGTGGTTTACCCCCACATATGGGGTATCAGCGTACTCGGGAAAAATTGCACAACAACTTTGGGGGTCTAATTTCTCCTGTTACTGTTGGGAAAAAAAAATTGGGGACTAAAAAAGTTATTTTTGTGGAAAAAAAATGATTTTTTATTTTCACGGCTCTGCGTTATAAACTTCTGTGAAGAACTTGGGGGTTCAAAGTGCTCACCACACATCTAGATAAGTTCCTTGCGGGGTCTAGTTTCCAAAATGGGGTCACTTGTGGGGAGTTTATACTGTTTAGGCACATCAGGGGCTCTGCAAAGGCATGACGCCCGCAGACCATTCCATCAAGTCGGCATTTCAAAACGTCACTACTTCCCTTCCGAGCCCCGAAGTGTGCCCATACAGTAGTTTTCTCCCACATATGGGATATCAGCGTACTCAGGACAAATTGGACAACAACTTTTGAGGTCTAATTTCTCCTGTTACCCTTGGGAAAATAAAAAAATTGGGGACTAAAAGATCATGTTTGTGGAAAAAATATGATTTTTTTATTTTCATGGCCCAGCGTTATAAACTTCTGTGTAGCCCTTGGGGGTTCAAAGTGCTCACTACACATCTAGATAAGCTCCTTGGGGGTCTAGTTTCCAAAATGGTGTCACTTGTGGGGGGTTTCTACTGTTTAGGCACATCAGGGGCTCTGCAAAGGCAACATGACGCCCACAGAACATTCCATCAAGTCTGCATTCCAAAATGGCGCTCCTTCTCTTCTGTGCTCTCCCATGCGCCAAAACAGTGGTTCCCCCCCACATATGGGGTACCAGTGTACTCAGGACAAACTGTACAACAACTTTTGTGGTCCAATTTCTCCTGTTACCCTTGTGAAAATAAAAAATTGCGGGTTAAAAAAATCAGTTTTTGAGGAAAAAAATGATTTTTTATTTTCACGGCTCTGCATTACAAACTTCTGTGAAGCACGTGGGGGTTCAAGGTGCTCACCACACATCTAGTTAAGTTCCTTGAGGGGTCTAGTTTACAAAATGTGGTCACTTGTGGGGGGTTTCTACTGTTTAGGCACATCAGGGGCTCTGCCCGCCCGCAGACCATTCCATCAAGTCGACATTTCAAAGCGTCACTACATCCCTTCCAAGCCCTGACGTGTGCCCAAACAGTGGTTCTCCCCTACATGTGAGGTACTAGCGTACTTAGGACAAATTAGACAACAACTTTTGGGGTCCAATTTCTCCTGTAACCATTGTGAAAATAAAAAATATGGGGCTAAATAATCATTTTTTGAGAAAAAAAAATGATTTTTTATTTTCACGGCTCTGCGTTATAAACTTTTGTGAAGCACCTGGGGGTTCAAAGTGCTCACTGTGCATCTGCATAAGTTTCTTAGGGGGTCTAGTTTCCAAAATTGGGTCATTTGTGGGGGAGCTCCAAAGTTTAGGCATACAGGGGCTCTCCAAACATGACATGGTGTCCGCTAACGACTGGAGCTAATTTTCCATTCAAAAAGTCAAATGGCGCTCCTTCCCTTCTGAGCCCTGCCGTGCGCCCAAACAGTGGTTTATGACCACATATGAGGTATCTGTGTACTCAGGAGAAATTGCCCAACAAATTTTAGGATCCAATTTATACTGTTGCCCATGTGAAAATGAAAAAACTGAGGCTAAAAGAACATTTTTGTGAAAAAAAAAGTACTTTCTTTTTTTTACGGATCAATTTGTGAAGCACTTGGGGGTTCAAAGTGCTCACTCTGCATCTAGATAAGTTCCTTGGGGGGTCTAGTTTCCAAAATGGGGTCACTTGTGGGGGAGCTCCAATGTTTAGGCACACAGGGACTCTCCAAATGCGACATGGCATCCGCTAAATATTCCAGCATATTTTCCATTCAAAAAGTCAAATGGCGCTCCTTCCCTTCTGAGCCCTGCCGTGCGCCCAAACAGTGGTTTATGACCACATATGAGGTATCGTGTACTCAGGAGAAATTGCCCAACAAATTTTAGGATCCATTTTATCCTGTTGCCCATGTGAAAATAAAAAAAACTGAGGCTAAAAGAAAATTTTTGTGAAAAAAAAGTACTTTCTTTTTTTTACGGATCAATTTGTGAAGCACCTGTTGCCCATGCAAAAATGAAAAAATTGATGCTAAAAGAAAAATTTTGTTGGAAAAATTAAAATGTCCATTTTTTCCTTCCACGTTGCTTTAGTTCCTGTGAAGCACCTGAAGGGTTAATAATCTTCTTGAGTGTAGTTTTGAGTAGCTTGAGGGGTGCAGTTTTTATAATGGTATCACTTTTGGGTATTTTCTGCCATATAGACCCCTCAAAGTGACTTCTAATGTGAGGTGGTCCCTAAAAAAAATGGTTTTGTAAATTTTGCTGTAAAAATGAGAAATCGCTGGTCAACTTTTAACCCTTATAACTTCCTAACAAAAAAAAATGTTGTTCCCAAAATTGTGCTGATGTAAAGTAGACATGTGGGAAATGTTATTTATTAACTATTTTGTGTCACATAACTCTCTGGTTTAACAGAATAAAAATTCAAAATTTGAAAATTGCGAAATTTTCAAAATTTTGGCCAAAGTTTCATTTTTTTCACAAATAAACGCAAAAATTATCGACCTAAATTTACCACTAACATGAAGCCCAATATGTCACGAAAAAACAATCTCAGAATCGCTAGGATCCGTTGAAGCGTTCCTGAGTTATTACCTCATAAAGGGACACTGGTCAGAATTGCAAAAAATGGCCAGGTCATTTAGGTCAAAATAGGCTGGGTCATGAAGGGGTTAATTTTATAAGACTTATTGTTCATGGTATTTATGACCATTAATGTTTTAAAAGAAAGGGACACGTTTTGCAAGGAGATTGACCACATCTGTGATAACCCACACAAGATAACCAATTTCTATTAGAACGAGTTTCGTTATGTAAAAACAAGCTAGGAGAAAGAGCATTGCCTAAAGTTGATGCTCTTCTAGAGACAAATCTAACCCCATTTCTTAATAACTCATTCATAACATCATCATTACGAAGTAAATGTAAATTTCTATTTATTATAGCGCAAATTTCCTTAAAGAAACTGCTATGGGTCAAAATCACAGTGGGACGATCCCTTTAAGCATTGCCTTGTGAGACTAATTTGTCAGATTTGAAAAAAGATTCCCTGGACTTTCCAGCTACAATATTAGATGCTCGTTTTAAAATCCAATTGGGGTAACCTCGTTTATTTAAACGTTTTTTAATAGCTGCAGATTCTTTTTGAAAGGAGGATGAATCACTACAATTCCTCTTGGCACGAATTAATTCACCTACAGGGATTGCCTTTATAGTGTGAACAGGATGGAAACTGTGTGCATGTAAAATTGTATTACCTGCGGTAACCTTGCGATAAGTGGAGGTAGAAATAAGCTGTTGAGGCTGACCAAACAGACATAGATCCAAAAATTGGATTTCATGGCTGTTAAAATTCTGAGTGAAACTGAGATTAAATTGGTTCAAATTAATATATTCCAAAAAACTTGAAATAAGATTATTATGCCCCTTCCATACCAACAGGAGATCGTCTATATATCTTGAATAATATTCGATACAATCAAGGAATGGATTATTGGTATTAAAGATGAACAGTTCCTCCCATCAAGCCATAACCAAATTCGCCACAGAGGGGGAGAACTTAGCCCCCATCGAAACACCATTTGTCTGCAAGAAAAATTTCCTATTGAATAGAAAATAATTATGCGACAAGAGGAATTGTAAAACCGCAACTACATATTCACAAAATTCATCAGGATAAGATTCATACTTATATAGATGAAAACACACAGCAGAGATGGCTACACTATGTGGTCTGCTAGTATATAATGATATAACATCGCAGGTTAGCCAAGACCAATGTTGCTGCCATATTACATCACCAAACATATTAAGAACATCTTTGGAGTCCTTTAAGTAACCTGGTATATGATGTACAAAAGGCTGGAGAATCGAATCCAGCCATTGACTCAGGCGTTCATTCAAAGAACCGATGCCTGCAACTATGGGACGCATCGGTGGAGGAAAAACTTGCTTGTGGGTTTTTGGTAATGCATGTAAAATAGGAATCACTGGACTTGTGACACAAAGATATTCTGACTGCTTTTTGGTAAAAAAAAACCCCAACCTAACACCCTCTGCGATGATTTGGTTACTCTTTTTCTGGAAAAGGGGAGTTGGATCACCCTGTAATAATAGGTAGCTGGTGTCCTGGGAAATCATGTCACTGATGGCTTGGTGGTAATCAGACTCGTTCATGATCACCACCGAGCCACCTTTATCAGACATCTTAATAACAATTTTAGAATTAGATTGTAAATCTCTGAGTGCTTGTCGTTCTGAAAAGGAAAGGTTAGAACGAGCTGGCCTGGAAGAGGACTCATTTAATAATCTTTTGATATCCCTCTCCACAGATTCTTGAAATTTTTCCATATCATCGGTCCTAGTTTTGACTGAATAGAATTTAGGATTCTTAGTTCTAAATGGAAAAAAAGAATCAGAAGGAATTGATAATGTGGAAGAGGGATTCAAATCAATGAGACATAATACAAGTTTATTCACAAGATCTCTTACAAACTTATTAATGTCTTTAATAGTGGAAAAAACATCTAAATCCATATTAGTAGGAGCAAAATTCAAGCCTCGAGATAATAACTTTTCTTCAGCCGGAGACAAGGGATAAGATGATAGATTAATCACATCTAACGATTCGTTTTGTTGAAACTCCTCAATCGATTCTTTAGGAAGGACGGTGTATCTGTTGTGTTTCCTTCCTCCCCTCCTTGTCCGTTTTTTGAAGAAGGATTATTAAATCTTTTAGGTTTTTTTATAATAGTGTGATTGAGCTTTATTCATATTAGTGGCTTTGCTTGCCAAAAATTCTCCAGAGTGATCTGTAGAAACATCCGATGACTCCTGATCAGAAGAGGAAAAGGTTACCTGATTTCGTCTAGAGGAATTGAAAAAAGAGCGTGTGCGTTTCTTTAGAATAGATTTGGGAGGAGACTTTTGTTTCTCCCACTTTCCCCACTCGTAAACTTGTTTGCTAGAATAATCAAAAACATCCCTATTGAACTTCTTTTTCTTAAAAGCTACAGTAGAATCTTCCAAAGCATGCATTTTTATTTTCAAATCCTTTTGGAAATCTTCAAACATATCAGCCGCCATAGTACTTTTTAAGGACAAAAAATTCTTTTCAAGATCACTCTGTATCTGTGTCAATTCTTGGCTCTCATATTTGACAATTAACTGCATAAGTTGAACTGAACAATTGGACAAAATTAAATTCCAAGCTTCCGTGAATTCATCATTATAAACAGTAGTGGTTATTTTTTTGATTTTTAGTCCACGAGGGATCATGTTCTGATGAATATAATTTTCCAGAGTGGTTTTATCCCACCAAATTCGTGTTTCATTTAATGAAAGTTTCTCAACCTCTTGCATATGATTAAGAAGATCAGGTGATGTATCCAATGATTTATTCACAAATTGAAAGACCTGCACTGCACGGTCTCTTCTATTGGGATCAATTAAGGACTCCATAGTAAAAAAGGTAGAAGGGGCAGTCACTGATAAAATTAGAGACAAACGAAAAAATAAGGAACTTTCACCAAATTTTCGTTATACAGCCATTAGCCATGCATAAGAGATATAATAATGAAATCTCTTTAAGAAAGGACTATTTAGTCCATAGAGTAAGGAGGGAGCACAAGAACCAGCAGTAAGACAATTCATAAAGAAGAAATAGTTCAGCTCACCTCAATGGGCTCACAGTCCATCCGAGCAAGGATACGTCACTGCCAGACGTTACAATGCATGAAGAAAAAGAGAAATCCAGCTCCGGAAATGGTATAAAAAATCATCCTTTTATTGAGGCAAATATTAAAATACAAAATCCAAGCAGTATCACACCGCGGCCCACCGGACAAGTGCCCGGAAGGGCAGATTAGCAGTCCAGGCCTGTCCTGCCACACAGGCACATGAGGAAAGAGACATAGTGAATCAGAATGTATTGCTAAGGCCATGATCACACTATCAGTATTAGGTCAGTATTTTATCTCAGTATGTGTAAGCCAAAACCAGTAGTGGGTGATAAATAGAGAAGTGGTGACGTGTTTCTATTATACTTTTCCTCTGATTGTTCCTCTCCTGGTTTTTGGCTTACACATACAGTCATGGCCAAAAGTTTTGAGAATGACACAAATATTAATTTTTACAAAGTCTACTGCTTCACTTTTTGTAATGGCAATTTGCATATACTCCAGAATGTTATAAAGAGTGATCAGCTTAACATCAATTACTTGCAAAGTCAATATTTGGCTAGAAAATGAACTTTATCCCCCAAAACACATTTCAACATCATTGCAGCCCTGCCTTAAAAGGACCAGCTAACCTCTTTTCAGTGATTGCTCCATTAACACAGGTGTGGGTGTTGATGAGGACATGGCTGGAGATCAATCTGTCATGATTAAGTAAGAATGACACCACTGGACACTTAAAAAGGAGGCTGGTGCTTGGCATCATTGTTTCTCTTCTGTTAACCATGGTTATCTCTAAAGAAACACGTGCAGTCATCATTGCAATGCACAAAAATGGCCTAACAGGGAAGAGTATCGCAGCTAGAAAGATTGCACCTCAGTCAACAATTTATCGCATCATCAAGAACTTCAAGGAGAGAGGTTTCATTGTTGCCAAAAAGGCTCCAGGGCGCCCGAGAAAGACCAGCAAGCGCCAGGACCGTCTCTTAAAAGTGTTTCAGCTCCGGGATCGGGCTACCAGCAGTGCAGAGCTTGCTCAGGAATGGCAGCAGGCAGGTGTGAGTGCATCTGCACGCACTGTGAGGCGGAGACTTTTGGAGCAAGGCCTGGTCTCAAGGAGGGCATATATATCTAATATATATATCTAATGTAGTGATGAGCGAGCACGCTCGGGTGCCATCCGAGTATCTTGGGCGTGCTCGTATATTATGTTTGTGTCACTGCAGCTGCATGATTTGTGGCTGTTAGGCAGTCCCCGCATGTGTTTCATCTGTCTAACAGCCGCAGGGACTCGGAATATGGCTGTCATGATCCGTTCCAGGGTTTAGTCCTGTCTGCCCTGGGTCCGGGCGGATCATGTCAAGGGTTAACTTTGCTCTGCCTCATTCTGGGTTCAGGTTGGCTATTTAGCTCTCACACATCCTGCTAGCAGTGTGAGCTATACTGCTACCTTCGGCTTGTGAACCTGACTGGTAACCCTTGATTTGTCCTGCTGTTATCCCTGACTTGTCCCGTGTCTGTTGTTCCCCTCTGTCTGCCCTGTTCCCTGCATTTCCCTGTTTGTCTGTTTGATTCTCTGGTTTTTGACTCGGCCTGTATTCGGACTCGCTTCTGCTTTCTGTCTTTGTCTTATCTGCTTCTGACCGTTGCTGACCTCCTGGCTTTCTCCTGACCACGTTTATTGCTTATTCCTTTTGTCCTGCTGCCTCCGTACGGTTTTGACTTGGCTTGCCTGACCACGCTCCCGCCACTTGGTGGCGCCTGTATTTCTGCTCTGTAGAGGGCTTGCTGAGACCTGTGATACTTCAGATGACTGATTATTCCTGACTCAGTTTTGGACGTTTTTGCTGCCACCTGGTGGTGGTTTTGGCTGCTGCAGTGCAGGCCTACTCCGGTAGTGTGTAATCCCTTCTCCCTCTGTAACCTACAGGTGGAGCACACACCAGCCTGCATTACAGCTGCGTGACACTTTAGCTCACCCCTACATATAAAGGGATTTCTGCATTTTTTTTCTTTCTCTGCTCTGTTTGCTATGGATCCGCTCCATACCTTGGCGGATCACATGAATAGCTTGGCATTGATTATGCAAGACCTATTTGTGCAACAGAGGGAGCTTTCTAACACAGTAATATCGTTGCAGACTGACTGTAAGCACTCTAACACTGTCGATGTTTCTTTGCACTCTCCTGAACCTACAGTAAAGCTCCCATATACTTTCTCCGGGGAGAGGGAGAAATTCAGTACTTTCAGGGAGAGTTGCAAACTATGGTTTTCACTTAGACCCCTATCTTCTGGTGATGAGAGTCAGCGGGTGGGGATAATCATTTCCTTATTGCGGGAGGGACCTCAGTCGTGGGCTTTCTCTCTACCTGCTTCTGCCCCTGAACGTGTGTCTGTGGACAGATTCTTTGAGGCTTTGGGACTGATTTATGATGAACCAGACCGGGTCAGGGTAGCAGAGGACATGGTCATGGGTCTCTGTTATGAATGTTTTAGAAATGAATTCTGAGCAGAAGCTCCCTCTGGTGGTTGCAGACAGTACTGAACCATTCAATTTCAATGAGGATTGGCAATCAGGGATCACGGACTGGCTGGATATAAGGGAGGTTTCCCCCCCATCATGGTTGCCGTTGATCAATTGTTCTTGTCTCAACGTTGTTTCCTGGTTCACTTGGAAGCTTGCTGAGTCTTGCCTCTTCTCCTGCTCTCAGATAAGATATTTTCTGTTTTTTGTTTTTGTGCTTGCCATTTGTATGTTTCGCTGCATTTCTGTGAGGTTGGCCAGGTTCCCCTCCCCGGGGGGCTTGGTTTCCGCTCGGTTCCTCTGGAGCCATTGTTGTTTGTTCATTTGCCTTTTCCAGTTTTTTTTCTGTGGCTGCGGCTTAGTTTTGTTACACCAGAGAACTAATTTAGGTGGTAGAGGTCGTGTGATCTCAGGTGTTTTTGCAATTAGTAGCGTTGGTTTTTTTTAGGGTTTTTTGGGTTGCAGTAAGTATCCTTCCTATCCTTTTCTATCTAAGTCAGATTGGGCCCCAGCGTTTGCTCATACTATTTTCTGTCTGTGTCTGTATTTTCTCTTGTCTAACCGCCATTACATGTTTGGGGCTTCCTATGTTCTTTGGGGATCTGCTCCGGGGCAGATAGCTTTCCTCTTTCTATCTTTAGGTGTAGTTAGCCTCTCAGGCTGTGACGAGGCGTCTAGGACCAACGTAGGAACGCTCCACGGCTGCCTTTAGTTGTGGTGGTTAGTCAGGGTACTGCAATTCAGTAGATTCCAACCTCTCTGGTGTATTACCGTTTTTGCCTGCTCTCCTCAGCTACCAAAACATAACAGGTCTCTCTCAGAATGAACTCACTGCTGAACAGTATTGTTCTGAGTTCAGGAGGTGGTCTGTTGAGGTGTCCTGGAATGACTCTGCTCTAAGACGCCTGTTTGAGAGAGGATTATCGGATCATCTCAAGGACGCGCTGGCCCTTCATATCCCGCCCAGTTCCCTGGAAGAGGCCATGACCCAGGCCATTCGTATGGACCGGAGGTTACGGGAAAGAGGAATTATCCAGCATGAGATTCCCGTATTGCCTGCCAAGTCTGAGGTGGTGTCATTCAAGGAGACTATGGAAGTTGGTACCATTAATTTCAAGGAGAAAGAGAGGAGACGGCGACGAGATGAGAAATTATGTTTTTATTGTGGAGATCCGGGACATTGGAAGACGGACTGCCCCTCTTGTCCATCAAATAAAGAGCTGCCGAGTCTGGGTGATGATCTAGGAGGTCATCCAGACTCTCAGGTACCATTTTCATCTTTTCAGAAAATTTTGTTAGAGGTGGAACTGTGTTATGGAGGTGGTAGTGCTTCCACTTCAGCATTTGTGGACTGTGGATCTTCCATGAATTTCATTAACTCTAGTATGGTGTCCAAGTTAAAGTTAGGGACAGTAAGGCTAGAGACTCCCATCTATATCGTTGCAATTGATAAGACACCGTTGGCTCAAAATGTCTTTAAGTTTGTCTCTGAGGAGTTCCTCCTCAAGGTGGGTTCCTTACATCAGGAACGAATTTCATGTTATGTTATGAATAAATCTTCCTGCAGGACTGTGTTGGGGTTCCCCTGGTTGCAGAGGCATAATCCTGTTATTGACTGGGGATCTCGTGATATTGTTAAATGGGGTCCTAATTGTTCCAATGGTTGTCTTTCTGCTGTTTTTGTGTCTGCCATTAGTCCGGAGGGTATTCCGGAGTACCTGAAGGACTTTGGGGACGTGTTCTCCGAAAAAAGAGGCTGAGGTTTTGCCACCCCACAGTCTTTAAGATTGTGCAATTAATCTTATTCCTGGTTCTAAATTGCCCAAAGCCCGTTTGTACAATCTTTCTGGCCCGGAACGTACTGCTATGAAAAACTATATCTCTGATAGCCTATGCAAAGGTCACATCCGTCCCTCTGTCTCACCTGTGGCCGCGGGATTCTTTTTTGTTAAGAAAAAAGATGGTGGTTTACGCCCGTGCCTCGATTTCCGAGAACTAAATAAAATTACGGTGAGAAATACCTACCCTCTCCCACTCATTCCTGATCTTTATAACCCAGTGTCTGGGGCTAAGTGGTTTTCCAAACTTGATCTCAGGGGAGCATATAACCTTATCCGTATTCAGGAAGGGGATGAGTGGAAAACGGCATTTCTCACCTCTGAAGGTCTGTTTGAAAATTTGGTCATGCCCTTTGGTCTCACGAACGCGCCCGCTGTATTTCAGAACTTCATGAATGATGTTTTCTCTGATTTTATCGGGCGCTTTATGGTTGTATACTTGGATGATATCCTTGTTTTCTCGCCTGACAAGGAATCCCACATTGGTCATCTACGTGCTGTTCTTCACAGGTTACGGGGTAATTCTCGTTTGCTAAACCCGAGAAATGTTTGTTTTGTGTCCAGGAGCTTTCCTTTCTGGGAATCATCCTTTCGGCCAATGGGTTTCGGATGGATCCCGGAAAGGTACAGGCCATTGTTGATTGGGTGCAACCCAGAGACCTCAAGGGGTTGCAGCGTTTTCTGGGTTTCGACAATTATCGAAAATTCATCAAGGGGTTTTCTCAGGTGGTCAAACCACTCACCGATCTCACTCGCAAGGGGGCTGATCTCAAAGTTTGGTCAACCTTAGCAGTTGAAGCATTTGTTACACTAAAGAAATGTTTTATGTCTGCTCCTGTATTGGTTCAACCCGATCCATCTGAACCGTTCATTGTAGAGGTGGACGCATCTGAGGTGGGAGTGGGGCTGTGTTGTCACAGGGACCTGTTACCTTGACTAATTTAAGACCATGTGCCTTTTTCTCCCGGAAGTTCTCTTCTGTGGAGAGGAACTATGATGTGGGTAACCGGGAGTTATTGGCCATAAAATTGGCTTTTGAAGAATGGAGGCATTTTTTTGAGGGGGCGGTTCATCGGATCACGGTTATCACGGATCACAAAAACTTGTCTTATCTTGAATCTGCTAAACGGTTGACCCAAGACAGGCTAGGTGGTCGCTTTTTTTTTCTCGTTTTCATTTTTCAATCACTTTTCGGCCTGGTTCCAAGAATGTCAAGGCTGATGCCTTATCTCGCAGTTTTGATTCAATATCACCCCCTGAACCTCCTTCCTCCATTCTTCAGCACGGGGTGGTTGTTGCGGGGGTATCCTCTGAATTGGAACAGGAAATTCAGAAGGCTCAGTCTCTTGCTCCTTCCTCTTTGCCTGATAATAAACTCTTTGTTCCCGTTCAATACAGGTTGAGGGTTCTCCGGGAATTCCACGATTCTGCTCTCAGTGGACACCAGGGATCTCAGCCACTCGGAAAGCCATTGCTAGGCTATTTTGGTGGTCCTCCATGAACTCTGATATCACTATGTTTGTGTCTGCTTGTGATACCTGTGTCCGTGCTAAGAGCCCACATAACCGGCCGGCCGGGGAATTGGTGCCATTGCCAATTCCAGATAGACCTTGGACTCATTTGTCCATGGACTTCATCACTGATCTCCCTCCTTCTAATGGCAAAACTGTAATCTGGGTAGTGGTTGACAGATTCAGTAAACAGGCACATTTTGTACCTCTGGCATGATTGCCTAATGCTGAGACACTATCTAGGTTGTTTGTTGAGCACGTTGTACGACTGCATGGCATGCCTTTGAGTGTGGTTTCTGATAGAGGGGTACAATTTGTGTCCAAATTTTGGAGGGCATTTTGTAAAAGACTGGGTATTTGCTTAACCTTCTCCTCTGCTTACCATCCTGAGATCAATGGGCAGACGGAGAGGACCAATCAGTCACTCGAACAGATTTTGAGGTGTCTTGCTACGTCTCAGCAGGATGATTGGTATTCTTCATTGCCCGTGGCTGAATTTGCATTCAATAATCGGATTAACCAGTCCACTGGCACCTCTCCATTCTTTTGTAACTATGGTTTTCACCCCCATTTTGGCGAATTTTCTAGGCTGGATTCAGGATGTCCAGGGGCTGATACGGCAGTACAAAGATTGGGGGAGGTGTGGAGGGAGGTCCAAAAGAACATTGGGGAGGCTCAGGGCAAACATAAACTTTTTGCAGATAAGCGACGGTCTGTAGGACCTAAGTTCCTGGTGGGAGATAAAGTATGGTTGTCCACCAAGAATATTCGTCTAAAGGTTCCCTCTGCTAAGCTAGGTCCCAGATTTATTGGTCCTTACGAGATCATGGAGGTGGTCAATCCTGTTGCCTTTCGGTTACGCCTTCCTCCGTCACTCCAGATCCCCAATGTGTTTCATAAATCCCTTCTTAAGTCATTTGTACCATCTTCCACAGGGCCTCCATCCCCTCCGCCTCCTGTCTCTGTGGATGATCAGACCGAGTTTGAAGTGGAACGGATTGTGGATTCGCGTAGGGTCAATAGTTCACTTCAGTATTTGGTCCATTGGAAGGGTTATGGTCCTGAGGATCGATCTTGGGTCACGGCGCGATCGGTACATGCTGATCGATTGGTTCGGGCATTTCAGGCACGTTATCCTGGGAAGTCTGGGGGTCCGGTGGCCCCCCCTTGAGAAGAGGGTACTGTCATGATCCGTTCCAGGGTTTAGTCCTGTCTGCCCTTGGTACGGGCGGATCATGTCAAGGGTTAACTTTGCTCTGCCTCATTCTGGGTTCAGGTTGGCTATTTAGCTCTCACACATCCTGCTAGCAGTGTGAGCTATACTGCTACCTTCGGCTTGTCAACCTGACTGGTAACCCTTGATTTGTCCTGCTGTTATCCCTGACTTGTCCCGTGTCTGTTGTTCCCCTCTGCCTGCCCTGTTCCCTGCATTTCCCTGTTTGTCTGTTTGATTCTCTGGTTTTTGACTCGGCCTGAATTCGGACTCGCTTCTGCTTTCTGTCTTTGTCTTATCTGCTTCTGACCATTGCTGACCTCCTGGCTTTCTCCTGACCACGTTTATTGCTTATTCCTTTTGTCCTACTGCCTCCGTACGGTTTTGACTTGGCTTGCCTGACCACGCTCCCGCCACTTGGTGGCGCCTGTGTTTCTGCTCTGTAGAGGGCTTGCTGAGACCTGTGATACTTCAGATGACTGATTATTCCTGACTCAGTTTTGGAAGTTTTTGCTGCCACCTGGTGGTGGTTTTGGCTGCTGCAGTGCAGGCCTACTCTGGTAGTGTGTAATCCCTTCTCCCCTCTGTAACCTACAGGTGGAGCACACACCAGCCTGCATTACAGCTGCGTGACAATGGCTATGTGCACACGTATCAGAATTGCCACGGAAATCCCGCACCTCCCTGCAGCGGGAAATACGCATTTTATAGGTATGCGTATTCCCACTAAAAACTAGCGTTTTGCAAGCGTAATTAGCTTGCAGAATGCTAGCGTTTTCCAAAGCGATCTGTAGCATCGCTTGGAAAACTGATTGACAGTTTGGTTACACGAGTCAAACATAATGTTTGACAAGTGTGACCAAGTTTTTACTATTGATGCTGCCTATGCCAAATCAATAGTAAAAAGATCTAATGTTAAAAATAATTAAAAAAATAAAAAATCGTGATATTCTCACCTTCCATCGGCCCCCGCAGCCTTCCTGGTCCTCGCGATGCTCCCGGCAACTCCCGTTCCCAGAGATGCCTAGCGACAATGACCCCAGATGACGTAGCTTCATGCGAGACTGCTACGTCATCTGGGGTCATTGTCGCAAGGCATCCCTGGGAACGGGAGTTGCCGGGAGCGTCGCTGAGGAGCGGGGAAAGCCGCGGGGGACGCCGGAAGGAGAGAATATCACTATTTTTATTTTAATTATTGTTTTATCAGGGATATGGTACCCAGGGCCTAGAGGAGAGTCTCCTCACCTCCAGACCCTGGGTACCATCCGCACATGAACCGCTCACTTTGCGCATGGTGGGCATAGCCACATGCAGAAAGTAGTTAAAGGCATTCGTATTGCGGCGGAATCGCCGCGATTCCGGAAAAAGAATGAACATGCTGCATTTTTTTCCGCGGAAAAAAACGCAGCATGTGCACAAAAATTGCGGAACGCATTCTAATAATAGGATGCTTAATGCATGCGTTTTTTAAGCGTTTATGCAGCGGAAAACCGCCGCAAAAACGCTTAAAAAACTCGAAAATTCCTGAACGTGTGCACGCCCAAGATACTGGGATAACACGTTATCTGAGTACGTTCATTCATCATAATATAGTGTCATACAGTAAAAAGGTCTCTGTCAGTGCAGGATGACTGTTCAAAGTCTCCCCGCTCAGTGCTCCATGGCAGGGTCAATCATTTATACACACCTTCCCACCTGCTTGGCTTCCATCTATCTCAACCCTCCTATTTCATTGACCACTCTGGCTTCATAGACCCAGACAACGGCGAAGACAGATGGAAGCCAAGCAGGCAGGTTAGGGTGATTAGAAAGGATTGACCAGGCAGTGATGCACCTGTACTATGTTAGCACAGAATGACTGTTCAAACCAAGTCCCTTTAAATAAAAAAAAAAAATCAATGAAAGCAAGTATAGGGGAAAATACCAAAATCTGGCCTAGTCACCTGCTGTCACTCCTTTGGCTCCATTATCAGCTGTCTTTGGTGGTCTGGGCTAGGACCAGATGCAATGATGTCATTGATCTGCTGTCACAAGTGATTGGCTGCAGCAGTCACAAGACAAGAACATCTTTGGCAGTTTTTCTGATGGGCCTTTCCAGTTACCTGTCTGCTGCTGCCAATCACAGGTGTCAATGACTTTGCGACAAAAGAAGAATGACGTTACCTCTTCCATTACTATCCCAGATCACCTAAGCTGCAGGGCAGGCGAGTGCGCCAGATCTTATTTTCACTCCACCCGTGCCACTGTTATGGTTTATATAAGAGCTCTTTCACACTTCCAGATATTTCTGGAACTAGAAAAAACAGTATCGGAGATATATGTACGTGTGTGTAATACTTGTGGCAACCATGTGCTGCATGAATATCAAACATACCGCCGTCTGGGATGCAGCGCTACTTTTCGGCCTGTTCCCCGGCGCCGAGTGCTTAAGACAACTCTCATCATTCTCCCTCGTTCATGCTGCGATCAGGGGAAAATGTTAAGGGCTCATGCTCACTTGCGATGAAATTGGACGAATTCAATCCAATAAAAAATCAGGTTGAATTTGGACCAATGTTAATCTATGATGGTGTGTTCAACTGCGTTTTTTTTTTTTTCCAGCCCGGATCGGATCACGATTGGACTGGAAAAAAATCGCAGCATGTTGCGATTGTCAGTAAAAATCAGATCGCATCAATAGAATTCAATGGGTGAAAAAAAAAAAAAAAATCACACAGCAATTGTATGGTGCAAGTGCTGTGCGATTTTTTTTTTTTTTTTACGCTGACACCGGCAATGGAGATGGAGAAATTCATTTCTCCACCTCTTCCGCAGCTGTGCGAGAGGCTCAGAGCACAGTGGCATGACACTCGGCTCCCGCAGAGGAGCCGAGGGTCATTAGCATATCGCATCCGATGCCACACGATAGTGTGACCCCAGCCTTAAGGGCTCATACTCACATGCGAGAAACTCGGACGAGTCTTGCACGTCAATACCCGGCACTGCTACCAGCACTCAGATCGGAGCATTCAACTTGTTGCGGTCGGCGCAGCAATCTGCATGGCCTGCGTACCCAATGTTAAAGATAGGTATGTGGGACGCATGCAGACGTAGGCGGAGCTGAACGGAAGAGGTGTGGCAGTGGGCGGGGCTTAACAGAGGAAGTAAGCAGCCCGCCGTAGCTCTGCCCAACGCAAATGTGAAACCAGCCGAAAAATAGCAGCTCGCAGATGCCCAGAAAAGGCACATTTATTAGTTGCGCCAATTCTGGCACTTTGCCCAGCTCTTCCCACTTGCCCTGTGTCAGTGGCAAGTGGGGTTTATATTTGTGGGGTTGATGTCACTTTTGTATTGTCAGATAAGACACCTATCCACTACTAATCCTATAGTTGTATTGTAAATAAACAGCCAGTATAAAGTCTTTTATTAGAAATAAAACTAAACAGTTTTCCATTTTATTTAAAAATAACAAACACAGTTATACTCCCCAAATGCCCAATCCATTGAATCCTTTGTCTCCTGTAAAAAAAACAAAATAAAAAATCAACAATATCCCTCACCTGTCTGTCATTCTGTCCCACGCTGTAATCCATGGCTGGGGATTAACAGTTTTCAACTTGGATGGCGCCATAAAGCCTGAGAACCACTGGTGAATGAGTAGCATCAGTGACGCCATCAAGGTTACCGTGGTCACTGAGGCTGCGTTCCCTGCCGGGATGAACTGCGGTGACATCAACACCGTGGGAAAAGGTCACTGTGAGAATGCATTATTTATATTAATTCAAAGCGCAGGCGGCGGGTGATAGATGATACTCCCCTCAGCCGCCGCCTGCGCCTGCTGATCGCCGATGATGAGAGCGTCTTCAGCACTCGCCGCCAGGGAACAGCGCCAACTGTACCACTGCGTCTCAGGCACCACTGCATGTCACACGGATGACATCCCTGTGTGTCATCTGTATGAACGTGTGCGGGACGTCCTACAGCCTGTGCTGCCGGTAAGAAATGGACATGTCAGCGCGCTGTGCCCATGGACATAGGGACCTTGGAAACACACTGATATGTGCACAGACCCACTCTCTGGTAGGTGTGGAATCTGTCACCACACACTCCTGGACACGCGGACGTCTGATAGAACACCAGGACGTGCCTCTGCTGATGACATGAGTGTTGGGGCACAGGAGCAGCGGCGGTGAGTGAGGTAAGAGGTACTGGCCAGGGACGGCTGCTCCTGGCCTTCTGGGCGCCATTATTACGTATGTGCGTCCTGTGCCGCTCTACAGCTGCAGGGAGCAGACGTCCCCTCACTGCTCCGCCCGGCAGCCCCAACCCCCTCCGTGACATCACAGGGCCGCCTCCTAAGTGCTGGGAGTTGTAGTCCGCACCCCCGAGAGCCCCCTCACCCGCTGCCCCGTCCGCTCCGCAGCTCCTCACTCAGTGACATGTCCTGACAGATCCCCTCACAGCCACCCAATCAGAACGAGCGATCCCGGCGTGCAGTGCGCGGAGGACACCGGAGGCCCCAAGAAGGAAGATCGGGGAGCAAAGTCACTATGGCCCGGCCAACACTGCCGGTGCCCAGCTCCCAGAAGGCGCTGCTGTTGGAGCTGAAGGGGCTGCAGGAGGAGCCAGTGGAGGGGTTCCGGGTCACCCTGGTGGATGAGGCGGATTTGTACAACTGGGAGGTGGCGATATTCGGCCCCCCCAATACCTTCTATGAAGGGGGGTACTTCAAGGTGAGGAAGGGGGATGGGGCAGGAGCCACAGGGCAGAACTGCGCCACTTATTGGAGGGAACTGACCACCCAGGAACAAAGGAAGCACCATGTGAAGTGCAGGGGCCTCTCTATTGTCTGCGCCCACAACAAAGCCCCTGGCACGGGGACCCCATGGCCATGGAAGGGCCCTCATTCAGCATCACAGGGGTCCCTGGTAGATTGTAAGGCCGGGCTTCTATCCCTGTGGATCCCAAACATCAGACCCCAAATTCCCTATCTCCCTGTGTCCAGGGACAGTCTGAGGCTCCGCAAACGTTAGGTTATCAAAATGTCACAATCATATCTGTTCATAAGGGAAACGTATACATGCGTACATCAGCGGGACACTTGTGCATGTGTACACATCCACAGGGGACACGTATACATGCGTACATCAGTGGGACACTTGTGCATGTGTACACATCCACAGGGGACACGTATACATGCGTACATCAGGGAGGAACTTGTGCCATGTACACATCCACAGGGGACACGTATACATGCGTACATCAGCGGGGAATTTGTGCAGTGTACACATCCACAGGGGACACGTATACATGCGTACATAGGGGAACGTGCACGAGTGACACATCCAAGGGACACGAACATGCGTAATCAGGGGGCAACTTGTCATTGTACACATCCACCGGGACACGTACCTGCGTACATGGGGGAATGGCATGGAAGGGCCTACATGCAGGTTCACGGGGTCACCTGTGATTGTAAGGCGATTCTACACTGGGACGATAATCGCCCCCATAATTCTATGAGTGCGGGGTACATCAGGTACGAAGTATGCAGGTACACAGAGGAACTGTCACACACTTCATAGGAGGGAACTGTATACATGGTACATCAGCGGAACACTTGTGCAGTGTACCATCCACAGGGCACGTATACATGCGTACATCAGGGGACACTGTGCAATGTACCCATCCCGGGACACGATACATGCGTACATCAGGGGGAACTTGTGCAGTGTACACATCCACAGGGACACGTATACATGCGTACATCAGGGGAACTTGTGCATGTACACATCCACAGGGACACGTATACATGCGTACATCAGGGGAACTTGTGCACGTGTACACATCCACAGGGGACACGTATACATGCGTACATCAGGGGGGAACTTGTGCAGTGTACACATCCACAGGGACACATATACATGCGTACATCAGCGGGAAACTTGTGCACGTGTACACATCCACAGGGACACGTATACATGCGTACATCAGGGGGGAACTTGTGCACGTGTACACATCCACAGGGGACACGTATACATGCGTACATCAGGGGAACTTGTGCACGTGTACACATCCACAGGGACACGTATACATGCGTACATCAGCGGGAAACTTGTGCACGTGTACACATCCACAGGGGACACGTATACATGCGTACATCAGCGGGAAACTTGTGCAGTGTACACATCCACAGGGGACACGTATACATGCGTACATCAGCGGGGAACTTGTGCACGTGTACACATCCACAGGGGACACGTATACATGCGTACATCGGGGGAACTTGTGCACGTGTACACATCCACAGGGACACGTATACATGCGTACATCAGCGGGAAACTTGTGCACGTGTACACATCCACAGGGGACACTATACATGCGTACATCGGGAACTTGTGCAGTACACATCCACGGGACACTATACATGGTACATCAGGGGAACTTGTGCCGTGTACACATCCACAGGGACACGTATACATGCGTACATCAGCGGGAACTTGTGCATTGTACACATCACAGGGACACGTATACATGCGTACATCAGGGGAACTTGTGCACTGTACACATCCACAGGGGACACTATACATGGTACATCAGGGGGAACTTGTGCATGTACACATCCACGGGACACGTTACATGCGTACATCAGCGGGAAACTTGTGCACGTGTACACATCCACAGGGACACTATACATGCGTACATCAGGGGGAACTTGTGACATGTACACATCCACGGGACACGTATACATGCGTACATCAGCGGAACTTGTGCATGTACACATCCACAGGGACACGTATACATGCGTACATCAGGGGAAACTTGTAATGTACCATCCACAGGGACACTATACATGCGTACATCAGGGGAACTTGTGCACGTGTACACATCCACAGGGACACGTATACATGCGTACACAGGGGGGAACTTGTGACTGTACACATCCACAGGACAGTTATACATGCGTACATCAGCGGGAAACTTGTGACTGTACACATCCACGGGACACGTTACATGCGTACATCAGCGGAAACTTGTGCACTTGTACACATCCACAGGGGACACGTATACATGCGTACATCAGCGGGAAACTTGTGCACGTGTACACATCCACAGGGGACACGTATACATGCGTACATCAGCGGGAAACTTGTGCACGTGTACACATCCACAGGGGACACGTATACATGCGTACATCAGCGGGGAACTTGTGCAGGTGTACACATCCACAGGGGACACGTATACATGCGTACATCGGGGGAACTTGTGCACGTGTACACATCCACAGGGGACACATATACATGCGTACATCAGCGGGGAACTTGTGCATTTGTACACATCCACAGGGGACACGTATACATGCGTACATCAGCGGGAAACTTGTGCACGTGTACACATCCACAGGGGACACGTATACATGCGTACATCAGCGGGAAACTTGTGCATGTGTACACATCCACAGGGGACACGTATACATGCGTACATCAGCGGGAAACTTGTGCACGTGTACACGTCCACAGGGGACACGTATACATGCGTACATCAGCGGGGAACTTGTGCACATGTACACATCCACAGGGGACACACATACATGCGTACATCGGGGGGGAACTTGTGCATGTGTACACATCCACAGGGGACACATATACATGCATACATCGGGGGGGAACTTGTGCATGTGTACACATCCACAGGGGACCCGTATACATGCGTACATCAGCGGGAAACTTGTGCACGTGTACACATCCACAGGGGACACATATACATGCGTACATCAGCGGGGAACTTGTGCAGGTGTACACATCCACAGGGGACACGTATACATGCGTACATCGGGGTAACTTGTGCACGTGTACACATCCACAGGGGACACATATACATGCGTACATCAGCGGGAAACTTGTGCACGTGTACACATCCACAGGGGACACATATACATGCGTACATCAGCGGGGAACTTGTGCATGTGTACACATCCACAGGGGACACGTATACATGCGTACATCAGCGGGAAACTTGTGCACGTGTACACATCCACGGGACACGTACACATGCGTACATCAGCGGGAAACTTGTGCATGTGTGCACATCCACAGGGGACACGTATACATGCATACATCGGGGGGGAACTTGTGCATGTGTACACATCCACAGGGGACCCGTATACATGCGTACATCAGCGGGAAACTTGTACACGTCCACAGGGGACACGTATACATGCGTACATCAGCGGGGAACTTGTGCACATGTACACAACCACGGGGGACACGTATACATGCGTACATCAGCGGGAAACTTGTGCACGTGTACACATCCACAGGGGACACGTATACATGCGTACATCAGCGGGGAACTTGTGCACGTGTACACATCCACAGGGGACACATATACATGCGTACATCAGCGGGAAACTTGTGCACCTGTACACATCCACAGGGGACACATATACATGCGTACATCAGCGGGGAACTTGTGCAGGTGTACACATCCACAGGGGACACGTATACATGCGTACATCGGGGGAACTTGTGCACGTGTACACATCCACAGGGGACACATATACATGCGTACATCAGCGGGGAACTTGTGCATTTGTACACATCCACAGGGGACACGTATACATGCGTACATCAGCGGGAAACTTGTGCACGTGTACACATCCACAGGGGACACGTATACATGCGTACATCAGCGGGAAACTTGTGCACGTGTACACATCCACAGGGGACACGTATACATGCGTACATCAGCGGGGAACTTGTGCACGTGTACACATCCACAGGGGACACATATGCATGCGTACATCAGCGGGAAACTTGTGCACGTGTACACATCCACAGGGGACACGTATACATGCGTACATCAGCGGGGAACTTGTGCAGGTGTACACATCCACAGGGGACACGTATACATGCGTACATCGGGGGAACTTGTGCACGTGTACACATCCACAGGGGACACATATACATGCGTACATCAGCGGGAAACTTGTGCACGTGTACACATCCACAGGGGACACATATACATGCGTACATCAGCGGGGAACTTGTGCATGTGTACACATCCACAGGGGACACGTATACATGCGTACATCAGCGGGAAACTTGTGCACGTGTACACATCCACAGGGGACACGTATACATGCGTACATCAGCGGGAAACTTGTGCACGTGTGCACATCCACAGGGGACACATATACATGTGTACATCGGGGGGAACTTGTGCATGTGTACACATCCACAGGGGACACGTATACATGCGTACATCAGCGGGAAACTTGTGCACGTGTACACATCCACGGGGGACACATATACATGCGTACATCAGCGGGAAACTTGTGCACGTGTACACATCCACAGGGGACACGCATACATGCGTACGTCAGGGGGAGAACTTGTGCACATGTACACATCCACAGGGGACATGTATAATTGCGAGGAACTTGTAAACATAATTACATCCACAGGGGGTCACTTATACATTCATACGTCCACAGGGGAAATGCCTACATACAAGCGCGAGGAACCTGTACACATGCATAAATCTACAGAGGACACGTACATACTTGAGTGGGGACTTGTACACATACTACATATGTCCACAGGGGACACATATTATAAGTACATACAGTTATCAGCTAGGAATTTCTACACATACATACATCCACAGGAGACACATATACATACGTCCCCTGGGAAAATACATATGTACATGTATGGACGGGGACTTGTACATATGTCCGCAGGAAATACAAATACGTACATATATCCACGGGGGACACGAATATGTACATACTGTCATGAGGGACAACCCAAAACTTCCAAATCACCCTGATCAAAATTCACATACCCCGTTTCTTAATACCGTGTATTGCCCCCTCTAACATCAATGACAGCTTGAAGCCTTAACTTTTTAATGATATTCTAATTTTGTAAGAAGCAACTGTATATACGGTTGTGCTCAAAAGTTTACATACCACGGCAGAATTTTTGCTTTCTTGGCCTTTTTTCAGGGAATATGAATGATAACACCAAAACTTTTTCTCCACTCATGGTTAGTAGTCGGGTGAAGCCATTTATTGTAAATGTGGTAGTTGTGGATGAGGTTCTTTATTTTCTAAGATGGTAAACCTGCCTACTCTTCTTGGCAAAACCCTTCCAGTTCCTGTACATTCCTGGGCTGTCTAGCGTGAACTGCGAACTTGAGATCACCCCAGAGTGGCTCAATGATATTGAGGTCAGGAGACTGAGATGGCCTCTCCAGAACCTTCATTTTGTTCTGCTGTAGCCAATGACAGGTCGACTTGGCCTTGTATTTTGGATCGTTGTCATGTTGTCATGTTGGAAGTACGTCCCATGCGCAGCAGTATTTGCTGATAACGTGCTGCATTCATCTTTCCTTCAACTTTGACCAAGTTTCCTATGCCTTTGTAGCTCACACATCCCCAAAACATCAGCGATCCACCTCCGTGCTTTACAGTAGGAATGGTGTTCCTTTCATCATAGGCCTTGTTGACCTCTCGCCAAATGTATCATTCATGGTTGTGGCCAAAAAGTTCCATTTTGGTCTCGTCACGCCAAATGACCTTGTTCCAGAAGTTTTGAGGCTTGTCTCTGTGCTGTTTTGCATATTGTAAGCGAGATACTTTGTGGCAGTTGTGCAGTAATTACTTCCTTCTGGCGACTTGACCATGCAGCCCATTTTTCTTCAAGTGCCTTCTTATTGTTCATCTTGAAACAGCAACAAAGCTATTTTTCAGAGTCCAGTATTTCAGCTGATATTATTTGTGGGTTTTTCTTTGCATCCCAAACAATTTTCCTGGCAGTTGTGGATTAAATTTTTGTTGGTCTACCTGACCGTGGTTTTGTTTTCCTGATTTTTCCATTTGTTAATCACAGTTTGAACGCTGCTGACTGGCATTATAAATTATCTATTTGTATCCTTTTCATGTTTTATGCAGTTCAACTACCTTTTCCCGTAGATCCGTTGACAATTCTTTTGCTTTCTCCATGACTCACAATCCAGAAACGTCAGTGGCTGGATGAAAGATGCAAGAGTCTGTCTGGATCCCAGAAACTCACTCAGCTTTTATGCACACACTGATTACAAGTAAACAGGTCACAGGTGAGGATGTTACCTTTAGTAGCCATTCAAACCCATTTGTGTCAACTTCTGTGCATGTTATCAGGCCAAAATCACCAGGTTATGTAAACTTTTGATCAGGGTCATTTGGATGTTTTGGATTGTCATTATGATTTAAATAGAGAAAACACAGTAGTTTCACAATAAATAGCTTCACCCAACCACTAACCATGAGTGGAGAAAAAGTTTTGGTGTTACCATTCATATTCTCTGAAAAAAGGCTAAGAAAGCGAAAATTCTGCTGGGGGAGGTGGGCGGGTATGTAAACTTTTGAACACAACTGTACACTTAGATATATCCACTGGGGAGTTATACACATACATAAATCCATAAGGAACATGTACACACATCCACTGGGACTTGTACATGTAAATACATCCAGAAGGGATATGGACAGTCATGGCTGAAAGTGTTGGCACCCTTGAAATTGTTCCAGGGTATTATGCACAACATAATCAAGAAGTTTACAACCCATGGCACTGTAGCTAATCTCACTGGACGTGGATGGCAGAGAAAAATTGATGAAAGGTTGCATTGCAGGATAGTCCGTATGGTGGATAAGCATCCCCAATCAAGTTCCAAAGAAATTCAAGCTGTCCTGCAGGCTCAGGCATCAGTGTCAGCGTGAACTATCTGTTGACTGTTTCATTTCATTCAAATCTATGGCAGGAGACCCAGGAAGACCCCACTGCTGACACATAAATAAAAATAGACTGCAGTTTGCCAAAATGTATAAGCTAAAATCCTTGTGGCATAGCATGTTGTGGAAAGATGAAACCATGATAGAGTTTTTTTGGTAAAGCACATAATTCTATGGTTTACCAAAAACATAATGAGGCCTACAAATAAAAGAACCAATACCTACAGTCAAATATGGTGGAGGTTCAAAGATGTTTTGGGGTTGTTTTGCTGCCTCTGGCACCGGGTGCACTGACTCTCCAAAGAATGAGGAAATCTTAAGATTACCAAAGGATATTGGGTCGCTAAATAGTGTCCAGTGTCCGAAAGCTGGGTTTGCGTCCTAGATCATGGGTCTTCCAGCAGGACAATGACCCCAAACATACTTCAAGAAGCCCCCAGAAATGGAAGGGAACAAAGCGCTGGAGAGTTCTGAAGTGTCCAGCAATAAGTTAGGATCCAAATCCCATTGAACACCTGTGGAGAGATCTTGCTGTTGGGAGAAGGCACCCTTCAAATATGATAGACCTGGAACAGTTTGCAAAGAAGAGTGGGCCAAAATTCCAGTAGACAGGTATAAAAAGCTTGTTGATGGTTATAGGAAGTGATGGATTGCAGTTACCGTATTTTTCGGACCATAAGACGCACTTTTTCCCCAAAAAAATTTGGGGGAAAATGGGGGTGCGTCTTATGGTCCCAACATACCTAAAAATTCGGTGGCGGCGGCGGTATCGGTGGCAGCGGCAGCCTCCCTGTGGTGCGGTGGTGTCTGGCCAGCAGCGGGGCTTTGTGCTGCGTGGGGGGCTCCGCCGGCATTTCCCTCTTAGCCGGAAAGCCCCCCCTCAGCTCCGCTGCTGCGGCCTCCTGATAGATGGCCGCTGTAACGCTTCCCACGGCTGCGGGGCGTCGGGACATGGCATAGCTTGCCTAACTAGCCAATGCTCCCACGCCGCCAGTCCACGACGACGTGAGGCATGCTTCCCAGATGGTAAGAGAATGTGGACCCACTGGACCACGGAGGGAGACCCGGGCCTGCCCGGACTAGGGAAGGGCAGCGACCGGGATCCGTGGCAGCTGAGCATGTGGGCAAGATGGCGACCTGCAGGACTAGACAACACCGCACAACTTCAGGTATGAAGAAACATAAAGTTTACTTAAAGAAACACAGTACATAAACAGAACATAAGACCGGGCTCCCGATTCCGCACATTAGAGAAGGGTACATGACTCAGGATCACAGACGAGTGCTGGAGGACATCACGGGTAGATGCAGTCCAGGGTTATCTGGCACGGGCATACTTGGGCGGCCTCTCTCTCAGGCCTTAGGCGTAGCACAGGCTCAGCAGGAGAACATCAGACACCGACCTCAGACAGACTTCAGACGATGGCGGGGTCATCACGGGTAATGCAGTTCAGGATCATCTGGCACGGGCATACTAGTATGGCCTCACTCTCAGGCCTCAGGCGTAGCACAGGCTCAGCAGGAGAACATCAGACACTGACCCAGGACAGACGTCATCACAGGGTAGACCAAGGAGGAACCGGCAGGACATCGGAACATAAGAAACACGGACTGGATCTCAGGGACACAGGAACACGACAGGACTGTTATGATTTGGTAGCTGAGGAGAGCAGGCAAAAAAGGAATTACACCAGAGCAGTTGGAAACTATGAGATTGCAGAACCCTGACTAACCACCACAACTAGAGGCAGCCGTGGAGCGTTCCTACGTTGGTCCTAGACGCCTCGTCACAGCCTGAGAAACTAACTACACCTAAAGATAGAAAGAGGAAAGCTATCTTGCCCCGGAGCAGATCCCCAAAGAACATAGAAAGCCCCCAAACATGTAATGGCGGTTAGACAAGAAGAAATACTGACACAGACAGAAAATAGTATGAGCAAACGTTGGGGCCCAAACTTACTAAATAGAAAAGGATAGGAAGGGCACTTACTGCAATCCCAAAAAACCCTGAAAAGCACCAACTCACTAATTTCAAAAACACCTGAGATCACACGACCTCTACACCTAAATTAGTTCTCTGGTGTAACCAAAAACAAAACAGCAGCCACTGAAAAAACTGGAAAAAGCAAATGTACAAACATCAGTGGCTGAACTGAACTGAGAGGGCAAAAGCCCCCAGAAGGGACCCTGAAGGCCCCCACAGAAGTGCAGGACAAAATGCAAAAATCAAGCAAAAAAACAAAAAGAAGAAAATGTCTTATCTGTTAGCAGGAGATTCAGACACGACACAGCAGGCTACAAAGGAAACAGGAATCAAGGATTGAGACCTTAACAATTGATCACCGGCAACCCTGATGGGAAGGCGACTCCCTTATATAAGACCAGTCAGTAGCACCTGACTCCCAATCACAATCTTCACTGGACAGTCCATGTCATGTGTGCATTGCCAGAAGATCGTCGCGGTTGCACATTTTGACTTCTCACAGCTGAGCTGCTGTTTCTTTGTGTTTGGCGGCTAGGGAGTTAATTCTGTCTGTGCTCGGTGCTGGGACTGGGTGCAGTTTCTCCCGGCTGCAATTGATT
This sequence comes from Oophaga sylvatica, assembly GCA_033576555.1. NCBI lineage: Eukaryota > Metazoa > Chordata > Amphibia > Anura > Dendrobatidae > Oophaga > Oophaga sylvatica. The sequence continues at coordinate 543,679,743 of JARQOD010000001.1, forward strand.
ATTTGTTGATTGGTTTCCTTTAAATTTCTGGTTGTCTGCTTGGGGAGTTGCCAGTGAAACCTTCATGCAGACCACAGATAGGAATGAATCTGTATAGACTTTAGTTGTGAGCTCCTTAGTTGTTCTAAGCTCAACTTGGTTAGAGTTTATTTCCCAGACCATTTATGTTCCTTTGGTGTTTGAGTGTGTATGCAAGCGAGTGTTATCCTGTCTGTCTTATATGTCTAATCTGTGTATTTAGCTGAGATCAGCCCATATCCCTTTGGTGGTAGTCAGGATCCTTCTTAGGACTGATTACAGGGTTCAGGGTCTGATAGGAGACAGGGTTAGGTTGGAGACTTGGACCTCTGAACCATTATCAGTACCTCCAAGGTGAGGGATTAGTTAGGACCCCAGTTTAGGGTCAGGTTAGATCCCGGTCCACCTCTTTCCTGTTTCAGCTCATCAAGTCTCAAGATTAACCCTGAGTTTAGCAGATATCGTGTCAGGTAAATCTATTCTATACTTACATGCTGATGTTGCTATACTAGTTGTTGTATAGAGTGTTGTTCCTGTATTAATAGTTTACTGACATTGTATACATATCATTAGACAGCGTGACATTTTCACTGGCCATAAAAATTATCTCCAGTTACCATGGATCCAGTAGCCCAGCTGGCTCTGCAGTTGCAGGGATTATCCATGGAGCTGACGGACATTAAGTCCAAAGTTTTGTCTCCCCTGGAGCAAACCAGAGTTGAACCTAAAGTAGCTCTCCCGGACAGGTTCACTGGTGGGCGAGACAAATTTTTCACCTTCCGGGGGGCATGTAAATTGTATTTTCGGCTTCGGCCTCGATCTTCAGGGAGTGAGGAGCAGAGAGTGGGAATTGTTATCTCACTTCTGCAAGGGGACCCTCAATCCTGGGCATTTTCCCTTCCTCCGGGATCCCCGGCTCTACTGTCTGTAGATCAATTTTTTACTGCCCTGGGATTGGTATATGATGACCCAGATCGGGTCTCTCTTGCTGAGACAAAATTACGTAAGATACAGCAGGGAGATCGTCCGGCAGAGGAATTTGCTTCTGAGTTTTCGTAGATGGGCCACAGATACTCAGTGGAATGACCCAGCTCTTAGGAGCCAGTTTTGTCATGGGCTTTCTGATAAATTAAAAGACGTTTTGGCTCAGTATGAGTCTCCTCCTTCTCTGGAGGCTGCTATGACCTTAGCTATCCGTACTGATAGACGGCTTCGGGAGAGGGGTGAGGTAACCCCACTCCCTGTTGTTTCTCCACCTACCACTAAAGTCCCTTATGTTGAGGTTCCCCTTGTCTGTTCGGATGAGCCTATGCAGTTGGGAGGGACATCATTTCGTAGGAGGGGATTGGCGGTACGCCGCAGGACTAGAAGATGTTTTTTCTGCGGGAAAGCGGGACATTTTGTTGGAGAATGTCCATCCCGTGCCTTGTTGAGCCAAAAGTCGCCGGAAAACTGTTAATCCCAGGTTGTGTGGTGGACGACAACCTGGGAGTATGCATTTCATCCGCCAGTTCTTCTCAGTTCCTTGTACCAGTGGAGGTGGTGTTGGTACGAGAGTGGAGAGATTGTCTGTTCTTCTTGATAGTGGTTCCGGGGCTAATCTGGTTGATGCTCAGTTTGCTCAGGCTCAAGGTATGCATCTGAGTGTATTGGTCAAACCGATCCCTATATTCTCCATTGACGCCAGGCCTCTCGGCCAAGGTAGCTTTGTTCATGAGGTTCATAACATTGACCTTCGGGTAGGGGCAATACATAGGGAACAATTATCTTGTTATGTGTTGGAGGGTCTACCTACTCCCATTGTGTTGGGACTTCCTTGGTTGGTTAAACATAACCCTGTGATTAATTGGCAGTCCAGAGAAATAAGCCAATGGGGTGAGTTTTACAAAAGCAACTGCATGAACACAGTCATCAGTGCGGTCGTGCCTAGTACATTGCCTCCTTTTTTGGAGGATTTTGGGGATGTTTTCTCTGAGGAGGGGTGTCAGGAGTTGCCTCCTCATCGCGTGTATGACTGCTCTATTAATCTCCTTCCTGATGCTAAGTTGCCTAAAGCTAGGTTGTATAATCTTTCTGGTCCTGAGAGGCAGGCTATGAAAGATTATATTTCTGAAAGTCTGGCCAAAGGGCATATTAGACCTTCATCTTCCCCAGTAGCCGCGGGGTTCTTCTTTGTTAAGAAGAAAGATGGAGGCCTACGCCCTTGCTTGGATTTCCGCGAACTTAATCGGATTACTGTTCGAGATCCGTATCCACTCCCTCTTATTCCTGATCTCTTCAATCAAATTGTTGGCGCCAAATAGTTTTCTAAATTGGATCTCAGGGGGCGTATAATCTGATTAGGATAAAAGAGGGGGATGAGTGGAAAACGGCGTTTAACACGCCGGAGGGACATTATGAGAACCTAGTCATGCCTTTTGGTCTGACTACTGCACCAGCAGTATTCCAACATTTTGTTAATGACATTTTTCGTCACCTTGTGGGGCTGTTTGTGGTTGTATATTTGGACGACATTTTAATTTACTCGCCAGATCTTGTGTCTCATCAGGAGCATGTGAGACAGGTGTTGCAGATCTTGCGAGACAATAAACTATACGCCAAACTGGAGAAGTGTGTATTTGCCGTACAGGAACTTCAGTTTTTGGGTTTTTTGGTGTCAGCCTCCGGTTTCCGTATGGACCCTGAAAAGGTGAGAGCAGTGCTTGAATGGGATCAGCCAGGGGATCTTAAGGCTCTGCAGCGTTTTTTGGGTTTGCTAACTACTACCGGAAATTTATTTGTAATTTCTCATCTGTCGTCAAACCTCTCACTGACATGACAAGAAAAGGGCGGATTTTTCTAAATGGTCGGACAAAGCTTGCCAAGCCTTTTCCTCTTTGAAGAAATGTTTTGCTTCGGCACCCGTTCTCATCCAACCAGATGCATCTCAGCCGTTCATTGTGGAGGTGGATGCGTCTGACGTAGGAGTGGGTGCTATATTGTCCCAGGGTCCGTCCCCTGGTAAATGGCATCCGTGCGCTTTCTTTTCTAAGAAATTGTCGTCCGCCGAAAGGAATTATGATATCGGCAATAGGGAACTTTTGGCCATTAAGTTGGCTTTTGAAGAATGGCGTCACTTTTTGGAGGGGGCAGTCCACCCGGTTACCGTTATTACTGATCACAAGAACCTGTTGTATTTGGAATCCGCTAAGCGTCTGAATTCCAGACAAGCTCGATGGTCGTTGTTTTTTACCAGGTTTAATTTTGTCGTCACTTATCGCCCGGGGTCTAAGAATGTAAAGGCTGATGCCTTGTCTCGCAGTTTCCCAGGGGCCGGGAAAACGGATGACCCGAGTCCTATCCTTCAGGAGGGGGTGGTAGTGTCGGCTGTATTTTCTGAGCTTGAGGAGGAGGTGTTAGAGGCTCAGGGGACGCCCCTGCAGGACCTCCAGGGAGACTGTTTGTCCCAAATCTGTTGAGACAAAAGGTTATTGAGGCACATCATAATTCTGCTCTAGCAGGACATCCAGGGAGTAAGGCTACTTTAGATCTCCTTTCTCGCCGGTTTTGGTGGCCTAATGCTAATAAAGATGTTATAACTTTTGTCGCGTCATGTGGGGTGTGTGCTCGCTCTAAAACCCCTCATACCCGTCCGTCTGGGACCCTTTTACCCTTGAAACTTCCGGAGCGTCCATGGACTCATTTATCTATGGACTTCATTACGGACCTTCCTCCGTCGTCAGGGAATACTGTCATACTGGTGGTTGTTGACAGGTTCAGTAAGATGGCACATTTCGTTGCTCTTCCTGCACTCCCTAATGCTAAAACTCTGGCGCAGGTGTTCATTAGGGAGATCGTTAGACTTCATGGGTTGCCTTCTGATGTGGTGTCAGATAGGGGGTCTCAGTTTGTGTCCAAATTTTGGAGGGCATTTTGTTTACGTCGGGGGATGCAATTGTCATTTTCCTCGGCTTTTCATCCGCAGACCAATGGTCAGACAGAGCGTCTGAATCAGAGCTTAGAGACATATCTCCGGTGTTTTGTCTCAGAGAACCAAGAGGACTGGTCTTCTTTCTTGCCTCTGGCAGAGTTCGCTCTTAACAACAGGCGGAGCGAGTCCACTGGTAAGTCCCCGTTTTTTGGGGCATATGGTTTCCATCCCCAGTTTTGTACTTTCAATGGGGGGGGGCCCTTCTGGGGTTCCTGAGGAGGAGCGTTTCTCGTCGTCACTTGCTTCTGTGTGGAGAGGTGTATTGAATAATCTGAGTGCGATGGGGAACCGTTACAAACGTATGGCTGATAGGAGGAGAGTTTCTGGTCCAGATCTGAATGTGAACGATCTGGTATGGTTGTCTACCAGGAATATAAAACTTAAGGTGCCCTCCTGGAAACTGGGTCCCAGATTCATCGGGCTGTACAGGATCAGTTCCATAATTAATCCTGTGGCATTTCGTCTGGACCTCCCTCCTACGTTTAAAATTCATAATGTGTTCCACAAGTCATTACTTAAAAGGTATGTGGCACCAGTCATACCGTCACCTCTACCTCCTCCTCCTGTGTTGGTCAATGGTAACTTGGAATTTCAAGTATCAAAGATCATTGACTCACGTCTGAATCGCCGGTCCCTTCAGTACTTGGTGCATTGGAAGGGGTATGGTCCAGAGGAGAGGACGTGGGTCCCTGCGTCTGATGTTAACGCAGATCGTTTGGTTCGGACCTTCCACAGAACTCACCCGGGCAGGCCTGGCCCTGAGGGTCCGGAGGCCCCTCGTAGAAGGGGGGGTACTGTCATGTGTGCATTCCACGAAAATCGTCGCGGTTGCACATTTTGACTTCTCACAGCTGAGCTGCTGTTTCTTTGTGTTTGGCAGCTAGGGAGTTAATTCTGTCTGTGCTCGGTGCTGGGACTGGGTGCAGTTTCTCCCGGCTGCAATTGATTATTTGTTGATTGGTTTCCTTTAAATTTCTGGTTGTCTGCTTGGGGAGTTGCCAGTGAAACCTTCATGCAGACCACAGATAGGAATGAATCTGTATAGACTTTAGTTGTTCTAAGCTCAACTTGGTTAGAGTTTATTTCCCAGACCATTTATGTTCCTTTGGTGTTTGAGTGTGTATGCAAGCGAGTGTTATCCTGTCTGTCTTATATGTCTAATCTGTGTATTTAGCTGAGATCAGCCCATATCCCTTTGGTGGTAGTCAGGATCCTTCTTAGGACTGATTACAGGGTTCAGGGTCTGATAGGAGACAGGGTTAGGTTGGAGACTTGGACCTCTGAACCATTATCAGTACCTCCAAGGTGAGGGATTAGTTAGGACCCCAGTTTAGGGTCAGGTTAGATCCCGGTCCACCTCTTTCCTGTTTCAGCTCATCAAGTCCTCAAGATTAACCCTGAGTTTAGCAGATATCGTGTCAGGTAAATCTATTCTATACTTACATGCTGATGTTGCTATACTAGTTGTTGTATAGAGTGTTGTTCCTGTATTAATAGTTTACTGACATTGTATACATATCATTAGACAGCGTGACAGTCCAGTACCGTTTGTAACCACCAGAGGGAGCTTCTGCTCAGAACTCATTTCCAGCCTATTCACAACAGTACCCCCCCCTTGAGGAGGGGTCACCGAACCCTCACTTGAGCAACCAGGTCGGTCAGGATGAGTTCTATGATACGCACGGATGAGTCTCCTAGCATGGATGTCCGAAGCAAACACCCAAGAATTGTCCTCCTGACCATAACCTCTCCATTTAACCAAATACTGGAGTTTCCGTCTAGAAAAACGAGAATTCAATATTTTCTCAACCACATACTCTAGATTGCCCTCAACCAAAACAGGGTCAGGAGGCACAGTAGTAGGAACCACTGGCTCAACAAACCTCTTCAACAAGGACTTGTGGAACACGTTATGGATCTTAAATGTCCCTGGAAGAAGCAAACGAAAAGAAACAGGATTAAGAATCTCCATGATCTTATAAGGTCCAATGAATCTAGGCTTAAATTTAGGAGATGCCACTCTCATAGGAATATTTCTTGAGGACAACCAGACCAAGTCCCCCACTTTAAACCGAGGACCATCAGTCCTATGCCGGTTAGCAAACCGCTGGGCCCTCTCCTGAGAGAGGGACAACCTCTCCACAACCTGGTCCCAAATCTGTTGCATACGCTCCACAACAGAGTCAACACCTGGACAGACAGAAGCCTCCGTCTGTCCTGAAGAAAATCGAGGGTGAAACCCAGAATTACAGAAAAATGGAGACATCAAAGTGGCAGAGCTAGCCCTATTATTAAGAGCAAACTCAGCCAAAGGCAAAAAAGAGACCCAGTCATCCTGATCAGCAGACACAAAGCATCTTAGATAAGTCTCCAATGTCTGGTTTGTTCTCTCAGTTTGACCATTGGTCTGAGGATGAAACGCCGAGGAGAAAGACAATTGAACACCAATTTTAGAACAAAAGATCCTCCAAAATCTGGAAACAAACTGGACTCCTCTGTCAGACACAATGTTCTCAGGAATGCCGTGTAAACGAACCACGTGCTGAAGGAACAAAGGCACCAATTCAGAGGAGGAAGGCAACTTAGGTAATGGCACAAGATGTATCATCTTGGAAAACCTATCGCAAATCACCCAGATGACGGTCATTCTCTGAGAAACAGGGAGGTCGGAAATTAAATCCATAGAGATATGGGTCCATGGTCTCTTGGGCACAGGTAATGGCATCAACAAACCACTAGAACGAGAGCAAGGCTTGGAGCGAGAGCAAGTCCCGCAGGACTGCACAAACTCCCTGACATCACGAGACAAGGTAGACCACCAAAAGGACCGACTAACCAAGTCTCTGGTACCAAAAATTCCGGGATGACCGACCAACGCGGAACAATGAATCTCCGACATTACCCTCTTTTTCCACTGGTCCGGGACAAACAATTTCCCAACAGGGCAGCGCTCGGGCTTATCCTCCTGACACCCCTCCAGAGCCAGTCTCAAATTGGGCGAGATGGCGGAAAGAACTACACCCTCTTTCAAAATAACAGAAGGATCAGATAACTCAGGAGAGTCCGCCAGGAAACTCCTCGAGAGGGCATCCGCCTTAACATTTTTAGTGCCAGGAAGAAATGAAACCACAAAATTAAAACGTGTGAAAAACAAGGCCCACCTGGCCTGTCTAGGATTAAGTCGCTTGGCAGATTCCAGATAAACTAGATTCTTATGGTCCGTAAGGACCACCACCTGATGTTTGGCTCCCTCCAGCCAATGTCTCCACTCTTCAAAAGCCCACTTCATGGCTAATTACTCCCGATTACCCACATCATAATTACGTTCATGTGGAGAAAATTTTCGAGAGAAAAAGGCACAAGGGTTACTTTTAGAGGTCTCTGGATCTCTTTGGGACAAAACGGCACCTGCCCCAATTTCAGAGGCATCAACCTCCACCTGAAATGATAGAGAAACATCAGGCTGCCGTAGAACAGAGCAGAAGTGAATCTCTGCTTAAGTTCCTGAAATGCAGAGACTGCCTCAGGAGGCCAATTCACCACATCAGAACCCTTCTTGGTCAAATCAGTTAATGGTTTAACAATAACAGAGAAATTACAAATAAATTTACGATAAAAATTGGCAAAACCCAAGAATCTTTGAAGAGCCTTTAATGAAGTAGGTTGGACCCAATCATAGATGGCCTGAACTTTGACCGGGTCCATTTCAATAACAGATGGAGACAAAATGAATCCCAGAAATGAGATCCTCTGAACGCCAAAAAGACACTTTGATCCCTTCACATACAGAGCATTCTCTCTCAAAATCTGGAACACAGTCCGAACATGTTTTACATGAGAGTCCCAGTCATTGGAAAAAATCAAGATATCATCCAAATAAACAATCAGAAATTTATCCACAAAATCCCTGAAAATGTCATTCATGAAGGACTGGAAGACAGAAGGAGCATTAGTGAGCCCAAAGGGCATCACAAGGTACTCAAAATGCCCTTCAGGGGTATTAAATGCCGTCTTCCATTCATCCCCGTGCTTAATGCGAATAAGGTTATATGCCCCCCTGAGGTCAAGCTTGGTAAACCAAGTAGCGTTTTTCACCCTAGAAAACAGATCAGAGATCAAGGGTAAAGGATATTGATATTTCACAGTAATATTGTTCAAGAGACGATAATCAATACACGGCCTTAATGAACCATCCTTTTTGGCCACAAAGAAAAAACCGGCACCTAAGGGTGAAGAGGATGGTCTGATATGACCCTTCTCCAATGATTCCTTGATATAAGACCGCATAGCGTCATGTTCAGGTACAGACAAGTTAAAAAGGCGACCTTTAGGGAATTTACTACCAGGCACTAATTCAATAGCGCAGTCATAGCTCCTATGGGGAGGTAAGGATGCAGATTTACTTTCGCTAAACACATCAGAAAAATCAATCAAAAAGTCAGGAACATCCTGAGCCTGGGGGGAGGCAGAAAAAACAGGAGTGTTGGTATTCACACATTGGCAGCCCCAACTGGTAACAGACACAGATTTCCAATCCAAAACAGGATTATGAGACTGTAACCAAGGGAAACCCAGTACGATAATGTCATGCAGATTATACAGAACCAAAAATTTGCAACTCTCCTGATGATCAGGTTCTACCCTCATTATCACCTGAGTAGAGAACTGAGGTTTATTCTCAGCCAAAGGGGTAGAATCGATCCCCAGTAGGGGAATAGACTTCCGTAGGGGTATCAAGGGAAACCCACAACGTTTAGCAAAATCAAAATCCATCAGGTTAATAGCTGCTCCAGAATCAACAAAAGCCTGAGCAGAAAATGAGGACAGAGAGCATATCAAGGTAACAGTTAATAAAAACTTAGTCTGAACACTACCCAAGACAACTGAGCGTGCAAAATGTCTTCCCCGCTTAGGGCAGACTGAAATACCATGAGAGGCATCACCACAGTAGAAACATAACCCATTGCGCTTTCGAAAGTCATGACGCTGTGCCCCAGAAACCACTCTATCACACTGCATGGATTCAGAAGCAGGTTCACAAGGCAACATTATTCCACGCATACCTTTCCGCTCACGCAAACGTCTGTCAATTTGAATTGCTAATGACATAGAATCATTGAGACGAGAGGGAACAGGGAATCCCACCATAACATCCTTTACATTATCAGACAGTCCCTTCCGAAAAAGAGCTGCCAAAGCGTCGTCATTCCATTTGGTCAGGACTGCCCACCTACGGAATCTCTGACAGTATAACTCAGCGTCCTCAAGCCCCTGACTTAATGCCAACAAAGTTTTTTCAGCTTGATCAGTGACATTAGGCTCATCGTACAATAACCCCAAAGCCTGAAAAAACGCATCAACATCACTCAAAACAGGATCCCCAGGTGTCAGGGAAAAAGCCCATCCTGAGGGTCGCCGCGCAGGAGAGAGATGACAATTTGAACCTGCTGCGCTGCGTTCCCTGAGGACTTAGATTTTAAGGCAAAAAACAATTTACAGTTATTTTTGAAATTCAGAAACTTAGCTCGATCCCCCAAAACAAATCTGGCATGGGAATCCTAGGTTCCACAACAGGCAACCCAGCAAGATAGGTAGCAATACTCCGAACCTCAGTGGCAAGCTGATCCACACGGCCAGACAACTGTGCAAACTCCATTGAGAGAGAAAAAAAAAAAATCCTCCTCAGCACCCAGAGATACAGAGGGAAAAAAAAAATGCAACAAACAGAAAAAAAAAATCTCTGACAACTGACAACTCTGACAACTTTTTTCTTTCCACAATATTTTTCCCTTCTGTGAGTACCATACAATTTTCAGTTTAGGCCGGTGATACTGTTATGATTTGGTAGCTGAGGAGAGCAGGCAAAAAAGGAAATACACCAGAGCAGTTGGAAACTATGAGATTGCAGAACCCTGACTAACCACCACAACTAGAGGCAGCCGTGGAGCGTTCCTACGTTGGTCCTAGACGCCTCGTCACAGCCTGAGAAACTAACTACACCTAAAGATAGAAAGAGGAAAGCTATCTGCCCGGAGCAGATCCCCAAAGAACATAGAAAGCCCCCAAACATGTAATGGCGGTTAGACAAGAAGAAATACTGACACAGACAGAAAATAGTATGAGCAAACGTTGGGGCCCAAACTTACTAAATAGAAAAGGATAGGAAGGGCACTTACTGCAATCCCAAAAAACCCTGAAAAGCACCAACTCACTAATTTCAAAAACACCTGAGATCACACGACCTCTACACCTAAATTAGTTCTCTGGTGTAACCAAAAACAAAACAGCAGCCACTGAAAAAACTGGAAAAAGCAAATGTACAAACATCAGTGGCTGAACTGAACTGAGAGGGCAAAAGCCCCCAGAAGGGACCCTGAAGGCCCCCACAGAAGTGCAGGACAAAATGCAAAAATCAAGCACAAAAACAAAAAGAAGAAAATGTCTTATCTGTTAGCAGGAGATTCAGACACGACACAGCAGGCTACAAAGGAAACAGGAATCAAGGATTGAGACCTTAACAATTGATCACCGGCAACCCTGATAGGAAGGCGACTCCCTTATATAAGACCAGTCAGTAACACCTGACTCCCAATCCTCACAATCTTCACTGGACAGTCCAGTACCGTTTGTAACCACCAGAGGGAGCTTCTGCTCAGAACTCATTTCCAGCCTATTCACAACACAGGACATCAGGAACACGGATTGGATTTCAGGGACACAGGAACACGGACTGGAACATCAGGAACACGGATTGGATCTCAGGGAGTCAGGAACACGGACTGGAACATCAGGAACACGGATTGGATCTCGGATCAGGAACACGGACAGGAACACGGATTGGATCTCAGGGAGTCAGGAACACGGACAGGAACACGGATTGGATCTCAGGTAGTCAGGAACACGGACAGGAACACGGACTGGAACACAGGCATTGGACTCCGGACATCTGGCACCGATCGGCAGGCTCCGGACAACAGGCAGAGATGGATAGGATCCGGACATCTGGAAGTGGTCATCGGACATCGGATATCAGGCAATGGTCATCAGGGAGGACACGGTCCTCGGACTCCGGACATCTAGTATCGATCTGAAAAGGAACCCCAGCGGTCTGATGCAAGCCCCGCCAGGCTCAACGGTAGCTGGCCGGGGATTGCACAGAAGCTGAGCACAGAGTAACAGAAACTCAGCACACACACCGGACTCCTCCTTCCACATGAACTCAGGTTATATAGCAAGGAATCACAGTCACTGGTACAGGGTTCAGGACACAGCAGGATTTCAGGAACATAACACAGAGGGCACAGTTCAGACAGTCAGGTACAGGATGCGATCCAGGATCAGGGATTCAGGTAATTAGACACAGCAGGAACAGGCCTGGATATACAGCCTCCAGGAACGGCGATCTGGGTAATCAGCCCCCAGCATAGGCGGAAACACAAGACACAGTTCAGACATTCAGGTACCAGGATAGATCCAGGATCAGGGATTCAGAAAACAAGACACAGCAGGAACAGGCCTGGATATACAGCCTCCAGGAACGGCGATCTGGGTAATCAGCCCCCAGCATAGGCGGAAATACAAGACACAGTTCAGACATTCAGGTACCAGGATAGATCCAGGATCAGGGATTCAGGAACAAGACACAGCAGGAACAGGGAATCAGCTCTCCAGAGCTGAACACACTCAGAGCAGGAGCTGAACACAAACACACACGGCTAGGTTCAGGAATTCAATGCAGATTCAATGCGAAGCTCTGGCAACGCCCACTAGGGCTGGGGAACTGCTTCACAGCGATAGGCTGGAGCAGTAATTCTAGTACACACCCAATCCTCATAAAAGCAGGACAGGTGTGGGCCGCGCCCCCTATGCAGAACCAGACAGCTCATCACAGAGGAACACCTGACAGTGGCTGCTGCCACACACATAGTAAGTCATGCACAGTGCAGAGGACTTTGCAACCTACGGATGGTCTTTACAGCAGGCCAGGCGCCTGACAGTAGCTGCTGCCACACACGTAGTAAGTCATGCACCACTGCAGAGGACTTTGCAACCTACGGATGGTCTCTACAGCAAGTCAGGGACCGCACATGCGGGTGGTCATGCAACGCAGCGGAGACACGCAAGTACGGCTACGCAGCAGAGCTGGGAACTGAGCAGCATCCATACAGGTAACAGACAACAGTATCCCAGCTGGTTAGGGGGAAAGGAGCAAAAGGGTTAAAGCAGAGACATGCTGAGTTACACTGGAAAACAAAGTACAGACAATACCAGCGTTACAGCCGCAAGGGGCCTCCGGTGGCGGTCCCGACGCAGCCTTCCGTGCTGTGTTGTCGGAGCAGCAGCGGGCTCTGTGCTGCGTGGGGGCTCCGCCGGCATTTCGCTTTTAGCCGGAAAGCCCCCCGCAGCTCTGCTCCCTCCTGCAGCGCGGTGGCGTCTTCAAACATGGCCACCAGGGGCCTCCAGTATGATGGCCGCCGAATCTCATTCAAGTCTCGGCAACGAGATCTCTTCTCCCGACATCTTGACCTGAGATCTCGGGGGATGAGTCCTCAGGAAGAGATCTCGTTGCCAAGACTTGAATGAGATTTGGCGGCCATCTTACCGGAGGCCCCTGGCGGCCATGTTTGAGGACGCCACCGTGTTGCAGGAGGGAGCGGAGCTGCGGGGGGCTTTCCGGCTAAGAGTGAAATGCCGGCGGAGCCCCCCACGCAGCACAGAGCCCGCTGCTGCCCCGACACCACCGCGCGGAAGGCTGCGTCGGGACCGCCACCAGAGGCCCCTGGCGGCCATGTTTGAGGACGCCACCGTGTTTCAGGAGGGAGCGGAGCTGCGGGGGGCTTTCCGGCTTAGAGGGAAATGCCGGCGGAGCCCCCCGCGCAGCACAGAGCCCTACTGCTGCCCCGACACCACACAGCACAGAAGGCTGGATTGGGACCACCACTATGGGATTTGTGAGTACCATATATTGCACAGCCACCCCACAGAGCACCCCTGCAACACAGAGCACCCCCATCACACCAGCCTGAACCACCGAACGACCCCTGTGACCTCTCCTCTACCTGTGCTGATCCCTTCTCTGGTAAGCTGAATTCGGACTGTAAGACGGACCCCCATTTGACACATTATTTTTTTTTTCCCTATTTTCCATCTGAAAATTTGGGGTGCGTCTTATGGTCCGATGCGTCTTATAGTCCGAAAAATACGGTATTTATTCAACAAGATGTGCAAGCAAATATTTAACTGAGGGAGGCAACAATTTTGTCCTGTCCATTTTTTGGGGTTTTATGCGAAATTATGTCCAATTTGCCTTTTTTCTGTGTTGTTCCATTACATATAAAGGAAATAAATAATTTTCTGAAACAATTTCCAGGGTGCCAACATGTTTAACCATCATTGTACATGTGCATCAGTGGGGGACTTGTACTCATTCATACGTCCACAGGGAACGCGTACATATAAGTACATACATGCACAAGTGACGCGTACATATCCGTATATCTGCGGAAAAATACACATCCGCAGTGGACTTGTGCACACGCACACATCGCAGGGGACTTGTGCACACGCACACATCCGCAGGGGGGACTTGTGCACACACACATCCGCAGGGGACTTGTGCACACATCCACAGGAGACTTGTGCAGACGTACACATCCGCAGGGGACTTGTGCACACGCGCAAATCCACAGGGGACTTGTGCACACATCCACAGTGGGACTGGTGCACACATCCACAGGGGGTCTGCGGAGGGATTTGTATATGTATTGATGTCCTCGGGATCTTGTATATGTACATGCTTGGGCAGGGGAATAATCTGCTGCCGATTTTCTCTGCAGTGTGTAATGGAGAACTTATTAATGCTCATCCACAAAAGCTAGCATTATGCAATGCAAATTTTCCACTCCGTGTCCATTATCTGGCCTGTGTGTACTTTCTTTTTATTAGTAATTTCACACACAGTCATTTGGGGAAAAAAAAACAGCTGCAGCTTTTAATGCAGTTTCTTTGAGTGGAAGTGGGAAGTGGATCCAGCAGGAAGTAGAAATATTGGCCCTTCTCTTATTGTTCCTTTTTCTACTTCTAATTTCCATTTAATAAACAGCATTACCATTGGCAGTGCTGTTTTTTTTCTAATGACTGGGCAGTGATGCCACCCCAAAGCAATTTTGACAGGACTCTGCACCATTACATCCATTACCTGCAATATTTGTTAGAAATTTTTTCGGGAATCGTGACTTGCATTGAACAACAGCCGACTTGTTACCCCCAGTAGGCTGGTTGGTAGGCTATTGGATTTTCTTTGGTAGATAACAGCCGATAGTATGCCACTTTGTACAAGCAGATAGTGCTTTCTTCCTTTGTTATATTTTTATAGTTTTTCTGTTTTGTAAATGCTTTTGATCTGCCAGTTTTTCTGATTCTTAGCATTTCGCAGAACACTCGTTCCATGTGAAGTTATGGTAGGAGAGCTGTGACCACGTCACTATTTGTGCATGGTCAGCTTTATGTTGAACTTGGCAATAGCCCTAATTACCTAACTATGGCCAACAGTGGGTTTTTTACTGTATTAGAAAAATTTCCCCATTATTGCCAATGGCCTGCGTATGCCACTTAACAGCTTTACAGTGTATACCTTAGGGATCCCCCCAACATACCGTATTTTTGGACTATAAGATGCAGCGGACCATAAGATGCAACTAGGTTTAAGAGGAGGAAATTGGGAAAAAAAATTGAAGCAAAAAATGTGGTCAATTCGGTACTTAATCTCCCCTATCCTGGTATATAGGGTCCCCTCATCCCCATCCTGATAACACACGGCCCCCTCATCCCTATCCTGGTATGCATGGATCCCTCATCCCTATCCTGGTATGCATGGATCCCTCATCCCTATCCTGGTATGCATGGATCCCTCATCCCTATCCTGGTATGCATGGTCCCCTCATCTATATCCTGGTGTGCATGGCCCCATCCCTATCCTGGTATGCAGGACCACCATCTCGTACAAGTATGCATGGCCCTATCTCTATTCTGGTATGATTGGCCCCCACCCCTTCCTGGTATGCATGGCCCCATATTAAAACATTACACTTACCTTTCCGGCGCTCCCTCTCAGCATCTTGTTCCAATGCCAGCAGCTGCTTTATGCTTGTAAGCATCGCATGGCAGGTACGTTATGCGCTGTTCACAAGCAGAGCATAGCTGCCGGAATACTCACTGCTCTGCACGCCGAGACTGTGCGCGCAGAGAGCAGTGAGTATTCATTGCTCTCCAGTAGCGCGCAATGTCAGCTGCCGGCTTCCTGCTGCTGTCGGCGGTCACGTGTGCCGCTTCTTAAGAGAAATTAATATTCACCTCTCATTGGAGCAGGACGCTGTGAGGGAGCGCCAGGAAGGTAAGTGTAATGTTTTTTTTTTTGTTTTTTTTTTTAATTTTTCTGATGGGGCCATACATAACAAGATGTGGGTGGGGGCCAATCATAAGGATGGGGCCATGCATACCAGGAACGGGGTTGGGGGATAATCATACTAAGACGCTATTAAAGAGAAATGAATATTCATTGCCCTCCACGCCCATGTGCATGGAATGCAGTGAATATTCATTTATCGTTAGCAGAGGGCACAGGAGTTAGGGCTACAGCCTCCTGTGACCCGTTGCTCCGCCGATGCCGCTCCCCCGCCTCCCCACCACAGCCTGGGCTAGTACATCCGGACTATAAGACGCACCCCCTATTTTCCTCCACATTTTTGGAGGAAAAAGTGTCTTGTAGTCCGAAAAATATATACAGTACTGTGCAAAATTTATTAAGCAGGTGTTGAAATAATGCTGCAAAGGTAAGAATGATTAAAAAATAAGTGTTTAAAGTTAAAAAAATGCAAAGAGAACGAACAAAAGAGAAATCTAAATCACATTAATATCTGGTGTGATCACAATTTACATGTTCTACGTACACTTGCACAAAGTTTTGGAGGGAACTCTGCAGGGAAGTTATTCCAAACATCTTGGAGAACTAAGTACTAATCTTCTGTGGATGTAAGATTGTGCAAATCCTTCTATCTCTTCGTGTAATTCCAGACAGACTCAATGATGTTGAGTTTAAGGCCAAATCGTCACTTGCTGGAATCCGTGTTCTTTTTTATGCTGAAGATAGTACTTAAAGGGGTATTCTCAAGTTGTCTCTTGAGCAACTCAAAGCTATACAGTCTCCTTACTTCCAGGTTTGTGGCAGGGCGGGGACACCTTTTTGAGTGAGTAGTAGAACTATAAGGCCGGGGTCACACACACCGTCTAAAAAATCGGACCGTTTTAGTCGGTCGATTATCGCACAAAACTTTCATGAACATTCATCCGTCTGTCATCCGATTTTCCGGGAAGGATGCGATTTAGTCACATCTGAGCGATCGTTACACATCCGATTGACATCCAACTTGTAAGATTTTGTCGGTGGCTAGCAAAACCGACATATAATGGATCCAAATGAATAGTTTTACAATCACAAAAGAAAGAATAGATATACAGTCCCTGACAGAAGTTATGTCGCTTATCCATGTTATGTAAATCAAAGCTTATAACCTGACGTTAAATTCATCCATTGGTTTTATAAATTACTCTTTTGAAAGCTGTAACCCTCCCAAATTTTGTTTAGGTTAAGAAAATAAATTGGCATCAATGCTGAAATATTGATCATTTAATGAACATAGAATGGTCAGATTTTGGCAAGACAAAAGTTTTGTCGCCCACAGAAAGTAATGTGATATTCAAACAAATAATTATCTTAAAATACAAATATATGTTGCATAACATTGGTGAATGAAGTTGTGGTGCTATTTGAGTTATATTTAATATTTTGTGTGACTTCCATGAGCTTGAAGGACTTCATCTATGCGGTTCAACAATGATTCATGCAATTTATTAATGAAGTCATCAGGAATAGCAAAGAATGCAGTCTTACTGCCTCCCAGAGTTCATCTAGATTCCTTGGTTTTGTCTTCCAAGCTTCCTCTTTCATCCTACCCCAAACATGCTCAATGATGTTCATGTCTGGTGAGTGGGCTGGCCAGTCATTGAGCACCTTGATCTTTTTTGCATGGAGGAACTTTGTTGTAGAGATGGATGTATGAGATGGAGCACCATCCTGCTGCAAAATTTGACCCCTTTTATGATTTGGAATGTAAGAGGTAGCTAATACTTATTTATATTTTAGACTATTGATATTGCCTTCCACCTTGCAAATGTTTTGCACACCCCATACTGAATTTAACCCCAGACCATGATCTTTCCACCACCAAACTTAACTGTTTTCTGGGTGTATTTTGGATCCATATGGGCTCCAGTAGGTCTCCTGCAGTATTTGCGGCGGCTGTGGTGTAATTCTACTGAAGATTTATCAGAGAAATCCACCTTCTGCCACTTTTCCAGCGTCCATCTGTTTAGCAGGCTGTGGGACTTTGCAAATGCCACATGGTTTTTTATTTGCCTTTTGTTTAGTGCTGGCTTCTGGGCACTGAATCGACCATGGAGGCCATTTCAAGACAGAATCCTACAAACTGTTCTAGTTGACACAGGGACTTGAGGTGACCAGGCCTGTTGGAGCTCTGCTGCAGTGGAAGAGGGGCTTGCTTTGGATTTTCTAACCAACAAACGTTCCTCCTGAGCCGTTGTCTTGCGGGGTCTGCCAGACCTGGGCTTGTCAAACCTATCCCCAGTCTCTTCAAATCTTTTTTTAATTCTTTGTACTTGACGCTGAGACACACCAAAGGTGCCAGCCACCTCTGCAGTGGATCTGGTCTTCAGCCTCTTGATAATCAAGGATTTGGTCGCAGGGTGGATTTTTGGCATGTTGTCAGAGCTCAAGTTGCAGTTCAAGTGAAGGTCTGGGGTGCTGGGTTTCTTTTTATACACACCCACTAATTAAACGATCATTTACTGAGCACTGGTGAGGATGTAAACTAGGATTGGGTGCATTATATGACTAGGTGACAATGAGACATATATATACATATATTTATAGTTCATGCACTTTTACATAGTGTAATAGTCGCTAATTCAATTGCCGGCTTTTGTGAAATTACAGACCCGACATGAAATGACACATGGTTTACATACAGTTAACCATGTCATTTCATGTAGTTTGATATATGGTTTTCACTAACAATTACATGAGTGTATGTGTGCAAAATTTCACACATGTAGGGGTTAATTAAAGGTGTAAATTAGTTGAAAAAAATGCATGGGCTCCCGCACTATTTTCTCAACCAGACAGAAAAAGCCAGCGAGTGGGGGCAGATTAATAGCGTAGGGAGGGTGCATTTATTTTGTGCCCCCCCTGGCTACTAACATCTGCCCCCAGCCACCCCAGAAAAGGCAAATCTATAATTAGATGCGCCCTTTCTGGCACTTTGCCCGTCTATTCCCATTGCCCTGTAGCGGTGGCGAATGGGTTAATAATGGGTTAAAGCCACCTTGCTATTGAAAGGTGACTTTAAGCCAGGTTAATAATTGAGAGTTAATGCTGATCGTCGCTGAATGTCCTGGACATTTTTTTGATCGTTGGTCTCCCGCTGGCCAGCACGCATCGCTGCTTGTTGCAGGCGGGAGACCAGCGATCAGCGCGCTGAAGCTGGTAACCAAGAAACACATCGGGTTTCTAGGCACCGCGCGGTGCCTAGAAACCCGATGTGTACCTTAGATACCAGCGCACTGGTGCAAGGAGCTGGTAACCAAGGTACACATCGGGTTTCTAGGCGCCGAGCGACACTATGAAAGATAAGTGCTCTCACAGCAGGAGAATGACATCACAGAAACATTTGAATTGTCATGCTGTATAGTTAAAGCTATTCAATAATTGAAAATACACCTTTAACCCCTTCATCCCCCAAGGCTGTTTTCACCTTCATGACCAGGCCAAATTTTACAATTCTGACCAGTGTCACTTTATGTGGAACGCTTCAACGAATCCTACTCATTATGAGTTTGCTTTTACGTTGCATATTGTACTTCATGGTAGTGGTAAAATTTCTATAATATGACTTGCGATTATTTATGAAACAAACAAATAAGGCAAATTTTGAAAATTTAGCAATTTTCAAAAGTTTCATTTTTATGCTCTTAAATCACAGACATATGTCACACAAAATAGTTAATAAAAATGTTTCCCACACGTTTACATCAGCACAATTTTTGAAACGTATTTTTCAGCAGCAGGTGGAAGGAAAGGAGACACACTAGTTCATACTAGTGGGTAGGCGGAGCCCAGATAGGATTGACACCTCAGATTAAAAAGGGTGTTGACCGGCCCCTCCAGCACGGGCTCCTCCTACTCCAGCTTTCTCCAGTCTTAAATTTGAGGTCCCAGAGGATGGTCGCTGCTGGAAGCAGCTCCTCAGAAGATTTTATTATTTTAATCGGACAAGAGACTTGGATCACCAGAAGTGGTCTAGAGGTCTCAGGGGTCTCAGCGCTGCTGGACCCCCACCTCTCCCTTGGCGGATCTGTATTACCTGATGGTGGTCCCTGCAGAATCATGCCGGCCCTGGGGGATGAGGATGGCTTCCCTGGCGGGGACGCAAACCGCGCACAGGGGTCACTGCGTTCCCCGCCCTGGGGGGAAGCGATGGGCATAGCGCCAGAAACCCCTGGGGGTCCCTGTTGCGCTCGGCTGGTGAGTACTCCACATTTTTATTAAAGTGTGTGTGAGTAATTTAGCGACTGCTGCGGCAGCCGCTGTACAGTATACATGCCGGTGACTAGTTTTTTTTATGTCCGCAGGATGATGCCTGCAGGACGGGAAGGGAGAGGAGTGCGCGCTTTTTTTATTTGAATTTCGCGCCGCTCTGAGCGCGCGCGCTTTACTGCGGTCTCCATTTCCGGCTCCTCTACATGGAGCACATCGGAGACAGAGCGCGGCGGCCATTGCTGACAGGCTGAAAGCTCCCCGGACATCGCTCCCCTCCCGGCAAGAACCGTGACCAGCTGGGTGAGTCGCTTCTACCCGCCGGGCAGAAGCTTAACCCCTTCACCCCAACAGCGCGGGCGCCGTCTGGGGCACTATTGAGTGACAGATTGCGCTGTCCTGCAGCTGTTATCGCATAAGGGGCTCGCACACTCTTTCAATATTAATAAAGAGGTTGTGGGGAGTCTGCGACATTAATACTGCCACTATACGTTCCCGCTAACGATCCTGATAACGACGCATACTATGCGATCGTTTGTGTGATCGTTTTTAATGTCGCTAGTAGCTGCCAAGCTGGGCGATCTCATTAACATCGCATAAGCGGTTAGCGATCTCCTTAACAACTTTGGCGGTCATTGCGATATACAAAACAGCGCAATTTTTTAGCGATCTTGTGGAACGTTTTTCTGTAAGTGTGGCATAGCTTTCCTGCAGCTGCGGCCTTATAAGAGGCGCTTGGGGCTCGCACACCCTTTTCATTATCAAGGTTGTGGGGAGTCTGCTACTTTAACCCCTTCTTAGGCGGTTAACTCTTAATGGGAGACAGCTGGGGTAGCTCTCTCTTTAAGAGCTTTAACCCTTCAGCGTTTGTTTTTTCTTTAAGAAACACACTGTTCTAGTTACTGACAGGTTTAACCTGCCATATACTGGCAATGTCAGAGTCCATCTCCCAGATCCGCTACAGGATCAGTCTCGCGTATCTGACATGCAGACCTCGACGGCGTCATGCGCAGCGGTCGGAGGTTCCAGTGGTGTCAAAATGGAGGCCCTCGCTAGTTTCTATTGATGGCCTGTCTGACCTTCTAGGTTATTGGGTGTCAGCTAGATCCTCTCAAGGAAGCGACACAAATCGGTGCCTTCCTTCTCGCGTAGCGAAGATGTCCGATTCGGACAAGGAGGATCGGCAGGGACACTCTGCCTCTCTCATGGGCCATACTAAGATTTCTATTGGAGCCATGAGGGCGTTACAGTTACCGGAGGAGGTAACTAGACGTCCTGGTAAGTCGGCCCGGATGTTTCAGGAGTCGCATAGGTCGCGACGGCTTTACAAACTGTATCCGTTTTCTACGGAGTTGTTTGTTAATTGGACCCCTTCTCCTGAAGTGAATGTCCCTTTATCCCAGCTTAGCAAATCTTCCTGGTAAAGGGAAGGCGAGTCTGCAGGACCCGCTGGACAGAAAAACGGAGATGACAACAATATCCATCTGCGAAGCCTACGGTTAATGGATTCAGTATTAAGGATCTATGTGTACTTGTAAAGTTTCCCTGAGCGGTTGGACCGTCTAAGGACGGCGTGGCAAGATGGATCCCCTCTATCGAGGTAGATGGGCTTTTCAAGTTGAAGGATACTGCGTCACTGCTATCCAGGGCGTAATCCTCGGCAGTCACAGTCAGAAGAGCACTGTGGCTTAGACAGTGGAACGCGGTTTCCAAGCAGGGTTTGCTATCTTTAGCTTAGAAAGTGGTCAGCTATTTGAATCTGACCTCACGGAGCTGATTGCCAAGGCAAAGGCAAAGAAACAGCTTTACCGCAGCGCAGAGCTGTGACTTCTGCGTCTGGCAGGACTAGTGCCGGTAGTTGTCGGCGGTCCTTTCGGTTCAGGGGATGATCCGGCCAACCCTCTGGGGGTTTGGGTCGTCCCTCTCTTTTAAAAAAAAAAAGGGAATTCTCAGAAATTCCGCATACCCTGGAAACAGAACTTCTGTTAAGACAGAAGCTGGCAAAAAACCCGCTAAGGCGGACTGAAGTCTGGGTCTCACTCGAGCGCTCTCGAGTGGGGGGTCGTTTACTCCAATTTAAACCGCTTGGGTTTCCCGTGTGTCGGACGCCTGGGTGACACAGGTTGTGTTGGCAGGCTACTTCATAGAGTTTCTTTCTCGACCCCCGGACAGTTTTTTGCCATTCTCGCATTCCGTCAGAGCCGAACTTATTGCCGCTCTACTGCGAGTGGTCGATTCCCTTCTGCAGAAGGGTGTGGTGATACCGGTTCCTCAGAGGACCGGGGAAGAGGATTTTTATTCCAACCTCTTTGTGGTCCCCAAAAAGGAGGACAAATTTCACCCTATTCTGGAAGATTAAATCGGCTTGTCCACACCCGAACATTCCGCATGGAGTCGCTTCGCTCCGTTGTGGCAGCCCTGTCGCAGAATGTCTTTTTGGTCAATCGACATTCGCGACGCTTATTTGCATGTTCCCGTCGGAAGGGCTCACCAGCGCTTCCTTCGTTTTGCCATAGGTCAGGACCATCACCAGTTTGTGGCTCGGCCATTCGGCTTGGCCTTAACGCCCAGAGTTTTTACAACGATTCTGGCGCCTCTCATGGCAATTCTTCGAAGACAGGGACTTACGATTCTTCCCTACCTGGACGACCTTTCGATTGTGGCGTCCTCAAAGGAGGAGGCAGTGACGGCTCGCAATCTATTCCTTCAGCTCCTGGAGGACTTCGGGTGACTGGTCAATTGGGAGAAGTCGTCTCTGGAACCGTCGCAGTCTATACTATTTTTAGGAATGCATTTCGACACGGCACGGGCAGTGGTGTCTCTACCTCCAGACGAGCGGGCATGTCTCCCTCGACATGTACAGATTATGAAGTCTTCGACAGTAATGTCTCTTCGGAAGTGTATGCGCCTTCTGAGTTTAATGGTGGCGTTCATGGAGGCACTTCCGTTTGCCCAGTTTCATTCCAAAGGCTCATTCTGAGTCATTGGGATCGATCGCAGGCTTCGCTGTATTGCAGTGTCATCATCTCTCGCAGGGTGCGAGAATCTCTGGGATGGTGGTTACGTCCAGGAGCGTTATCCCTGGGGAAGTCATTCCTTCCTCCGAGGTGGTCGGTCATATCCACCGATGCCAGCCTGACGGGCTGGGGAGGTGTCTGGAACGATCTCTGGATTCAGGGAGTATGGTCATCGGAAGAGTCTGTTCTACCGATCAACATCCTGGAATTGAGGGCAATTTTCCTTTGCCTCTAACACTGGACGGTTCCTTTGAGCGGTCTACCAGTCCGAATGCAGACAGACAACGCGACGGCGGTCGCGTATATCAACCACCAAGGCGGGACAAGGAGTTCCAGGCTCATGGTGGAGGTGTCTCGGATCCTGATTTGGGCCGAGACCAGAGTGCCAGTCATCTCTGCGGTCCACATTCCAGGGGTTCAGAATATCACGGCGGACTTCCTCAGTCGCGAGAAGATGGATCCCGGAGAATGGAGTCTCCATCCGAAAATTTTTGCACTGCTGTGCTCCCGTTGGGGAACTTCCCAAGTGGATTTGATGGCATCCAGGTGCAATGCCAAGTTATCGACCTTCATGTCCAGGTACAAGGACCCGAAGGCTGTGGCGGTGGATGCTCTGGTGGCTCCGTGGGACCAAATTCGAGCTAATCTATGTTTCCGCCAATATCTTTGCTTCCTCTAGTGCTGCGTCGGATCAGACTGGAGAAAATCCCGGCTATGTTGATAGCCCCGGATTGGCCAAGGAGGACGTGGTTCTCGACACTGGTGTCGCTTTTGTCGGCACCTCCATTCCCACTTCCTCTTCGCTCGGACCTGTTAACTCAGGGGCCCGTTCGTCATCCGGACTTGAAGTCGCTGCGTTTGACGACGTGGCTCTTGAGACCGAAATATTGACCCGTAGAGGTTTTTCAGCCGCAGTCGTTGCCACTCTGCGAGCTGCCAGAGGTTCGGCTACTACTAAGATTTACCACAAGACTTGGGAAGCCTTCTTCTCGTGGTGTTCGGGTTTTTCAAGGAACCCGAGGATTTTTTCCATTCCCAATTTGTTGGCTTTTCTGCAGTACGGGCTGGACAAGGGTTTGGCAGTTAGCAGTTTCTGCTCTATCCTTGCTGTTTCGGAAGGATATCGCTCGCGTAGGGACGTGCGTTCCTTTTTTCGCGGAGTAACCCGTCAGTTTCCGCCGCGGAAGACGTCTGTGTCCCCTTGGCGGCTTAACCTTGTCTTGGAGGCTCTTCAGCATGTGCCTTTTGAGCCTATGGGCTCTGCTAGTTTTTTCCTTACTTTCTTGAAAGGTTGCCTTCCTAGTGGCAGTCACCTCTTTGAGAAGGGTTTCCGAGTTGGCGGCTCTTTCCTGCTCGCCTCCCTTCCTGGATTTTTACCCGGATCGAGTAGTGCTTCGCACACGGGGCGACTTTCTACCTAATGTGGTGTCGCAATTTCATGTTAACCAGGATATTGTGTTGCCCTCGCTTTGCCCGGGCCCAAGGAATGCAAAGGGACGGGCCTTGCACACATTGGATTTAGTGCGGGCCTTGAAGTTCTATTTGTCTGTTACTCAAAGTTTTCGGTAGTCAGACTCTCTGTTTGTGATTCCAGCAGGTCGTCAGCGTGGTCAACGAGCTTCCAAGGACTCTATAGCTCGTTGGATTCGGTCGGCCATTTTGGAGGCTTACCGACTTAAAAGCGAACCTTGCCCAATTAAGATTCAAGCTCTCTCCACGAGGGCAGAGGCTTCCGCGTGGGCCTTTTATCAAGGGGCCTCGGCAGCTCAGCTCTGCCGAGCGGCGACCTGGCGTTTTCGTCCACACGTTTATAAAGTTTTTATAAGGTGGACGTCAGTGATTTCACTGATGCGGCCTTAGGACGTAGGGTCCTACAGGCGGCTGTAGTTTCAAGTTCTAGTTAACTTGTATTTGGCGCCTATTGCGCATTTATCAAGGTTGTTGGGATTCTGCCTCGTTTTGGTTTTTTCCCACCCTTAATTTTGGACTGCTTTGGGACGTCCCACTAGTTATGAACTAGTGTGTCTCCTTTCCTTCCACCTGCTGCTGAAAGACGGATTTTGGTAAGAACTTACCTGTAAAATCCTTTTCAGCGAAGGAAGGAAAGGAGACACAGCTCCCTCCCATGGCAGAAGTGTGTTGTTGTATTTGCAGATGCGGCGTGACCCTTCTCTGATAGCAATTATCTGGGCTGAGGTCAACGCGCTACGGCTCTGTTCCAGCATTGCAGTGGTCAGGTCCAGTGAGTAGTACCTGGAACTGTGTGTTTTTTTACCAAATGCATGCATAACCTGTACTTTTATGTTTTTTCTCTGAAGTCCTTCAGAAGGGGTTATGTTGCTCCGCTGGTGATATTGCTCTTCCGTAAGCTTGGGTACGACTGGAGAAAGCTGGAGTAGGAGGAGCCCGTGCTGGAGGGGCCGGTCAACACCCTTTTTAATCTGAGGTGTCAATCCTATCTGGGCTCCGCCTACCCACTAGTTATGAACTAGTGTGTCTCCTTTCCTTCCTTCGCTGAAAAGGATTTTACAGGTAAGTTCTTACCAAAATCCGTCTTTTTTGGTTAGGAAATGATAAGGGTTAAAAGTTGACCAGAGATGTCTCATTTTTTCAACAAAATTTACAGGAATCACATTACATTTGGAGTGAATTTGAGGGGTCTATATGACCGAGAATACCCAAAAGTAACATCATTCTAAAAATTTCACCCCTCAAGGTGCTCAATGTGGAAATATCCCATATGTGACTGTACATTACCACTTATAGTCAAATGGTGAGACTCAGGAGTCACAGAGCGCTATTTTACCCCAGGCGCGTAGATTTTCCTAGAATAGTTTGCGGACTTCATAAAGAACCCCTAAGTGCTAGAAGAGCAGAATTCCCCTTCAAGTGACCCTATTTTGGAAATTATACCACTTTGGGAATTTATGTACAGGTGTAGTGACGATGTAAACTATGAATGCTTTCCAGAAACAAGCAGTAGTGGATATTGCTGAGTGAAAATTGCAAGCTGCTGTTGTAGGTATCTTGTAGTGACCAGTACATTGTGCCCTGCTCATGCTTCTGGAGACATGTATCTGTAAATTAGACGGGCTCTCATTGCTACAGAAATGGAAAACATGTCGACGCTAAATGTGGTTTAAGCACACTGTGGGACTCAGAAGGGAAGGGAGACATTTGGATTTGGGAGTGCAGAATTCGCTGGATTTCTTTTGGCGTTTGAAGAGCCAGTTTGTTTTTTCCAGAGCCTTTGTACTACCAGTAAAGTGGAAGCCCCCTATATTTCCATTGACAGGTGATAGACCTGAGTGGGGACTTGCTTTTTTTTGTTGATTGATTTTAAGCTTTTATTGGGAACATTTTACATAATGTTTGGGATCACATCCTGTGCTCTACGCTGACCACTTACTATGGGGTTTCTATCTAAATCTTCGAGTGACTTGATTCAGATGAAACCCCCGTGGGAGCCATCCACTATAATAAAGCAGCAGAGTTACTCTGGACTTATGTTTAGCTGTGTCCTTTTTTTCAGAAGTGCACAAAACTATGGCTGATGGTACTTTTATGCACGCTTAAAAAGACGGACGCTGCCGAATCACAGGCAAGACAGCATTCACAGTGTCTCCATCTTCCTCGTTATAGGAAATCTTCTGCCGGGGGTTCTGTCTGAATCACATATTTCAGAGATTTATATGGAAAACCCAGTGTAAGCGCTCAGCGTAGAATGAAGGATAAATGTGAACCAAACCTTACTGCAATCTTTGGGAGGCAGAATGACCAAATCAACCGCAGGAAAATAATTAATTTTATTTATTTTTTACGTCATTGCTTGTGCAGTTTAAGTGATTAGGCCACTTAATTCTTCTGGTGGATACGATTATAGCGATACCAGATTTATATTGGGTTTTTATGTTTGGCTGCTGTCACACTAAACAATGCTTTTTTTTTTTTAAAGTTAGTTTTTGCATCGCCATATTTTGAGAGTTATATTTTCCATATTTCTGCTGACAGTCATATGACAACATCGGGTCACCATGGCAAGTATCGGGCTCCCGCATAGACGTCGCAGAGGCGCCGATCCAAGGACAGTAGTGCTTTCTTCCTCATGCCTGCCTGCTTGCTAAATGCTGCTATCACAGTGGTACTGCCACACTTAGCGATCTCGTTAGCGATCTCAATAACGATGCAAGCTAACGAGATCGTTTTTGTGATCTCTTTTAGGTCGCTAGTAGCTGCCAAACAGGAGATCTCAAAAACGACTCATCAGCGGTCAGCGATCTCTTTAACGACTTTGGCGGTCGTTAGGACGTCATTAGCATGTACTGAGCACTTCTGATTTATAGGAATTTCCAGCATCGCTCCTGCTCTCTGCGTCCTGCTAGCCTGCTTTGCAACTTCTGCGATCCTCTCTGTGACGCAAAAGAGAACTTAAAGATATTGCGATCCACTCCGTGACGCAAAACAGTCATATGCATCACAAACGAGGTCGCTCGTCGTTTGCAAAAGGTGCCAAACACAGCGATTCAGGCTCACCAGTGGGACGCCAACGATCAAAAAACGGTCCAGAACTCTAGTGAACGATCAGCGACATCACATCAGGGGCCACATCGTTGCTACATGCCACACACAACGAGGTCGCAAACGAGATTGCAAAATAGTGACGTTTTAGTGATCTCGTTTGCGATCTCGTTTGCGATCTCGTTTAGTGTGGCATACCCTTTAGGAGTTAAAGTGCCGGGTGTCAGCTTCTGAATCAGCAGATAACCGGAGCGGATTGCACACACAGGTCGGGAATAGGTTAATAACATTGGCTGCATGTTTTGGGTTGTTGTCCTGCTGCAGAATAAATTTCGATTAGATGCCTGTTGATGATACTGTATGATAGATAGGTATCTGTCTATATTTCTTAGAACTGAGGACACCATTAATCTTGACCAAATCCCCCACTCTATTTGCTGAAATGCGGCCCCAAACTTACAAGGAACCTCCACCATATTTCACTGTTTCCTACAGACATTCATTATTGTACCGCCCTCCAACAAAGTGTTTACAAACACTCATTGTTATGTTACGGTAGCTGAGGAGTGCAGGTAAAAAAGGAAATACACCAGAGCAGTTGGAATCTATGAGGCTACCGATAACAACAAGAGCAGAAGTGAGGTTCCTACTGCTTAAGCCTGAAACTGAGAAGACTAACCACAGGAGGCAATTCACCACATCAAACCCAATATGAGTCAAACATGTAATGGGTTAACAATGAGGAAATTACACAGAATAGATAAAATATGGCAAACCCCCCAAAAATCTAATGAAAAGGACAATGAAGTAGTTGACCCAATCCAGAAGCCTAAAAAACCACCAACTCCTATTTCAATAACATAGGATCACAACCTACCACAAATTAGTCTTCTGTAGCCAAAAAGAATGATCCCTCAATACAAGCAGCCCTGACAAAATCTGGAAAACAGCAAAGTTACAACACATGCGAGTCCCAACTTAGAGCAAAAAGACCAGAAGCCTCCAAATGAAAACAATCAAAACTTGTCCACAAAATAAGAAATGTCTATCTGCATAGCAGGAGTGGAAGACGAAGCAGGGTAAGGGAGCCGAAAGAGGATCTCAAGACCAAAATGCCCTGCAAAGCTGATAAAATGACTCCTTTAACCAATCATCCCCTGATTCAGTTGCGAATTTAGTAGTACGCCCACCTGAGGTCAAGCTTGCTAAACCAACTAACCATTTCCACAGTCCCCCTGGAAAGGGTCACGAAACTCATGGTAACCAGGGTCATGATATTTCAAAAGCACATATGTTCAAGAGATCGAAACAAACACCAAGATGCCTGAATAACCATCTCATTTTTGGCCACAAAGAAAAAACGAGAACCTAAGTATGTCTGATAACCCTTCTCCAGATTCCTTTAAAAAACCGGCAGAGCGCAGCAGGAACAGACAATTCAAAAAGGCGACCTTTATGGAATTTAATCCTGGAAACAATACAAAGACGCAGTATAACTCCATGGAGTAAGGATGCAGTAATTAACTATTCAGCTAAACACACAGACAAAGTCCCACTTTAAAAGCAGGAATCATCCTATGCCGGGTAGCAAAACAGGGTTTTGGTATAACACATTGCAGTCCCAAACTGCTGCTACAACAACAGATTCAATCCAAACAGAGTTCTGTTGATGTAAAACAGGGTAAACCCAGCAATTAACAAAAACGGAGACATCAAAGTGGCAGAGCTAGCCCTATTATTAAGAGCAAACTCAGCCAAAGGCAAAAAAGAGACCCAGTCATCCTGATCAGCAGACACAAAGCATCTTAGATAAGTCTCCAATGTCTGGTTTGTTCTCTCAGTTTGACCATTGGTCTGAGGATGAAATGCCGAGGAGAAAGACAATTGAACACCCAGTTTAGAACAAAAAGTCCTCCAAAATCTGGAAACAAACTGGACTCCTCTGTCAGACACAATGTTCTCAGGAATGCCGTGTAAACGAACCACGTGCTGAAGGAACAACGGCACCAATTCAGAGGAGGAAGGCAACTTAGGTAATGGCACAAGATGTATCATTTTGGAAAACCTATCACAAATTACCCAGATGGTGGTCATTCTCTGAGAAACAGGAAGATCGGAAATGAAATCCATAGAGATATGGGTCCATGTCTCTTGGGCACATGCAATGGCATCAACAAACCACTAGAGCGAGAGCAAGGCTTGGAGCGAGAGCAAGTCCCGCAGGACTGCACAAATTCCCTGACATCGCGAGACAAGGTAGACCACCAAAAGGACCGACTAACCAAGTCTCTGGTACCAAAAATTCCGGGATGCCCAGCCAATGCGGAACAATGAATCTCAGACATCACACTCTTTTTCCATTGGTCCGGGACAAACAATTTTCCAACAGGGCAGCGCTCGGGCCTATCCTCCTGACACCCCTCCAGAGCAAGTCTCAAATTGGGCGAGATGGCGGAAAGAACTACACCCTCCTACAAAATAACAGAGGGATCAGATAGCTCAGGAGAGTCCGCAAGGAAACTCCTCGAGAGGGCATCCGCCTTAACATTCTTAGTGCCAGGAAGAAAGGAAACCACAAAATTAAAACGTGTGAAAAACAAGGCCCACCTGGCCTGTCTAGGATTGAGTCGCTTGGCAGATTCCAGATAGACCAGATTCTTATGGTCCGTAAGGACCACCACCTGATGTTTGGCTCCCTCCAGCCAATGTCTCCACTCTTCAAAAGCCCACTTCATGGCCAATAACTCCCGATTACCCACGTCATAATTACGTTCAGTAGGAGAAAATTTTCGAGAGAAAAAGGCACAAGAGTTACTTTTAGAGGTCTCTGGATCTTTTTGGGACAAAACGGCACCTGCCCCAATTTCAGAGGCATCAACCTCCACCTGAAATGGCAGAGAAACATCAGGCTGCCGTAGAACAGGAGCAGAAGTGAATCTCTGCTTAAGTTCCTGAAACGCAGAGACTGCCACAGGAGGCCAATTCACCACATCAGAACCCTTCTTGGTCAAATCAGTTAATGGTTTAACAATAACAGAGAAATTACAAATAAATTTACGATAAAAATTGGCAAAACCCAAGAATCTTTGAAGAGCCTTTAATGAAGTAGGTTGGACCCAATCATAGATGGCCTGAACTTTGACCGGGTCCATTTCAATAACAGATGGAGACAAAATGAATCCCAGAAATGAGATCCTCTGAACGCCAAAAAGACACTTTGATCCCTTCACATACAGAGCATTCTCTCTCAAAATCTGGAACACAGTCCGAACATGTTTTACATGAGAGTCCCAGTCATTGGAAAAAATCAAGATATCATCCAAATAAACAATCAGAAATTTATCCACAAAATCCCTGAAAATGTCATTCATGAAGGACTGGAAGACAGAAGGAGCATTAGTGAGCCCAAAGGGCATCACAAGGTACTCAAAATGCCCTTCAGGGGTATTAAATGCCGTCTTCCATTCATCCCCGTGCTTAATGCGAATAAGGTTATATGCCCCCTGAGGTCAAGCTTGGTAAACCAAGTAGCGTTTTTCACCTAGAAAACAGATCAGAGATCAAGGGTAAAGGGTATTGATATTTCACAGTAATATTGTTCAAGAGACGATAATCAATACACGGCCTTAATGAACCATCTTTTTTGGCCACAAAGAAAAAACCGGCACCTAAGGGTGAAGAGGATGGTCTGATATGACCCTTCTCCAATGATTCCTTGATATAAGACCGCATAGCGTCATGTTCAGGTACAGACAAGTTAAAAAGGCGACCTTTAGGGAATTTACTACCTGGCACTAATTCAATAGCGCAGTCATAGCTCCTATGGGGAGGTAAGGATGCAGATTTACTTTCGCTAAACACATCAGAAAAATCAAACAAAAAGTCAGGAACATCCTCAGCCTGGGGGAGGCAGAAAAAACAGGAGTGTTGGTATTAACACATTGGCAGCCCCAACTGGTTACAGACACAGATTTCCAATCCAAAACAGGATTATGAGACTGTAACCAAGGGAAACCCAGCACTATAATGTCATGCAGATTATATAGAACCAAAAATTTGCAGCACTCCTGGTGATCAGGTTCAACCCTCATTATCACCTGAGTAGAAAACTGGGGTTTATTCTCAGCCAAAGGGGTAGAATCGATCCCCAGTAAAGGAATAGACTTCTGTAGGGGTATCAAGGGAAACCCACAACGTTTAGCAAAATCATAATCCATCAGGTTAATAGCTGCTCCAGAATCAACGAAAGCCTGAGCAGAAAATGAGGACAGAGAGCATATCAGAGTGACAGTTAATAAAAACTTAGTCTGAACACTACCCAAGACAACTGAGCGTGCAAAATGTCTTCCCCGCTTAGGGCAGACTGAAATAGCATGAGAGGCATCACCACAGTAGAAACATAACCCATTCCGCTTTCGAAAATCATGACGCTGTGCCCCAGACACCACTCCATCACACTGCATGGGCTCAGCAGCTGGCTCACAAGGCAACACCACTCCACGCATACTTCTCCGCTCACGCAAACGTCTGTCAATTTGAATCGCTAATGACATAGAATCATTGAGACCAGAGGGGACAGGGAATCCCACCATAACATCCTTTACATTATCTGACAGACCCTTCCGGAAAAGGGCCGCCAAAGCGTCGTCATTCCATTTGGTCAGGACTGCCCACCTACGGAATCTCTGACAGTATAACTCAGCGTCATCAAGCCCCTGATTTAATGCCAACAAGGCTTTTTCAGCTTGATCAGTGACATTAGGCTCATCGTACAATAACCCCAAAGCCTGAAAAATGCATCAACATCACTCAAAACAGGATCCCCAGGTATCAGGGAAAAAGCCCAATCCTGAGGATCGCCGCGCAGGAGAGAGATGATAATTTGAACCTGCTGCGCTGCGTTTCCTGAGGACTTAGATTTTAAGGCAAGAAACAATTTACAATTATTTTTGAAATTCTGAAACTTAGCTCGATCCCCTAAAAACAAATCTGGCATGGGGATCCTAGGTTCCACAACAGGCAACCTAGCAAGATATGCAGCAATACTCTGAACCTCAGTGGCAAGCTGATCCACACGGCCAGACAACTGTGCAAACTCCATTGGGAGAAAAGATCCTCCCCAGCACCCAGAGATACAGAGGGGAAAAAAAAAAAAAAAAATGCAACAAACAGAAAAATATCTCTGACAACTTTTCTTCCTTCAAATATTTTTTCCCTTCTGTGAGTACCATACAATTTTTATGGCCGGTGATACTGTTATGTTACGGTAGCTGAGGAGTGCAGGTAAAAAAAGGAAATACACCAGAGCAGTTGGAATCTATGAGATTGCAGTACCCTGACTAACCACCACAACTAGAGGCAGCCGTGGAGGGTTCCTACGTTGGTCCTAGACGCCTCGTCACAGCCTGAGAAACTAACTACACATAAAGATAGAAATAGGAAAGCTATCTGCCCCGGAGCAGAACCCCAAAGATAATAGAAAGCCCCCAAACATGTAATGGCGGTTAGACAAGAGGAAATACTGACACAGAAAGAAAATAGTATGAGCAAACGCTGGGGCCCAAACTATCTAAATAGAAAAGGACAGGAAGGGTATTTACTGCAATCTCAGAAAACCCTAAAAAAACACCAACTCTACTAATTTCAAAATCACCTGAGATCACACGACCTCTACCACCTAAATTAGTTCTCTGGTGTAAAAAAATCAAAACAGCAGCCACTGAAAAAAAACTGGAAAAAGCAAAAGTACAAAACACAGTGGCTGGACTAAACTGAGAGGGCAAAAGCCCCCGGAGGGGACCCAGAAGGCCCCCACAGAAGTGCAGGACAAAATGCAAAAATATAGCAAAAACACAAAATAAGAAATTGTCTTATCTGATAGCAGGAGATGCAGACACGACACAGCAGGCTACAAGGGAAACTGGAAAGAAGGATTCAGACCAGAACAATTGATCACCGGCAACCCTGATGGGAAAATGACTCCCTTATATAAGACCAATCAGTAACACCTGATTCCCAGTCCTCACAATCCTCACTAGTACCGCTTGTAACCACCAGAGGGAGCCTCTGCTCAGAACTCATCTCAAACCCATTCACAACACTCATTTTACTCATTAGTCCAGAGCACCTTCTGCCATTTTTCTGCACCCCAGTTCCAATAATTTTTGGAAATAGTTGAGTGGTTTGGCTTAATTTCCATGATGAAATTCCACGATTTTTCCATGAAAACCATTTCTGGCCAGACTTCTTCGAACAGTAGATGCGTGTACGTAGCTGGGTGCCACTGGTTGCTGCCAGTTCTCAGCTGTGGCACTGTTGGACATCTGCTGATATTGAAGGTAAGTATAATGTGTCATCTGCTACACTAAGGGTCCCGTCACACTCTTCAATGTCCCAGCGATCCCACCAACGATACGTCGTGGATGGGATCTTTGGGACATCGTTAGCTGATCGCTGGTGAGCTGTCACATGGGCAGACTCACCAGCGATCAGGACCAGCGAGCACGCTGGTATCCAATGTACACATCGGGTAACCACCTAGTTACCCGATATGTACTCTAGATACCGGCTTTCAGCTTCTGCTGTAGAGCGCTGAGAGCCGGTATCCAATGTACATATCTGGTAACTAAGCACCGCGCGGCACCTAGTTACCCGGTTTGTACCCTAGATACCGTCTCTCAGCGCTCTACAGCAGAAGCTGGGAGCCGGTAACCAGGGTACATATCGGGTAACTAGGTGCCGCATGGTGCTTAGCTACCCGATATGTACATTGGATACCAGCTCGCTGATCGTTGGTATCCCGCTGTCACACGCAGCGATGCGCGCTGGCTAGCGGGAGACCAACAACGAAAAAATGGTCCAGGACATTCAACGACGATCAGCGATACCCAGCAGGGGGCTGGCCGTCGCTGCGTGTCACTCTAAGCGAGATCGCTGGCTAGGTCGCTGTTGCGTCACAAAATCGGTGACGCTTCAGCGATCTCGCTTAGTGTGACGGGGGCTTTACTTTCCTTGGCTGACCAGTGCAGCCACAGTCCTCAACAATGCCTATTTCTTTGTGCTTCTTCAGAAGAGTTTGAACAACACATCTTGAAACCCCAGAGTGCTTTGAAGTCTTTGGAAGAGATCTTTCTGTTGTACAACTACCATGTATATTTTTTCTGTGCTCAGCCCTGTCTTGCCATGGTGTATATGTGACATGAAATTTTTCCTTGGTAACAGAGCTTGGCTGTTCCTCACCCAGTTTAATCCTCCTGTTTCAGTTAATGTCTGTGCTTCAGCCTACATATGAAAATATTGATCATTATTCCCTGCTTGGTATAACTGGGTACTCATACACCTGACTATAATCCTACAAATAAATGACTTTGAGCAAGAATACCTAGAAGAATTGATACTATTGATTTTATTTAGATTTTGCTTTTGTTCATTATTTTTCTATTTTGTTAATTGATCAAAATAACCTATTAACACTTCTTACTCTGTAGCATTTTTTCCACACCGGCCTAAGACTTTTGTACAGTACTGTACCTCTGATAGCAAGATGTGAACAGAGCCAAGGCCCTCAATTAATTGAAAGTCACCAAATTTTTGTTTGAAACTCCAGTCTTAATGAGTTTGTGCCAAAGTGTTTTCTTGTCAATTGGGTAGTAAAGTGTAATTCATGACTTTATTGAAGTGGTCCCTGCTATGTACCCCAATGATCTTGACATTGCACATAGTGTGATAAAGAGTTGTCAAGTCAATTAATAAAAAAATGCTTTGCATGCTATTAAGTAGCAAAAGATGGACCAGTATTTATATTACCAATCCTCACCACTCCCATGATGGCACTTCAAATCCTCTATTCTCCACCGCCCTTGTTCTTTGCGGTCCAGCGATGCTGTGTCAATACAATATGTCATTGCTGCAGCCAATTATTAGGGGCGTTTTAACACCACTGCTGTCACTTCTGGAACCAGTGATTGTCTGCAGGTGTTAAGGGTATGCCACACTAAGTGAGATCGCTAACGAGATCGCAATTGTGTCACCATTTATGACGCAGTAGCGATCTCATTAGCGACTTAGCTGTTAGATTCCAAACGCAACTCATCAGCGATCTGTGATTCCAAACACATCAGCGATCTGTATAACGACCTCTGCGGTCGTTGGGAAAACCTAGTCCCACCTGCGACGCTGGTGAAGTCGTTCATAAAGGGTGTCACACTCAGCGATTCAGGCTCACCAGTGGGACACCAACGACCAAAAAACGGCTCAGAACGTTCATAAGCGATCAGCGACATCTCAGCAGGGGCCACATCGTTGCTACATGTCACACACAGCTAAGTCGCTAACGAGATCGCTACTGTGTCATAAATGTTGACGCAAGTGCGATCTCTTTTGCCATCTCGCTTAGTGTGGCATACCCTTTACAGGTTGTTGAACTGAAAGTCCAGAAACTGGGGAAGTAGCAAGTATTAGCATGGAAGTTATGGGGATTTATAAGGCATTTACTACTTTTATTATATGTTTCTAGGCTTTTTTTATGGTGTGTGGTTTATTTGGTATCTGGACAACCCTCTAAGTGTTTATGTAGTTGTTCAAGCCTGCTTCTAAGATGAATGTTGTTTCATCATTCTTATTAGTGTTTGTTCCACTTATACATTTAGCCATATAATATATGTATCTAATACAATGATGTAAAAGGAATGCACCCAGCAAATCTGTGTGTGATGGTGTATGCTTCTATCTTTGGTGTTCTTGGAACTCTTGAGTTACACAGTCCCTGCACTGGACATAAAGTGTATCACCTTGGCAAAAGGGGGTTCCTTTAAAAGAAGATTCCTGCTTTGCAAACCAGAGCCCGTTGGGACCCTATAAATACCAATGGGATTGCTCTGCTTCAGTTTGCATCAGTAATGCTGCGGAGCCATTTTGCACATGAATTCCATTTGTCTGTTGTCTCTTTATCCCAGATATACTCGATGTTGAGATCAGGGCTCTGTTAGGACCATATCATCACTTACACAACTGACTCCTTCTGCAGAATAAATTTCAGCAGCAGATGGAAGGAAGGAAGACACTTCATTATAAGTGGGGTAGGCGGAGCCCACATAGGATAACACACCTCAGATCATAAAAAGTGTCCGGCCCCTCCGGCTTGGGCTCCTCCTGCTTATCTCTCTCCAGTCTCGATTTGAGGTTCACAGAGGATAGTCGCTGCTGAAGGCAGCTCCTCAGAAGATTTTTTTATTTTATTCGGACAGAGACTTGGACATAGTCTAGAGGTCTCAGGGGTCTCAGCGCTGCTAGACCCCCACCTCTCCCTTGGCGGATATGTATACCCTTTACGGTGGTCTCTGCATATACCCTGCCGGCCCTGGGGGATGAGGATGGCTTCCCTGACGGGGACGCAAACCGCACTCTGGGGTCACTGCGTTTTCCGATCTGAGGGGGAAGCGATGGGCATAGCGCCACAAACCCTGAGGGGTCCCTGTGGCGCTCCGCTGGTGAGTACTCCACATTTTTATTAATAGTGTGTGAGTGTTTTAGTGACTGCTACGGCAGCGCTGTTACATGTCTGTCAGTGTGTTTTCAGCGTCTGCTGCGGCAGCGCTGTTACATATGTCAGTGTGTTTTTCAGCGTCTGCTGCGGCAGCGCTGTTACATGGGTAACCATGTTTGTGACGCAGTGTAAGGTCCTTCGGTGACTACTGTGGACAGCTATTACAAATTTTGCTGTGAGTGTATGAGTGCAGCCACCGTTACATGTACAGACACCATTATTCAATGGAGGAGGAAAGGAGAGCGGAGGAGTCTCGCGCCCTTTTTTTGTAGCTGGCGGGGGGGCGTGGCTTCAGGTTCCCGGGTTTCTCGGGCAGGAAGCGCGCTGAGCGCGCGTTTCTTTCCGTCCCTTCTCTTCCGGCTTGCGGTGCAGCGGCCATTGCTGAGCCAGAACTCCGCGCTCTCCTCTCCTCCAGTCTGAGCACTTCCTAAGGAACACTAAACCACACCAGCTGGGTGAGTCGCTCCTGCTGATTTTGGTAGTAGCTGAACTCGCTCGCCTCCACAGCGCAGACACCTCTCTGGACACAGACAGCGTTGTCTTGCAGCGATCATTCAGAGGCCCCCATTTTGGGGGCTTGCACACTCCTTTCATTAGGAAGGTGGTGGAGGAGTCTGCGACGTTAACCCTTTCTGGCGGTTAACTCTTCGGCTGAGGTGGCTCTTTCAGAGTTTTAACCCTTTAGCGTTCCTTTATTTTAAGAAACCACACGTTTCTAGTACCTCTGACATAATCTGCCATATTCTTTGGAGGCATGTCAGATCAGAGTCCAGTAGGGGCGGACCGTCTCCCTCGTCCGTTACAGGATCAGCCGCGCGTATCTGGTTCGCAGGGGTCCTCAGCAGCGTCAAGCGCAGCAGTCGGAGGTCCCTATGATGCCAAGTTTGATATTCTCACTAGTTCTATTAATGGTCTGTCTGACCTTTTAGGTCAGTGGGTGTCATCTAGATCTCCTCATGACAGGAAGCGCCGCAGACCGGTATTTTCCTTCCCGCATAGCGACTCAGAGGTTTCTGGT
Source organism: Oophaga sylvatica (assembly GCA_033576555.1). NCBI lineage: Eukaryota > Metazoa > Chordata > Amphibia > Anura > Dendrobatidae > Oophaga > Oophaga sylvatica. The sequence continues at coordinate 543,717,498 of JARQOD010000001.1, forward strand.
ATGGGGGGTTCCCCTTCAGGTTCAGATGGGGAGTTGTCCGATTCTGATAAGGAGGATCGGCAGGAACCTTCTGCCTCTCTTCTGAGTCGTACTGAGGCTTTTATTATAGCCATGAGGGAGGTGTTGCAGTTACCGGAGGAGGTAACTAGTCGTTCGGGTAAGTCAACCCGGATTTTTCACGAGTCACATAAGTCGCGATCGGTACTTCCATCTTTAGATGAGATTAATGGGGCAGTGGAACAGGAACGTCTGTGTCCAGATAAACGTTTTCAGGGGACACGGTCTTTTGAGACACTGTATCCGTGTTCGACGGAGTTGATTGATAAGTGGACTCCGTCCCCTGAGGTGGATGTTCCTTTATCCCAGCTTAGCAAATCCTCATTGCTTCCGGTCAAAGGAAAGGCGAGTCTACATGATCCGCTGGACAGAAAAACGGAGATGGCGGCAAAATCCATCTATGAGGCCGCGGGTCATGGATTTAGAGTGGCACTAGGAACAATGTGTGCTTCTAAGGCTTCCTTGGGCTGGTTAGACCGTCTACGGACGGCATTACAGGATGGATTGCCAGTATCCGAGATAGACAGGATCCTCACGTGTTTGAAGGATGCAGCCCGATATAATAGTGATGCAAGTTTGGATACTGTGTCTCTGCTGTCCAGAGCGCAATCTTCGGCAGTTACAGTCAGAAGAGCTCTGTGACTTAAACAGTGGACCGGGGACGCGGTTTCCAAACAAGGTTTGCTATCTTTAGCTTTCAAGGGTGGTCAGTTATTTGGATCTGACCTTACGGAGCTGATTGTCAAGGCAAAGGCAAAAGAGACGGCGTTACCACAGCGTAGGACTGTAGCGTCTACGCCTAGCAGGTCTGGTACCAGTGGTAACCGGCGATTTTTTCGAGCCAGGGGACGGTTCGGTCAGACCTCTTGGAGATCGAGTCGTCTCGCTTTTTCAGGAAAAAAGACTCCTCAGAAATCTAACGCTTCCTGGAAACAGAACTTGCGTCATGACAAGCGGGAAGCTGACAAAAAGCCCGCTAAGGCAGACTGACGCCAGGAGCTCACTCGAGGGATCTCGAGTGGGGGGGTCGCCTGCTCCAATTCGAATCGATTTGGACTTCCCGCATCTCAGACACCTGGGTAGCGCGGGTCATGTCGGCAGGCTATTTCATAGAGTTTCTCTCTCGACCTCCAGAAAGTTTTTGCCAATCTCGCATTCCGTCAGAGCCCTAGTTATTTGCCGCTCTGCTGCGGGAAGTCGATTCCCTGCTACAGAAGGGTGTGGTAGTACCAGTTCCACCGGAGGACCGGGGAAGGGGATTTTATTCCAACCTTTTTGTGGTCCCCAAAAAAGAGGGCAAATTTCGACCCATTCTGGATCTCAAGAGGTTGAATCGGTATGTCCACACCCGGAAATTTCACATGGAGTCGAATCGCTCAGTTGTGACGGCCCTGTCGCAGAACGACTTTTTGGTGTCTATCGACATTCGGGACGCTTATTTGCATGTTCCCGTCGGAAGGGTGTTATGATTTGGTAACCGAGGAGAGCAGGCAAAAAAGGAAATACACCAGAGCAGTTGGAAACTATGAGATTGCAGTACCCTGACTAACCACCACAACTAGAGGCAGCCGTGGAGCGTTCCTACGTTGGTCCTAGACGCCTCGTCACAGCCTGAGAAACTAACTACACCTAAAGATAGAAAGAGGAAAGCTATCTGCCCCGGAGCAGATCCCCAAAGAACATAGAAAGCCCCCAAACATGTAATGGCGGTTAGACAAGAAGAAATACTGACACAGACAGAAAATCGTATGAGCAAACGTTGGGGCCCAAACTTACTAAATAGAAAAGGATAGGAAGGGCACTTACTGCAATCCCAAAAAAAAACCCTGAAAAGCACCAACTCTACTAATTTCAAAAACACCTGAGATCACACGACCTCTACCACCTAAATTAGTTCTCTGGTGTAACCAAAAACAAAACAGCAGCCACTGAAAAAACTGGAAAAAGCAAATGTACAAACAACAGTGGCTGAACTGAACTGAGAGGCAAAAGCCCCCAGAGGGGACCCTGAAGGCCCCCACAGAAGTGCAGGACAAAATGCAAAAATCAAGCACAAAAACAAAAAGAAGAAAATGTCTTATCTGTTAGCAGGAGATTCAGACACGACACAGCAGGCTACCAAGGAAACAGGAATCAAGGATTGAGACCAGAACAATTGATCACCGGCAACCCTGTGTCATGGGTGCATCGCCACGAAGATCGTCGCGATTGCACATTCTGACTTCTCACAGCTGAGCTGCTGTTTCTTTGTGTTTGGTAATGAGAGAGTTAATTTTACCTAGCTCTTTGCTAAGACTAGGTCCAGCCTCGCCCGGCTGCTTTGGATTATGTTCTAATTAGTTTCCTTTATATTCCTGCCAGTCTGGGTGTTTGATGCCGGTGAAAGCATTCATATAGTTTAGCAGACTGGATCGGTTCTGAGAATACTTAAGCTAAGAGCTCCTTAGTTGTTTTTACTCTTACAGCTTATAGTTTATCTCTGAGACCTAAGGTGTTCCTACTGTGTGTGAGTGTTGTATGTAAGACTTTATTTACTTTATTTCTTATCTTTCTTGTTTGTCTTTCTGTTCATTAACCATTACCTGGTCATTCCCTTTGGTGGTATTCAGGGTCCTTCTTAGGACTAGAATACAGTTGGCAGGGATTGATAGGAGACAGGGTTTACGCTGGTGGCCTGGACCTCTGTACCTTTAACAGTACCTCCAGGTTGAGGGATTAGTTAGGACCCCAGTTAGGGTCAGCTTAGACCCCGGTCACCCTCTAGCCGGAGACAGCGTATAACGGATTCCGTTCTGACCCACTGGACTTTCTGTCAGGTAAATCTATGTTATCATATAGCTATGCGCATGTTATATAGTATGTTGCCCTTTTGATATAGATTATTGTCATCACATATATATATCTGCTATACAGCGTGACATTTTCACCGGCCCATACTAAAGATTCTCCCCAGCTATCATGGATCCAGTAGCCCAGCTGGCCCGGCAGTTGCAGGGATTGTCCATGGAGTTGGCAGACATTAAGTCCAAGGTTTTGTCCCCCCCGGAGCAAACCAGATCTGAACCTAAGGTTGCTCTCCCGGACAGGTTCACTGGTGGGCGGGACAAATTTTTTACTTTCCGGGAGGCATGTAAATTGTACTTTCGGCTGCGGCCTCGGTCATCTGGGAGTGAAGAGCAGAGGGTGGGAATTGTTATCTCGCTCTTACAAGGGGATCCTCAATCTTGGGCGTTCTCTATTCCTCCAGGCTCCCCAGATCTCCAGTCAGTGGATCGATTTTTTACTGCCCTGGGTCTGGTATATGATGATCCGGATCGAGTCTCCCTTGCTGAAACAAGGTTACGTAAAATACGGCAAGGAAATCGTCCAGCGGAGGAATATTCTTCTGAGTTCCGTAGATGGGCAACAGATACTCAGTGGAATGACCCAGCTCTTAGGAGCCAGTTTTGTCAAGGGTTGTCTGACAAATTAAAGGATGTGTTAGCTCAGTATGATTCTCCTCCATCACTGGAGGCTGCTATGGCCCTCGCTATTCGCATTGATAGACGTCTTCGGGGAAGACGCGAGGTAACTCCGCCCCCGTGATGACTCCACCTACTACTAAAGTCCCTTATACTGAGGTTCCCCTGGTCTGTTCTGAGGAACCCATGCAGTTGGGAGGGACATCATTTTGTAGGAGGGAGTCAGCGGTGCGCCGCAAGACTAGAAGGTGTTTCTTTTGCGGGAGAGAGGGACATTTTGTTGGGGGGTGTCCATCCCGGACCTCTTTGAACCAAGGAGTTAACCTGGGAGTGTGTATTTCGTCCCCAAATCCCTCTCAGTTTCTCGTGCCTGCGGAGGTGGTGATTGGTACTAGAACTGAGAGGATTTCTGTTTTTCTTGATAGTGGGTCCGGGGCTAATTTGGTGGACACTCGGTTTGCCCAGGTGCATGGTATGCAACTGAGTGTATTGGCCAAACCGGTCCCTATACTCTCTATTGATTCTAGACCTCTTGGTCAAGGTAGCTTGGTACAAGCTGTTCATAACATAGATCTTCGAGTAGGGGCAATACATAAAGAGCAATTGTCTTGTTATGTGTTGGAGGGTCTGCCTGCTCCTATTGTGTTGGGACTTCCTTGGTTGGCTAAACATAACCCAGTGATTGATTGGCAATCCAGAAAGATAAGCCAGTGGGGTGAATTTTGCAAGAATAACTGCATGAGCACGGTCATCGGTGCGGTTGTGCCTAGGACTTTGCCTCCTTTTCTGGAGGACTTTTGGGAGAAGTTCTCAGAGGAGGGGTGTAAAGAGTTACCTCCTCATCGCACATATGACTTCTCAATAAAGTTGCTTCCTGATGCCTTATCTCGTACTTTCCCAGGGGTCGGGAAGACGGATGATCCGGTTCCTATTCCTCAGGAGGGAGTTGTAGTGTCAGCTGTATGCTCTGAGCTTGAGGGGGAGGTATTGGGGGCTCAGGGGGACGCCCCTGTGGGACTTCCAGGGAGACTGATAGTTCCAGATCGCTTAAGACTGAAGGTTACGGAGAACCCTTACAAACGGATGGCTGATAGGAGGAGAGTTTCTGGTCTAGATCTGAGGGTGAACGATCTGGTGTGGTTGTCTACCAGGAATATAAAACTTAAAGTTCCCTCCTGGAGGTTGGGTCCCAGATTCATCGGGCCGTACAGGATCAGTTCCATAATTAATCCTGTGGCATTTCGTCTGGACCTCCCTCCTACATTTAAAATTCATAATGTGTTTCACAAGTCATTACTTAAAAAGTATGTGGCGCCAGTCATACCGTCACCTCTACCTCCTCCTTCAGTGGTAGTCAATGATAACGTGGAAGTTCATTGGAGGGGGTATGGTCCTGAGGAGAGGACGTGGGTCCCTGCGTCTGATGATAACGCAGATCGATTGGTTCGGACCTTTCACACAATTTACCCGGACAGACCTGGTCATGAGGGTCCGGAGGCCCCTCGTAGAAGGGGGGGTACTGTCATGGGTGCATCGCCACGAAGATCGTCGCGATTGCACATTCTGACTTCTCACAGCTGAGCTGCTGTTTCTTTGTGTTTGGTAATGAGAGAGTTAATTTTACCTAGCTCTTTGCTAAGACTAGGTCCAGCCTCGCCCGGCTGCTTTGGATTATGTTCTAATTAGTTTCCTTTATATTCCTGCCAGTCTGGGTGTTTGATGCCGGTGAAAGCATTCATATAGTTTAGCAGACTGGATCGGTTCTGAGAATACTTAAGCTAAGAGCTCCTTAGTTGTTTTTACTCTTACAGCTTATAGTTTATCTCTGAGACCTAAGGTGTTCCTACTGTGTGTGAGTGTTGTATGTAAGACTTTATTTACTTTATTTCTTATCTTTCTTGTTTGTCTTTCTGTTCATTAACCATTACCTGGTCATTCCCTTTGGTGGTATTCAGGGTCCTTCTTAGGACTAGAATACAGTTGGCAGGGATTGATAGGAGACAGGGTTTACGCTGGTGGCCTGGACCTCTGTACCTTTAACAGTACCTCCAGGTTGAGGGATTAGTTAGGACCCCAGTTAGGGTCAGCTTAGACCCCGGTCACCCTCTAGCCGGAGACAGCGTATAACGGATTCCGTTCTGACCCACTGGACTTTCTGTCAGGTAAATCTATGTTATCATATAGCTATGCGCATGTTATATAGTATGTTGCCCTTTTGATATAGATTATTGTCATCACATATATATATCTGCTATACAGCGTGACACCCTGATGGGAAGGCGACTCCCTTATATAAGACCATACAGTAACACCTGATTCCCAATCCTCACAATCTTCACTGGACAGTCCAGTACCGTTTGTAACCACCAGAGGGAGCTTCTGCTCAGAACTCATTTCCAGCCTATTCACAACAGAAGGGCCCACCAGCGCTTTCTTCGTTTGCTGTAGGTCAGGACCATTACCAATTTGTGGCTCTACCTTTCGGGTTGACTTCAGCGCCCAGAGTTTTTACAAAGATTCTGGCACCTCTTATGGCAATTCTTCGAAGACAGGGGATTACGATCCTTCCTTATCTGGACGATCTTTTGATTGTAGCATCCTCAAAGGAGGAGGCAGTGACGGCTCGCAATCTATCCCTTCAGCTACTGGAGGACTTCGGGTGGCTGGTCAACTGGGAGAAGTCGTCTCTGGAACCGTCACAGTCGATCCTATTTTTGGGGATGCATTTCGACACGGTACGAGCGGTGGTGTCTCTGCCTCCAGACAAACAAGTAAGTCTTCAACGACTTGCACAGACTATGCGGTCTTCAACAGCAATGTCTCTTCGACGGTGTATGCGCCTTCTGGGTTTGATGGTGGCGTCAATGGAGGCACTCCCGTTTGCCCAATTTCATTGCAGGGCTCTCCAGAGGCTCATTTTGAGCCATTGGGATCGAACGCAGGTGTCACTGGATTGCAGTGTCATGATCTCCCACAAGGTGCGAGAGTCCCTGGGTTGGTGGTTGCGCTCGGAAACGTTCTCACTGGTGAAGTCTTTCCTTCCTTTAAGGTGGTCGATCATAACCACCGATGCCAGCCTGACAGGCTGGGGGGGTGTTTGGAACGATTTCTGGATTCAGGGAGTATGGTCGTCGGAGGAGTCTGCACTGCCGATCAACATCCTGGAATTGAGGGCAATTTTCCTTTCCCTCCAACACTGGACGGTCCCTTTAAGCGGTCTACCAGTCCGAGTGCAGACGGACAACGCAACGGCAGTTGCGTATATCAACCACCAAGGTGGGACGAGGAGCTCCAGACTCATGTTGGAGGTGTCCCGGATCCTGGTATGGGCCGAGGCCAGGGTGCCAGCCATCTCTGCGTTTCACATCCCAGGAGTTCAGAATGTCACGGCGGACTTTCTCAGTCGCGAGAGGATGGATCCCGGAGAATGGAGTCTTCATCCGGAGGTCTTTGCAATGTTGTGTTCCCGTTGGGGAACTCCTCAAGTGGATTTGATGGCATCCAGGCTCAATGCCAAGCTTCGATATTTCTGTCCAGGTTCAAGGACCCGAAGGCGGTGGCGGTGGATGCTCTGGTGGCTCCATGGGACCAATTCGAGCTAGTCTATGTATTTCCACCAATATCCTTGCTTCCCCTAGTGTTGCGTCGGATCAGGCTGGAGGGAGTTCCGGCTATATTAATAGCTCCGGATTGGCCAAGGAGGACGTGGTTTTCCACACTGATGTCGCTTCTGGCAGCACCCCCGTTTCCACTTCCTTTTCGTCCGGACCTGTTGACTCAAGGGCCCGTTTGTCACCGGACCCGAAGTCTCTGCGTTTGACGGCGTGGCTCTTGAGACCGAGATCTTAAACCCGTCGAGGGTTTTCAGCAGAAGTCATTGCTACTCTGCGAGCAGCCAGAAGTCCGGCTACGACTAGGATCTATCACAGGATTTGGGAAACTTTCTTTTCATGGTGTTCGGGTTCTTCAAGGAACCCGAGGAAATTTTCCATTCCCAACTTGTTAGCTTTTCTGCAGTACGGGCTGGACAAGGGTTTGGCAGTCAGCACCCTGAAGGGTCAGGTGTCTGCTCTGTCCTTGCTTTTTCGGAGGACTATCGCCTACGTAGGGACGTGCGTTCCTTTTTTCGCGGAGTAGCCCGTCGGCTTCCACCGCGAAAGGCACCAGTGTCTCCTTGGCGGCTTAATCTTGTCTTGGAGGCTCTTCAACACGGGCCTTTTGAGCCTATGGATTCTGTTAGTCTTTCTTTGCTTTCTTGGAAGGTTGCCTTCTTAGTGGCGGTCACTTCCTTGAGAAGGGTTTCTGAATTGACGGCTCTTTCTTGTTCGCCTCCCTTCTTGGAATTTTTTCCGAATCGCGTAGTGCTTCGCACGAAGGGCGATTTCCTACCTAAGGTGGTTTCACAATTTCATGTTAACCAGGATATTGTGTTGCCTTCGCTATGTCCGGAACCGAGGAATGCGAAGGAGCGGGCCTTGCACACATTGGACTTGGTGCGGGCTTTGAAGTTTTACTTGTCTGTTACCCAAGAATTTCGGAAGTCGGATTCTCTGTTTGTGACTCCAGCAGGTCGTCGGCGTGGTCATCGAGCTTCCAAGGATTCTATAGCTCGTTGGATTCGGTCAGCCATTTTGGAGGCTTACCGGCTTAAGGGCGTACCTTGCCCGATTAGGATTCGAGCCCATTCCACGAGAGCTGTGGGTTCATCGTGGGCTTTTCATCAAGGGGCCTCGGCAGCTCAGATCTGCCGGGCGGCGACTTGGCGCTCCGTCCACACGTTTACAAAGTTTTATAAGGTGGACGTCAGTGCTTCCGCTGATGCGGCCTTAGGACGTAGGGTCCTGCAGGCGGCTGTAGTTTAAAGTTTTAGTTAACTTGTATTTGGCGCCTGTTGCGCATTTACCAAGGTTGTTGGGATTCTGCCTGTTATGGTTTATTTCCCACCCTTAATTTTTGGACTGCTTTGGGACGTCCCACTTGTAATGAAGTGTCTTCCTTCCTTCCATCTGCTGCTGAAAGACGGATTTTGGTAAGAACTTACCTGTAAAATCCTTTTCAGCGAAGGAAGGAAGACACTGATCCCTCCCATGGCAGAAGTGTTGTTCTGTTTTCAGATGCAGCGTGGCTCTTCTCTGATAACGAGTATCTGAGCTGAGGTCAGCGCTCTAAGGCTCTTTTCCGGCATCGCCAGCTCATCGCAGTGGTCAGGTTCAGTGAGTACTACCTGAAACTGTGTGGTTTTTTTCTGTTATTGCATAACCTGTTTTCTTTTATTCTCTGAAGTCCTTCAGAGGTGGTTATGTCGCTCTGCTGGTGATATTTGCTCTTCCTTAGCTTGTGTACGACTGGAGAGAGATAAGCAGGAGGAGCCCAAGCCGGAGGGGCCGGACAACACTTTTTATTATCTGAGGTGTGTTATCCTATGTGGGCTCCGCCTACACCACTTGTAATGAAGTGTCTTCCTTCCTTCCTTCGCTGAAAAGGATTTTACAGGTAAGTTCTTACCAAAATCCGTCTTTTGAGCTTGTCAGACACCTCCCCGATGGTATTGCATAATAATCTGCTTGAATTGCTCAGCATTGAAGACACAAAGAAGTGGGCAACTTTGAGGACTGTACAGTCATGGCCAAAAGTTTTGAGATTGACACAAATATTAATTTTTACAAAGTCTACTGCTTCACTTTTTCTAATGGCAATTTGCATATACTCCAGAATGTTATAAAGAGTGATCAGCTTAACAGCAATTACTTGCAAAGTCAATATTTGGCTAGAAAATGAACTTTATCCCCCAAAACACATTTCAACATCATTGCAGCCCTGCCTTAAAAGGACCAGCTAACCTCTTTTCAGTGATTGCTCCATTAACACAGGTGCGGGTGTTGATGAGGACATGGCTGGAGATCAATCTGTCATGATTAAGTAAGAATGACACCACTGGACACTTTAAAAGGGGCTGGTGCTTGGCATCATTGTTTCTATTCTGTTAACCATGGTTATCTCTAAAGAAACACGTGCAGTCATCATTGCAATGCACAAAAATGGCCTAACAGGGAAGAGTATCGCAGCTAGAAAGATTGCACCTCAGTCAACAATCTATCGCATCATCAAGAACTTCAAGGAGAGAGGTTCCATTGTTGCCAAAAAGGCTTCAGGGCGCCCAAGAAAGACCAGCAAGCGCCAGGACGTCTCTTAAAAGTGTTTCAGCTGCGGGATCGGGATACCAGCAGTGCAGAGCTTGCTCAGGAATGGCAGCAGGCAGGTGTGAGTGCATCTGCACGCACTGTGAGGCGGAGACTCTTGGAGCAAGGCCTGGTCTCAAGGAGGGCAGCAAAGAAGCCACTTCTCTCCAGAAAAAACATCATGGACAGACTGATATTCTGCAAAAGGTACAGGCAGTGGACTGCTGAGGACTGGGGTTAAAGTTATTTTCTCTGATGAATCCCCTTTTCGATTGTTTGGGACATCAGGAAAACGCCTCATTCGGAGAAGACAAGGTGAGCGCTACCACCAGTCTTGTCTCATGCCAACTGTTAAGCATCCTGAAACCATTCATGTGTGGGGTTGCTTCTCAGCCAAGGGAATCGGCTCTCTCACAGTCTTGCCTAAAAACACAGCCATGAATAAAGAATGGTACCAGAATGTCCTTCCAAGAGCAGTTTGGCGATCAACAATGCCTTTTCCAGCATGATGGAGCACCTTGCCATAAAGCAAAGGTGATAACTAAATGGCTCAGGGAACAAAACATAGAGATTTTGGGTCCATGGCCTGGAAACTCCCCAAATCTTAATCCCATTGAGAACTTGTGGTCAATCATCAAGAGACGGGTGGACAAACAAAAACCTAAAAATTTGACAAAATGAAAGCATTGATTGTGCAAGAATGGACTGCTATCAGTCAGGATTTGGTCCAGAAGTTGATTGAGAGCATGCCAGGGAGAATTGCAGAGGTCCTGAAGAAGGGTCAACACTGCAAATATTGACTTGCTGCATTAACTCATTCTTACTGTCAATATAAGCTTTTGTTACTCATATGTTTGCAATTATATTTCTGTCTGTGATAAAAACATCTGTCAAACACACAAAAACCAGAGGGCAGCAGATCATGTGAAAATATAATATTTGTGTCATTCTCAAAACTTTTGGCCATGACTGTAGATGCAGTCAAGGAAACTTATTGAAAGACATAACAAGCTTGGCTCCAAATGTCTTCTACAGCAGGACAAAAACTCCAACCATACAGCCAATGTCTTTAAGAACTATATGTAGTATAAAGAATAACAAGGAGTCCTAGAAGTTATGACCCCACAGAGACTAGATCTGTACATCATTTAGTCTATCTGGGATTATATGAAGAGACAGGAGAAATAGTTCTCCACGATGATTGGTAGAACCATCCTGCCGTGTTTCTTCAATAACAATGTACAATTGTACCTAGAAGAATTGATGCTGTTTTGAAGACAATGGGTGATCCCACCAAATAATAATATGGCCCCAACAGAGTCCTGTTCTCATCATCGAGTCTGTCTGGGCTAAAGAGACAGAAGGATTTGCACAAGCCTACATACGCAGAAGATTTGTGGTTAGTTCTTCAAGATGTTTGGAACAACCTCCCTGCCGAGTTCCACTGCGCCTAGAAGAACTGATGTTTTGATGCTGGTTTGGGTAGTTACAAAAAATTATTTGATTTGCTCATTCACTTTGCATTTTGTTCATTGATAAAACTAAATTGTTATCACTTCTGGGTAAGAAATGTTGCATTCTGATGTACTAATTTCTGTTATGCATTTTCCAGGCTAGGCTAAAGTTTCCTATTGATTATCCATATTCTCCGCCGGCATTTCGGTTTCTAACAAAAATGTGGCATCCAAACATCTATGAAGTAAGTATATATAGATATACATGTAGCAGCAAAGGGATACTGTATAATGCATTTTAATTTACTGTATATAAGGAAACAGAATTTATCCTAACATATTCAGATATGTACAGATAGTAAAGTACGGGTTTCAGCAGCAGATTGGAAGGAAGGGAGACACACTAGTCATTACTAGTGGGTAGGCGGAGCCCACATAGGATAGACACCTCAGATTAAAAAAAGTGTTGACCGGCCCCTCCAGCTTGGGCTCCTCCTACTCCAGCTCTCCAGTCTAAGATTTGAGGTCTCAGAGGATAGTCGCTGCTGAAGCAGCTCCTCAGAAGATTTTTTATTTTTGATCGGAAAAGAGACTTGAAAGGTCTCAGGGGTCTCAGCGCTGCTGGACCCCCACCCCTCCCTTGGCGGATCTGTATTACCCTTTAAGGTGGTCCCTGCAGAACCCTGCCGGCCCTGGGGGATGAGGGTTGCTTCCCTGGCGGGGACGCAAACCGCGCTTCTGGGGTCACTGCGTTCCCCGCCCTGGGGGGAAGCGATGGGCACAGCGCCACAAATCCCTGGGGGTCCCTGTGGCGCTCAGCTGGGTGAGTACTCCGCATTTTTAATGTATGTGAGTGCTTCAGCGGCTGCTGTGGCAGCCGCTGTTACATGTGACATGTTGGTGAGTGTGTTTTTTGTCCGCAGGCGGATGCCTGCAGGACATGGGAGAGCGGAGGAGTTCGCGCTCATTTTTTTGAAGCCGGCGGGGGGCGTGGCTTAGCGCTTTCCCGGTCTTCTCGTACAGGAAGCGCTCTGAGCGCGCGATTTTGCCTGTACTTTCTCTTCCGGCTTCTCTCCTCACACGGCCATTACTGAGGCTTTCCGGGCTCCTCATTACCGCTCCTCCCGAACTAACCGAAGGAACAGCACCACGGCCAGCTGGGTGAGTCGCTTCTGCCTGTCAGGGCAGAAGCTTAACTACCTCACCCCCACAGCGCAGGACACCTTTCTGTGTAACAAGTGGCAGATTGCGCTATCCTGCAGCTGCGGTCTCATATAGAGACCCTTTTTTTGTCTGGGGCTCGCACACCCTTTTCATTTAAAAGAGGTTGTGGGGAGCCTGCGACATTAACCCCTATTAGGCGGTTAACCCTTTCAGCGGTCTATCCGCCGTAGGTTCTATTCCGGTATGGATCAGAACATAAAGGGTTAATTATTACTGCTGACAATATTCTGCTGATATTTTAAATTGAGGGACAGCTGGGGTAGCTCTTCCCTTTAAGAGCTTTAACCCTTCAGCGTTTTCGTTTCGTCCCCTTAAGAAACCACACTTTTTCTAGTTACTGACAGGCTTTGACCTGCCATATACTGTGTGAGGGCATGTCAGATCAGGATCCAGGAGGTGCGGACCGTCTCCCAGATCCGTTACAGGATCAGTCTCGCGTATCTGACACGCAGACTTCGACGGCGTCAAGTGCAGCGGTCGGAGGTTGCAGTGATGCCAAAATGGATGCCCTCGCTCGCTCTATTGATGGCCTGTCTGACCTTCTAGGTTATTGGGTGTCAGCTGGATCCTCTCATGGCAGGAAGCGACACAGGCCGGTGCCATCTTTCCCGCGTAGCGACTCAGAGATCTCTGATATGGAGGGTTCCCCTTCAAACTCAGATGGGGAGTTGTCCGATTCGGATAAGCAGGATCGGCAGGGACATTCTGCCTCTCTTTTGGGCCGTACAGAGGCTTTTATTGAAGCCATGAGGGAGGCGTTACAGTTACCGGAGGAGGTAACTAGACGTCCTGGTAAGTCGGCCCGGATGTTTCAGGAGTCGCATAGGTCGCGATCGGCATTACCATCTCTGGATGAGCTTAATGGGGCAGTGGAGAAGGAACGCCTGTGTCCAGATAAACGTTTTCAGGGGACACGGTTTTTTTGAGGCACTGTATCCGTGTTCGACGGAGTTGATTGATAATTGGATTCCTTCTCCTGAAGTGGATGTCCCTTTATCCCAGTGTGAGACAGTGAAGGAATATGTGTTGAATGAGGTGTATATTTCACCTAAGTACTTTGCTGACTGGTATGAGCGAAATGTGTGGCTTTGTAAACCTGGTGGTAAAGAAAGGTCACTACACCTGCCATTCAGTACACGCTTGCAGCTCAGACCTGAATCCACTCAGGTGTTGATTAGGAAGCCAGAAGTAGGTGCTTGGGAGCACAGTCAGAGAGCTCGCTTAGTCTGGACACAGGAGGGGTCCAGGCACAGAAGGTGTCTCCAGGAGTTTGAGCTGTCTCAGTCTGGGTGCTCGATGTACCCCGGACACAGGAGTAGTCTCTGTGAGAATCCATGCGGATAGCTGCTGAATAGAAGGGGAGCTCTCTCAAGTCTGGACGTTGAAGGTGCCTTCAGACACAAGGAGGAGACTCTGTGAACCTCCATGCTGGTAAATGCTGAACATATGTGTTGTTTTGGCCCAGGCTGTTAGAGTCGGGACCCGGATAAAAAGGGAAATCTATCTAAGTGTAATTAGTGGCTGGACAAGCCCAGGTCTTATGTTTATGATTTGGTTTTGATTATGTTCTGTTTGCTGTGGACTTCAATAAAACTGGTTGCGGCCAGTTTTTACCAGAACTGCTGTCTCTGAATGAACTGTTTCTATGCCATTCCGTCTACCCGGACGGCGATCTCAGAGCTATATCCCCTGAAAAGCTTACAATTGGTGGAGAATGCGGGCAGCACAGTGGCTGATACAATTGGTGCTGGAATGTGCGTGCAGCACAGTGGCTTAGAGACAGCAATAAAGGTGAAGTCTGTTGAAGCAGCAGCAGAGAAAAAAGTGTGTCAGCAAAAGAAAATCTGTTGAGCAGTCTTAAAGAGACATAGCCCAATAGAGTTTGCAAAGAAAAAAAAAAAAATGTGTGTCTGCACGCAAGTGAACTTGTTGTGGAAAAGACTGTGGAGTGTGCAGCAGCAAAGAAAAGTCTGTTGGAGCAGTCTTAAAGAGACAGTGCCTAATAGAGTTTGCAGAGAAAAAAAAAAAAAAGTGTCTGCACAGCAGAGCTGAATTTTCTGTGGAAAAGACTGTGGAGTGTGTATGTCTTGATTGAAGACTGCCGTTGTTGAGACAGAGAAGTCTGACAGCATGGATGACAGCATGGAGGCGCTGTTTGAACAAATGGCGCAAGTTAATGTGCAACATAAGACTGCCGTGGTTGAGACAGATAAGTCCGGCAGTATGGAGGAGCTCGTTGAGTACCTGGTCCAGGCCCAGCGGAGCATGCAGCAGAGCATGGAGCGGCAGCGCCTGCAGCACCAGCAGCGCATGCAGCAGGCCCAGCAGAAAATCCTGCAGCAGCAGCAGGAGAATAACCGGTTGTTTTTTGAGCAGGTTGCAGCACTACAAAAGACTTGCAGCGCATCGTCCCAAAGTAATGTTGCAAAGTCACCTGCATTGTCCGCTGTAAAGAAGGCGGTAAGACGGTCCCTGAAAAAGATGACACCTCGTGATGATGTGGAGGTATATCTCACTAGGTTTGAGGGACTGGCAGAGAAGGAGAATCTGCCCCTATCTGAATGGGCCATGATGGTCGCACCCTATCTGATTGGAGAACCCCAAAGGGCCTATGCTGACCTGAGCGAGCAGGACAGCCAAGACTATGCCAAGCTGAAAACGGAGATTCTTACCCGGCTGGGTGTTACGGTGACAGCCCGTGCCAGGGGAGTTCATGACTGGAGATGCAGTTGGGAGTCTGCAGTCAGCAAACCTGATTATGGAGTTGAAAAGGTGATAGTGAACCGCTACACCCGAGCATGTCCTCCTGAGGTACAGCCAGAGGTCGGACAAGGAGACCACCAGGACGCCAATCGTCTGGTCAGCCTGATGGAGAAGGCCTTCGCCAGCAAAGACTGTCTCCGTGACCAGCCGTCTGAGAGGTCGTCACTTCAGAGTTCCCGGACGCTGAACTCTCGCGGTAAGAGCGTTCCAGCTGTTGGGGACATGGGGTATGCTGATAAGCGGGTTCAGGCCCGAGGGGACATGTGGGTGGAAAAGTGTGATGGACAGGGTTGGAGATGTCGTGAAATTGCAGCCAACTGTCCAATAGGGGGGAGCCTATGTATTGTGATGTTGGCAGATCCCTCTCTCTCTGCGCAGAACCTGTGTGTGTGTCCACCTCAGCCGAAGAGACTGGACCACAGGTGTCCCCGGTGGTTGTAAATGACTGCCCAGCACAGGCCCTCTTGGACTCAGAGAGTCCAGTGACTTCCGTATGTGACAGCCTGATTGATAGGGACTTCATCCCTGATAAGCACCTGAGTATGGTGTGCATCCATGGAGACACCAAAGTCTACCCAGAGACTGCCGTGGACTTGGTCCCCAAACTCGGGGAGGTTTCATATGAAGTGGGGGTAGTGAATAACCTGGTGCAACCCGTTATATTGGGTAATGACTTTCCCCGGTCTAAGAATCGCTGGGGGAAAAATGTTTCTGATGGACAGTGTGATGAGGCTCCTACTGAGGGTGCGCAGTCCCGAGGGGCGGAACACAATGCTAGTGGGCCGTTAAGCTTATGTGATGATGATAATGATAATGATGATGATGATCATGATAATGATGATGACCATGATGATGATGCTGATGCTGATAATGATGATGATCATGATAGTGATGATGATACTGATCATAATCATGATAATGATATTGATAATAATGATGACTGTGATAGTGATGAAATTCCTTTGCAGGTGATGTTGGGAGACGAGGATGGTGGTTCTCGGAACCGAGTGTCCCTGACTTACCTGTGTCCTGTGACAATTTTGAGAGTGAGCAGTGGCGAGACCCCTCTCTTGAAACGGCCCAGGAAAATATAAATGTTCTAAATGAGGTTTCCCAAGAGCCTGGCTCTGAGGAGAGGTTTCCTCATGTCGCCATAGACACTCACCTGTTGTATAGGGACACTGAGGTCCAGGGAGAGGTCGTGAGCCAGCTCCTAGTACCTGAGCTATATGGAAGTATAGTGCTGGGGTTGTCACATAGTCACATACTTGAGGGACCACCTGAGGGAAACCAGAGACCAGATGGTGAAGTTAATGTTGTGGATGACATGTTAACTAAGGTTCCAGATCAAGATGTGAATGAGAATGAATTGTATAACCCTGACAGTGAGCAGGATGTGAATGAAAATGAAGTGTATAACCCTGAAAGTGAGCCAGATGTGGCTGAGAAAAAGGGGTCAGACAGTGGTAGTGATAGTGAATCATCTGATGACAATAAAGCAACCAGTGCAAATGAGGAAGGCATGGTAGCAGAGGAGGTTGAGAGTCCTGAGAAGAAAGCTGATGCTGACCTTACAGCCGACAGAAGATGGCATCTGAAGATGTTTTACAGTTGGCCGGTTCCCTGGCGAAGACTAAGGTGAAAGGAGGAGAGCTGAGCTTTAAAGGCAGGACTCTGAAACTGAACACAGCACAAGTGGATGCTGTTGAAGATGAGAAGTTATCAATGTGTGGTGTGGATCTGCATCATGCCAAGGACTCTGAGGGTGATGCTGCAGAGGTGGAAAAAGCCATGGAAGTGGTAGACACCAAACCAGATGCCTTACCAGAAGCTGAGGTCTCAAGTGAAGCTGTGAGGAACAAGACTGAAGATGTTGGGTCTGACTCTGCCCCGGAATCTGTTTCTGCCGGAGACAGCGGCGTGGACGGTGTACTGTCCGGATTCGTGGCTGCAACTCGCGAAGCTCAGGCCGGAAGTTCGGCGCCCGGTGCTCCATCGGTGTTCCCGAGCGACACAAAGGATCTGGATAAATCCCAAGATGAGATTTTGAGACATCAGGTTGGCCTTGGTGAGCTCAAGCGCATTTTCATGGAGTCTACACCTGAACCACGTCCCAGTGAGTGGGAGGGGCGATGTGTCGCTCCGTTGCCGCTGCAGACACACAGGAGCTCAGATGGGATGCAGAACGTGGTGGAAGAGAAGACTGATGGTAGGGCTTCTGAGCATGTCCTACCAGAAGAGCCTGTACAAGAAGAGGATGAAGTATGTGTACCGAAAAAGAAAAACGATCAGCTCCCTCTACAGTGCCAATCGTTTGAACAGTGTGGCTCAAAATGGTCAGAGACCATGACAGAGGCGCTTAAGTTCTGTGAAATAGAATTTATGAATCAACTGATATTTAAGAAAGTAGATGTGCTAAAAAAGGTTCAGGGGAAATTAGAGAAAGCTGAAAAAACCCCTATACCTCCTGTGACAGTTGGTGACACAGGGTCAGTGCCCCAAAAACAGGAGGTACGAAAGTTTCTGAGGAAGAATCAGCAGAGGTGTTCTGACGTGCCTGGTCGTACTTCTCTGGTGAGGCACTATACCGAGACTGAGGCTGGCACTAAGGTCAAGCTGAAACCGTGCAGGACACCCGAGGCCCGCAGAGAGCATAAGCCTGGGAGGGTACAGCGTAGTGCGGTTGCTTTAGGTGAAGATACAGATGAACTTGGTGTTGGCCATAACTGGTCCGGAGTTCACTGTCTCTTTAGGATTGTTGACCAGCCCTCCGGTCTGGAGAAGAGGGGGGGGATATGTGAGACAGTGAAGGAATATGTGTTGAATGAGGTGTATATTTCACCTAAGTACTTTGCTGACTGGTATGAGCGAAATGTGTGGCTTTGTAAACCTGGTGGTAAAGAAAGGTCACTACACCTGCCATTCAGTACACGCTTGCAGCTCAGACCTGAATCCACTCAGGTGTTGATTAGGAAGCCAGAAGTAGGTGCTTGGGAGCACAGTCAGAGAGCTCGCTTAGTCTGGACACAGGAGGTGTCCAGGCACAGAAGGTGTCTCCAGGAGTTTGAGCTGTCTGTCTGGGTGCTCGATGTACCCGGACACAGGAGTAGTCTCTGTGAGAATCCATGCGGATAGCTGCTGAATAGGAGGGGAGCTCTCTCAAGTCTGGACGTTGAAGGTGCCTTCAGACACAAGGAGGAGACTCTGTGAACCTCCATGCTGGTAAATGCTGAACATATGTGTTGTTTTGGCCCAGGCTGTTAGAGTCGGGACCCGGATAGAAAGGGAAATCTATCTAAGTGTAATTAGTGGCTGGACAAGCCTAGGTCTTATGTTTATGATTTGGTTTTGATTATGTTCTGTTTGCTGTGGACTTTAATAAAACTGGTTGCGGCCAGTTTTTACCAGAACTGCTGTCTCTGAATGGACTGTTTCTATGCCATTCCGTCTACCCGGACGGCGATCTCAGAGCTATATCCCCTGAAAAGCTTACACCAGCTTAGCAAATCCTCATTACTTCCTGTTAAAGGGAAGGCGAGTCTGCAGGATCCGCTGGACAGAAAAACGGAGATGGCGGCGAAATCCATCTACGAGGCCGCGGGTCATGGATTCAGAGCAGTGCTAGGATCCATGTGTGCTTGTAAAGCTTCCCTGAGCTGGTTGGACTGTCTACGGAAGGCGTGGCAAGATAGATCTCCGTTATCCGAGGTAGATGGGCTTCTCAATTTGTTGGAGAGTGCAGCCCAATATGGCTATGATGCAGGGCTGGATACTGCGTCACTGCTGTCCAGGGCGCAATCCTCGGCGGTCACAGTCAGAAGAGCACTGTGGCTTAGACAGTGGACCGGGGACGCGGTTTCCAAGCAAGGTTTGCTATCTTTAACTTACAAGGGTGGTCAGCTATTTGGATCTGACCTCACGGAGCTGATTGCCAAGGCAAAGGCAAAAGAAGCGGCTTTACCGCAGCGAAGAGCTGTGGCTTCTGCGTCTGGCAGACCTAGTGCCGGTAGTGGTCGGCGGTCCTTTCGGTCCAGGGGACGGTTCGGTCAGCCCTCTTGGGGATCGGGTCGTCCCTCTTTTTCAGGAAAAAAGACC
>JARQOD010000001.1:543736830-543778119 GCA_033576555.1 Oophaga sylvatica
ATTTTAAATCGCTGTCTGGGTGACAAAAGGGCCCGGGAAAAGTTATTCAGCAGCAATTATGGTAAAAACGGCCCAACCAGTTTTATTAAAGCCCACAGCAAACAGATAAAACAAAGCTAAACAAAAGCCCCTAGGCTTGTCTAGCCACTAATTACATTTATGAAATGTCCTTTCTATCGGGAAAAACCCAGACTTACATCTGGAAAAAAAACAACACTATGTTTATTTTTCCAGTATGGGTCCCCCCAGTACTCCTCCTTTTGTCTGGGGGTTCCACCGAGCCGACTTGAAAAAGACCACTCCTTTTCAGTAGTCATTATCCTGGGGGGTTCCAGAGACACCCCTTGTCCGGGGTACCTCTACCCGACTGAGCCTCCCCCCCTTTCTAATCACAGCATGGAGGTTCACAGAGACCCCCGTGTGGGGGGTACTTTCCCCCAGCGAGCGGTTTTCCCCCCCCCTTTCAGTAATCTCAGATGGAGGTTCACAGAGACACTCCTGTGGTCCGGGGTACATCTAACCGATAACGGCCCCCCCTCCTTTTCGTATCTCGCTGATTCTCAAAAGCTTCCTTGTGCGGCCCCTCTCTGTTCCAGGCTAAAGCAGCTCTAACACTTTGGGGCTGTTTCTTGTGCCAGGACCCCCCCTGTTGTCCAGGCTAAACTGCTCTCTGACTTGTTTTCCCGACACCTATTCTGGCTTCTTAATTAAGCTGAGTGGTTACGGTTTGAGTGCAAGTTGCATGGTGGAAAGGGTATGACCTTTCTCTCCACCAGGTTACAAAACCATACCCTCCCTTATCCCCGTCAGCAAAGCACCCCGGTGAAAATTACAAAACCCCCAACCCCCCATTTTTCTCACTGTCTCACATATCCCAAACCCCCTTCTAAACCGGAGGGTGGTATCCAGACCGGAGGAGGTAACAAACCCAAGAAAATGAACAAGTCAAGTCATGGCCCAAATCTTTTTCTTTTTTCTTTCCCTTTAAAAGGGTTTCTATACCCTTTCACACACACAACACTGTTGATGTCACAGTCTGTGACCAGTCAAAGGGAAGGACATGGGGCAGTCAAAAATACTACTGATCCCTTAAAAGAATGCCCGCCCGCGCTGCTTCCCCACCCCCCCTCGCATACGCTTTATCCTAGGTATTTAGCACATACCCTTAGGGGGGTTTTGTAGGTGACTGGACCCGCCCAGCTCTCCAAGTCACCTGGAAGCCTCCCAATGTATAGCACAAGTCTCAGCAGTAGATCTGCTGAACCAAAATATATCCAGGCTTCCATCACGGGGCCACCACCTCTGCGATACATACCGTCCATCCAAATCACATGCCTCCATGCATATCCTGAGGGCCATACCCAGTGCCCCCTCTGTTCAAATTTGTGGGGTTCGAACACCTGCCACCCGACCAGAGATCCCCCTCGGTCGCCTCTGCCAGTCACCCCGTCTCAGTTGTTTTTTGGGCACTATGCAATATCACCTCTTTGTTAGGCCTCTCCCGCCCCAGCGGTCAGAATTTGGCCTTGTCCTTGTGTCGGTGTCACCTCACCCGACCTTTCTTTCCCGAACTGACTCATACCGTCGTTGCGGTCACGAGTCCATCGTCCAGTCAAATTTACTGGTAGTTCTGAGTCTGACTCTCTGTCTATTCGTCCGCCACCGGGTCCACACTCAGCCGTGAGCTAACAGAAGCGTATCTCTACCCCTCGTTGTTTTAGCACGTCTACTGCCAATCCCCAGGGAAGCCTCTCGTCTCTCCCTTTCTTGGGCTGGAAGTAGTCGCTCTCTTTGTCCCAACTGTAAAACATCCTCAGATGGCATCCTCTGTCTGGCTGTAAGGTCAGATCACCCTCTTAGGACTCCAACCTCCTCTGCCACCATGCCTTCCTCACTTGCACTGGTTGCTTTTTTGTCATCAGATGATTCACTATCACTCCACTAATCCTGTCTGACCCTCCTTCTCAGCCACATCCGGCTCACTTTCAGGGTTAGACACTTCATTTTCATTCACATCCGGCTCACTGTCAGGGTTTTACAATTCCTCTCATTCTCATCCTGCTCACTTTCAGGAGTATACAATTTATTTTCATTCACATCTTGCTCACTGTCAGGGTTATACAACTCATTCCCATTCACATCTTGATCTGGAACCTTAGTTAACATGTTATCCTCAACATTAACTTCACATCTGGTCCCTCAAATATGTGACTATGTGACAACCCCACACTATACCTCCATATAGCTCAGGTCCAGGAGCTGACTCACGACCTCTCCCTGGACTTCAGTGTCCCTAAACAATAGGTTATTGTTCATGGCAGCATGAGGAAACCTTTCCTCAGAGCCAGGCTCTTGGGGAACCTCATTCAGAACAATTACATTTTCCTGTGTCGTTTTAAGAGTGGGGTCTCGCACCGGCTCTCTCCCAAAATTGTCACAGGACACAGGCAGGTCAGGGACACTCGGTTCCCGAGAACCCCATCCTCGTCTCCCACATCACCTGCAAAGAAATTTCATCTTTATCACGGTCATCATCAGTATCATCACTATTATGATTAGCATCATCATCATTATCAATATCATCATCACTATCACACAAGATAAACGGCCCACTAACATCGTGTTCCGCCCCTCGGGACTGCGTACCCTCAGTAGGGGCTTCATCACACTGTCCATCAGAATCACCCTTCCCCCAGAGATCCTTAGACCGGGGAAAGTCATTACACAACACAACGGGGTGCACCAGGTTCTTCACTACCCCCACTTCACATGAAACCTCCCCGAGTTTAGGGACCAAGTCCACGGCAGTCTCTGGGTAGACTTTGGTGTCTCCATGGATGCACACCATACTCAAGTGCTTATCAGGGATGAAGTTCCTATCAATCAGGCTGTCACATACGGAAGTCACTGGACTCTCTGAGTCCAAGAGGGCCTGCGCTGAGCAACCATTTGTAAACCACCGGGGACACCTGTGGTCCAGTCTCTTCGGTTTGCGGTGGTCACACACACAGGTTCTGCGCAGAGGAGAGAGGGATTGCCAACATCACGGCACATAGGCTCCCCCTCTAGTGGACAGTTGGCTGCAATTTTCACGACATCTCCAACACTGTCCATCACTCTCTTCCACCCACATGTCCCCCTTGGGCCTGAACCCGCTTATCAGCATACCCCATGTCCCCAACAGCTGGAACGCTCTTACCGGGAGAGTTCGACGTCCGGGAACTCTGAAGTGACGTCCTCTCAGACGGCTGTACCTCAGGAGAACATGCTCGGGTGTAGCGGTCACTGTAGGACATGCTCGGGTGTAGCGGTTCACTACCACCTTTTCAACTCCATAATCAGGCCTGCTGACTGCAGACTCCCAACTGTATCTCCAGTCATGAACTCCTCTGGCATGGGCTGTCACCGTAACACCCAGCCGGGTAAGAATCTCCACTTTCATCTTAGCATAGTCTTGGCTGTCCTGCTCGCTCAGGTCAGCATATGCCCTTTGGGGCTCTCCAATCAGATTGGTGCGACCATCATGGCCCATTCAGATAGGGGCAGATTCTCCTTCTCTGCCAGTCTCTCAAACCTAGTGAGATATACCTCCACATCATCACGAGGTGTCTTCTTTTCCAAGGACCGTCTTACCGCCCTCTTCACAGCGGACAAGTCAGGTGACTTTGGCAACATTACTTTGGGACGATGCACCACAAGTCCCCTGCAGTGCTGCAACTGCTCAAAAAAACAACCGGTTATTCTCTGCTGCTGCTGCAGGATTTGCTGTGGTACTGCTGCATTTGCCGCTGGTACTGCAGGCGCTGCTGCTCCATGCTCTGCTGCATGCTTCGCTGGGCCTGTACCAGGCACTCAATGAGCTCCTTCAACACGGCCGACTTATCTGTCTCAACCATGGCAGCTCTATGTGCACATTAACTTGCGCCATTTGTTCAAACAGCGCCTCCATGCTGTCAGACTTCTCTGTCTTAACAACGGCAGTCCTCACTCAAGACATACACACTCTACAGTCTTTTCCATAGAAAAATTTAGCTCTGCTGTGCAGACACTTTTTTTTTTTTTTTTTCTTTGCAAAGTCTATTAGGGCTACTGTCTCTTTAAGACTGCTCCACAAACTTTTCTTTTGCTGCTGCACATTCCACAGTCATTTTCACAACAAGTTCAGCTTTGCTGTGCATACATTTTCTCTCTGCAGACCCTATCAGGGCCACTGTCTCTCCAAGACTGCTCCAAACAGACGTTTCTGCTGACACACACTTTTTTTTTTCCTCTGTTGCTATTTCAATAGACTTCACCTTTAATGCTGTCTCTTGCCACTGTGCTGCATGCACACTCCAGCACTAACTGTATCAGGCCCTGCGCTGCCCCAGCATTCTCCACCAATTGTAACATTTCCGGGGGTTTATGCTCTGAGATCGCTGTCTGGGTAGACAGAATGGCACGGAAACAGTTCATTCAGACAGCAATTATGGTAAAAATGGCCGCAACCAGTTTTATTAAAGTCCACAGCAAACAGATAAAACAAAGCATAAACAAAAGACCTAGGCTTGTCTAGCCACTAATTACACTTATGTAATGTCCCTTTCTATCAGGAACCCAGACTCTATCAGTCTGTGCCCAAAACAACACATATGATATATGTTACCAGTATGGAGTCTCCCAGATACTCCTCCTTATGTCTGGAGGTCCACCCGACGTCCAGACTTGAGAAAGATCCACTCCTATTCAGTAGTCATTATCCTGGAGGTTCACAGAGACACTCCTGTGTCCGGGGTACCTCTAACCCAGACTGAGACGGCTCCCCTCCTCTTCAGTAATCATCAGCATGGAGGTTCACAGAGACACTCCTGTGTCCGGGGTACATCTAACCCAGACTGAGACGGCTCCCCTCCTCTTCAGTAATCATCAGCATGGAGGTTCACAGAGACACTCCTGTGTCCGGGGTACATCTAACCCAGACTGAGACGGCTCCCCTCCTCTTCAGTAATCATCAGCATGCATTCTCACAGAGACTGCTTCCTTGTGCCAGGACACCTCTCTGTGTCCAGGCTAAAGACAGCTCTAACACTCTTGGAGACTGTTTCTTGTGCCAGGACACCTCCCTGTGTCCAGGCTAAACTAGCTCTCTGACTGTGTTTCCAGACACCTATTTCTGGCTTCTTAATTAACAGTTGAGTGGTTACAGGTTTGAACTGCAAGTATGCACTGAGTGGAAGGTGTAATGACCTTTCTCTACCACCAGGTCTACAAAGCCATACACCTCCCTTATACCAGTCAGCAAAGCACCCAGGTGAAATATACACCCCATCTAACCCACATATTCTCACTGTTTCACACTCCTCTCAAAGGTTTGTGAACTTTCTCTATAGCATTAAACCTGAAAGAGTTAACACTGCCTTTGTGGTGTGTTAAAAAATGCTTTGAAGCTGCAGATGGAGAGATAGCATTAGGATTTACCGCATTGGCTAAATGTCTTCTGATACGCACTTTGAGAGGACATGTGGTGCAACCTATGTATTGTAGCTTGCAAGTAATGCACTCTATTTGATAAATAACAAATGATGTGTTGCAGTTAACATAATCCTTGATGTAAAAAACTGAAGAGTCTTGAGCTGAAAAAAATTTCTCTGTTTTACGTGCAAACCTGCATGCTTTGCATATGTTAGCACCACATTGTAGAAACCCCTCAGGTTCAGCCAATTATTTTGAGAACGAGATTTATCAGGATCAGTAAAAATACTAGGAGATAATAATGAGCCTAGTGTGGGAGCTTTTTTTTGGAACAAACCGCACAGGATTTTTTAAAACCTCTCTTAATTTTTTGTCTTGATTTAAAAGAGGTAGATATTTTTTAATGATAGAGACTATATTAGTGTATTGAGAGCTATAATTTGTTGTGAAAGTGACACCAGAGAAACCTACTGCATTTGTTGGTTGCAGTTTTTTATTTTTTAAAAGGCTTTCTCTGTTTATATTAGTGACTCTATTTCTGGCCCGAATTAAATCCTTTTCTTTATATCCCTTTTGATTAATTTGTTGCAAGTTTTATTTGATTCCTCTAAAAAGGTGGAGAAGTCGCTACAATTATGTCTCAGTCTAGTTAATTCTCCATAAGGAATATTTTTACAACGTGTTTAGGATGACAGGAACTTGCCATGAGAGTGGAATTACTTGTTGTGGGTTTGTAAAAAGGAGAAATATTCACTAAATGTTTGTCAATGTCTGCTGACAAAGTTAAATCCAAAAAATTGATAGAAAAAAAATCATGAAAAAATGTAAATTTTAAATTGAACCCATTATCATTGATGTAATTAATAAACTCCTTTGCTTCATCCTGTGTACCCCCCCACACTAACAGGAGGTCATCTATATAACGGCCATACCATATAATTTTGGTACTGTAAGGATTGTCATCGTTATATAGAAATAATTCCTCCCAATGGGCCATAACAATGTTAGCCAGTGAAGGGGAGAATTTAGCCCCCATGCTTACTCCACTCTTCTGTAAGAAAAAGCAATCATCAAATCTGAAATAATTATGTGATAACAGGAATTTCACTGCTAATAAAATGAATTCAGAAGTAGCGGTATCATAAAGACCGTATTTGTCCAAATAAAAGGATAGACTCTGGATAGCAATGTTGTGAGGAATGGATGGATAAAGCCCCACAACATCACAAGAAAGCCGTTATCAGAAACACTAGTAATTAATTTATCAAGTTACATCATTTCTAGTGATCAAACGTCCCTTTTGAGTAAAGGACTTGGTTTTTCACCATCAAAGGACTTCGATGTTTTTTCTACTATACTGGACATTAATAAATTAGCCCGTAATTTAACCATTAAATGTCATTTTTGTCAGAGGACATTTCAATGCCATATGAGTCCTCAGAGGGGGAACCACCCATGGACACATTCAGAACTTTAAAAGAACAAAAAGCGCTATTACATTTGACAAATACGGTCTTTATGATACCGCTACTTCTGAATTCATTTTATTAGCAGTGAAATTCCTGTTATCACATAATTATTTCAGATTTGATGATTGCTTTTTCTTACAGAAGAGTGGAGTAAGCATGGGGGCTAAATTCTCCCCTTCACTGGCTAACATTGTTATGGCCCATTGGGAGGAATTATTTCTATATAACGATGACAATCCTTACAGTACCAAAATGATATGGTATGGCCGTTATATAGATGACCTCCTGTTAGTGTGGGGGGGTACACAGGATGAAGCAAAGGAGTTTATTAATTACACTAATGATAATGGGTTCAATTTAAAATTTACATTTTTTCATGATTTTTTTTCTATCAATTTTTTGGATTTAACTTTGTCAGCAGACATTGACAAACATTTAGTGAATATTTCTCCTTTTTACAAACCCACAACAAGTAATTCCACTCTCATGGCAAGTTCCTGTCATCCTAAACACGTTGTAAAAAATATTCCTTATGGAGAATTAATTAGACTGAGACGTAATTGTAGCGACTTCTCCACCTTTTTAGAGGAATCAAATAAAACTTGCAACAAATTAATCAAAAGGGGATATAAAGAAAAGGATTTAATTCGGGCCAGAAATAGAGTCACTAATATAAACAGAGAAAGCCTTTTAAAAAATAAAAAACTGCAACCAACAAATGCAGTAGGTTTCTCTGGTGTCACTTTCACAACAAATTATAGCTCTCAATACACTAATATAGTCTCTATCATTAAAAAATATCTACCTCTTTTAAATCAAGACAAAAAATTAAGAGAGGTTTTAAAAAATCCTGTGCGGTTTGTTCCAAAAAAAGCTCCCACACTAGGCTCATTATTATCTCCTAGTATTTTTACTGATCCTAATAAATCTCGTTCTCAAAATAATTGGCTGAACCTGAGGGGTTTCTACAAATGTGGTGCTAACATATGCAAAGCATGCAGGTTTGCACGTAAAACAGAGAAATTTTTTTCAGCTCAAGACTCTTCAGTTTTTTACATCAAGGATTATGTTAACTGCAACACATCATTTGTTATTTATCAAATAGAGTGCATTACTTGCAAGCTACAATACATAGGTTGCACCACATGTCCTCTCAAAGTGCGTATTAGGAGACATTTAGCCCATGCGGTAAATCCTAATGCTATCTCTCCATCTGCAGCTTCAAAGCATTTTTTAACACACCACAAAGGCAGTGTTAACTCTTTCAGGTTTAATGCTATAGAGAAAGTTACAAACCTTTGAGAGGAGGTAATCACAAACGCAAGCTGTTCAATAGAGAATCCTTCTGGATTTTCACATTAAACACGAGAACACCATCAGGGTTGAATTATAGACAGGACTTGATAAAGTATTACAACTGATCAGAATTGCTTGGATTTTTCTGTATATACATTGTTTTCCTTACATGATCTTCTGTGATTTTAATTTTTTTTTTTTTTCTCTTTCACTTGGATTTTAGAAACTATGGTGTATTCATTATTCAAATGATGCTGATTGTCTGACCAATTATGTTTGACTTCCTAGCATATATTCTCACACTCTGTAATCAGAACATAGATCTTGATGAAGACTGCTAAGTCGAAACGCGTCATCTGTTTTTGAAGTGTTTTTTCCCATGCCCGGCAATCCTGTGCCACTTATGTTTTAACCTAATGGATTAAAGGTTATCTTTTAGACTGCAACCTTCTCGCTGTTTTTTTTTTTTTTTCTCTTCCCAAGTACGTTTGCTCCATGGAACCGTGCTGAGCACCAGCTGTCTAATGAAGATTTCACAGAAGGGTGAGCTGACTATATATTTTTTGTTTCCCATTTTCTCTTGCAAGCCGTGATGTATACCCCAGTGTTGGATGGTGTCCCTAGAGGGGGAGGAGTCCCAAAAGGGGGGCGGCAACCCAAAACAGGGATGGTTACCCAAAAGGGGGCGGAGTCCCAAAAGGGGGCGTATCCCAAATTGGGGTGGCGGCAGGAAAAGAGGTGGCGATGATTAAGCTGAAGGACGGTTGCCAGGTTCGGGGTCCGAACAGCGCATTTCCAGGATGTTGTACTGACTTTCCATCTGACAAGGTGTCAGGGAGCTGTTCTGTAGAAGTCAATGGAGAGTGTGTGATTGGACTTCTGGACTCAGGGAGTCAGGTGACACTGGTGAGCGCCACACTCCGTCTATCTGATTCCCGGAAGGAAGATGGAAGTCCACTGCGGACATGGAGTCTCTAGGGATTATCCGGTGTCCAGGGTAATCATTGAGACGTCCACTATTATTGCTACCCATGATGTCCCTGTAGTCCCGGACTTACCATACCCTGTAGTAATTGGCCAAGACTTTAAACGGTTTTGGGATTTGTGGGAGGAAAGAGGAGTGCTTGATTGCTCAGAAGGGAGCAAGAATTATTATTATTATTATTATACATTTATATAGCGCCATTTATTCCATGGCGCTTTACATATGAAAAGGGGAAAAATATAGACAGGTATGACCCTAAGGGAGTCTCACCACAGCAGGCTGCTGTAGTGGGTCCTGATGGTGTGATGTGTGAAAAGAAGGTAACACCTAATATCGATAGTCTAGAGTTCCAGGTGACCAGAAGAAAGTGTGGGTCAGACCAACTCGGGGACTTGGACGTGACAAGACAAGACGTGTTACCGTGAGAAACGGTATAGCTCCAGGAAAGGGGGCAGAGACCTGTCTAAGGGGGAACATGCTGTTCCAGGATGACAGGGGGAGTGGGAGTGACTCCGATGCAGACTGTGACTCGACCGCAAGGGAAAGTAAGAGCGGAACTCTGGAGAGGCAGAGTGTGTGTAGGCAAGAGTCCCCAGCCGAAAATGTAAACAAAGAGGTGATGGTGCGACATGTGCTGCCTAAAAGAGAGCAGGACCATGAGATAGAGCTGTTTAAAGAAACAGTGAAAGAGACAGTCGAGCGAGAAAGGGTCCTGAGACAAATGATTGAGCACAAAGTGGAGGAGCTGGAGAAGGAAGTCTCTAAGCTCAGAGATCATCTGTCTGCATGTAAGAGTATGAACAAGGCTCTATGGAAAGAGACGGAGGTGCTCAGAGAGGAACAAGAGAAACATCAGCAGGAGTGTCGCTGCTTGGCAGAAGAGCGAGATAGAGTTCTCCGAGAGCTCAAGATGGAGGAGGAGACTGGTGCCCAGCTCCAGAAATCTCTGGGAGAAGAAAACCAGCAAGAGAAGTGCCATGCAGATGGGCACACCAGGGAGAGTGATGTCTTGGAAAACTGTACCAACGCTCAGGACGAGGAGGTACAACAGTCTGTCCAAGAAGGTGACGGGTCGGGTCTCAAGTGTGTAATAGAGATACCCGAAGACCTGCGAGAAGTGTGTGCCATTGAGGAGGTGCATGAGGCCTTTAGAAAGGCAGTAGAAGCATGCAGTGTGAACTGGGTGCCAGAGATGAAACAGTTGGTCATACTGTCGACTAGGGAAGTCACGATGAAGCGGGTGGCTATCCTGAGCGACATGCACCTACATTGTCTCCGCACGAAACAGGTGATCCTGTTGAGAAATAGAGAAGCCGCTGACGTCTGGAGCAAGTAAGAAAGACTCAAAATCAGCTTGG
Source organism: Oophaga sylvatica (assembly GCA_033576555.1). Taxonomy (NCBI): domain Eukaryota; kingdom Metazoa; phylum Chordata; class Amphibia; order Anura; family Dendrobatidae; genus Oophaga; species Oophaga sylvatica. The sequence goes on from JARQOD010000001.1 coordinate 543,747,390, forward strand.
CTTGATGGAAGACATCGTTCAAGTGCCCAGAGGTCTGGTGAAGAAGGTCATCGGAAGACTTGGGAAAGTGATACAGGAGATGGTGAAGAAGTCCGGTGTGACGAGAGTCAGGATTCCGGCTGATGACGAAGTCCAGGTCAGGAATGAAGATGGGATGGTCCCATTCCTCGTTGTCGGATCCAGGGAGAGCCTTGGGAATATCCGGATGCTCCTGGAGTATCGTGTGTCATACTTGAGAGAAGTAGAGCAGCTACGACTGGAGAGGGAGCAGGTCAACAGAGAGCTGCAGGAAATGGAAAGAAGATGGCCGCCACCTTCAATCCGTAGTGTTGAGAGGCGAAGAACGCCTGATGGAAGAGGTAGAAGTAGTGATGCCTCAGTTAGCTCAGTGATGAGTGACCTAAGCAGGAGAACCTGTAGTGGACGAAATGAAAAGGACTCAGACCAGACAGGACGTATGGGTGCAAGAGAATTACGACGCCGTACTGACCGCTGGGGATGCGGGTGGTCTGACAGGGGGGCGTCAGCAACAGATGTGACAGAGTCGGAGGACAGACGCCTACAAAAGAGATCAGTAGCAGGGCCCGACTTAGAGAAACGGTGTGACTGGCAGAGAGACCGAGAAGGTTCTCTGGTCGGGTAAAAAGTGTTCAACCCCACAAGTTTGAACAGAGGGGGGAGGTATGTGGTGTAATGACCCCTGATGCAGCTAGGGGGCACTGTGTAGGCTCCTCGGGATATGCATGGAGGCATGTGATGGATGGACGTTATGTATCGCAGAGGTGGGTGGCCCTGTGATGGAAGCCTGAGCATGTTTTGTTCAGCAGATCTACTGCTGAGAGTTTTGCTATACATTGGGAGGCTTCCAGGTGACTTGGAGAGCTGGGCGGGTCCAGTCACCTACAAACCCACCTAAGGGGTATGTGTCTGAATACCCGGGATAAAACCTGTATATAATGGTGTGTTGTGGTAAAGGACCTGTGATGAGGTCATGATCAGGTGACCTAACCATGTGATCCTGACCTCACCTGTGGGCGGGGTTACACCTATGTAACCAAGTGTGCTTAGGCACCTGAGAAAGAGTGTGTGGGAGTCTGCCAGTGTGGACAGGCTTCCATGTGTCCAAGGCAGGACATTACAGAGAGGTCTCTGTGACTGAAGAGTGAGGCTCCAGGCAGGAGCTGAAGCATTGAAGAGTGTATTGTATGTTACCATATGGTTTATGATGCAATAAACCTAAAGACTTTTTGCATAAGAAAGTGTCTCCTGAATTACCTCTGAAGCAGCCGAGTGAGTGAAACCTTAGAGGGCTTATACGGTATGTAGAGGGGCTATTTGGGGGATCATATTGTATATAGAGGGCCTATGTGGGGGCTCATACTGTAAATAGGGGGACTGTCATGAGGATACCTTCAAGTAGTTGCCAGTGATATCTTGCTATACCTGGTTTGGAGCTGGAGGTGTGAGTTGTGTGAAGAGAGGTTGGCTCTGGAGATACCTGTTTGGAAGTTTGTTTGAGTGTCTTCCTTTACTTTATCTCCTATTTGGTTTGTCTCACCCTATCTTTATACCTGTATGTAGTCTGAGTGCGCATTGAGTGATTGTTGTTTGTTTTACCCTCGTTTTGTGTCCCTTTCGTGTCTTTATCTGAGAGCAGGACTAGTGTTCCTGCTGCCCCACGCACTAGCCAGGGCCGTGCTCAGGATAAGACAGGGATAGGAAGGCGTGCACTACACGGGGTAAAATAACCCATCTAGGGACATCAGGGCAGTGGCGCACCTATAATGAGGCGAGTTGAGCCTTCTGTCTCAGGCGGCGGCAGCTAGGGGGCGGCAGAGCGGAACTCAGAACACGTGGTGTGGTGCCGGCTCTCCTTAATCCCTGCTGAGTCTTACACTCCTGCGCACGGTGCTATGTGTCCCGCAGTGAGAAGCAGCCACGCCCCCCATGCACCACTTCCTCACCCTCCCACCTTTTCACTTTAGCTTCTCGCAGCCAGGAGTCCATTGCTGTGCTGTCCTCTTTGTGCGAGCAGGACCTGTGATGAGGTCACAGGAGGGGGAGGAGTCAGGGGTCACATGGTCAGGTTCCCTGTGTGCAGGTCTGCTGTGCTGGTTGTCATGGTGCTGGATGAAGGTAAGTTTAAGTGTGAGGGGTCAGGAGGGGTTTACAGTGTGGATGTAGCAGAGCTGTGTGTGTACGAGGTGTACGGAGCGCGGCCGTGTGTGTACGATGTGTACAGAGCGGACACGTGTGCGTACGAGGTGTACGGAGCAGAGCCGTGTGTGTACGAAGTGTACGGACGGAGCCATGTGTGTACGAAGTGTATGGAGCGGAGACGTGTACGAGGTGTACGGAGCGGAGCCGTGTGTGTACGAAGTGTACGGAGCGGAGCCATGTGTGTACGAACTGTACGGAGTGGAGCCGTGTACGAGGTGTACGGAGCGGAGCCGTGTGTGTACGAAGTGTACGGAGCGGAGCCATGTGTGTACGAAGTGTAAGGAGCGGAGACGTGTACGAGGTGTATGGAACGGAGCCGTGTGTGTACGAAGTGTACGGAGCGGAGCCATGTGTGTACGAAGTGTACGGAGTGGAGCCGTGTACGAGGTGTACGGAGCGGAGCCGTGTGTGTATGAAGTGTACGGAGCTGAGCCGCTCAGCTCCGTACACACAGGGCTCCGTGCTTGAGCCGTGTGTGTACGGAGCGGAGCCGTGTGTGTACGAAGTGTACGGAGCGGAGCCGTGTGTGTACGAAGTGTACAGAGCGGAGCTGTGTGTACGAGGTGTATGGAGCGAAGCCGTGTGTGTACAAGGTGTACGGAGCGGAGCCGTGAGTGTACGAGGTGGATGGAGCAGTGCTGTGTGTGTACGGGGCCGCTGTGTGTACGGAGCGGAGCAGAGCCATGTGTATACGGGGTGTACGGAGTGGAGCCGCGTGTGTTTGGAGCGGAGCCGCGTGTGTACGGAACGGAACCGCATGTGTATGTATGTATACTACTTATACAGAACTTTACCAATATAAAAATCGATGTTTCAAACATATTCCTATATAAGGGTCTGTGCACACGTTGCGAAATCTGCTGCGGATCCGCAGCGGATTTGCCGCTGTAGATCCGCAGCAGAACTGCAAGTGATGTACAGTAGCATTGTATTCAATGGAAATAAAAAAACGCAGTGCACATGCTGCGGATTTTTTCCACGCGGATTTGGTGCGGATTTAAATCCGAAGCATGTCACTTCTTTTGTGCAGTTCCACAGCGTTTTGAGACCTGCTCTAAATAGGAATCCGCAGGTCTCAAAACGCAGGGGAAATCCGCACAAAAACCGCGGCAAATCCGCACTAAATCCGCAGGTAAAACGCAGGTCATTTTACCTGCGGATTTAGCAAAATCTGCGCGGAAAATTCCACAGCAGATTCTGCAATGTCTGCACATACCCTAAAAGTGTATGTATTTCACATGTGCGACACGTTAGGCTAGTAAGAGTAAACCAGATTTATTTGTACTGATTTTACAATGGGGGGGGCGCCGTTTTGCAGTTCGCCTCAGGCAGCAGAGAGGCTAGGTTCACCCCTGCATCAGGGAGGTCAGGGCTGTGCAGAGCAAGTTTCAGGGGTTGCCCCTCTAATCTTTCATTAGTGGCAGAGCTTCCCTTTCCAACCATCTCGCCATGCGCGATCTGGTTCCTGGGTGGAGTGCAATACATAGAAGGGCTATGTGGAACTCATACTATATATAGGGGGCTGTGTGGTGACTCATACTATATATAGGGAACTGTGTGGGGGCTCATACTGTGTATGGGAGGCTATATGGGGACTCATACTGTATATAGGAAAATGTGTGGTGGTTCATACTATATATAGGGGGCTGTTGTGGGCTCATACTGTATATCGGGGACTGTGTGATTTCATATGGTATATAAAGGGTAAAAGTTGTCAAGAAAAAAAATTATGGGTCTCAATAGGTGGCGACACACAATTATTATTTTCATGAAACATACATTTATTTAAAAATTGTTAATCCATGAAAAAACTCTCCTTATTTGCTTTTGCTGAATTTTTCATGATTGATAGTGTGTAGCCCTGGTGGTAGGCACACGCAGTACCCTGGAGAGTGTGTGGCGAGACAGCAGTTTAATGCTAAATATTCATTCACTCAGCATATACTAGACACACCCTTAGGGTAGTGGAGTATACTCTAGAGGGAGTGGTCAAGGTATGTGTTTAGAGTGATTAGTCTAGTTCCTGTCTTCGGACAGTGAGGACGTGTGGAGTGAGTGTCTAGACTTCAGAGAGAGAAGACGTCTGGAGGGAGGAAGGAGTCTAGCCTGCTTTATCACCAGTTCATATCGTGGAGTCTGGTATAGGTGTCTGGATACACCTTAGTCTAGTCAGAGCTGTATCACCTCCTCAGCATACACTGAAGGAAAGAAGAAGTTTTAGTACAGAAAGTCTTCAGCATCCCTGTCTAAAGGACGGTATCAGGTTCAGAGACGTGCTCCTGCCTGTGATAACTGAGCATCTGTGGCTAACTTTGTAGAAAGGAAAAGAAAGAAGTGACTGCTCGACCCTTGGCTAGTTTGAGTGCTTATGTTACCAGCGTGGACAAGGCGAAAGGCAAGTGGATTTATAGGATTAGTGCTTACGGATTGAAGAAGTCCAGCACATTGCACCCGGTCACTGGGGACCGAAGGGTCACTGTTGTTTCAAGCACAGTGATAAGAAAACCAGGAATCTACCGGACCCTAGGTCGCGGCAGACAAGCCCCTTATAGTCAGTACGTAACTGGGGTCAGGGGGAGTGAAGACTTTGGAGTTCTGCAGGACAAAATAAGAATTCAGCTCCTTCACAGGAAGGCCCCTAACACTAAGCTGACTGGGCAGGTACAGCTAAAGATTAGCTGGAGATTTGAGGGAACTACGCTTCAGGCTGGTTGTACTCGTTTTATTGGAGTTAAAGGAGGCCCCTAACTTGTCCAGCTGCTGTCTCAAGATACACTCTCCTTGGATCAGCCTCCCTGGGACCTGCTTGAACATCTTACAAGTAAAGGTATGGAAAGACGCTGACCGTGTGAGACTGTGTTCTTTATCTGCACCCGACTTCACAAATCCCATAGACTTTGAGGGACCAGTCCCACCTGTAGGGGACCCGACATCTAGCTGCCTCACCATCCCCTCAGAGATCTACAGCAGCGCTGGTACATATTACCAGAATACTACAGGTGGCGTCACGAACTGTACATAAATCAATCCCCTGTAAATATTCCCCCAACAAACGCCAGACCGCCCGGGCCACAGACCGAGCCACAGCTACCTGTGACAAAACCCCCATAGACTTCCATGGGCTCGGCTCTGAGTACCCCATTGCCCTGGTAATCCACAATTGTGGTGGCGGGTCGACACAATAGAATAAAATGAACTTGTAATTTTGACAGCACAGTAAGGTTGGATTCACTAGAGTGTATGAAAAAATCATCACATTTTCATCCAGAAAATAAGACATTATTGTTCACCTATATTGTTATCTGTATGCCAGCCTTATGTCCATGTTTCACGTCCATGTGGTATCTGTTTTTCTACATCTATAAATACAAAATTATACAAGGCCATAATAGCATTGAATCTGTAAGGCATTGGATTTTTTGTGCACCCTTTAAAATATGTTGAAAGTAATAGGTTCCCGCTTCGGTAGTTGCAAAATTTATTGAATTAAAAAAGATTCCAAAGAACACAGTCTGTACGTTCGAAACGCGTTGCTGTGTATACCTACTCTCATGATGGACTCTTTTTAAATTCAATAAAATTTGCAACTAAAAAAGCTGGAACCTTTCTTTGTCTGCAAGTGGTCCCTTGAAGTTCTGCGCTTCAGGACATCGGGAGCTGGGGTGAGCTGGTTCATTTTTCTTTTCTTTGAAATACACTATTATTTTCACTCTTTGTTTCATTGCAGCCATTTGGTAAATGATAAAAAGTTCATTTTTTTTCTTATTAATGTACACTCTGCACCCCATCTTGACTGAAAAAAAACAAATGTAGAAATTTTTGCAAATTTATTGAAAAAGAAAAAAAAATGAAATATCACATGGACTCACGGACATAAGAAATCGTGTTTCGAGATAAAAGAGCAGTCCAAAATTAATTGATATTTTAATTACCGAAAGGCACACTAGCTGAGCCGACGCTGCCGAGGGGATGAAAACGAAAGTGGAGAGAGAAGGGGGCAGGCGCAGCTAAAGCTGTTAACTGCACAGGCGCCAGATTGCCAGCCCCGCAGTGTGAATACATCATAACACACTGCGGGGCGGGATCTGGTGCCTCAGACAGACACAGGCGCGATAGCCTTACGTCAGTTCCCGGGCATGCCTGAGGACTGTTGCAATAGCGCAAGCGCCCCACAGCATGTAACGGCAAGAAAAACAACTGAGGAGGTGGCGAAGTGATGCAGCAGGGGGGTGATGGACGGCTGGGAGGAGGATGAGACAGGGGAAGAAGTCATACATATGGGACTCAATTAAGGTATGGGGACCTATTTATACAACTCAATATTTCAGCATTGCTGGGGAGCAGAAACAAAAGAGCCACCTTCACAGACTGCAGCCTTAGTGCTGCTGAAGATGGCTCTTTTACTTAGGGCCCCGTCTCACATAGCGACGCACCAGCGATCCCGACGATATAAACTTGTCAGGATCGCTGGTGTGTCGCTACATGATTGCTGCTGAGCTGCCAAACAGGCAGCTCAGGCAGCGATCAGGACAGCGACACTGAGGGTAACGTCGCTTAGTAACCTGCAGTGTACATTGGATACCAGCCCACTGATGCAGGGAGCTGGTAACCAAGGTACACATCGGGTTTCCAGGCGCTGCGCGGTGCCTGGAAACCCGATGTGTACCTTGGTTACCAGCTCCCCTGCAGCATCGCGCTGGTATCCAACGTACACATCAGGTTTCAAGGCACAGCCCAGCGCCTGGAAACCCAATGTGTACCTTGGTTACCAGCTGATCACTGGTTTGCTGCCTGCCACACGCAGCGATGCATGCTAGCCAGCGGGAGACCAGCGATCAAAAAAAGTTCAGGCATTTCTGACACGACCAGCGATTTACAGCAGGGGCCTGATCGCTGTCGTGTCAGACAAAGCGAGATCGCTGCTGAGATCGCTGTTGCGTCACAAAACTTGTGACTCAGCAGCGATCTCGCTAGCGATCTCGCTATGTGAGACGGGGCACTTAAGAATGCCCTGGGGGGGTTGACAGGTTCCCTTTAATAACAAAAAAGCACAACATTTACAGGATACTACAGTAGGACATTTGCTCATGAGGTGGGAAGTGTGATGCCTCCTAAAGATAAGCCACGGAAATCAAATTAGGTATTTTCTTACAAATGGAGAGGCAATGGGAATGATTTTCTTAGTTATCTGGAGTCTGTCTAGTGGAGGTGTGAATTGTATCCATGTAGTGGGTCATAAATCCAGGTGTTAAATTGAGTCTAAAGGCTGGGTCTCACATAGCGATACACCAGCGATCCCGACAACGATATGCACTTGTCAGGATCGCTGGTGTATCGCTACATGATCGCTGCTGAGCTGCCAAACAGGCAGCTCAGGCAGAGATCTGGGACAGCGACACTGCGGGTAACATCGCTTAGTTACCCGCAGTGTACCTTGGATACCAGCGCCCTGATGCAGGGAGCTGGTAACCAAGGTACACATCGGGTTTCCAGGCGCTGCGCGGTGCCTGGAAACCCGATGTGTACCTTGGTTACCAGCTCCCTGCATCAGGGCGCTGGTATCCAAGGTACACAGCGGGTTTCTAGGCACAGCCCCGCGCCTGAAAACCCGCTGTGTACCTTGGTTACTAGCGGATTGCTGGTCTCCCGCCTGTCACACGCAGCGATGCGTGCCTGTCAGCGGGAGACCAGCGACCAAAAAAATTTCCTGGCCTTTCAGCGACGATCAGCGATACCCAGCAGGGGGGCTGATCGTCGCTGAATGTCACACACAGCGATATCGCTGGTGAGCTCGCTGCTGCGTCACAAAACTAGTGACTCAGCAGCGATCTCACTAGCGAGATCGTTGTGTGAGACGGGGTGTAAGGTTCTTTGTCTCTGTTGACATGTTCCTTGAAACTCAGTTTTCCGTCGGCCATTTTGCTTTCTGTCTTTCTGCAGCTCTTGCCCTCAGTTAATATGGAGTTTCCAGTTTTCATGTTCCCGCCCTGATTCTTCCCTCTTGTTTCTTAAGCAGCCTCAGCTGAACAATCAGTGCTCCTGAATCAAGCCTCAGTCAGTCTGTGACCTGACTCCTGGAAGCCTTGGACTTGTACTCCAGCTATTCCCTACTGAGGAACCTTGGAACACTTTTGGACTCTGGAAACCTGCTGTTTGGTGAATCCATGTTTGCAGAGGAATTACGGTACAGAGAAGAGATCCTGAACCTGCTTTGGAGATTTATTGTAGTGCTTGAAGATACTCTGGCCTGCTGTGACTCCTGTCGCTGTTCCTGCAAACTGTGTGAACTTTTCAGCATGCTTGTATGAAGTAATACAAGTCATTTCATTTCAACCTATGTCTCCTGTGTTTTCCTCGCACCCAAGCACAAGACGCTATAGGAACTGTACACTATACATGACACGGGGGCTCTAGTGTCAAAGAATTCAACATCTTTATCAGTTTGAATTCCCAAAGTTTTCTTTCTCTGTCATCGTTAAAATGACCTTTAGTATTAAGACTTTTAAGTCTGTCATACAATGTCCATTTCCCGAGAAATGTTTTCCCACAGGCGTGTCCATTTCATTCCTGATTGTATGTCTGTGTAGATTCATCCTTGTTTGTAATTTTTGCATGGTTTCTCCAATATAGATAGCAACGGCCGGCGCAGGGTTGGTCCGGTGAAGTCCTGTAGATGACGACGATCCGTGTCCTGGCAGCAGCGGTTAGTCTCTGTTACCTTCCGCGGAGTCCTGAGTCCATATGTCAATGTGGCCGGAGGGGTACAGACCACAGCACTGTCTGAGCCCTATGTGGCTCAGCAAATATACACCGGGGGTTAGGGAGCAGTTCACGATTACACACCCGGTCTCTCTTAGGTGGAACGCGCTCAGCACTCATGGGCCCGGAGCGCTTGGCACCTTGCTTTGCAGGGGCCAACGGGCACATGGCACATCTCTGCTCACAGTCTCTGTGAGTAGCAGTGGGGATGTTCAAGTGTGGGCCTGCGCTACTACGGTGCTCGAGGGATGGAGCACTCACTTCCCTCTGCTGCGTGCTGTCTGTTCCCGCCAAGTCTGACTGCTTCCACGCGCGCTATGGCTTCAGCAACTCACTGTTACGGGTCTGCAACTCAGGAATAGAGCAGGGGGAGAAGCTGACCCTGCACTAGGACTAGACTCAATCCCTACGATGGAGCGGGCGACCTATTCCTTGTAAATAGACCCACAGACGATCCTAATCTAGACTCAAGCGAAGACCTAAAGATGGGGGGAAGGGAATCTCTGAAAGATCTAGGGACTGGGAAACAAAAACAGGTGACCTCCTAGCAGGAAAATAGAGGAAGTTGCAGAAACGAAAGGAAAAACAAAAAGACTAAGCAAGCAGAACTAGAGTTCCCAGAACTGTACAAAGTTAAATACAAAAAGTTATACAAAGCACCAAGCCAGAACTCTAGCGGATTAACAGTGATGTCCAGCAAGGACTGGGAGGCAGGTGCAGGGTAATAAAGGGTGATACAATCACCTGACCAAAGGCAAGCCCAGCACCAGGGGAAAAAGACCAGCAGCCAGAAAACCAAAACAAGATGGCGGATAGTGAAAACTAAATCGATTCTAACAGTACCTCCCCTTTTACGAGGATCCTCCAGATCCTCTATGCCGAGTCTTATTCGGAAATCTCCTGTGAAAAGCCTTAATTAGCCTTGAGGCCGAGACGTCCTCAGCTTTCACCCAGGAATTATCCTCAGGACCGAAACCCTTCCAGGACACGAGATACTGCAACCCTCCTCTGTGCCACCTGGAATCCAATATGCGTGAAATCTCAAACTCGCCGTCCTCATCAATTGGAGGAACAGTCAGCGTCGCCTCCTTATCTGGTGTGTCAACTTTCTTCAGTAAAGACACAAGAAAAACTGAATTAATTCTCCAGGACGAGGGGATGCCTAACCTCACCGCTGCTGAGTTGACAACCTGAACCAGTTTGAAGGGTCCTACAGTTTTTTAGAAGGGATCTTCAAACGCAGATTCCTAGAGGGCAACCAGACTATGTCCCCAACTGCAAACAATGAATCACTTCTTTTCTTGTCAAAATTTTTCTTAGACCTCTTATTCGCCTCTTCAGATTATGTCGTACACTGGTCCAAACCCTTTCCAAACTTCCAGAAAAAACCCTCCTCCTCAGGCACAGCCGCCCCAATCTTTGAAAACGGACCAAAAGATGGATGTCTCCCTGTACGGCAAAAAAAAAGAACACCCAGCCGAGGCAGACGTATGATTATTAAGGGCAAACTCAGCTAGTGGTAGATATTCCGACCACATCTCCTGATTATCTGCTACAAAACATCTCAAAAACTGCTCAACGTCCTAGTTTTTCCTTTCGGTCTATCCAATGGACTACGGATGATAACCCGACGAAAATGACAAATGAACCTTTAATCTGTCACAAAAAGCACGCCAAAAGTGAGCCACAAACTGTGGTCCTCTGTTGGAAACAATGTCTGTGGGAACACCATGGAGCCTGACAATCTCTTTCACAAATGCCTTAGCTAGAGTCTTGGCGCAGGGTAATTTATTGAATGGAACCAGATGACACATCTTACTAAACCGGTCCACAACAACCTAGATGACAGAAAAACCCTCAGAGACCGGCAGATCGGTGATAAAATCCATAGCAAGATGCGTTCTTGGTGAGCTAGGAACCTCCAAAGGGCACAGCAATCCTGCAGCCGGGGCATGAGAGGCCTTCAACCTAGCACACACCGTACACTGAAGCATCCACTTGATGACGTTTCTATGCCACCCTGGCCACCAGAAACTTCGACCAATTGACTTTCTAGTTTCGAAAATTCCTGGATGACCCGTCAACCGAGACTCATGACATTTAGCAAACAAAGCTCTCCCCAAGGCTTTGGGCACAAATAATTTACCATACGGAGTGTTTGTTGGTGCAGAATTCTGGGCTTCTAGGATGTTGTTATTCTCCAACTGCATCCTCTGCAAAATACATTCCTCCTTCTCAGTATTAACCGCTGGAGAGAATCTACGAGACAAAGCGTCCGCTTTAACATTCTTTGTGCCAGGGATATATGTTACGGAGAAATGAAACCGGGCCAAAAACAGTGCCCACCTAGCTTGACGGGTATTTAAACGTTTAGCAGCATCCAGATAGATCAGATTTTTATGATCAGTAAAAACCTGTATCGGATGTCTAGCCCCCTCCAAAAAATGTCGCCAATGCTCAAACGCGGGTTTAATAGCCAACTCTCGATTTCCAACATAATAGTTGAGCTCAGTCTCTGAAAATTTTTTAGAAAAGAAAGGACAGGGATGCACCCCATCCTCTCCCTCCTGGGACAGAACTGCACCCACCCCTACTGATGAGGCATCAACCTCCACCAGAAAAAGCTTGGTCTCATCTGGCTGGATCAAAACAGGAGCAGAGCTAAACCTCTCCTTGAGATGCTCAAAAGCCTTAACAGTCTCAGTGGACCATTGGGCAGTATTAGAAGCCTGTTATGTTACGGTAGCTGAGGAGTGCAGGTAAAAAAGGAAATACACCAGAGAAGTTGGAATCTATGAGATTGCAGTACCCTGACTAACCACCACAACTAGAGGCAGCCGTGGAGCGTTCCTACGTTGGTCCTAGACGCCTCGTCACAGCCTGAGAAACTAACTACACCTAAAGATAGAAAGAGGAAAGCTATCTGCCCCGGAGCAGATCCCCAAAGAACATAGGAAGCCCCCAAACATGTAATGGCGGTTAGACAAGATGAAATACTGACACAGACAGAAAATAGTATGAGCAAACGTTGGGGCCCAAACTACCTAAATAGAAAAGGATAGGAAGGGCACTTACTGCAATCCCAAAAAACCCTGAAAAGCACCAACTCTACTAATTTCAAAATCACCTGAGATCACACGACCTCTACCACCTAAATTAGTTCTCTGGTGTAACAAAATCAAAACAGCAGCCACTGAAAAAACTGGAAAAAGCAAAAGTACAAACATCAGTGGCTGAACTAAACTGAGAGGGCAAAAGCCCCCGGAGGGGACCCTGAAGGCCCCCACAGAAGTGCAGGACAAAATGCAAAAATCAAGCACAAAAACAAAAAGAAGAAAATGTCTTATCTGTTAGCAGGAGATGCAGACACGACACAGCAGGCTACAAAGGAAACAGAACTCAAGGATTGAGACCAGAACAATTGATCACCGGCAACCCTGATGGGAAGGCGACTCCCTTATATAAGACCAGTCAGTAACACCTGATTCCCACTCCTCACAATCTTCACTGGACAGTCCAGTACCGCTTGTAACCATCAGAGGGAGCCTCTGCTCAGAACTCATTTCAAGTCCATTCACAACAGTACCCCCCCCTTGAGGAGGGGTCACCGAACCCTCACTTGAGCAACCAGGTCAGTCAGGATGAGTTCTATGATACGCACGGATGAGTCTCCTAGCATGGATGTCCGAAGCAAACACCCAAGAATTGTCTTCCTGACCATAACCTCTCCACTTAACCAAATACTGGAGTTTCCGTCTAGAAAAACGAGAATTCAATATTTTCTCAAGCACAAACTCCATATTGCCCTCAACCAGAACAGGGTCAGGAGGCAAAGCAGTAGGAACCACTGGCTCAACAAACCTCTTCAACAAGGACTTGTGGAACACGTTATGGATCTTAAATGTCCCTGGAAGAAGCAAATGAAAAGAAACAGGATTAAGAATCTCCATGATCTTATAAGGTCCAATGAACCTAGGCTTAAATTTAGGAGATGCCACTCTCATAGGAATATTTCTTGAGGACAACCAGACCAAGTCCCCCACTTTAAACCGAGGACCATCAGTCCTATGCCGGTTAGCAAACCGCTGGGCCCTCTCCTGAGAGAGGGACAACCTCTCCACTACCTGGTCCCAAATCTGTTGCATACGCTCCACAACAGAGTCAACACCTGGACAGACAGAAGCCTCCGTCTGTCCTGAAGAAAATCGAGGGTGAAACCCAGAATTACAGAAAAATGGAGACATCAAAGTGGCAGAGCTAGCCCTATTATTAAGAGCAAACTCAGCCAAAGGCAAAAAAGAGACCCAGTCATCCTGATCAGCAGACACAAAGCATCTTAGATAAGTCTCCAATGTCTGGTTTGTTCTCTCAGTTTGACCATTGGTCTGAGGATGAAACGCCGAGGAGAAAGACAATTGAACACCAAGTTTAGAACAAAAGGTCCTCCAAAATCTGGAAACAAACTGGACTCCTCTGTCAGACACAATGTTCTCAGGAATGCCGTGTAAACAAACCACGTGCTGAAGGAACAAAGGCACCAATTCAGAGGAGGAAGGCAACTTAGGTAATGGCACAAGATGTATCATCTTGGAAAACCTATCACAAATCACCCAGATGACGGTCATTCTCTGAGAAGCAGGGAGGTCGGAAATGAAATCCATAGAGATATGGGTTCATGGTCTCTTGGGCACAGGCAATGGCATCAACAAACCACTAGAGCGAGAGCAAGGCTTGGAGCGAGAGCAAGTCCCGCAGGACTGCACAAATTCCCTGACATCACGAGACAAGGTAGGCCACCAAAAGGACCGACTAACCAAGTCTCTGGTACCAAAAATTCCGGGATGCCCAGCCAACGCGGAACAATGAATCTCAGACATCACACTCTTTTTCCACTGGTCCGGGACAAACAATTTTCCAACAGGGCAGCGCTCGGGCCTATACTCCTGACAACCCTCCAGAGCAAGTCTCAAATTGGGCGAGATGGCGGAAAGAACCACACCCTCTTTCAAAATAACAGAAGGATCAGATAACTCAGGAGAGTCCGCAAGGAAACTCCTCGAGAGGGCATCCGCCTTAACATTCTTAGTGCCAGGAAGAAAGGAAACCACAAAATTAAAACGTGTGAAAAACAAGGCCCACCTGGCCTGTCTAGGATTGAGTCGCTTGGCAGATTCCAGATAAACCAGATTCTTATGGTCCGTAAGGACCACCACCTGATGTTTGGCTCCCTCCAGCCAGTGTCTCCACTCTTCAAAAGCCCACTTCATGGCCAGTAACTCCCGATTACCTACGTCATAATTACGTTCAGTAGGAGAAAATTTTCGAGAGAAAAAGGCACAAGGGTTACTTTTAGAGGTCTCTGAATCTTTTTGGGACAAAACGGCACCTGCCCCAATTTCAGAGGCATCAACCTCCACCTGAAATGGCAGAGAAACATCAAGCTGCCGTAGAACAGGAGCAGAAGTGAATCTCTGCTTAAGTTCCTGAAATGCAGAGACTGCCTCAGGAGGCCAATTCACCACATCAGAACCCTTTCTGGTCAAATCAGTCAATGGTTTAACAATAACCGGGAAATTACCAATAAATTTACGATAAAAATTGGCAAAACCCAAAAATCTTTGAAGAGCCTTTAATGAAGTAGGTTGGACCCAATCACAGATGGCCTGAACCTTGACCGGGTCCATTTCAATAACAGATGAGGACAAAATGAATCCCAGAAATGAGATCCTCTGTACGCCAAAAAGACACTTTGATCCCTTCACATACAGAGCATTCTCTCTCAAAATCTGGAATACAGTTCGAACATGTTTCACATGAGAGTCCCAGTCATTAGAAAAAATCAAGATATCATCCAAATAAGCAATCAGAAATTTATCCACAAAATCCCTGAAAATGTTATTCATGAAGGACTGGAAGACAGAAGGAGCATTAGTGAGCCCAAAGGGCATCACAAGGTACTCAAAATGCCCCTCAGGGGTATTGAATGCTGTCTTCCATTCATCCCCGTGCTTAATGCGAATAAGGTTATATGCCCTCCTGAGGTCAAGCTTGGTAAACCAAGTAGCTGTTTTTCACCCTGGAAAACAGGTCAGAAATCAAAGGTAACGGGTATTGATATTTTACAGTAATATTGTTCAAAAGACGATAATCAATACACGGCCTTAATGAACCATCCTTTTTGGCCACAAAGAAAAAACCGGCACCTAAGGGTGAAGAGGATGGTCTGATATGACCCTTCTCCAATGATTCCTTGATATAAGACCGCATAGCGTCATGTTCAGGTACAGACAAGTTAAAAAGGCGACCTTTAGGGAATTCACTACCAGGCACTAATTCAATAGCGCAGTCATAGCTCCTATGGGGAGGCAAGGATGCAGATTTACTTTCGCTAAACACATCAGAAAAATCAATCAAAAAGTCAGGAACATCCTGAGCCTGGGGGGAGGCAGAAAAAACAGGAGTGTTGGTATTAACACATTGGCAGCCCCAACTGGTTACAGACACAGATTTCCAATCCAAAACAGGATTATGAGACTGCAACCAAGGGAAGCCCAGTACGATAATATCATGCAGATTATACAGAACCAAAAATTTACAGCACTCCAGATGATCAGGTTCAACCCTCATTATCACCTGAGTAGAGAACTGAGGTTTATTCTCAGCCAAAGGGGTAGAATCGATCCCCAGTAGGGGAATAGACTTCTGTAGGGGTATCAAGGGAAACCCACAACGTTTAGCAAAATCATAATCCATCAGGTTAATAGCTGCTCCAGAATCAACGAAAGCCTGAGCAGAAAATGAGGACAGAGAGCATATCAGAGTGACAGTTAATAAAAACTTAGTCTGAACACTACCCAAGACAACTGAGCGTGCAAAACGTCTTCCCCGCTTAGGGCAGACTGAAATAGCATGAGAGGCATCACCACAGTAGAAACATAACCCATTGCGCTTTCGAAACTCATGACGCTGTGCCCCAGACACCACTCTATCACACTGCATGGGTTCAGAAGCAGGTTCACAAGGCAACACCATTCCACGCATACTTCTCCGCTCACGCAAACGTCTGTCAATTTGAATCGCTAATGACATAGAATCATTGAGACCAGAGGGGACAGAGAATCCCACCATAACATCCTTTACATTATCTGACAGACCCTTCCGAAAAAGAGCCGCCAAAGCGTCGTCATTCCACTTGGTCAGGACTGCCCACCTACGGAATCTCTGACAGTATAACTCAGCGTCATCAAGACCCTGATTTAATGCCAACAAGGCTTTTTCAGCTTGATCAGTGACATTAGGCTCATCGTACAATAACCCCAAAGCCTGAAAAAATGCATCAACATCACTCAAAACAGGATCCCCAGGTGTCAGGGAAAAAGCCCAATCCTGAGGATCGCCGCGCAGGAGAGAGATGACAATTTGAACCTGCTGCGCTGCGTTCCCTGAGGACTTAGATTTTAAGGCAAAAAACAATTTACAATTATTTTTGAAATTCTGAAACTTAGCTCGATCCCCTAAAAACAAATCTGGCATGGGAATCCTAGGTTCCACAACAGGCAACCTAGCAAGATAGGCAGCAATACTCCGAACCTCAGTGGCAAGCTGATCCACACGGCCAGACAACTGTGCAAACTCCATTGAGAGAAAAAAAAAAAAAATCCTCCCCAGCACCCAGAGATACAGAGGGAAAAAAAATGCAACAAACAGAAAAATATCTCTGACAACTCTGACAACCTTTTTTCCCTTCTGTGAGTACCATACAATTTTCAATTTTTAGGCCGGTGATACTGTTATGTTACGGTAGCTGAGGAGTGCAGGTAAAAAAGGCAATACACCAGAGAAGTTGGAATCTATGAGATTGCAGTATCCTGACTAACCACCACAACTAGAGGCAGCCGTGGAGTGTTCCTACGTTGGTCCTAGACGCCTCGTCACAGCCTGAGAAACTAACTACACCTAAAGATAGAAAGAGGAAAGCTATCTGCCCCGGAGCAGATCCCCAAAGAACATAGGAAGCCCCCAAACATGTAATGGCGGTTAGACAAGATGAAATACTGACACAGACAGAAAATAGTATGAGCAAACGTTGGGGCCCAAACTACCTAAATAGAAAAGGATAGGAAGGGCACTTACTGCAATCCCAAAAAACCCTGAAAAGCACCAACTCTACTAATTTCAAAATCACCTGAGATCACACGACCTCTACCACCTAAATTAGTTCTCTGGTGTAACAAAATCAAAACAGCAGCCACTGAAAAAACTGGAAAAAGCAAAAGTACAAACATCAGTGGCTGAACTAAACTGAGAGGGCAAAAGCCCCCGGAGGGGACCCTGAAGGCCCCCACAGAAGTGCAGGACAAAATGCAAAAATCAAGCACAAAAACAAAAAGAAGAAAATGTCTTATCTGTAGTGTTGAGCATTCCGATACCGCAAGTATCGGGTATCGGCCGATATTCGCTGAATCGGAATTCCGATACTTAGTTCCGATATTTTCCATATATCGTATACCGGAATCGGAAGTTCCCATAATTCTTTGAGAGACAATGTGATTTTAGTCAGCCAATGAGGAATCCTAAGAAGTGTGGGCACATCCTGTACTGCTGCGGTCATGTTAACTAATGGCATGGCTGTGATTGGATGCTGAAATGATGTCAGAATGCACTATAAAAGGCGCCGCCGCCATTTTAGCGTCACTGTGCTGTGAACTCAGTTAGGGAAAGAACGCTGCTCTGCTGACTCTGAGGGACAGTTAGAGATTGCGATTTAGTGTACTGTGCTTTAGGCAGGCTAGTTTACCACCGGCTGTGTAAAGCTTCCTTTTGCCTGCAGTGTTGTTTTAACAGCTCTGCAAGGTGTGTGTGAGTGCAGGTGACGCTGCAGTTTGCTCTGTATGCAACGCTGTCTGTAGGCATCTGCACGTGTCACTCACAGACTCTTTTTTTTTTTTCTTCAGTGTATAAAAGGCGCCGCCGCCATTTTAGCGTCACTGTGCTGTGAATTCAGTAAGGGACAGAACGCTGCTGTGCTGACTCTGAGGGACAGTTAGAGATTGCGATTTAGTGTACTGTGCTGTAGGCAGGCTAGCACCAACCGCTGTGTAAAGCTTCCTTTTGCCTGCAGTGTTGTTTTAACAGCTCTGCAAGGTGTGTGTGAGTGCAGGTGACGCTGCAGTTTGCTCTGTATGCAACGCTGTCTGTAGGCATCTGCACGTGTCACTCACAGACTCTTTTTTTTTTCTTCAGTGTAATTCTTGCTGCTCCATGTAATTGAAATAATAGTGTGACGCGCTTCCATCCGTATACAATACCTTGGTTGCAAACACTATAGAAGTCCACAATGGAGCCTTTCACAGCAAGTGAACAGTTGTGTTTCAGTGTTCACTGCAGTCTGTGATTTTTTTTTTTTTTTTTGAGTGCAGATCACGCTCCAGTTACTTCAACTAATGCTGCGTGTACTCTGCTGAGTGTCTGTCACTGGCTCATCCTTGTAATTTTTCAAAAATTGCTGCTGCTTTATTCTATTTTAAATTTACAAAAATATATTAGTGTGACGCTCTTCCAACAAAATACAATACATTGCTTGCAAACTTAATAGAAGTCCACAAAAAGGCCTTTCACAGCAAGTGAACAGTTGTGTTTCAGTGTTCTCTGTAGTCTGAGGTTTCATTTTTTTGTAGGAGTGTAGATCCCGCTCCACTTCAACCAACGCAGCGTGTACTCTGCTGAGTGTCTGTCACTGGCTCATCCTTGTAATTTTTCAAAAATTGCTGCTGCTTTATTCTATTTTAAATTTACAAAAATATATTAGTGTGACGCTCTTCCATCAAAATACAATACATTGCTTGCAAACTTAATAGAAGTCCACAAAAAGGCCTTTCACAGCAAGTGAACAGTTGTGTTTCAGTGTTCACTGTAGTCTGAGGTTTCATTTTTTTGTAGGAGTGTAGATCCCGCTCCACTTCAACCACCGCAGCGTGTTCTCTGCTGAGTGTCTGTCACTGGCTCATCCTTGTAATTTTTCAAAAATTGCTGCTGCTTTATTCTATTTTAAATTTACAAAAATATATTAGTGTGACGCTCTTCCATCAAAATACAATACATTGCTTGCAAACTTAATAGAAGTCCACAAAAAGGCCTTTCACAGCAAGTGAACAGTTGTGTTTCAGTGTTCACTGTAGTCTGAGGTTTCATTTTTTTGTAGGAGTGTAGATCCCGCTCCACTTCAACCACCGCAGCGTGTACTCTGCTGAGTGTCTGTCACTGGCTCATCCTTGTAATTTTTCAAAAATTGCTGCTGCTTTATTCTATTTTAAATTTACAAAAATATATTAGTGTGACGCTCTTCCATCAAAATACAATACATTGCTTGCAAACTTAATAGAAGTCCACAAAAAGGCCTTTCACAGCAAGTGAACAGTTGTGTTTCAGTGTTCACTGTAGTCTGAGGTTTCATTTTTTTGTAGGAGTGTAGATCCCGCTCCACTTCAACCACCGCAGCGTGTTCTCTGCTGAGTGTCTGTCACTGGCTCATCCTTGTAATTTTTCAAAAATTGCTGCTGCTTTATTCTATTTTAAATTTACAAAAATATATTAGTGTGACGCTCTTCCATCAAAATACAATACATTGCTTGCAAACTTAATAGAAGTCCACAAAAAGGCCTTTCACAGCAAGTGAACAGTTGTGTTTCAGTGTTCACTGTAGTCTGAGGTTTCATTTTTTTGTAGGAGTGTAGATCCCGCTCCACTTCAACCACCGCAGCGTGTACTCTGCTGAGTGTCTGTCACTGGCTCATCCTTGTAATTTTTCAAAAATTGCTGCTGCTTTATTCTATTTTAAATTTACAAAAATATATTAGTGTGACGCTCTTCCATCAAAATACAATACATTGCTTGAAAACTTAATAGAAGTCCACAAAAAGGCCTTTCACAGCAAGTGAACAGTTGTGTTTCAGTGTTCACTGTAGTCTGAGGTTTCATTTTTTTGTAGGAGTGTAGATCCCGCTCCACTTCAACCACCGCAGCGTGTACTCTGCTGAGTGTCTGTCACTGGCTCATCCTTGTAATTTTTCAAAAATTGCTGCTGCTTTATTCTATTTTAAATTTACAAAAATATATTAGTGTGACGCTCTTCCATCAAAATACAATACATTGCTTGCAAACTTAATAGAAGTCCACAAAAAGGCCTTTCACAGCAAGTGAACAGTTGTGTTTCAGTGTTCACTGTAGTCTGAGGTTTCATTTTTTTGTAGGAGTGTAGATCCCGCTCCACTTCAACCACCGCAGCGTGTACTCTGCTGAGTGTCTGTCACTGGCTCATCCTTGTAATTTTTCAAAAATTGCTGCTGCTTTATTCTATTTTAAATTTACAAAAATATATTAGTGTGACGCTCTTCCAGAGGACAGCGTTTGTTGGCCATTTGTGAGTCTGCAGCACATGGTTGATTTCATGCTGCACTGCCTGAGAAACGACCGCTGCATCGGCCACATTCTCACCACGTCAGATTATTGGGTGTACACCCTCCTAGACCCTCGCTACTGGGACAACTTACAAAGCCTCATCACACCGTTGAACCGGGACCGTAAAATGTTGGAGGACCAAGACACACTGTTGAAATCCATAATGTTCCATTCCAGCCGAGAGCGCTGCTGCTGCTACTGCTTTACAAAGCAGCTCTGTGCGTCGAGGCATTGTAGACACCTCTGCAACAAGAGAGAGCACAAGCAGCGCCTCTGCACAGGGCAAGAGCTGTATGTTACAAATGTGGCAAAGTTTTGTGACAGCGCCACCAAGGTGTACACCATAGTGATGGGAAATCTAGTTAATTTTGGTGATTAGTTCACCATGAACTAGTTCACTGAAAAGATTAGTTCAAAAGATTAGTTCATTTAGTTCAGTTTTTCTCCACCCTATCCTGTGAGGAGTGATAGGAAATGCATCATGTGACCTCTGAACTAAATGAACTAGATGAACTGCTGAACAAAATGTTCTATTGAGAATGACTCAGGACAGCCTAGTTCAATCTGATGCCTTTGACTGAGCCCAGCAGTGCCACATAATGATTGTGTATGAGGGGGCTGAGAAGCAGTTCAGCATCCACCATTTTAAGTGTTAAAGATTTTAGCAAGACTGATCTTCTAGGCTAGAGGCATGAACTACACACAGAAACACTCTCTCATACACACATATGAGCTGTGTCTGTGTACTGTGTGTGCAATTTCATTTTTTATTGATAATATTATTATTACTGTTATATTTGTATTTGATGTGTGGTATGCTTTGGAGGTGCTGGCTTGCCCTGCTGCCAGTGTATTATCTGAGCGCGTCTTTAGTGCTGCAGGTGGTGTACTAACAGACCGTCGCATGCGACTATCCTCAGACAATGTAGACCGGCTTATTTTTCTGAAAATGAACAAGGCATGGATCTCACCTGAATTTGCCTGTCCGTTTTCAGATTAAATAACTGTTTGCCAACGTTTTCCAAGTCTCCTGTTATGTTCATCTTTCTACCACCTGAACTCTACTCCCTGGGCTACAACACTGCCAGTCACAGGGGAATGATCATTTACAAAACAAAATGTTATCCCCAACAAATAGTAGCGCAACGACTCCAGTGCCCACTTTATCGCCAGGCACTCTCTCTCTACAATGCTGTCTCTGTTTTTTGATGGAGTAAGTTTTCGACTCAGGAAACTAATGGGATGCTCCTCCCCGTTAAGCTCCAGTCCTGAGACAACACGGCACCCAGACCTACCTCTGACGCATCAGTCTGGACAATGAATTCTCTTTTGAACTCGGGTGTGCTCAAAACTGGTGACCCACACAGTGCCCCTTTTATTGCCCCTGTTGATGACCCCTTGCTGATTTATTAACCGGCTCCACCAGATCCATGGGTATTCTCTCAAACTGGACCTCTAAAATTTTTAATGGCACCAAGGGACTTACTAAATGAGGCTGAGGACTGTGTATCTGGCGCATGCGACAAGAGTTACAATACCGTTTAACTTCTTGATAGACCCCCAGCCAGTAAAAACCGTTGTATAATTCTGTGTAGGGTTTTCTTTTGGCACAAATGTCACCCTAGTACATGCGCATGCGCTAAGTCCATTACCAACCTCCGATATGACTGCGGTAGCAGCAATTGCTAAAAAATTTCAACATGTATTTTATAAACCTGATACAGCAAATCTTGGTTCAGCTCTAATTGTTTAAATACTGTAGCTGCCCGGGGTGTTGGGGTTCCCCATTGACAACCAGTAAATTTTCACGGGCTAGACTCAACGTAGGGGCCGCGTAGTTGCGCCTTAACAAATTTGTCACCTGTCACATTTAAGTATTACAATTCAGGTCCCGGTGTCAAATCTTCCATCTCCCCAACTAACACTTCGATAGGAGAGGGGTTTTCCTACTCCACCGAAGGCAAAGGTAATACTGCCCACTGCACACATGTGTTATGCATAGTGAGACTGATAGTAGCCAACAAAGTAGCTAACAAAGGCCACTTGTGATCGCCCTATCAGCGTAGGAACAATGCTACTCAAAAGATCTGCCATGATCCTGGACAAAATCTTGATATAATGGTCAATGAGTGAGAATGTACGATAGGATCCAGGCAGATGTGAAGGTTTGTTTGGTTTTAGTAGCAACTTCATGTGTGACATGTTTGAATGGCTGGGCAACCCTCCTGTCTCCAATATATGATTGAAGGTGCGTACCAATGTGGACGGGATATCCTCACTCAATAATTTTAATAATTTGGCTGTAAACCCGTCAGATCCTGGAGCTTTCCCGTATTTAAAGTAACTTATCGCCGTTGTCACTTCCGTCACCTCAATTTGTTTTTTTAAAAGGAGAAGCTGATAGTTTGTGATGGATGGTAACCGTATTCCATCTACAAAGGTGTTACCCTCCTCACTATCCGTATGTTCCACCTTATATAAGTCTGAGTAGTATTCTTGTAGAATGGTGTTTATGGTTCGAGGGTCTGTGTTCATGATCCCATGTTTATTCGTTAACGCTGTAATATGTTGATGACGAATGTGATTTCCTTTCGCTAGTCGTGCTAATAGTCTCCCTCATTTGCTACCATAACGATATACATCGGCTCTATAATTGTTATTACTGCTTCTCTCTCGTCGATATACCCATACGTGTAAGTCAACCTTAGCCTGCTTACATCTATTTTTAACCTGTGTTGATGAACTTGTCTTGTTTGCCGTGTACCTATCGCGTAATATCCTGCTAGCCTGCGAGTAGTTTGTCGCCATCTTCTTTTTTAGCGTTGTCTGATAACCTATTAGTTTCCCGCGCATTACTCCCTTCCCTGCTGCCCATAAAAGTTCCGGCCTATCCCTAGTATCTCCATTATCCCTTACATATTAAAAACACCATTGCTTCACATGATGTCGAAACTTCTCATCCATTAACAAATAGGTCGGGAAGCGCCAAGTTTGGTTTGGCCCCATCTGCACCATATCTGGCAGGGTCACTGATACGGGCGCGTGGTCATATATAGCTACGCTGTGCACATCTGCCTCTTCCACTCCCCTTAATAGCTCCTGTGCTAGCAATATATAATCTATTCTGGACCAAGAGTCATGTGGCGCTGAATAGAATGAATATTCACTGCCATCTGGGTTCAGGTGTGTCCAAATGTCTACAAAGTTACTCGTGTCTAGCAAGGGTTATTATAAACGTGTGTCATGTGATCGCACATTCATTCGCATCGACCTACAGTTCTTCACTGGTTCGATTCACCATATTTAAGTCACCACCGTGGGTGGTTTTAATGCTCTCCTATCGGCCTGATATGCTTGGATACCTGGGATAAATTCAGGAACGTCTCCAAACTCCCTACTCACATGTCAGCGCAGGAACCGTAAGAGGGAACGTGCTTGTTTTGTTGCGCATAGGTGTAGTTTTATACAGTAAATGATTACTGCTGTCTTATTTTTGCGTCCCAAGGGCAGAATAAGTCTGCGTAACGTTACATTTTACAGACACTCATATAATAGACACACGCTACCCTAACCGTGACACAAGGAAGGTATTGTTGTGGGATAAAGCCGCCATTTTAGCGTCACTGTGCTGTTAATTCAGTTTGGGACAGAACGCTGCTCTGCTGACTCTGAGGGACAGTTAGAGATTGCGATTTTGTGTACTGTGCTTTAGGCAGGCTACTTTACCAACCGCTGTGTACATCTTCCTTTTGCCTTGCAGTGTTTTTTTCACAGCTCTGCAAGGTGTGTGTGTGAGTGCAGGTGACGCGCTGCAGTTTGCTCGGCATACAACGCTGTATGTAGGCATCTGCACATGTCACTCTCACACTCTTTTTTTTTTTTTTTTTAGTGTAATTCTTGCTGCTCCATTCAATTGAAATTATAGTGTGACGTGCTTCCATCCGTATCCAATACATTGGTTGAAAACACTGTAGAAGGACACAAAAAGCCCTTTCACAGCTAAGAGTTGTGTTCACTGTAGTCTGAGATTTTAATTTATTCAATTTTGATCACGCTCAAGTTACTTCTTCAAGCAATGCTGCTTGTACTCTGCTGAGCGTGTCTTACTGCCTCATCCTTGTCAGTTTTCTCGAATTTGTGTACATGTACATCAAAGTAGTCTTCATTTTGATCGAAATCCAAGCAGGTACCCGGACACTCTATGGCTTCTTTTGTACGGTGGACTGGCTCCAACATTCAATAAGACTTAAGATGCAATCGGGCACCTTGTCAAGGCCCAATCCTCTTCTCCCTCTGATATAATAATAATCTTTATTTATATAGCGCCAACATATTCCGCAGCGCTTTACACTTTAACAGTTTCAAAACACAAGTCATAGGTAACAACGTTAACAATACAATAATTAAAGCAAAATAAGCCGACCCTGCTCGTGAGAGCTTACAATCTACAATGAGGTGGGGGAGATACAAAGTACAGGTGTGTATATATAATGGTGCATTTCCAATGATGGTCCAGCCATCTTGAGGGAGTGAGGCATGGATGGAGGTAGTGAATGGGCTCCACATACACACTTAAACATAGAACGACTTTGGTTATTGAATGTGATAGGCCACTCTGAACAAATGTGTTTTGAGGGAGCGCCTGAAACCAGGCAAATTGTGGATAGTCCTAATTTCTTGTGGTAGAGCATTCCAGAGGATTTGCGCAGCGCGGGAGAAGTCTTGGAGTCGGGAGTGGGAGGTACGGATTACTGCAGAGGTTAGTCGAAAGTCATTTGCAGAGCGCAGCAGTCGGTTAGGCCGATAGATAGAAATGAGGGAGGAGATGTAGGGGGTGCTGCACTGTGGAGAGCTTTGTGGGTGAGAACCAGTACTTTGAATTGGATCCTATAATGAATGGGCAGCCAGTGTAAGGACTGGCGAAGAGCGGACGCGTCCGAGTACCGATTAGCCAGATGGATGACCCTGGCTGCTGCATTAAGGATGGACTGGAGAGGGATAGTCGAGTAATGGGGAGGCCAAGTAATAGAGCATTGCAGTAGTCCAGGCGGGAGTGGATCAATGCTACAGTGAGGGTTTTTGTTGTTTCCATGGTGAGAAAAGGGCGGATTCTAGAGATGTTCTTTAGGTGTACACGGCAAATATCTAACAAACAGGTCATGCTGGAGAGACTTGCACCTACTGCCACTCAGGGTCTTCAGCTCCTTTGTGAGAAACTAATGTTTGGCCAGCCAGTATATCAAATAAAGTTCATGAGAAATGGGAACTGTGGTTGGCTTCACTTTTGGTACTGGGTGCTAATACCAAACCATGGTGTGCCATTCAATGGATATTCCTGGCTGGTTGGAGACAAGCTCATTCCCACAGAAAGTACCAGAAAGCTAAGGATATGGTGGCCTCTCTCAACATGAAGGAGTTTGCTCGTTGTCTAGGAGACCGACCACCCCTGCTGTGTACCTTGTCAACGTTGTGTTGAAGCTTGCAAGGATTAAGAGGTTACAGTGGTAAGTCTGGTTTTTACTAAAGATCCTGCTGTGTATTATAGTTTTTATGTTTAAAAAAAATTTTATCTTAGGAATGTTAAATAAATTTTTCTTTTTTTTTTAAATACAATGTATCTTATGAATGTTAAATTTTTTTTTTTTTTTTTGATAAAATAAAATGTATCTTATGAATGTTAAATAACCATTTTTTTTTTTTTTTTCAGGTATTTGATCTACCGTAGCTAGTTGCTGATCGTTGACTCTACACCCCTCTCCCCAGAATGTTACTCGGGTTATGGGGAGAAAATCACCGCTATTCCAGACTGATTTCATGTTAATGTGTCTGGCTCTTACACAGCACACAGCACTTGATGTTAGTTTATCTTTTTCCTAAATTATTTGTTACACTGCCCTTCTCACATTTAATTTGCACTTTTTTTTTAAGCACAAGTTTTTTTACACTTCCTTGTTCTGTAAGTAGGCTTAATGGTTAAATGTTTTATACTAGATGTAAATATGTAACATGTAAATTTTATATTAAGATTTTGCAAATTATTAGGTCCACACCATCAGGCTCTTTCGTCCCCTCTCCCTTAGAGTAGCGGTAATATATCGGACCCCAGGCTCGCCCACACAGTTCCTTGACCACTTCTCTGCCTGGCTGCCGCACTTTCATGTCCTCAGAAGTACCAACCCTTATCCTTGGAGACTTCAACATCCCCATTAACAGCCCTACTTCCACACTCAAAACACATTTGTTCAGAGCGGCCTATCACATTCACTAATCAAAGTCATTCTACGTGTAACTGTGTGTGTGTGTAGCCCATTCACTATCTCCATCCATCCCTCACTCCCTGAAAATGGCTGGACCATCATTGTAAATAAACCATTGTATATAAACAACTGTACTTTGTAGCTCCCCCTCCTCATTGTAGATTGTAAGGTCTCACGAGCAGGGGCGGCTTATATTGCTTTAATTATTGTATTGTTAACGTTGTCACTTATGACTTGTGTTATGAAACTGTTAAACTGTACAGCGCTGCGGAATCTGTTGGCGCTATATAAATAAAGATTATTATTATAGAGGCCCACTCAGTAGTGGTGAAGTGAACGGCGCAAATTGCGAGTTGATTGCAACTGATGCAGCTGATACTCCATTACTGCTGGCTGCTGCTCACACAACCGCTCCAACATATGTAACGTGGAATTCCACCTGGTGGGTACGTCACATATGATGCGATGTTCAGGAAGGCAAAATCTGCGTTGCAGAGCTGCAATGCGCGATCTGGCCATGGTGGAACGTCGCAAGTTAGCGCACTGTAGGCGGACCTTGTGCAGCAGTGCATCAAGATCCGGATAGTCCCTCAAAAAACTCTGGACGACCAAGTTTAGCACATGTGCCAGACATGGTATGTGAGTGACGTTGCCTAGGCCCAGACCTGCCACCAGATTTCGGCCATTGTCACACACTACCAAGCCTGGCTGGAGATTCGCTGGCAAAATACACATGTCGCTCTCTTGCTTATGGCATTCCAGAGCTCCAGCGCTGTGTGGCTTTGATTCCCCATGGAAATTAATTTCAGGACGGCCTGTTGACGTTTGGCCACGTCTGTGCTCATATCGGTCAACAGGCTCGCTGTCTGGGTGTTATGTTTGACACCAATCTCTCCTTCACCTCCCATATACAATCTGTTGCCCGCTATTGCCACCTACACCTAAAGAACATCTCTCCCGAATCCAAGACTTCTCCCGCGCTGCGCCAATACTGTGGAATGCTGTACCCCAAGAAATTAGAACTATCCACAATTTGCATGTTTTGGGGCGCTCACTCTAAACACATTTCTTCATAGCGGCCTATCACATTCACTAATCAAAGTCATTCTATGTGTAAGTGTGTGTGTGTAGCCCATTCACTATCTCCATCCATCCCTCACTCCCTCAAAATGGCTGGGCCATCATTCTAAATACACCATTGTATATAAACACCTGTACTTTGTATCTCCCCCACATATTTGTAAATTGTAAGCTCTCACGAGCATGTGCGGATTATATTGCTTTCATTATTGTATTGGTAACGTTGTTACTTATGACTTGTGTTCTGAAACTGTTAAACTGTAAAGCGCTGCGTAATCTGTTGGCGCTATATAACTAAAGATTCTTATTAAGCGTTCACGGGTCCATGTGGAGGTAGACCGTGACGGCTCCTGCAACGATGTTTCTGAGGAAATGGAGAAGGAGGAGTCAATGTGTACAGACTTGATTCCCGCAATCCTTGTAGTTGCCTGAACACGTACAGCGCCACTCGCAAGATCTGTACCCGGCTCCACAACATTGACCAATGGGCAGTAAGGGAAAGGTATCGTCCCTGGCCATGGGTACTGGTCCACGCAGCGGTGGTCAGGTGGACATTGCTACTGACGGAGTTTAGTAGCGCATGTTTAATTTTAACCTCAACAACATGCTTTTGCAGACCAGGGACGGCTTGCCTGCTGAAATAAAATCAGCTTGGCACATTGTATTGTGGGACTGCCAATGCCATTAAGTTCCGTAAACTGTCAGTCTCCACCAGCCTGAATGACAGCATTTCAAGGGACAGGAGTTTTGCAATGCCAGCATTCAGAGCCTGTGCTCGTGGATGGTTTGCCGAGATTGGGCCTACACCCGATACGCCACAACCTGACACCCACAGATAAACAAGCCATAAAATCTCTGAAAGATAACCCCAACATTATTATTAAACCAGCAGATAAGGGGGGTGCTATCGTTATTATGAATAAGACCCAATCTATTGCCGAAATTCATAGACAACTGTCAGTTAACCTAACCTACAGACAACTCAATTGTGACCCTACATTTTACATCTGTCAAAAAATTGATCGTATCCTGACAAAACATCTTTAATTGATCACCATAGACTGTAAGACTATGACATTCCTTAATATTCAATACCCCATCACCCCTGTTTTCTACACACTCCCAAAAATCAACAAAAAACTACATTATCCACCCGCATACCCTAGAGGGATAATTCTCCGTGTTCTACAGTATCACCCAAATGTTTAACATGTTGCCTAATTCCTATGTATATATATTCTTCACCCTATGTATTTATTGTATATATTGTATATATTATACATTGTCATTGACTGTAAATTTTTCTATCTCTTCCAGCGACTATTTGATAAAGGCCACTGCGTTGCCCAAAACGTCAGTCAGTAGTCTCATAGCTATTTTCTTTTTTCACATCAAGTGCGCAATAAAAATTTCCAATTTAACCATGACATATGCAGTTAAACTTGTGCAGTGATTCTCTATAGACTGTACATCTTCAGTGTGTCTTTGTAACTCAACTACGTGTTTTCTCCCACATGTTTACACATATTTGTGGTATTGAGGTTACTGACACTTTACCTCTTTTTACTTTTTGATTACACAGCTTGCATTTGACATAGCAAATATCATCTGCAAGTGTGTGAAAAAAGGACCACGCAGTGCAAGTCCTGGGAGCGTCCGTTTAGACTTTTGTAAGAGAAATCCGAACAGGTGCCAAAATGGAGGCTACAGGCAACAGAGTATGCAGCCTAACTCTCCCTCCTGTTTGTACCGTTGGGGCAATCGCTTCCTCAGAGCTGCTACCACCACCTTCCTGTTCCTCACGCCATGTTGGGTCTTGGACCTCATCATCTCCACTAACCTCTTCCAACACCTGCTGCTGTTGGGTGGTCTGGCCACCACCATGCTCAACAGAAACTGGCACCTGAGTCTCATCATCATCAGATGCGTTCTGCGGTGTGCTGACCATCGGCACTGTCTCACCCGCCTCTTCAGATTCAGAGAGACACAGCTGTTGCGCATCACTGCATACTCCCTCTTCTTCACATTCCAGAATGCTGCTTGGCTGTGCCCTGTTTGCAAACCAACAGATTCTGAGAACAGAAGCAGAGACTCAGCTGGCTCCTGTACAGAACTCTTGACTGACTGGGCAATTTGGCAGGCGGTGAAGAGACAGATGGTTGATCAACAGTGCTGTGTTCCTGAGAGGAGGTGGAAACAATTGAAGTCGATGCATTGGACCCTGGGCTCCAACACCGCCAGTTGTTGCCTGTAAGTGCTGTTAGCACAGTCAACACTTGCTCCTGTATTACTGGGGTTGAGTAATGGCAGCTGTTCCCCTGCTGTGTGTACGACAAAAAGTCATGCTGCCTCCACCCTGTCCTCCTCTCATCCCTGGGCTCCAACACCGCCAGTTGTTGCTCGGAAGTAATTGGCACGGGCACTGACTCATGCCCACCCTGGTTACAGCACCACAGCTGTTTCCTGGCAGTGTCAACGTAAATTAGCCTCAAATAAGTTGTCCTGTCATGTTGCATTCCGGTTATCCGACTCTATGGTGCCTGCAGTTTAGGTGATTCCTATGTGTGCTGTGGAATATGTAAATAAAGGCTCTTTCCGTTGTGAAAATAGGACAAGCACCCACTGTAGGACTGTGTGATTTGGTAACTGCAGACGGCTTGCGGCCTGTCAACTTACATTTTCATGGGTGCCTTATGGTACCCGTCCGAGTTCCAGTACCGTCAGCTGGTTCTCCACAGTGCCTTTGGCCTAGGTGCCTCCATCTCGGTATCCGAGTTCCTGCAATGTCTGCTTGTCCTTGGTAGTGCTTTGGAGCACAGGTACCTCCTGCTTAGTAACCGTGTCCCAGTAACGTCAGCTGGTCCTCGGTTGTGCCATTGGCTCTTTTCCTTCTGCTGCCCCTCCGGGTTCCAGCACAGTCAGCTGGTCCTCGTTACTTGCATTGGCTCTTGTACCTT
>JARQOD010000001.1:543778219-543899906 GCA_033576555.1 Oophaga sylvatica
CTATACACAGAGGGAACCACCACCCTCCCCTGATCCCTCCTCCCGAAAGGACACCGAGACTTAGGGTTTACTTGTGGTGAGAGTTGAATCCTGCCCCTATTCCCTGATAGCACCTTATCTGCCTTCACTGGAGAAGAAGGGGTAGGCTTGAGAAGGACAGCAGGGACAGTAGCTCCCAGGCAACAGTCTTTACAAGACTGGTTCCAACTCACCACTTCCCTAGACCGCCAATTTATGACCGGATTGTGTCTCTTCAGCCAGGGAAGGCCTAAGATGATGGGAGTTAGCATACCCTCCAAGATGTAGCACGACAGAGACTTCATGAAGTGTCCTTATACGCAGGTTAATATTGTGTACGACTTGGGTCAGACTCCTCTGGCTGAGAGGGACAGAGTCAATCACATGAATGGAAATGGTCTTGCCAGCGTCCTACCAATCAGACTGTGGGTCTGAACAAAGCGAGAATCCACCAGATTGAACCCAGCTCCACTAGCCACAAAAATCAGTACCGCTTCAGTCTCCCTACCAACCACCACTTCGACAGAAATGGAAAATTGACATGTGAAAGTGGAGGAAATGTACACACCTTGGTTGCCTCTCTCCATATGACCAGGGAACATGGCTTTGGTGATGAAGCACCAACTTTGGCATGAGATGGGCAGACATTAATGTAATGATCCGTAAGACCACAGTAGAAACATGCCCACATCCCACGGCGAGCTGCAGGCAACCCAGTTTGAGAAGAAACTCCTCCCATCTGCACAGGTTCGTCCATCTGCACCAGTGTGTCATCCTCCTTAGAAAGAACAACAGGGGGTAGATTCGGTGTAATTCTCTCCCTGAGTTGTCTATCCACCTGGATAGTAAGGGCCACGGTGGCTTCCAACGACCAAGGAGTAGTATACTGCACCAGAGTATCCTGAAGCCTAGCTGACAGACCCTGACAAAAATGGAAATGGCTCTTAAGAGCAGGGTCATTCCACTGAGTGACAGTGGCCCATCTCCGAAACTCTGAGCAGTACTCCTCAGCTGGCCAGCCCCTGTGCCTGATCTTACAGAGTCAAGACTCAGCCAGGGAGACGCCATCAGGATCCCCATACACCAGCGCCAATGTCGCGAAAAACTCGTCTACTGATCATGAAGAGGGAGAATCGATTGGCAGGGAGAAGGCCCAGGATTGGGGATCACCCTTGAGAAGGGAGACTATAATCCCCACATGCTGTTCATCACTCCCTGAAGAATGAGGACGAAGCCTGAAATATAACATACAGGCTTCCTTAAAGATTCCAGGGACCCTGTCAGGGAGAGATATCTTGGGTTCTGGTTGAGCCAAGACATGAGCCCAGACACCATCTGATGCTGCTGTACCACCTGAGACCGCAGCTCCGTTAACTCATCCATGAGGGTCTGGATCAGGCAAGCCAAAGCCTCTGCTTGCACCATAAGTTCACCGCAAGAATGGTACGGTTGGTAATAATGTCCAGACCGCAAGGGTCGGTCCAGCTGACGGCACAACAAGCACCAACAATGGGATGGGAAAAGTGGGAGGCAAGCCCTAATAGTAGGGAACAAGGGATGAGGCACCTCTTAACTCAGCCTGTGCCTATCCCTAAGCTCTCCTAATGCCCTATGTGGGTCTTTCTCCCCCGCCGCCGTCATGAACCTGTTCCCTAGCTGTCACCTTACTTAACCCTGGCTTGTGCATTGACCGTTAAGGACGCTAGCCTCACCACTGCAGATGGTACAACACAGGGATAATGACAAGCACGAGACTGACAGGGTAAATACACAAGCCACTTAGCTCCATGCACCGCTGCCAAACTCCACACTACAGAGGACACGGAAACAGGACCCCAAATTCCACAGAAGTAGCAGATACAGCGCTGACACCAGAAAGCTGCAACTCCACGGCTGGCATACATAGAATAACACATTACCAATAGTCAGCTGATGCATTATATGACTATTTAAATGATGGTGGGAGTGTTCATCACCCACATCACTTGGATCAATAAACTGCCATGCTGTGAATGTTATACTGCAATGAAAGTGATAAAGTGTCCTAATACAAATTTAGCACAAAAGAGCAGCTATTCAGATGATGTACACTGCACCCAAAGAAAAATATCCATGGATAAGTAGGTAAACGGGCTACACATAACTCTAAGTGGGCCGGTGGAAATCCCCGGGCGTCCCTCTGCCCCGATGCGCATTTTGCTCTGCTTCTTCGGGAGGCGTGTCAGGGCAGGGGCCATACCGGTTTAAATAATGAAACTCAGCTACTGATTGGACAGTCGGCAATAATGATAAAGGTAAACATATAACTGCATGTGAGCTGCTGTCGGAAGGTCCTGTCAGCCCTCATGTGATGGAACTATGGAAGGTCACCAAGCATGGGGCTTATCTGCGCATGCTTCTGCAGTCAGACTTGTTTGACCAATAGGAGGGATGGCAAGTGGTCACGTGTGCCACAACACCAGGTTATCATAAAGATGACGTAGGGGCACCACCATACAGCTGACTTCCGTAAATGCCTGAACTAGTCAGCGGCCTACGCATGCGCACAGCTCCAACATGGTTATCAATATACTAGGGGAATACAGTGAATAACGATGTTATGAATTGCAGAAATTCAAGAACAATATATATATAATAATATGCAATAATCTATGTGTATAATGGTCCACATAGATTGTGAATATAGTGAATGTGATATAAGGTGTTATAATGTGTAATCAAATAAAAATAAAAAAAATAAAAAAATAATGAATAAAAATAGTGTAGCATCACAGGTGTGTAAAACATACTAGAAACTAGTATAAACATACTCTTGTTAAAGTGCGTGAATATGTTCATAGATATGCATATGAATATAATAAAAAAATACCAATAAATACATACATATAAGTGTAATTCAAATATTATTATTATATTACAAACTAATTAAAATCTATTAATAAAGAACACCCCTCAAATACCCTCCATAATGCCAATATCATGAGGAAAAATTAATACAATAATTAAGAATCAAAAAAAATTCCAATAAGGCAGCCTGAAAGGATCCTAATCGTCCATGAAAAACAATGTAATGAGCTGACGTTCTCATGTTCCACAGGATTAATGATTAATATGCTGAAGGGTCCCAAGACACCAAGAACCCAACTCACGATGGAATATCACCAAGGAAAACAAGACACAGGTAAGTAAAACAGAAACTAGAATAAAAACAAAAAATATGAGTTAAAACAACATTAAAAATAAAAGACTCCCTCCAACCCAATATACTTCCTAAAAAATGAACAATAAACTATAGAAATGAGCCAAACACAAAACTTTAATTTAATCCCTGCAGAGTAAAGGCACTGTCACACTTAGTGATCGCACTAGCGATCACGACTACGACACGACCTGGTGAGATCGTTGGTGCGATCGCTATATGGTCGCTAGTTAGCTTCCAAACACAAAGATCTCATCAGAGATCAGCGATTTGTATAACGACCTCTGCGTTCATAAAGGGTGTCACACTCAGCGATTCAGGCTCACCAGCGGGACACCAACGACCAAAAAATGGCTCAGAACGTTCATGAACGATCAGCGACATCGCAGCGGGGGCCACATCGCCGCTACATGTCACACACAGCGACGTCGCTAACGAGATCGCTACTGCGTCATAAAATCGCTGACGCTTTAGCGATCTCGCTAGCGATCTCGCTTAGTGTGACAGTACCTTAAGAGTACCCAACCTGTATATCCATTGGCACTCTTTTTTGGCTAATCTTTTACTAATATCACCCCCTCTAGGGCCTAAATCAACCAAATCTATACCCATGATGGAAAGTAATCTCGAATTGCTTTGATGAAACTTTCTAAAATGTCTGGGAAGAGTTTTCAATGTCGTGATATCAGTCACAGTTTTGGCCTTATCAATGTCGAGACAATGTTCACGTACTCTTATTTTTAATTCTTGACTAGTATATAGTATATTACTCCTTTGGTTGAACATGTGATATTGGGCCCTTATGTCAAAACTCCTTGAATTATCAAAGTTACAGAATGTATGACCCCTCTTCATATTGGCACATCCCTTACATATTCCACAAGGAAAAAATCCTTTGTGTTCCATATTTCTTTTCACAATTTCTTTTCTCTTTGGATCATAGGAACTGTGTTAAAATGTCCCGCAAATTTGAGGCTCTCCTAACCACAAAAGAGGGATACACTGGTAAAATCTCTTTAAGAGTCGGGTCTGTGAACAAAATCTGCCAATGCTTTTGTATACTATTCTTGAGATCAAACCATTTATTGCTGTAAAATATTCAGTTGAACGAAAATATGACTCTAGCGACAGCCGACGTTGAAGCCCTTTATTCATCCATCCGACACACTGATGGATTGAGTGCAGTTGGCAGATATTTGCTGCATAGTAATATTGACAGGAATATGTCAGAATTCATCTTGACATTATTAGAGTTTATTCTTACCCATAATGCTTTCACATTTGATGGCAAAATTTACTTGCAGCTACAAGGCACGGCAATGGAGATCTCATGTCCCCCCTCCTATGCCAACCTATTCATGGGGGCATGGGAATGGTCTATATTCCAAGAAGAAGGGACCCCAGATGTTGAACGAGTCCATAATTGGATTCATTATATTGATGACATCATGTTCATCTGGGAAGGTCCAGTTGAGGGATTAGAATGCTTCATGAGTAGGTTAAATGATAATAGAGAGAACATCAAAATGTCATACAAATTTGGCAGTAGTATTGAGTTCTTGGACTTATCCATTTCAGCACTTCCAAGTGGCTGTCTGTCCACGACAGTATTTCGGAAACCAACTTCAACAAATTCATTGTTACATGCCTCTTCCGCACATCCTAAATCTACTATCCATGGTATACCTATTGGGCAATTTTTACATATTAAGATAATTTGTTCGGAAGAACATCAATTTGAAGAACTATCTAGAATTTTGAAGAGGCTATAGCCGAAGAGTAATTCAAAAAGGATATGTGAGAGCCAAAAATACCCCTAGGGAACATTTACATAAAAATCAACCGTTTATACCCCCTGAAGGTGAAGATAATCAGGTAAGATTTATTACCAATTACAGCAATAAATGGTTTGATCTCAAGAATATTATACAAAAGCATTGGCAGATTTTGTTCGCGGGTCCCTCTATTTGTGGCTAGGAGAGCCCCAAATTTACAGGACATTTTAACACATAGTTCCTTGATCCAAAGAGAAAAGAAATTGTGAAAAGAAATATGGGACGCAAAGGATTTTGTCTTTGTGGAATATGTAAGGGATGTGCCAATATGAAGAGGGGTCATACATTCTGTAACTTTGATAATTCAAGGAGTTTTGACATAAGGGCCCATATCACTTGTTCAACCAAGGGAGTAATATACTATGCTGAGTGTCCCTATAAGAAGATTTACATTGGCATGACTAGTCAAGAATTAAAAATAAGAGTATGTGAACATTGTCTCGACATTGATAAGGCCAAAACTGTGACTGATATCACAACATTGAAAACTCTTCCCAGACATTTTAGAAAGTTTCATCAAAGCAATTCGAGATTACTTTCCATCAAGGGTATAGATTTGGTTGATTTAGGCCCTAGAGAG
The DNA here is from genome assembly GCA_033576555.1 of Oophaga sylvatica. Taxonomy (NCBI): domain Eukaryota; kingdom Metazoa; phylum Chordata; class Amphibia; order Anura; family Dendrobatidae; genus Oophaga; species Oophaga sylvatica. Next base: position 543,783,852 of record JARQOD010000001.1, read on the forward strand.
GGAGATATTAGTAAAAGATTTGCCAAAAAAGAGTGCCAATGGATATAACGGTTGGGTACTCTTACTCTGCAGGGATTAAACAAAAGTTTTGGGTTTGGCACATTTCTATAGTTTATTTTTGATTTTTTAGGAAGTATATTGGGTGGAGGGAGTCTTTTATGTTTAATGTTGTTTTAACTCATATTTTTTGTTTTTATTCTAGTTTCTGTTTTACTTACCTGTGTCTTGTTTTCCTTGGTGATATTCCATCGTGAGTTGGGTTCTTGGTGTCTTGGGACCCTTCAGCATATTCATCATTAATCCTGTGGAACTTGAGAACGTCAGCTCATTACATTATTTTTCATGGACGATTAGGATCCTTTCAGGCTGCCTTATTGGAATATTTTTTTGATTCTTAATTATTGTATTCATTTATCCTCATGATATTAGCATTATGGAGGGTATTTGAGGGGTGTTCTTTATTAATATATTTTCATTAGTTTGTAATATAATAATATTATTTTAATTACACTTATATGTATGTATTTATCGGTAATTTATTACTATATTCATGTGCATATCTATGAATATATTCACTCACTTTAACAAGAGTATGTTTATACTAGTTTCTAGTATGTTTTACACACCTGTGATGCTACAATATTTCTATTTTTTGTTCATTATTTATTTATTTTTTTCATTATTTATTTTTTTGTAATTTTTATTTTATTACACATTATAACACCTTATATCACATTCACTATATTCACAATCTATGTGGACTATTATGCACATAGTTTATTGCATATTACTATATATATTGTTCTTGCACTTCTGCACTTTATAACATCGGTATTCACTGTATTCCCCTATTATATTCATAACCATGTTGGAGCTGTGTGCATAAGTACTCTGCTGACTTGTTCAGGGATTTATGGTGGTCAGCTGTGTGGTGGTGCCCCTACGTCATCTTTATGATGACCTGGTGTTTCGGCACATGTGACCGCTTGCCATCCCTTCTATTGGTCAAACAAGTCTGACTGCAGAAGCATGCGCAGATAAGCCCCATGCTTGGTGACCTTCCATAGTTCCATCACATGAGGGCTGACAGGACCTTCTGACAACAGCACACGCGCAGTTATATGTTTACATTTACCATTATTGCCGACTGTCCAATCAGTAGCTGAGTTTTACTATTTAACCCCTTCATGACCTTGCCATTTTTTGCAATTCTGACCAGTGTCCCAATATAAGGTAATAACTCAGGAATGCTTCAACGGATCCTAGCGATTCTGAGATAGTTTTTTCATGACATATTGGGCTTCATGTTAGTGGTAAAATTAGGTCGATAATTTTTGCGTTTATTTGTGAAAAAAATGGAAATTTGGAGAAAATTTTGAAAATTTCGCAATTTTCAAATTTTGAATTTTTATTCTGTTAAACCAGAGAGTTATGTGACACAAAATAGTTAATAAATAACATTTTCCACATATCTACTTTACATCAGCACAATTTTGGAAACAACATTTTTTTGTTAGGAAGTTATAAGGGTTAAAAGTTGACCAGTGATTTCTCATTTTTACAGCAAAATTTACAAAACCATTTTTTTTTAGGGACCACCTCACATTTGAAGTCACTTTGAGGGGTCTATATGGTAGAAAATACCCAAAAGTGACACCATTATAAAAACTTCACCCCTCTAGCTACTCAAAACTACATTCAAGAAGATTATTAACCCTTCAGGTGCTTCACAGGAACTAAAGCAACGTGGAAGGAAAAAATGGACATTTTAATTTTTCCAACAAAAATTATATTTTAGCATCAATTTTTTAATTTTTGCATGGGCAACAGGATAAAATGGATCATAAAATTTGTTGGGCAATTTCTCCTGAGTATAAAGATACCTCATATGTGGTCATAAACCACTGTTTGGGCGCACGCAGGGCTCAGAAGGGAAGGAGCGCCATTTGACTTTTTGAATGGAAAATATGCTGGAATATTTAGCGGTTGCCATGTCGCATTTGGAGAGTCCCTGTGTGCCTAAACATTGGAGTTCCCCCACAAGTGACCCCATTTTGGAAACTAGACCCCCCAAGGAACTTATCTAGATGCATAGTGAGCACTTTGAACCCCCAGGTGCTTTACAAATTGATCCATAAAAAAAAGAAAGTACTTTTTTTTACAAAAATTTTATTTTAGCCTCAGTTTTTTCATTTTCACATGGGCAACAGGATAAAATGGCTCCTAAAATTTGTTGGGCAATTTCTGCTGAGTACACAGATACCTGATATGTGGTCATAAACCACTGTTTGGGCGCACGGTAGGACTCAGAAGGGAAGGAGCACCATTTGACTTTTTAAATAGAATATTAGCTCCAATCGTTAGCGGACACCATGACGCGTTTGGAGAGCACCTGTGTGCCTAAACAGTGAAAAAACCCCACATGTGACACCATTTTGGAAACTACACCTCTTATGGAACTTATCTAGATTTGTTGTGAGCCCTCTGAACCCCCAAGTGCTTCACAGAAGTTTATAACGCAGAGCAGTGAAAATAAAAAAATCATTTTTTTCCTCAAAAATGAATTTTTAGTCCGCTATTTTTTATTTTCACAAGGGTAACAGGTAAAATTTGACCACAAAAGTTGTTGTGCAATTTGTCCTGAGTACACCAATACCCCATATGTGTTGGGGAACCACTGTTTTGGCGCATGGGAGAGCTCAGAAGGGAAGGAGCGCCATTTTGGAATGCAGACTTGATGGAATGTTCTGCGGGCGTCATGTTGCGTTTGCAGAGCCCCTGATGTGCCTAAACAGTAGAAACCCCCCACAAGTGACCCCATTTTGGAAACTAGACCCCCCAAGGAGCTTATCTAGATGTGTAGTGAGCACTTTGAACCCCCAAGTGCTTTACAGATATTTTTAAATGCAGAGCAGTGAAAATAAAAAAATAATTTTTGTTTCTCAAAAATCATTTTTTAGCCCGTTATTTTTATTTTCCCAAGGGTAACAGGATAAATTGGACGCCAAAAGTTGTTGTCCAGTTTTTCCTGAGTACGCTGGTGCCCCATATGTGGGGGGAACCACTGTTTGGGCGCACGGCAGGGCTCAGAAGGAAAAGGAGCGCAATTTGACTTTTTTAATGGAAAATTAGCTCCAATCGTTAGCGGACACCATGTCGTGTTTGGAGAGCACCTGTGTGCCTAAATTTTGGAGTTCCCCCACAAATGACCCCATTTTGGAAACAAGACCCCCTAAAGGAACTTATCTAGATGCACAGTGAGCACTTTGAACCCCCAGGTGCTATAAAGAAGTTTATAACGCAGAGCCCTGAAAATAAAAAAATCATTTTTTTTTCTCAAAAAATGATTTTTTAGCCCCATATTTTTTATTTTCACAATGGTTACAGGAGAAATTGGACCCCAAAAGCTGTTGTGCAGTTTGTCCTGAGTACGCTGGTATCCCATATGTGGGGGGTAACCACTGTTTGGGCACACGTCAGTGCTCGGAAGGGATGTAGTGACGCTTTGAAATGCCGACTTGATGGAATGGTCTGCGGGCATCTTGTTACTTTTGCAGAGCCCCTGATGTGCCTAAACAGTAGAAACCCCCCAAGTGACCCCATTTTGTAAACTAGACCCCCCAAGTAACTTATCCAGATGTGTGGTGAGCACCTTGAATCCCCACGTGCTTCACAGAAGTTTATAATCCAGATCCGTAAAAATAAAAAATATTTTTTTCCTCAAAAACTGATTTTTTTAACCCGCAATTTTTTATTTTCACAAGGGTAACAGGAGGAATTGGACCCCAAAAGTTGTTGTACAGTTTGTCCTGAGTACACTGGTACCCCATATGTGGGGGGGAACCTGTTGTGAATACCTTGGAGGCGACTTCTGAGCTGGGGCTCCCTGTGGTGGTTGCTGAGGGTAATGAACTAATTACTGAATGGCGTGTGATCTCAGGTTTTTTGTTAATCAGAAGTGTTGGTATTTTTGTCACATTATTTTTGGGTTGCAGTCAGAATTCTTTCCTATGCTTTTCTATCTAGACAGATTGGGCCCCAGCGTTTGCTCATTCTATTTTCTGTCTGTGTCCGTGTTTTCTTCTTGTCTAACCGCCATTACATGTTCGGGGGCTTCCTATTTCTTTGGGGATTCTGCTCCGGGGCAGATAGCATTCATCTTTCTGCCTTTAGGTGTAGCTATCTCTTCGGCTGTGACGAGGCGTCTAGGATCACCGTAGGTACGCTCCACGGCTACTTCTAGTGTGGCGGTTAGTTTAGTTACTGCAATCCAATAGTTTCCAGCCTCTCTGATGTATTGCTACTTTGGCTATTTTTTGCAGTTTCTCCTCAGCTAACGAAACATAACAGTATTACCGGCCCGACTGAAAACTATATGGTACTCACAGAAGGGAAAAATAGTAAAGAGGAAAAAGTTTGTTACATTTTTTTCCCTCTATTTCACTGGGTGCTGAGGAGGAATTTTTGTTTCTCTCAATGGAGTTTGCACAGTTGTCTGGCCATGTGGAGCAGCTTGCCACTGAGGTTCAGAGTATTGCTACCTATCTTACTACGTTGCCAGTTGTGGAACCTAGGATCCCCATGCCAGATTTATTTTTGGGGGATTGGTCTTAATTTCTGAATTTCAAAAATAACTGTAAGTTGCTTTTTGCCTTAAAGCCAAAGTCCTCAGGGAACGCAGCACAGCATGATCAAATTGTCATCTCTCTGCTGCGCGGCTCTGGGGTTATTGTACGATGAACCTAACGTCACTGATCAAGCTGAAAAGACCTTGTTGGCATTAAATCAGAGTCGTGAAGACGCTGAGCTGTACTGTCAGAAATTTCGAAAATAGGCAGTTCTGACCAAATGGAATGATGATGCTTTGGCAGCCCTTTTTCGGAAAGGTCTGTCAGAAAATGTAAAGGACGTTATGGTGGGATTCCCTGTTCCCTCTGGTCTCAATGATTCTATGTCTTTGACTATTCAAATTGAGAGATGTTTGCGGGAGCGCAGAGGTATGCGTGAGATAGTGTTGCCTTGTGAGCCAGCTCCTGAGCCCATGCAGTGTGATGGAGTGACTTTTGGAGCTCAGCGTCATGAGTTTCGTAAGCGCAATGGGTTATGTTTCTACTGTGGTGACGCTTCCCATGCTATTTCCGTCTGCCCTAAGCGGGGAAGACGTTTTGCGCACTCAGTTGTCTTGGGTAGTGTTCAGACTAAACGTCTGTTGACTGTTACCCTGATTTGCTCCCTGTCCACATTTTCGGCTCAGGCTTTTGTTGATTCAGGAGCAGCTATTAACCTAATGGATTTTGACTTTGCCAAACGTTGTGGGTTTCCCATGATACCCCTGCGGAAGTCTATTTCTTTGCTGGGCATTGATTCTACCCCTTTGGTGGAGAATAAACCCCAGTTTTCTACTCAGGTGATAATGAGGGTTAAACCAGATCATCAGGAGAGTTGCAAATTTCTGGTGTTGCATAATCTGCATGACATTATTGTACTGGGTTTCCCTTGGTTACAGACTCATAATCCTGTTTTGGATTGGAAATCTGTGTCTGTGACCAGTTGGGGTTGCCAATGTGTTAATACTGACACTCCTGTTTTTTCTGCCTCTCCCCAGTCTCAGGATGTCCCTGACTTTTTGACTGATTTTTCTGATGTGTTTAGTGAAAGTAAATCTGCATCCTTACCTCCTCACAGGAGCTATGATTGCGCTATTGAGTTAGTGCCTGGTGGTAAATTTCCTAAAGGTGGCCTTTTTAATTTATCTGTACCTGAACACGATGCTATGCAATCTTATATCAAGGAGTCATTGGAGAAGGGTCATATCAGACCATCCTCCTCACCCTTGGGCGCCGCTTTTTTCTTTGTGGCCAAAAAGGATGGTTCATTGAGGCCGTGTATTGATTATCGCCTCCTGAATAAGATCACTGTTAAATATCAATATCCGGTACCTTTGATTTCTGACCTATTTTCCAGAGTGAAAAGTGCTAGTTGGTTTACCAAGCTTGACCTCAGGGGGGGCTTATAACCTTATTCACATTAAGCACGGGGATGAAAGGAAGACGGCGTTTAATACCCCAGAGGGGCATTTTGAGTACCTAGTGATGCCTTTTGGGCTTACTAATGCCCCTTCCGTCTTCCAATCCTTCATGAATGATATTTTCAGGGATTTTGTGGATAAATTTCTGATTGTTTATTTGGATGATATCTTGATTTTTTCCAATGACTGGGACTCTCATGTGAAACATGTTCGGTCTGTGTTCCAGATTTTGAGAGAGAATGCACTGTATGTGAAGGGATCAAAGTGTCTTTTTGGCGTACAGAAGGTCTCATTTCTGGGATTCATTTTGTCTCCATCTGTTATTGAAATGGACCCGGTCAAGGTTCAGGCCATCTGTCATTGGGTTCAACCTACTTCATTGAAGGCTCTTCAGAGATTTTTGGGTTTTGCCAATTTTTATCGCAAATTTATTGGTAATTTCTCCGGTATTGTTAAACCATTGACTGATTTGACCAAAAAGGGTTCCGATGTGGTGAATTGGCCTCCTGAGGCAGTTTCTGCGTTTCAGGAACTTAAGCAGAGATTCATTTCTGCTCCTATTCTACGGCAGCCTGATGTTTCTCTGCCGTTTCAGGTGGAGGTTGATGCCTCTGAGATTGGGGCAGGTGCCGTTTTGTCCCAAAGGGATCCAGAGACCTCTAAGAGTAACCCTCGTGTCTTTTTCTTTCGAAAATTTTCTCCAACTGAACGTAATTATGACGTGGGTAATTGGGAGTTATTGGCCATGAAGTGGGCCTTTGAAGAGTGAAGACATTGGCTGGAAGGAGCCAAACATCAGGTGGTGGTCCTCATGGACCATAAGAACCTAGTTTATCTCGAGTCAGACAAGCGACTTAATCCTAGACAGGACAGGTGGGCCTTGTTTTTCACACGTTTTAATTTTGTGGTTTCTTTTCTTCCGGGCACTAAGAAGGTTAAGGCGGATGCCCTCTCGAGGAGTTTCTTTGCGGATTCTCCTGAGTTATCTGATCCTGCTGCTATTTTGAAAGAGGGTGTAGTTCTTTCCGCCATCTCGCCCAATTTGAGACTAGCTCTGGAGGGGTGTCAGGAGGATAAACCTGAGCGCTGCCCTGTTGGGAAATTGTTTGTCCCAGACCAGTGGAAGAAGAGTGTGATGTCTAAGATTCATTGTTCCGCGTTGGCTGGTCATCCCGGGATTTTTGGTACCAGAGACTTGGTGAGTCGGTCTTTTTCGTGGCCTACTTTGTCTCGTGACGTCAGGGACTTTGTGCAGTCCTGTGGGACTTGCTCTCGTTCCAAGACTTGCTCTCGTTCTAGTGGTTTGTTAATGCCATTACCTGTACCCAAGAGGCCATGGACCCATATTTCTATGGATTTTATTTCCGACCTTCCTGTCTCTCAGAGAATGACCGTTATCTGGGTAATCTGTGATAGGTTTTCCAAGATGATACATCTTATGCCATTACCTAAGTTGCCTTCCTCCTCCGAATTTGTTGCCTTTGTTCTTTCAGCACGTGGTTCGGTTACATGGCATTCCTGAGAATATTGTGTCTGACAGAGGAGTCCAGTTTGTTTCCAGATTTTGGGGGACATTTTGTTCTAAACTTGGTGTTCAGTTATCTTTCTCCTCTGCATTTCACCCTCAGACCAATGGACAAACCGAGAGAACAAACCAGACCTTGGAGACTTATTTGAGATGTTTTGTGTCTGCTGATCAAGATGACTGGGTCTCTTTTTTGCCTTTGGCTGAGTTTGCTCTTAATAATAGGGCTAGCTCTGCCACCTTGATGTCTCCATTTTTCTGCAATTCTGGGTTTCACCCTCGATTTTCTTCAGGACAGGCGGAGGCTTCTGTCTGTCCGGGGGTTGACTCTATTGTGCAGCGTATGCAGCAGATTTGGGACCAGGTAGTGGAGAGGTTGTCTCTCTCTCAAGAGAATTCCAAGCGGTTTGCCAACCGGCATAGGACTGATGGTCCTCGTTTTAAAGTGGGGGACTTGGTTTGGTTGTCCTCAAGAAATATCCCTATGAAGGTTGCATCTCCAAAATTTAAGCCAAGGTTCATTGGATCTTATAAGATCGTGGAAATTATTAATCCTGTTTCCTTCCGTTTGCTTCTTCCAGGGACATTTAAGATCCATAACGTGTTCCATAAGTCCTTATTGAAGAGGTTTATCGAGCCAGTGGTTCCTATGGCTGCGCCTCCTGATCCTGTTTTGCTTGAGAGCAATTTGGAGTATGTGGTTGAGAAAATATTGGATTCTCGTTTTGCTAGACGGAGACTCCAGTATTTGGTTAAGTGGAGAGGTTATGGTCAGGAGTAGTGTTGAGCGATACTGCTCGATATCTAAAAATATCGGATCGGAATGGTATCGCCGATATCACTAAATATCGTCGATATCCGATTCCGATACCGGAAGTCCAATGTAAGTCTATGGGAACCAAATATCGACATTAAAAAAAACCATTCTTGCCTTGTTGGTTAATTGTACATGAAGGAAAACAACAAAGACTAATGTAGAATGTATTGGGGGAGGTTGAGGAGACAATAAAGGCATACATGTTTAACCCAATGCATTGGAATAGCATTAATATATATTTTTTTGGAAATACGTTTGGATTGACTAACAAATTGACAATGTTGTTAACCTTTTTTCTATTTTGGCAAATATGTATGTTTCACAACTTCCATGCTCTTCACCTTTTTAACTTTTGCCAGTGCCACACTTTCTCCTTCATAATCTTCAGCAGCATCATCTTTCTCATCAAATTATTCTTCATCTTCACCTTCTTAATCTTCTTCTTAAACTTCTTGCTATTCATGTTTTTGTTTACATTACTCATATTGTTATTATTAAACTAATTAATCTTCTTCATATTCAAATTCTTCATCTTCTTCCTCTTCATCTTCTTCATCATATTCTTATTTGTGACAGAGATTCCTGTACTTGTAATCTGTAAAAGTATGAATTGTTCATCCTTCCGTTCTTGCTGTCACAAAAGATTTAAATTACAACAGTATTTGTCCGTGTTCAGTTTAGCCTGCAGCAGCAGGCATTTTCCAGGGGCACCACGAGGAGGAACGGACTCACCCCCATACACTGCTTAGTCTTCTTCTGCTTAGAATTTAGAGCATATATTTTGCTCTTCATTTTGGTCTTATACTTCATGTTCTTCTGCTTTTTGATCTTCTGCTTATTGTTCTTCTGTCTCTTGTTCTGTATCTTGTAGTTTGTCTTAACCTTCTTTGTCCTGTTGGTGATCTTCTTCTGGGTAATCTTTTATTTTTTCTTTGTGATGGTGTTCAGGCTGGTTGGCTTCATGCTCGTCGTCCTTGTTGTCGTCATCTTCTTCTGGGTGGTCTTTAAGGTCGTCTAATTTCCGAGAACCAGCTGACGTTACTGGAACCCTGACGGGTATCAGATGGAGCAAGAGACAATGGAAGTAACGAGGACCAGCTGACTGTGCTGGAACCCGGAGGGGCAGCAGAAGGAAAAGAGGCAATGTCACAACCGAGTACCAGCTGACGTTACTGTGACACGGTTACTAAGCAGGAGGTACCTGTGCTCCAAAGCACTACCAAGGACCAGCAGACGTTGGTGGAACTCGGATACGGAGATGGAGGCACCTAGGCCAAAGGCACTGGGGAGAACCAGTTGACGGTACTGGACCCCGGACGGGTAGAAGAACGCACCCATGAAAATGTAAGTTGACAGGACGCAAGCCGTCCGCAGTTACCGAATCACACAGTCCTACAGTGGGTGCTTGTCCTATTGTCACAATGGAAACCGCCTTTATTTACATATCCCACAGCACACATAGGAATCACCTAAACTGCAGGCACCATAGAGTCGGCTAACCCGAATGCAACACGACAGCACAACTTATTGGAGGATAATTGACGTTCACACTGCCAGGAAACAGCTGTCGTGCTGTAACCAGGCTGGCCAGGAGTCAGTACCCCTGCCAATTACTTACGAGCAACAAATGGCGGTGTTGTAGCCCAGGGAGTAGAGTTCAGGTGGTAGAAAGATGAACATAACAGGAGACATGGAAAACGTTGCCAAACAGTTATTTAATCTGAAAACGGACAGGCAAATTCAGGTGAGATCCATGCCTTGTTCATTTTCAGAAAAGTAAGCCGGTCTACATTCTCTGAGGATAGTCGCATGCGACGGTCTGTTACTACACCACCTGCAGCACTAAAGACACGCTCAGATAATACAATGGCAGCAGGGCAAGCCAGCACCTCCAATGCATACTGGCTAAGCTCTGGCCATGTATCCAACTTAGAGACCCAAAATTTGAAAGGGGAAGAGGCATCTGGGAGTACACTTAGAGGGAAAGCCAAGTAGTCTGTCACCATCTTACGGAAACGTTTCTTCCTGGTGACTGGAGCCGTCTCGGATGGTGTAGACCTTGCTGGCGCTGTCACAAAACTTTGCCACATTTGTAACATACAGCTCTTGCCCTGTGCAGAGGCGCTGCTTCTGCTCCCTCTTGTTGTAGAGGTGTCTACACTGCCTCGACGCACAGAGCTGCTTTGTAAAGCAGTAGCAGCAACAGCAGCTCTCTCGGCTGGAATGTACAACAGTATGGATTGCACCAGTGTGTCTTGGTACTCCTGCACTTTACGGTCCCGGTTCACCGGTGTGATGAGGGTTTGTAAGTTGTCCCGGTAGCGAGGGTCTAGGAGGTGTACACCCAATAATCTGACGTGGTGAGAATGTGGGCGATGCGGCGGTCGTTTCTCAGGCACTGAAGCATGAAATCAACCATGTGCTGCAGACTCCCAACTGGCCAACAAAGGCTGTCCTCTGGAAGAGGCGTCATCTCTGCCTCCTCTGCATCACCCCACCCTCGCTCTACATACTGACTAGAGCGTTGTGTACCTCCCTCTGTAGGGATTTCTTCCTCCTCCATTGACTCCTCCTCCTCCTCATCCTCCTCACAAAGTGAGCCCTGCGCAGCCCTTTGTGAGGAACCACGTTGCGATGACTGTCCTGAAGGTAATTGAATTTGTGACTCCTCATCCTCCACCTCTTCCAAAACCTCTTCCTTTAGTGCCTTCAGTGATTTCTGAAGCAGGCAGATAAGGGGGACAGTCATGCTGACTAGTGCATCATCTGCACTCGCCATCCGTGTTGAGACATCAAACGCACGCAAAACGTTGCAGATGTCCTTCATAGAGGCCCACTCAGTAGTGGTGAAGTGTGAACGGCGCAAATTGCGAGTTGATTGCGCCTGTTGCAGCTGATACTCCATTACTGCTGGCTGCTGCTCACACAACCGCTCCAACATATGTAACGTGGAATTCCACTGGTGGGTACGTCACATATGATGCGATGTTCAGGAAGGCGAAATCTGACTTGCAGAGCTGCAATGCGCGATCTGGCCATGCTGGAACGTCGCAAGTGAGCGCACTCTAGGCGGACCTTGTGCAGCACTGCATCAAGATCCGGATAGTCCCTCAAAAAACTCTGCACGACCAAGTTGAGCACATGTGTCAGACATGGTATGTGAGTGAGGTTGCCAAGGCCCAGAGCTGGCACCAGATTTCGGCCATTGTCACACACTACCAAGCTTGGCTGGAGATTAGCTGACAAAAACTACACGTCGCTCTCCTGCTTGATGGCATCCCAGAGCTCCTGCGTTGTGTGGCTTTGATTCCCCATGGAAATTAATTTCAGGACGGCCTGTTGACGTTTGGCCACGGCTGTGCTCATATCGGTCGCAACAGGTAAGCGTTCACGGGTCCATGTGGAGGTATACCGTGACGGCTCGTGCAGCGATGATTCTGAGGAACTGGAGTAGGAGGAGGAATCAATGTGTACAGACTGGATTCCTGCAATCCTTGGAGTTGGCAGAACACGTACAGCGCCACTGGCAAGATTTGTACCCGGCTCCACAACATTGACCCAATGGGCAGTGAGGGAAAGGTATCGTCCCTGGCCATGGGTACTGGTCCACGCATCGGTGGTCAGGTGGACCCTGCTACTGACGGTGTTTAGTAGCGCATGTTTAATGTTTCCCTCGACATGTTTTTGCAGAGCAGGGACAGCTTGCCTGCTGAAATAAAATCGGCTTGGCACATTATATTGTGGGACTGCCAATGCCATAAAGTTCCTGAAACTGTCAGTCTCCACCAGCCTGAATGACAGCATTTCAAGGGACAGGAGTTTTGCAATGCCAGCATTCAGAGCCTGTGCTCGTGGATGGTTTGCCGAGTATGGCCGTCTTTTATCCCATACCTGTGGTACCGATGGCTGTTTTGTGGTCTGGGAGTGTGACGATGACTGTGAACTTGCTGCTGTGGGTGGAATAACAGTTTGTCTATGGACAACAGTGACCGAGGTTCTTCCATGGAGATCCTGTGAGGAAGCCGAACCAGGTGTGTGTGAGCTGGAGGTAGAGGCTCCAACACGACCTGAAGATGTAGGTGCTGCTGTAGGTTGGCCTACATCTCCAGTGTGTCTTTGTAACTCAGCTACGTGCTTTGTCCGTACATGTTTCCACATATTTGTGGTATTCAGGTTACTGATATTTTTACCTCTTTTAACTTTTTGCTTACACAGCTTGCATTGAACATAGCAAATATCATCTACAAGTCTGTCAAAAAAGGACCACGCAGTGCAAGTCATGGGAGCGCCAATTTTGACATTTCTAAGAGAACTGCTCCCAACAGGTGCCAAACTGGAGGCTACAGGCAAGCGAGTCTGCAGCCTACCTCTCCCTCCTCTTTGTACCGTTGGGACAATCTCTTCCTCAGAGCTGCTCCCACCACCTTCCACGCCATGTTGGGTCTCGGACTTCATCATCTCCACTACCCTCTTCCAACACCTGCTGCTGTTGGATGGTCTGGGCAGCACCATGCTCCACAAAACCTGGCACCTGAGTCTCATCATCATCATAAGATGCGTTCTGCGGTGTGCTGTCCATCGGCACTGGCTCACCCGCCTCTTCAGATTGAGAGAGACACAGCTGTTGCGCATCACTGCATACTCCCTCTTCTTCAAATTGCAGAATGCTGCTTGCCTGTGCCCGTGTTTGCAAGCCAACAGATTCTGAGAACAGAAGCAGAGACTCAGCTGGCTCCTGTACAGAACTCTCTGACTGCCTGGGCAATTTGACAGGCGGTGAACAGACAGATGGTTGCTCAACAGTGTTGTGTTCCTGAGAGGAGGTGGAAGGAATTGAAGTCGATGCATTGGCTGCCATCCAACCAACAACAGCTTCAATTTGTTCTTCCCGCAGCAGGGGGGCACGCCGAGCTCCTACCAAACTGCGCATAAAGGAACGCTCATGGGTAAAACTGGTGGATGCTGTGTCACTGAGGGCGGCAGCAGCCACAGAATCACCACGTCCTCTCCCTGCTGAAACTCCACGGCCACGACCACGTGCCTTACTCACTGCCTTCTTCATCTTGGTAGATTGATAAAGAAAGTCAGAAAAGTTATAAGGCCTAAGTGTGGTTATTACGCAGAGACTGAAGTGAACACTGAAACACAACTGTTCACAATCTGTGAAAGGCTACTTCTTTGTCTACTTCTATAGTGTTTGCAACCAATGTATTGGATACGGATGGAAGCGCGTCACACTAATAGATTATATTTTAAATGGAATGGAGCAGAACCAATTGGAGATAAATGAAAAGGATGAGGCACTGAGACACGCTCAGCAGAGTACAAGCAGCAGTGCTTGAACAAGTAACTGGAGCGTGATGTGCACTCAAAAAATAAAAAACACAGACTGAAGTGAACACTGAAACACAACTGTTCACAATCTGTGAAAGGCTACTCCTTTGTCTACTTCTATAGTGTTTGCAACCAACGTATTGGATACGGATGGAAGCGCGTCACACTAATAGATTATATTTTAAATGGAATGGAGCAGAACCAATTGGAGATAAATGAAAAGGATGAGGCACTGAGACACGCTCAGCAGAGTACAAGCAGCAGTGCTTGAACAAGTAACTGGAGCGTGATGTGCACTCAAAAAATAAAAAACACAGACTGAAGTGAACACTGAAACACAACTGTTCACAATCTGTGAAAGGCTACTCCTTTGTCTACTTCTATAGTGTTTGCAACCAATGTTTTGGATACGGATGGAAGCGCGTCACACTAATAGTTAAATTGCATGGAGCTGCAAGAATTACACTGAAGAAAAAAAAAAAGAGTCTGTGAGTGACACGTACAGATGCCTACAGACAGCGTTGCATGCAGAGCAAACTGCAGCGTCACTTACACTCACACACACACCTTGCAGAGCTGTTAAAACAACACTGCAGGCAAAAGGAAGCTTTACACAGCGGTTGGTGCTAGCCTGCCTACAGCACAGTACACTAAATCGCAATCTCTAACTGTCCCTCAGAGTCAGCACAGCAGCGTTCTGTCCCTTACTGAATTCACAGCACAGTGACGCTAAAATGGCGGCGGCGCCTTTTATAGTGCATTCTGACATCATTTCAGCATCCAATCACAGCCATGCCATTAGTTAACATGACCGCAGCAGTACAGGATGTGCCCACACTTCTTAGGATTCCTCATTGGCTGACTAAAATCACATTGCCTCTCAAAGAATTATGGGAACTTCCGATTCCGGTATACGATATATGGAAAATATCGGAACTAAGTATCGAAAGGCCGAAACAGCTAATATCGGCCGATACCCGATACTTGCGGTATCGTATCGCTCAACACTAGTCAGGAGGACAAATCTTGGGTGTTTGCTTTGGACATCCATGCTGGGAGACTTATCCGTGCCTATCATCGAGCTCATCCTGATCGGCCTGGTTGCGCAGGTGAGGGTTCAGTGACCCCTCCTCAAGGGGGGGGGTACTGTTGTGAATACCTTGGAGGCGACTTCTGAGCTGGGGCTCCCTCCGGTGGTTGCTGAGAGTAATGAACTAATTACTGAATGGCCTTCAGCTGGCTCTGAATGGTATGATATAAGTGACCTGAGTTCCCAGCAGCGTTGCCGGTAATCAACTGTTCCTCCTGCTCTTGCTTGGAGCACATCTTGCTTTCCTGCTCTCATTCAGATAAGTGTTTTTTTTTTTCCTCTATTGGATTTTCACTGCTGGTTTGCTGATTGCAGTGGACTGCAGCCTGGTCCCCTTTTGGGGTCTTGCGCTGCAATTATGCTCATTGTGTGTTTGCATTTTTGCTTTGTTCCTTTGTCACTTTTTAATTGGTGTGCTGCTGTGTGTTACACCAGAGATCTAATTTAGGTGGTAGAGATCGTGTGATCTCAGGTTTTTTTGTTAATCAGAAGTGTTGGTATTTTTGTCAGGGTTTTTTTGGGTTGCAGTCAGAATTCTCTCCTATGCTTTTCTATCTAGACAGATTGAGCCCCAGCGTTTGCTCATTCTATTTCTGTCTGTGTCCGTGTTTTCTTCTTGTCTAACAGCCATTACATGTTTGGGGGCTTCCTATTTCTTTGGGGATTCTGCTCTGGGGCAGATAGCATTCATGTTTCTGCCTTTAGGTGTAGCTATCTCTCCGGCTGTGACGAGACGTCTAGGATCACCGTAGGTATGCTCCACGGCTACTTCTAGTGTGGCGGTTAGTTTAGGTTACTGCAATCCAATAGTTTCCAGCCTCTCTGGTGTATTGCTACTTTGGCTGTTTTTTGCAGTTTCTCCTCAGCTACCGAAACATAACAGGAACTGTTCGTTCACACATTGGGGCTCGGAAGGGAAGTAGTGACGTTTTGAAATGTTGACTTTGATGGAATGGTCTGCAGGCATCATGTTACGTTTGCAGAGCCCCTGATGTTCCTAAACAGTAGAAACTCCCCACAAGTGACCCCATTTTGGAAACTAGACACCGCACGGAACTTATCTAGATGTGCAGTGAGCACTTTGAACCCCCAAGGGTTACACAGAAGTTTATAACGCCCGGGCATGAAAATAAAAAAATCATATTTTTTCCAAAAACATGATCTTTTAGTCCCCAATTTTTTTATTTTCCCAAGGGTAACAGGAGAAATTAGACCCCAAAAGTTGTTGTCCAATTTGTCCTGAGTACGCTGATATCCCATATGTGGGAGAAAACTACTGTATGGGCACATGTCAGGGCTCGGAAGGGAAGTAGTGACGTTTTGAAATGCCGACTTGATGGAATGGTCTGCGGGCGTCATGTTACGTTTGCAGAGCCCATGATGTGTCTAAACAGTAGAAACCCCTAAGTGACCCCATTTTGGAAACTAGACCCCACAAGGAACTTATCTAGATGTGTGGTGAGCACTTTGAACCCACAAGGGCTACACAGAAGTTTATAACGCCCGGGCATGAAAATAAAAAATCATATTTTTCCACAAGCATGATCTTTTAGTCCCCAATTTTTTTATTTTCCCAAGGGTAACAGGAGAAATTAGACCCCAAAAGTTGTTGTCCAATTTGTCCTGAGTACGCTGATATCCCATATGTGGGAGAAAACTACTGTATGGGTGTAACGGGTCTGGGAAGTGGAACCTCTGAGCTACTATACAAAGGGGCGGACCTTGTAAGAGAGCGGGTGGCGACCAGGGTGGACGGGCAGGTAGTCACAGCAGATAACCGGGGTAGTCTCTGGATGAATGGGCAGGAAGTCGCGGCAAGTGACCGAGGCAGTCTCTGGATGAGTGGGCAGGAGGTCACGGCAAGTGACCGGGGCAGTCTCTGGAAGAGTGGGCAGGAGATCACGGCAAGTGACCGGGGCAGTCTCTGGATGAGTGGGCAGGAGGTCACGGCAAGTGACCGGGGCAGTCTCTGGATGAGTGGGCAGGAAGTCACGGCAAGTGACCGGGGCAGTCTCTGGATGAAGGTAGATACGACCTGTGATGGCTGAGCCTCCAGGTAGGCTAGCAGGAAGATAGAAGATGAGCGCTCCCAGGTGAGCGAGCGAGAGTCACTGGAATAGCAGAAGATCACGGTACGTGACGGCAGAGCCTCCAGGTAGGCTAGCAGGCAGGTAACAGCTGAGCGCTCCCAGGTGTGCTAGCAGGCAGGTAACAGATGAGCGCTCCCAGGTGAGCGGGCGAGAGTCACTGGAATAGCAGAAGATCACGGTACGTGACGGCAGAGCCTCCAGGTAGGCCAGCAGGCAGGTAACAGATGAGCGCTCACAGGTGAGCTAGCAGGCAGATAACAGATGAGCGCTCCCAGGTGAGCTGGCGAGAGCCACAGGAATAGCAGATCACGGTACGTGACGGCAGAGCCTCCAGGTAGGCCGCCAGGCAGGTAACAGACAGCAACCTGGCAGGAATCAGACAGGTATCTGGCAAGGACCCTGAGGACTGAAGCAGAGTAGTGAACAGTGCAACAACATTGCTCGGGCACCTCCATTTTGGAGGAGGGGCCTTATATAAGGTGAAGTCCTTTGGCCATTGGCCGGGGACCTCTTAGGACGACGCGCACAGTGGCAGGAAAGGAGCGTGCGCCGCCAGCAGAGCGGCAGGAGGACGCCGGACCTGGAGCAGAGGGGTGAGGGGAACAGTGTCCCTGCCTGGCAGAGGGCAGGGACACCGGCGCTACAGTACCCCCCACCTTTAGGCCCCCCTTTTTTAGGCCAGAAAGAAATTTAGCTAGGATGAGAGGGGCATGGATGTTCTCCCGAGGCTCCCACGTTCTCTCCTCAGGACCAAACCCCTTCCAATCCACCAAAAAATAGGTCTTCCTTCTTACCCTTTTGGTGGCCAAAATGTTCTCTACTTCAAATTCGTTTTCAGCTGAAACCGAAGCAGGAGGCGTACCTGTAGACTTGGAAAAAGAGTTAAGTACCACCGGTTTGAGGAGAGATACATGGAAGGAGTTAGGGATCCGCAAGTTGGCCGGAAGTTTCAATTTATAGGCCACTGGGTTGATCTGACTGATGACCTCCAAAGGACCGATGAATCGAGGCCCTAACTTATAGGAAGGAATCTTGAGCCGGACATACTTGGACGAGAGCCAGACCTTATCCCCAGGACGGAATTGAGGAGGATCCAGACGTTTTTGTCAGCATGTCTTTTCATACGCTCGGATGACAGAAGGAGTGCGGACCGGGTACTCTCCCATATGGAGGAAAATTTGTTAACAAGAGATTCCGCAGCCGGATTGTCCACTGAGATAGAGACGGGAAATGGGATCCGAGGATGCTGACTGAAGACTACAAAAAACGGGGATTTGGAGGAAGATTCGCTCTCGTGATTGTTGTAAGAAAATTCGGCCCATGGCAGGAGATCCACCCAGTCAGAATGGTGGACATTAACAAAGTGCCGGAGGTAACTGGTCAGGATCTGATTGACCCGCTCCACTTGACCATTGGACTGTGGGTGGTAGGCGGAGGAGAAGTCCAAGGTGACGTCTAACAATTTACAAGTGGCTCTCCAGAAACGTGAGGTGAACTGTACCCCTCGATCCGACACGATATGGCGGGGCAGGCCATGAAGACGGAAGATGTGGCGGATAAAGTCTTTAGCCAGCTTGGGTGCAGACGGGAGGCCTGGCAGGGGAATAAAGTGAGCCATCTTGGAAAAGCGGTCAACGACCACCCAAATGACCGTACAACCGGCAGAAACGGGGAGGTCCGTTATGAAGTCCATGGCTATATGCTGCCAGGGAGCAGCGGGTACAGGAAGCGGAAGGAGGCGACAGGCAGGCAGATGTCTCGGAACCTTGTTGCGGCCACATGAGGCACAGGCAGAAACAAAGTCTATTACGTCCTTGTGCAGGGTAGGCCACCAGTAATGCCGAGTAATAAGCTGGAGGGTCTTTTTTTGACCGGCGTGGCCAGCTAATTTAGACGAATGACCCCAGTGTAGGATTCTCTCCCGATCGGGTACCGATACGAACGTCTTACCGGGAGGGAGACGATTTAGACTCACGGGAGCCACCTGCATTACTCTGGCGGGATCGATGATATGCTTAGGTTCCTCCTCGAGATCCGACACCAGGAAGGATCGGGACAAGGCGTCCGCCTTGATGTTCTTGTCTGCCGGGCGAAAATGTAGAACAAAATCAAAACGAGCAAAAAACAAGGACCACCGGGCCTGGCGCGGGTTAAGTCTCTGGGCATGCTGGAGGTAAGCCAAGTTTTTGTGGTCAGTGTAAATAATTACCGGATGAAGAGCCCCTCGAGTAGGTAACGCCACTCCTCCAATGCCAGCTTGATGGCCAATAACTCTCGGTCTCCTATGGAATAATTGCGCTCAGAAGAGGAGAAGAGTTTGGAGAAGAAGCCACAAGTTACCATCCTCCCGGAAGATGATTTTTGAGTAAGTACCGCTCCGGCTCCAGAGGAGGAAGCGTCAACCTCCATGAAGAACTGTTTGTTGCCGTCCGGGCGATGCAGCACCGGGGCGGAAGAGAAGGCCTGCTTTAAGGAAAGAAAGGCCTCCTCTGCTTCGGGCGTCCACTCTTTGGGGTTAGTACCCTTACGGGTAAGTGCGGAAATTGGGCCAGTCCGGGAAGAGAAGTGCGGTATGAAGAGGCGGTAGTAGTTGGCGAAGCCCAGGAACCGCAGAATGGCCTTCAATCCCTCCGGTCGGGGCCATTTCTCGATGGCCGACAGTTTCTCTGGATCCATTCGTAGGCCGGTCTGAGAAATAACGTAGCCCAAAAACGGCAGCGAAGTCTGCTCAAAGAGGCATTTCTCAAATTTAGCGAAGAGGTGATTCTGCCTGAGCAGAACCTGACGAACGTCCCTCCGGTGAGTCTGGAGATCCGGAGAGAAGACCAAGATGTCGTCCAGGTACACCACTACGCAGGAGTAGAGAAGGTCCCGGAAGATGTCATTGACCAACTCTTGAAAGACGGCAGGAGCATTACAGAGACCAAAGGGCATCACTAGATATTCATAGTGGCCGTCCCGGGTGTTAAATGCAGTCTTCCATTCATCCCCTTGACGGATACGGACCAGGTTGTACGCCCCACGGAGATCCAGTTTGGTGAAGATTCTAGCCCCCCTCAAACGATCAAATAATTCTGGAATGAGCGGAAGGGGGTACTTATTCTTCACCGTGATCTGGTTAAGACCTCTATAGTCTATACAGGGGCGGAGAGAGCCGTCCTTCTTTTTTACGAAAAAGAAGCCTGCTCCTGCCGGGGAGGTAGATTTCCGGATGAATCCCCTGGCCAAATTCTCCTCGATATATTCGGACATCGACCGGGTCTCAGCAGCGGATAATGGGTAAATACGCCCATGGGGAGGCATAGTACCAGGTAACAGGTCGATAGAACAATCGTATGGTCTGTGAGGAGGTAATGTCTCTGCCTCTTTTTTATTAAAGACATCAGCAAGTGACCAATAGGGAATCGGAAGTCCAGGTAGATTAGTTGGGGTAGGAGAAGGACAGACAGGATGAACAGGAACCAAACACGTCTTATGACAATCCTGTCCCCAGCGAAGAACCTCTCCGGTCTGCCAGTCGAGCACGGGTCCATGTCTCTGGAGCCAAGGTAGCCCTAGTAAGAGGGCGTGAGAGAGTCCAGGCAGAACATGAAAAGAAATGCTCTCAGAATGCAGCATTCCCACTTGCAGAGTTATGGGTTCGGTGATGAGTTGGATGGGGTGTGGTAAAAGACCCCCGTCCACAGCAGCGACTGATAATGGTACAACCAGAGGTTTGGTGGGAATGCGGTATTTTTCTACCAGGGACTGTGACATAAGATTCCCGGCTGCTCCAGAGTCAAGTTGGGCTAGTTCAAAATAACGATTCTCCCCACAGAGAATTGAGACTGACAGCAGCAGAGATGGAGAGGCTTTCTCCTTGTCTAGGTCGACCTCTCTGAGCGAACCTAGACACAGGCGTTTCCCGACCTCTCCGGACAGGTACGAATCCGATGCTCCTTACTGCCACAGTAGAAGCAACTCCCCTCAGCACGGCGTAAGTCCTGACGGGTTTTGACCATCTTGGTCTGGTCGACCTGCATAGGCTCAGGAGAGTGTAATTGGGGAGAAACGGAGGGAGTGACGGGTTTCTGAAACGTAGGAGCTAGACGTGGAAACCTCTTCTCACGGGTGACCTCTTTGGCCCGCTCCTGGAACCGTAGGTCAATCCGGGTGGCGAGAGTTATAAGGTCATCGAGAGTGGTAGGAATGTCCCGACCGGCGAGTTCATCTTTAATACGGCCGGACAAACCCTCCCAGAAAACGGATACCAGAGCGTCGTTGTCCCAGGCCAGCTCCGATGCAAGGGTACGAAACCGTATGGCATATTGGCCCACGGTGAGATTTCCCTGACGGAGGCGTAGCAGAGATGATGCGGATGAGATCTTTCGTTCGGGTTCGTCAAAGACTTTCCGAAAAGCCGCGAGAAAGGCAGACAGGTCGGACACCAGAGGATCTCCTCTCTCCCAAAGAGGATTCAGCCAGGCCAGGGCCTCCCCAGTGAGATGGGACATGATGAAGGCAATTTTGGCCCGGTCGGAGTTAAACTGGTGGGAGAGGAGTTCAAAGTGCAGAGTGCACTGATTAATGAAGCCCCGAGCCTGAGCAGGGTCGCCTCCGAAGCGAGGAGGTGCGGAGAGCCGGGGTCCGTGACAGGAGCCCATGGTATTGGGGAGCAGAGGGGCTGCCGGATTGCGAGTCATGGCACCAGCGGTGGTTGCTGGTGGAGCTGTCAGAGTGTCCAGGCGAGAATTGACATTCCGCAGGTGACCCAGGATGGACTCCTGTTGGGACTTCTGACGGGACAGTTCATGACACAGGTCCGAGATGGAGGGAACTTGGGCGCCACCGGGTTCCATGGCCCGAGCAAACTGTAACGGGTCTGGGAGGCGGAACCTCTGAGCTACTATACAAAGGGGCGGACCTTGTAAGAGAGCGGGTGGCGACCAGGGTGGACGGGCAGGTAGTCACAGCAGATAACCGGGGCAGTCTCTGGAAGAGTGGGCAGGAGATCACGGCAAGTGACCGGGGCAGTCTCTGGATGAGTGGGCAGGAGGTCACGGCAAGTGACCGGGGCAGTCTCTGGATGAGTGGGCAGGAGGTCATGGCAAGTGACCGGGGCAGTCTCTGGATGAAGGTAGATACGACCTGTGATGGCTGAGCCTCCAGGTAGGCTAGCAGGAAGATAGAAGATGAGCGCTCCCAGGTGAGCGAGCGAGAGTCACTGGAATAGCAGAAGATCACGGTACGTGACGGCAGAGCCTCCAGGTAGGCTAGCAGGCAGGTAACAGCTGAGCGCTCCCAGGTGTGCTAGCAGGCAGGTAACAGATGAGCGCTCCCAGGTGAGCGGGCGAGAGTCACTGGAATAGCAGAAGATCACGATACGTGACGGCAGAGCCTCCAGGTAGGCCAGCAGGCAGGTAACAGATGAGCGCTCACAGGTGAGCTAGCAGGCAGATAACAGATGAGCGCTCCCAGGTGAGCGGGCGAGAGCCACAGGAATAGCAGATCACGGTACGTGACGGCGAGAGCCTCCAGGTAGGCCAGCAGGCAGGTAACAGACAGCAACCTGGCAGGAATCAGACAGGTATCTGGCAAGGACCCTGAGGACTGAAGCAGAGTAGTGAACAGTGCAACAACATTGCTCGGGCACCTCCATTTTGGAGGAGGGGCCTTATATAAGGTGAAGTCCTCCGGCCATTGGCCGGGGACTCCTTAGGACGACGCGCGCGGCCCCTTTAAGAGGGAGGGCAACGCCCGCGCGCGCCCTAAGCACAGTGGCAGGAAAGGAGCGTGCGCCGCCAGCAGAGCGGCAGGAGGACGCCGGACCTGGAGCAGAGGGGTGAGGGGAACAGCGTCCCTGCCTGGCAGAGGGCAGGGACGCCGACGCCGGCGCTACAGTGGGCACACTTCGGGGCACGGAAGGGAAGTAGTGATGTTTTGAAATGCCGACTTGATGGAATGGTCTGCGGGCGCCATGTTACGTTTG
Organism: Oophaga sylvatica; assembly: GCA_033576555.1. NCBI lineage: Eukaryota > Metazoa > Chordata > Amphibia > Anura > Dendrobatidae > Oophaga > Oophaga sylvatica. The sequence goes on from JARQOD010000001.1 coordinate 543,806,704, forward strand.
CAGAGCCCCTGATGTGCCTAAACAGTAGAAAATCCCCACAAGTGACCCCATTTTGGAAACTAGACACCAGAAGGAACTTATCTAGATGTGTGGTGAGCACTTTAAACCCCAAGCACTACACAGAAGTTTATAACGCCCGGGCATGAAAATAAAAAAATCATATTTTTTCCACAAACATGATCTTTTAGTCCCTAATTTTTTTATTTTCCCAAGGGTAACAGGAGAAATTAGACCTCAAAAGTTGTTGTCCAAATTGTCCTGAGTATGCTGATATCCCATATGTGGGAGAAAACTACTGTATGGGCACATGTCAGGGCTCGGAAGGGAAGTAGTGACGTTTTGAAATGCCAACTTGATGGAATGGTCTGCGGGCGTCATGTTACGTTTGCAGAGCCCATGATGTGTCTAAACAGTAGAAACCCCCCCAAGTGACCCCATTTTGGAAACTAGACCCCACAAGGAACTTATCTAGATGTGTGGTGAGCACTTTGAAACCCACAAGGGCTACACAGAAGTTTATAACGCCCGGGCATGAAAATAAAAAATCATATTTTTCCACAAGCATGATCTTTTAGTCCCCAATTTTTTATTTTCCCAAGGGTAACAGGAGAAATTAGACCCCAAAAGTTGTTGTCCAATTTGTCCTGAGTACGCTGATATCCCATATGTGGGAGAAAACTACTGTATGGGCACACGTCGGGGCTCGGAAGGGAAGTAGTGATGTTTTGAAATGCCGACTTGATGGAATGGTCTGCGGGCGTCATGTTACGTTTGCAGAGCCCCTGATGTGCCTAAACAGTAGAAAATCCCCACAAGTGACCCCATTTTGGAAATTAGACCCCACAAGGAACTTATCTAGATGTGTGGTGAGCACTTTAAACCCCAAGCGCTGCAGAGAAGTTTATAACGCCAGGGCATGAAAATAAAAAAATCATATTTTTTCCACAAACATGATCTTTTAGTCCCCAATTTTTTTATTTTCCCAAGGGTAACAGGAGAAATTAGACCCCAAAAGTTGTTGTCCAATTTGTCCTGAGTACGCTGATATCCAATATGTGGGATAAAACTACTGTATGGGCATACGTCGGGGCTCGGAAGGGAAGTAGTGACGTTTTGAAATGCCGACTTGATGGAATGGTTTACGGGCGTCATGTTATGTTTGCAGAGCCCTGATGTGCCTAAACAGTAGAAACCCCCCAAGTGACCCCATTTTGTAAACTAGATCCCCCAAGGAACTCCTCTAGATGTGTGGTGAGCACTTTGAATCTCCAAGTTCTTCACAGAAGTTTATAACGCAGAGCTGTGAAAATAAAAAATCATTTTTTTTCCACAAAAATAATTTTTTTAGACCCCAATTTATTTTTCCCAAGGGTAACAGGAGAAATTAGACCCCCAAAGTTGTTGTGCAATTTTTCCTGAGTACGCTGATACCCAATATGTGGGGGTAAACCACTGTTTGGGCATACGTCGGGGCTCGGAATACAGGGAGCAATGTTTGACTTTTTAAACGCAAAATTTGCAGGAATCAATGGTGGCGCCATGTCGTGTATGGACACCCCCTGATGTGCCTAAATAGTGGAAACCCTCAATTCTAACTCCAACCCTAACCTCAACACACCTCTAACCCCAACCCTAACCCTACACACCCCTAACCCTAATCCAAATCCTAACCATAACCCTAACCCCAACACATCCCTAACCCTAATCCCAACTCTAACCATAACCCTAACCACAAGCCTAACCCTAATCCCAACCTTAACCACAAAACACCCCTAACACTTATCCTAACTCTAACCCTAACCACAAACCTAACCCTAATCCAACCCTAACCCTAATTCCAACCCTAACCCTAATTCCAACCCTAACCCTAATTCTAACCCTAACCCTAATTCTAACCCTAATGCTAACCCTAAGGCTAACCCTAACCCTAGTTCTAACCCTAACCCTAGTTCTAACCCTAACCCTAAGGCTGGGTTCGTATTGCGTTTTACCAGCCCGTTCAACACATAGCGTTGACAGGCGGGTAACGGTATAGCATTTTGCGATCGCGTTATGCTATACCCGCTAGCGCAGATGAATCAGCAGATGATTCATCTGCTCTAGCGGTGACGGAGCCCAGACGCTGCAGGCCGCATCCGAGGCTCCGTCACTGAATGACGGCACGTCGCGAACGCATGCCGCTTTACGGCATGCGTCGCGATGTGCCTGCAAATGGGGGTGAATGGCAGCGTTAACGGACTACGTTACACCCGTTATACCGCGGTGTAACGCAGTCCGTCTAACGGACTGCCATAGAGCAATATGAACACAGCCTTATAATCGTAACCCTAACCCTAATAAAAAGATAAAAAATATATATATATTTTTTTTTAATTTTATTTGTCCCTATCTATGGGGGTGATAAATGGGCGTTTATTTACTTTTTTCTTAGTTTGATCACTGTGAGAGTTTATCACAGTGATCAAAATAAATTTCTGGACTCTGGAGGGCACACTGCGCATGCCGGGACGGATCCAGGGACATCGGAGGACCGGGAGAGGTGAGTAGGGGGGGTCGGAAGGTAATGGGGGGATCGGAAGGTGGGGGCAGCGGAGGCAAGGAGGAGGGGAGCATTCAGTGATGGCGGTGACCGATCGTCGCCATCTATCGGTGGCCGATCGCCGCTGTGACTCGGTGTGTGGGCGGGTCGAATCTCGGTCTCCAGCCATGGCCGATGATGCTATTGCAGCATCGGCCATGGCTGGATTGTAATATTTCACCAAATTTCATTGGTGAAATATTACAGATTGCTCTGATTGGCTGTTTCACTTTTAACAGCCAATCAGAGTGATCGTAGCCACGTGGGGGTTAAGCCAACCCCCTGTGGTGAAGCACAAAGGGTCTTGTGCCTGCGGGTCAGGTGACCTTTCAGTGACCCTGGTCAGCCGACCCGCAACAGACTCTGCTTTACAAATTTCCAAAAGGGAAGTTGGACTAGTACCCAGACACATTCTAGTCCACAAACCTCAACCCAACCGGAGTATTATACCCACTATTGCTGAACAAATCCATGATCTACCGATCGTTACTCAGTACCATCATAATCACCAACAATTTACAAACATTATTCGTAAATATTGGTGCATCCTTCTAGGTGACAAGAAAATTGGAGAATTATTACCAAAAAGCCCCAAGTTTGTATTTAGGAAAGCCCAATCATTGGGCAACCTAATAGCCCCAACTGTGAGGAATGAAATAGTTAATTCTACCAGGGCCTCATTAAATGGTTTTACACCATGCGGCACTTGCTCATGCTGTATCGAGACTACTTTTCGTAAAGTTAAAGTCAACGTTCTATGATACGCACAATCAACATCAATACTATATTAAAGACTCAATCTCATGTTTCACCACTGGGGTAATTTATCTAATACAGTGTCCTTGTCAGAAGATTTATGTGGGTCGTACTAAACGGAAACTGAAGGACCGGATTAAGGAACATTTTAATAATATCAAGAAAGGCTTTAGTGGGCATCCATTATCAAGGCATTTTTTGGAATGTCATAACAAGTCCGTTAGGGGTGTTTATTTTTGTGGAATCCAAACAGTTCGTAAGAACATTAGGGGTGGTGACTATCTGAAACGGATGTCACGTGTTGAGTCCCGTTGGATTTTCACTTTAGATAGTCTGGCCCCTAAAGGGTTAAATCAAGAGATAGAGCTTTTTGCTTTTTCATAAGCATTTTATTATTTTTATGATAACCGCTACGCAGGTAGCTTATAACTAGCTAAAGCTACGCTTAATTTTTAGCCAGTATACAATTTTTGTTTTACTTTATTTTATAGTATTTCTTTACATTTTTAGTTATATATTGTTATTATCAGCCTTATTTTTGATATTTACCTATAGGACAATTATTTTATAGCATTTAGGTGTTCACTCTATACCATTCATATTATATCATACTAAATAATGCAGTATACATACATACATCCTTAATTGGATTAATGTCTCTGTTAATCATTAAAATAAGTCTTAATAATTTGTCAGGCACACATATACTTTTATATATTTTTACATTTTTATATTTGTTCATTAATAAAGTATTTTGATTTTAATCAAACATTCAGATCTACATTAGCCACGGCTTCCCTCTAAGCGATTAGATACACAATTATACTTATTTTGTTATGGCGACACGTGCCAACACTTTCTTGGGGGCGGAGGGGTGGACATCGATAGGTATTTAACATCGGCAACTCAGTGGGTCTCCATCCCTGATGAAGAAGGCCTGTGTGCCTTTGAAACGCGTTGGATAGTTTTGATCCTTCTCGGCCCCTATCCTGTGGTGACGTCACCCACCCTCCCATCTCCACCTCCATTCTATCCTGTCCTCACTCACGGCGTTCTCAGGCCGCAGAACGCCGCTCTACTCTGACGCTGCTACGCGCGTCAGTCCGGGAGGCATCTTGATCTCTAGGGAGGACGCTCCCCTGTTTGATCGCCTGCCCGGTATCTGTGAACGCCAACACGCGCTCCGCGTCCCTTGTCATCTCATGAGGAGTCGGGTTTTCATGTTTTCAACACGTGTCGCCATCGATTGGATTTAAGTAAGTTTCTTATTGTATTGTACATTATATATGGTCCATTTTTTCAACCAGTGTTTGAGTTACCTCACTTATTCTCACTTGGTTGACTTAGAAGCTTGTCTTCACTATCGCTTTTGAGCAGTTTTTGGAGGCGCAGGGGTCCACTTGTTTATAATTCTCTGTTTACCCCTCCTGTACTGCGTTGCTATCTCGTGTATGACTCCTGGCTTATGTTCTGACTATTCTCTGCTCGCCCCTTCTGTACTGTGCCGTCCTCTCCGTGTATGACCCCCGTTTGTCTGACCTGAGTTTCCCTATTCACTAATCCAGGGTCCCTGTAGAGTCCTGCACTCCCCTCCAGTAGCAGAATGCTAGGCCCCGCCCCTGTGGTCACATGAATGCAGGTCCTTTTGCTTACTGCTACTCTCACCACGCTGCTCTGGTCCCGTCTGCCTGAGCATCCCCTGCGGCATCTGACCCGGGCCGTTCCACAGTGTGGGTGAGTCACCCTGCTCAGTCGTGGCAGTTCGCTGGCGCTGACAGGGTCGTTACACATAGTAGTATAATTGTGTATTATTGTTTCGGGCTATTCTTTATCCTCGGGCTTTTGATTGTAGGATACCCTATTGTTTTGTAGTCCCTCTTAATTTGGTCTATCACCTTTCTTATATATATGTATTTTAATGGTTTTCACAATAAACAATATTTTTATTTTTAAAGTATCATCTCTTGGTCTTGGGACCATTTCTTTTTATTTTGGTTACCAGAATAGTGATATCGTAGCTAATTTGTTGTACATTTACCCATATTGATTAGGGGTTATGTTACTTGGGGCTAATTTTTGTGATTAAATTAAACCTTGCTGGTACGAAAGCAAAAAACAACGTTTAAATTAAAGCAGAGCCAGAGCTGTCACAAATCCAAAAATGGATTGTGACAGTCTCGTCCTCGTCACCAGCCAGCATACACAAGGGGAACTCAACCCCTCCGACTGTGATGGGGTTTCATCATAGTTCATGGTTGAGCTGGCTCCTGTCTGAGACAATTGGTATCCCAGCCTTCCACCATAAATCCCAGAACAGACTAAAGTCCCATCCTATTAACCACCGCGACCTCATGGGTCTCAGCCCCACAGTTTGTTTTTAAAGACACTCTGGCAATGGTGTAGTCCTTGGGGTCGCCGTGGATACAGCAGACGTCCACATGTTTCCCTGGGTTCAACTGGTGGGGGAGTGTGGCCCTTATCACTGTCACCAAACTCCGTGAGTCCAATAGTCCTGACACCAGCACCCCATTTATGGTCACGGGATATGACTGCGGCCTCTCTCTGGGCTGATAGTTCACACTGCAAGAGGGATAAGCATAATACGAGCAGCTTCTGCCTAGGCTGCAGTCCATCACTGAGGACAAAGGACAACGGGCAGCTATATGTCCGAGACCGTAACATCTTCAGCAGGGCAAGTCTTTACCAATGGCTTTAGCAACCCCTCAGCGACCATTTCGGATCTAGGAGTCCCCCCAGTGGGGGCTCTATTATCCCTCTTTTGGGACTCGGGCTCCTGCTGGGTGCCCCAGTATGGAGATGCATAACCCCCTGGCTTCATTAGGGACTTCTCGACCACCTGGTACCTTTCTACAAGGCCCACCAGGTCATCTGCATTCCGGAGCTCTCCTTCGGACAACCCAGGTCTGCACGGACCTAGGGAGGGAGTGAATAAATCAGTCTATGACAACCCGCTTGACTATCTGGGCTGGAATGGAGGACTCTGGCTGCAACAATTTCTGTACCAGATGCAGTAGGTCAAACATCTCAGAGCGAGGGGGTTTGTTGCCATAATACACCCAGTGATGAACCATTTGGGCTCTGATAGACATAGTGAACCCAGAGTGTCCCAATATCTTGGTTTTTAATTTGGCATATTCCTGAGCATCTTGTTCACCAGTCAAATAGGGGCCAGCACCTCGCCCACTGTAATGACATTGCCCCATGTCATTTTCTGCATTGCCCATCTTATTGCCTTCCAGACGTAAATGTTGTCAGCTGCACTTGTGGACTTGTGGAGTGGGCTTCTGGTCTCCCACGAACTGCCTCGGCAAGCAACTCAATATGCTGCTGCTGTTGTCGGAACTGGTCCTGTCGATGCTTCTGTTTCTGTTGGAGTTACTGCTGCTGCATCTGCTAGATAAGCAGCTTACTCGTCTCCTGATGTGCCAGCTGTTGCTGCTTCTGCACATTCACCAGATGATTAATTAGGTCCTCTATCCTGTCTGTCATCTCTTGGCTTATGGCTGCCTTTACCCAGGACATGTGGTTTGTCCACCGCTGCTACTCGTGTTCCTGGAATATTACCCGCATTCAAAAACAACTTGTGGTATTTCAGTTCACTCAGCAGTACGTGGAGGTAGAAAACACGAACACTGTCTCTTTAAATCTTCTGTTGCTTTATTAGACAGATGGCATAAATCAACATGATTGGAAAAATAAATACAGCACTTTTGGGGCAAAACAGAAAAACAAAGAAAATAAAATGCTGCAACACAATCCATACAATTGTGGGAAGCGGCCCACTCTGGATCAATACAGGTTCAGTCTTTCCTCCTCAAGACACAAACCACTGCAGAGCCTCTCTCTAGCCCTGCTAAACAAAGACTCTAGAGTCCAGCTATTTAAGCCCCAGACCACATTGTGGGGTGGAGATAAGGTGGACATTAGTGTTGAGCGCATATACTCGTTGCTCAGGTTTCCCCGAGCACGCTCGGGTGGTCTCTGAGTATTTGGAAGTGCTCGGAGATTTAGTTTCTGTTGCTGTAGCTGCATGATTTGCGGCTATTTGACAGCCTGAATACATGTGAGAATTCCCTAACAGGCAATCCCCACATATATTCAGGCTGTCGAGTAGCCGCAAATCATGCAGCTGCAGCAACAGAAACTAAATCTCCGAGCACTTCCAAATACCCGGAGACCACCCGAGCATGCTCGGAAAAACTCAAGCAACGAGTATACTCGCTCATCACTAGTGGACATCCTCCCACCCACTGTATGGATGTTCACATAAAATCCAGCCCATTATACAAATTAGTTGACCCCTCACCACACATAGTGGGCTGGAGGAAAAACTCTGAGTTTTATATCACTGACGCCATTAAACGTACAGTAAGCTTTAAATGCTGGCCCAGACCCTGATACCTCATGCATGGCCCATGGCTGACTGTTTCTGTGCCATTATAAAATGATCTACTGTGGGACAATTGATCTGTCGACTTCCTGTGTTACTTTCCTTCCATTTTTCTACCAATAGTACTCTACGAAACTGATATTTGTGCCACCTGAGTGTGGCTGGAAAATTAAAATTTGAGCTGTTGAATGAGGTATCAGGGCTCCCAGCAAAGAATGCTTACACCCTTAACCATAAGGTCTTAATTGAAACTTCAATTCCAAGCTGTAAATGCTGGGCCAGACCCTGATGCCTCATGCATAGCCTATGGCTGACCGCTGCTGTGCCATCAGCAAATTTCTACTATGGGTCAATTGATGCCCCATTTCATAGTGTCTGCCCCTAATTTTAGCTGTTTTGGAAGCTTTTTGTCACCCCTTAAGGTGTTGTGTATCTGTTTGGTTTTGCCTCCCATTGAATTTAATGGGGTTCGGTTCCGTGCGCCGAACTGTTCGGTGAACATCGGGACTTTTGGAAAACCGAACACGTTGGGTTTTGTATACAGGGGTGTTCACATGGGATGCATGCAGAGAGTGCTGGCCAGTCCGCCTAATCAAATAGTATGGGCGTGACTAATAGGCTGTGAACTGGACACTATGCATTACCTGTATGTGAACAGTGCCCTATATAGGCCTCTATTGCGCAAATGTATACTAAGCAGTCACCCCCTCCATGAATGGGTAAGTGCGAGTGACTGTCTATTTAGTATTTTGCACCTGTATTTTGCAACATCTTTGCTATATGGGCTGGATGCATCCTGTAGTGCATTTGTTCTAAGACCTGGGCAGGTAAGCGGTGCTGCCCTTTTTTCTGCTGTATTTTTGAATTTTTGGTGGATTTTCAGTCCTCTTTTGTGGCTTTGCTATTAGTTTTTGAAAACCGAACCGAACCTACGATGACTGATTAATTACCGTAATTCCTCTGATAAATTATCGTTAGTACGCAATTCTTCTACGGTCATAAGAGATATTTGTTCATCAAAATTCAAATGATGATATTCATTAGGTTTTGTATTGGGTGTCTGATCTGGTGCCGTTTGTTCTTCAGTCCAAAAATGCTTTCTAATAGTAAGATTACGTATAAATTTAGATCGTAGTAAAATAAATTAAAATCTTGATCACGGCCACAATTTAGACCAAAGGTTAATATTTTTAGTTGCTCATCTGTGAATTTTCTGGATGATAAATTCAAGATGTTTTTGAATATGTTCAATTTGCAAAGTTGTCATATGCACGCTATGCCTTTTTCAGGCAGATTCTGTTTGGAATTCGCCTAGAGAAGCGCTGCAAAAAAAAACCAACATAGTGCACAACAATGTCACAAGTCACAACGACATTTCTGTTCACATGTTTGGTCTTATGTCACTTTTAATAGCTTTAGGGTTCATAAACGCTGAAGCTGTTAAAAACATTGAAATGCTCACCCTTGAGCATCTTCACAGAGAAGCCGCTCGCTCTATAACTTGAAAGAGCAGAGAAAAGATACTGACCACTGGCTTTTTCTTGAAGCAGCTTCGCCTTGGGAACCTGTGCACATATTCTAAAGGGGCTATACCTACTTAAAAACTCAGGGTTCTTTCACAAATCAGTTTTTTTGTTACGTGGGCTAACCGTTATTTTTATAGATAGATCACGGACACATTACAATCAATGTGACTTTTCACATGTCTTTTTTGGGGGGGTAGCGGGAAAGCAATAGTCTACAAAAAAAAAAGGAAACAGAGATGTCCTACTTTAATCTACTCTGCGGATAAAACTCGCCACTGCAAGTCAATGGCCCTGTGAAAAACAACATAGATGATGGATGTCATTATCTGTGCTGTCCATATTCTGCTGTTCAATGGGTAGAAATAGATAAGAACAGCTTTATGGACACTTGAAAAAAGAATTGTAAAAACTGACACATGAAGCAAAAATGGGTTCACCTCCCGGAAAAAATAAGGACCATTTTTCACATATAGCGTGGGTTCCCCCCTATTTTCTTTAACCAACCAGGCAAAACTCATAGCTGGGGGCTCCAACCCTCAGTTGTCAGCTTCAGCAAGGTTGGTTATCAAGAATAGAGGGGTCTCCACGCTGTTTTTTTAATTATTTAAATAAATAACTTAAATGGCTTGGGTCCCCCCTATTTTTGACAACTAGCCTTGCTAAAGCTCACAGCTGGGGGTTGGTATTCTCAGGCTGGTAAGTGGCCATTGATATAAGTCCCACAAGCCAAAAAACAGTAGCCCGCAGCTGCCCAGAAAAGACACATCTATTAGATGCGCCAATCCTGGCACTTTTCCCGTCTCTTCCCATTTGCCCTGTGGGGATGGCAAGTGGGGTAATATTTGTTGGGTTGATGTCACCTTTGTATTGTCAGGTGACATCAAGCACACGGCTTAGTAATGCAGAGGTGTCTATAAGACATTTCTGCATTACTAATCCTATAGTTACAGTATATTGTAAATAAAGACACAGCCAGAATAAAGTCCTTTAAGTGAAAAAATGACACAGAATCCTTAAATATTCTCAATTAAACCATACTTACGACCTCGCCTAATTCCAACGAAGCCCTCAGTCTCCTGTAATAAAAATAAAATATAAAAACAACAATATACCATACCTGTCTTTCGTTCTGTCCCATGCCGTAATCCATGTCTGGGGGCTAAATAGTTTTCAACCTGGACGGTGCCAAGATGTGACTGTCCCGGCTGAGAACCACTAGTGAATGAGCAGCATCATTGACCAGCGGTGACATCATTGAGGGGTTCCCAGCCTGCCTGAACTGCGGTGACCTTAGGACCGTGGGAAAAAGTCAGTGATGAGGTCACCGCAGTTCAAGATCAGTGTCTTCACAGCAGATCACCGTGAGAATTTTTGATCGCCGGCAGAGCAGGGGTGAATGATGAGAGCCATCTTCAGCGCCTGTAGCGCTTCTTCCCCGGCGGCCGTCCATGTGGTACTGATGGGGTACACAGTTGCCACACGTGTGCCGCAAGTATTACACACACGGACTCACGGACACGGATATTTCCGGTAACGGTTTTTCAGGTACTGGAAATAAACGGACGTGTGAAACCGGCCTCAATTTGTATTGCCCAGCATGATGTACGTCAAAAAGACGCTTTACTCAACTCTCAGATTGGTGCCTTTACACCACATTCGCTGATCTTGTGGCATCAACATCCGGTGAGGGAATTACTTGACCAATGCAGACAAGTGGAAAAAGCTTCTTCCTACTGAGTAGTGCACTTCTGAACAGACTTTTGAGCGATCGATGTGCATCTCAAGTCCGGACCCCCATCAATCTGAAAAATGTTTTATCATCTATAACATGGTAAATGGTAGGTACACTTTACTAACTTGCTTGTTTTCTCCCACAAGCACATCAAAACCAGTAAAAGGAATCTCTGGATTTTTTTTGTTTTGCCAATAATGCTGTGGGGGTCAATATAATGCACTGGTGCATAAAGACAGGGTTCCCCAACTCCAGTCCTCAAAGCCCACCAACAAGTCATGTTTTCTGGATTTCCTTAGTATTGCCCAGGTGATAATTGCATCACCTGAGCAATACAAAGGAAATCCTGAAAACATGACCTGTTGGTGGGCCTTGAGGACTGGAGTTGGGGAACCCTGGTGGAACCTCAGCAGCAATCAATTCAGGGGACAGAACATTTGTAAAAACAGTCCAACTTTTGCTTAGTGAATGGCAGACTTTACAAGCATGCACAGGATAAGACCCAACAGATTGTCGTCTTTCCCACATTTATTGGACACAATTTTCGCCCTGGTTCTCGGTATGGGTGGAATGTTCCTCTTGCTATCTTCACTAGCACTCGGAATTCTTCTCCACCACTAGCAGTGCACCCGAATTGCAACACTTTCCGCTCCATTTAATTTGAGTCCATCTTTCCCTGTAGCTTCACAGGCTAAGTGCGCACAAAGGCCCCGACGTCCATCTCAAGGTTCCCCAGGCCGGTAGACGCAATCACATGGAAGGGTATTTTTGGCAATCCACTGCACCGAGTTTTAGGCCCTTGTGTTGTGAACATGTTGGAGAAGACTTCGGAGCTGAAGCTCCTTCTGTGTAAGGTTCTATGTATATATTCCTGAAACTCAGTTTGTTCGTCAGCCATTTTACTTTCTGTCTTGCTGCAGCTATCTTGCCCTCAGTCAAAATGGAGTTTCCAGCTTGCATGTTCCCGCCCTGATTCTCTCCTTTGCTTCTTAAGCAGCCACAGCTGAGCAATCAGTGCTTCAGAATCTAGCCTGCAGTGAACCTGTGACTTGACTCCTGTAAGCCTTGGACCTTGTACTCCAGCTATTCCTACTGAGGAACTCTGAAGCACTTGTGGACTCTGAACCCTGCTCTTTGAAAGACCCACGTTTGCATGGACTTACGGTAACAGAGAAGAAGATCCTGAATCTGTATTGGAGAGTGATTGCTGAGCTTGGATTACTCTGGCCTGCTGTGTCTCCTGTTTCTGTGTCTGCAAACTGTGTGACTATTTCTGCCAACTTGTATGAAGTAATACAGGACTTTTCTATATCAAACCTGTGACTCCTGTGTTTTCATCGCACCCAAGCACAAGACGCTATATGAACTGTACTACATACATTACAAGATTCTGAAGCCAAAACGTTAGTGTCTGCTGGGTCTGGAAGGCTGTGTCTGCTGTACTGTGGATATCAGACGTCCGGTTGTACTTTCTGTGATGACAGGGGTTGTGACTTCTCACAACCATTCCAGGTGAGCAATTCCCTTAAGTTTTTTCTTTTTGCAGTGTTACCACAGGTAAACACTATTGTTTTTTTTTTTCCTTTCTTTTCTCTTTTTTGTCTGCTGTAACTCTGGATATCAGATGTCTGGTTGAAACTTTCTGTGATGATAGTGGTTGTGACTTCTCACAACCATTCCAGGTGAGCAGTTCCCTTAATTTTTTTTTCTCTCTGCAGTGTTGCCACAGGTGAACACTATTGTTTTTTTTTTCTCTCCTCTTCTTCCAGTAATCCTGTCTTAAAAGATCTGGAAAATGGAGGCCCGCATAAAGGAACTTTGCGGAGTGACTGATAATATCCTTGCAGATTTGCAGAATATAAAGACCCGTTTTACAAATCTACAGGACCTCAATAATCACAATTTGCAAGTGGTTGGACAGACTACCCAGGATTTGCGAGCCAGGATTGAGGTTCTAGAGGGGCGAGTCCAGGCTCCTGCTGTAGCCCGAGTGCTGGGATTCCCAAGTTGCCCCCTTTTCGTTTTGGCGGTGAACGTGAGAAATTCAGGGGATTTATTAATCAATGCAATCTTTTTTTTTCTGCACATGCTTCACAATTTCCCACTGAACGATCTAAGGTGCTTACTATAATTATGTTGCTTACCAACAAGGCTTTAATGTGGGCAAACCCTCTGATTGAGACTGAGGATGATTGTTTGAATCACCTTGATGATTTTATTTCAGCCATGGGGCAGGTGTTTGATGACCCCAATCGAGGTGCAACAGCTGAAGCAGCCATGTTAGCTTTGCGCCAAGGTAAGCACTCGGTAGCTGAATATGCCTTGGATTTCAGGAGATGGGCCCTTGATACCACCTGGGACAGTTCCGCCAAAAAATCTATTTTTCGAAAGGGGTTATCTCCACTGATTAAGGATGAACTTGCTCGTGCCGACCCTCCCACTGCGTTAGGTGACTTTATTAACTACTGCATCCGTATTGATACTCGTCTGACTGAACGCAGGCAAGAGAGATGGTTCGAAAGCAATCGTACTAACCTTTTCCTACCTTCCTCTCCAGCTAAGGAACCTTTGAGTAGGATTACACGGGAACCTGAACCTGAACCCATGCAGGTAGACTCTTTACAACGACGGGTTAGTGATGCACGCAAGGAACATCGTTTTAAGGAGAATCTATGTTTCTATTGTGGTAAGTCAGGGCACTTCATTATAAACTGCCCCAGCCGTTCTCGTAAGACTACTGCAGCACTCATTCATTGTGAGTGTTGCGAGAGGGGATCTGTCAGGTCCGAGCCTCAGGCTCCAGAGAGATCTGCAGCAACAGATCTTGATTTCTCGGACTTAAACTCCGTTACCTCTGAGGACGTTGACTGTGTAAACGCTGCCATTTTTCAAGTTTCCTCAGCGGTGTCCCAGCTGAGTTGTAAGAAAAACAATTCTCATTGCTTTCTTTCCATCAAACTCTGGGTTGACTCAGCTTGGGTGTCTAGCTCTGCTATGATCGACTCAGGGGCAAGTGGAAATTTTATGGATGTCTCCTTTGCTCTGAAACAGGGAATACGTTCAGTGAAGAAGGCTACTCCAGTACAGATGGAAACTGTGGATGGCTCCCTGCTGACCTCTGGACCAGTGGATCAGGAAACAGAGCCTTTGAGGGTTCTTATGGGTAAAGATCATCAAGAGAAACTGTCCTTTATGCTTATCTCTTCTCCCCACTTTCCCATTTTTCTAGGGCTACCATGGCTGCAGGCTCAGAATCCTACCATTAACTGGGAGACCAAGGAATTACACTTTCCAGAGAAACAGATGAGTCCAAAAGTTTCAGCTTGCTCTGTTCCTAAAGGAATCATGTCAGTCCCTGAACTACCAGCTGTATACCAGGACTATGTGGATTTATGTGACAAGAAGAACGCTGACCAGCTTCCTCCTCACCGTCCATATGATTGTCCAATTGAATTATTGCCTGGAGCAGAGATACCTTTTGGTAAGATCTACCCCCTGGCGGGGCCCGAGCTAAAGGCTTTAAAGGATTACATAGATGAAAATCTAGCCAAGGGCTTCATACGCCCCTCTTCATCTCCTGCAGGTGCACCCATCTTCTTTGTAAAGAAGAAAGATGGATCTCTGAGACCATGCGTAGACTATAGGGAACTCAATAAGGTTACTATTAGAAACCGTTATCCATTGCCTTTAATCCCTGAGTTATTGGAGAAAGTGCGACATGCCAAAATTTTTTCTAAACTAGATCTTCGTGGGGCCTATAACTTAGTCCGTATTAGACCTGGGGATCAATGGAAGACTGCATTCAGGTCACGCTATGGACACTTTGAATATCTAGTTATGCCTTTTGGTCTGAGTACCGCCCCAGCCACTTTCCAACACTTGGTGAATGACATCTTCAGGGATCTCCTAGATACATTCGTGGTAATTTATTTGGATGATATTCTAATTTTTTCTAACTCCACAGAGGAACATCATGGACATGTGAGAATGGTCTTGGAACGTCTAAGACAAAATCATCTTTACATCAAACTTGAAAAGTGTGAATTCCATAGGACCGAAATTTAATTTCTGGGGTATGTACTGTCTACACAAGGAATTAGTATGGATGGAAGCAATACCCAAGCCATCAAGGATTGGCCAAGTCCTAGAAATGTGAAGGAGGTACAGCGCTTCATCGGGTTTGCCAACTTCTATAGACGTTTCATTAGAAATTTCTCTGAGGTAGTGTCACCTATCACTCAACTTACCCGGAAAGAGTCTAGGTTTTCCTGGACTCCCCAAGCCCAGGAAGCATTTTCCCGTCTAAAAGATAAATTTACCACTGCACCTATCCTAGTACATCCCAACCCCGAGCTTGCCTTCATAATAGAGGTGGATGCTTCAGACTGTGCCGTTGGAGCTATACTCTCTCAGAGAACAGGTGAGAAGAATGTCTTGCATCCCTGTGCCTTCTTTTCCCAGCAGTTGTCTTCGGCTGAGAGGAACTACGATGTGGGCAATAGAGAGTTGTTGGCCATTATTGCCGCCTTCAAAGAATGGAGACACCTTCTTCAGGGAGCTGCACAGCAAATAGTCGTCCTGACAGACCATCGTAACCTTGAGTTTATCAGGTCGGCTAAGTGCCTGACTCCTCGCCAGGCTCGCTGGAATCTTTTCTTAAACCAATTTAATTTTATCATCTCTTATAGACCAGGATCGCGCAATGGAAAGGCTGATGCACTCTCTAGGATTTACTCAGCAGAGACACGTCCAATTACTCCTCCTAAGACTATTCTTCCTGACTCTAGATTCCTAGGAGTAATTCATAATCAAGACCTACTTAAGGACATCAAGGAAGCATACCATGCGGATTCCTTTTTGGCACAACCCCCAAGGGACGTAAGTCTTGTCTTTAAGAATGGTGTGTGGATTCAGGGACAACGTCTGTATATTCCTGAAACAGTCAGATTAAGAGTATTGCAAGTTGCAACTCATTCACGATTCCAAGATAGCTGGGCATAGAGGAATTCTAAAGACACAGGAATTTCTTTCTCGTTTCTTTTGGTGGCCCACTTGCAGGAAGGATGTTTTGAATTATGTCACTTCATGTGAGGTCTGTGCAAGATGCAAAACACCTCGCTCCTCACCAACTGGTCTGTTACAGCCTCTTCCCACCCCGTCCCGCCCGTGGGGATCCATTTCTATGGACTTCATTGTGGAGTTACCAACCTCTCAGGGGAAGAACACCATTCTAGTGGTGGTTGACCGTCTAACAAAGGCAGCTCATTTTATCCCTTGTGTCGGCTTACCCACTGCAAAACAGACATCAGATTTGATGATTAAAGATGTGTTTCGCTTACATGGAGTACCGGATGAGGTTATTTCGGATCGAGGGGTGCAATTCACTTCTAGGTTTTGGCAAAATTTCTGTGCAGCATTGGACATTAAAGTAAACCTTTCTTCTGCTTTTCATCCCCAGACTAATGGACAGACCGAACGAACCAATCAAACCCTGGAGCAGTATCTCCGCTGCTTTATCTGCCACCTACAGGATGATTGGGTGGATCTACTTCCATTAGCTGAGTTCTCGTATAACAACTCTCAGAGTGCCTCCACTAAACAGTCTCCTTTTTACTCTAATCTAGGTTATCATCCTAACATTCTACCACGATTTCCCATAGAAACGCCTTTACCAGCAGTGGCTGAAAGAATCACGTCTTTACAGAAGAATATGGATCTTCTAAAGGAAAATCTGGAATCGGCTCAAGAAAGGTACAAGAAAGCAGCAGATAAATTTCATAAACCTGCACCAGCTTTCAAGGTAGGAGACTTGGTCTGGCTGTCAACCAGAAATCTTAAGTTAAGGATTCCATCGTCTAAGTTGGGACATAAGTACATTGGACCCTATAAAATCAGTAAAATTATAAGTGCCGTTGCTTGTCGTCTTCAACTGCCCAGAACTATGAGAATCCACCCTGTCTTTCATGTATCCCTACTAAAGGCTGCGACACCCAATACGTTTCCTGGACGTTCCTCTCCTTGCCCTGACCCAGTGCTAGTCGATGGTCAGGAAGAATTTGTGGTGGAAAGGATTTTAGATTCCAGGTTGTATAGAAATCAGTTACAATATCTGATTAAATGGCAGGGCTACCCAGTGGAGGACAACTCATGGGAACCGGTCAATAACGTTAATGCTCCTCGCTTGCTCCGTCAGTTTCATCAGAGGTACCCACACAAGCCTGGTCTGAGGTCATCCGGAGGTTGTCCTTAAGGGGGGAGTAATGTAAGGTTCTATGTATATATTCCTGAAACTCAGTTTGTTCGTCAGCCATTTTACTTTCTGTCTTGCTGCAACTATCTTGCCCTCAGTCAAAATAGAGTTTCCAGCTTGCATGTTCCCGCCCTGATTCTCTCCTTTGCTTCTTAAGCAGCCACAGCTGAGCAATCAGTGCTTCAGAATCTAGCCTGCAGTGAACCTGTGACTTGACTCCTGTAAGCCTTGGACCTTGTACTCCAGCTATTCCTACTGAGGAACTCTGAAGCACTTGTGGACTCTGAACCCTGCTCTTTGAAAGACCCACGTTTGCATGGACTTACGGTAACAGAGAAGAAGATCCTGAATCTGTATTGGAGAGTGATTGCTGAGCTTGGATTACTCTGGCCTGCTGTGTCTCCTGTTTCTGTGTCTGCAAACTGTGTGACTATTTCTGCCAACTTGTATGAAGTAATACAGGACTTTTCTATATCAAACCTGTGACTCCTGTGTTTTCATCGCACCCAAGCACAAGACGCTATATGAACTGTACTACATACATTACATTCTGGTGGTTGTTGAGGGTATTGAACCTATGTTGGTTATCAGGTGGTACAGACTGGCCTGATATACGTGAGCTGACCTCCCATGGTTCTTGCCGGTGATCAATTGTTCTTCCTGGTCTAGGTTGGAATTCAGCTTGCTTTTCTGCTGTCTCCTGATTGCATTCAGATAAGTCTCTTTCAGTTTTTTTTTTACTGTGGTTTGATTTTCCTTGCTTTTTGTTGCATTGTTTTTTATGTTCGGCTGGGTCCCCTTTAGGGGGCTTGGGCTGGTCTCCGTTCTCTTTTTGTATTTGTTCATTTGCTCAGTTCTTGTGATATTTTACTGCTGGGTAGCTACGTTGTGATGATACTGCAAGCTTCATTTCTTGTGCTGTTTCCAGAACTTTCCCCATAGTACTACAACCCCCACCGTTTGCAAGCACAGGGCAAAGTTACCCCTCCCTCCTTTTCTCTGCAGCTTATGCTTCCCTTCCCCCCTCCCAACCTGCAGTCAAGCTCAGTGTAACCTGAGCTACCAGTGCTGAAAGTTTTGCTGCTTCACCGCAGGGGTCCCTATTGTCAGCAACATGTGCTGTCCCTACCCTAGCAGCCATTTTGGAGACTTCATTCTGTTTTGGTTATAACACGGTGGGGATTTGCGTCAGAAACAGGAAAGTTACTGTTTTGAAGCCTGTGTCCATGGGCATCGTTCCCGTGGTACTGGTGAACCCGTAACTCCAACAGAACCCGAGAAATTGAATTCTCGGATCCCCCACAAACTAGCTCATCCAAGTTTGGGCTCATTGGAACCGTCATTTTAAAGTAAGATCATTGATAGGTCTGCCGTAATTCTGCTAGGTTCACAGGACGAGGGATGGACCTTATGATATTTCAGAGCTCAAATCATACACTTCTGTCCCTGGGAGGTGGCCAGAAAAACCCTCCCCTTTTCGTGAGGTCAGCAGCCCCAGGTATAAGTCTGGCAGTGAGCCCCCCTTGTCATTCCTTGCTGTGACGTCTTGACTAAGAGATCTGCAAATGAACTATGACGTGTGGCTCCTTCCCCCAGCCTGGCTTGCCTGTAAATGATCTAACAACCATGTGAGTGATTTTCATCGTTAATCCTATTTTATTTTATAACTGCATTTGTACATAACGATATTGTCTCAGTTTGTTCCATCTTTTTATATTGTATAAGCACTGCCTGTTTTTTAAGGAATAAACCTATAAAATTATTAGTTTGATTCTCCTGCTCTATAAACGAATTTGCACGCGCCTGAGGTACTACGCTACTGTCTTGGGGTTGCTACGGACCCTCTTGATAAATTGTTCCAAGTAAACCGTGGCTGGTGGCAGCTATAAAGAAGGGGTGTAAAGTGTTGACCTATGGGGGGCATTGGCGGTGACGGAGCGGGTTTTATAAGTGTATTACCCGGCTGCGGCTCGGAGTAATTATAATTCCCTCACTGCAGCGTGCCCAATAGCCAGCACACATCCAAGTGACCCGTCTGGCGACTAATTATCCTAGGTGCAGTTCCCGGACTGACCTGAGGGTAAGGGGGGCGCCAGAGAGCTGCAAGTTCCCAAGTGGAAGTGGGATAATTATAAATCCCTGCAGTTTACTGGGTCGGACGGCAGCAGCCGTCGTGTGTGTGCACCGTTTCATCACACATTGGTGGCAGCGGTGGGATCACAAGCCGTGATACCCCGGGCTACCGTGTGGTGGACCGTGTGCCCGTTCATCACGTATTGGTGGCAGCGGTGGGATCACAAGCCGTGATACCACGGGCTACCGTGTGGCGGACCGTGTGCCCGTTCATCACATATTGGTGGCAGCGGTGGGATGAACAGGCACACGGTCCGCCACACGGTAGCCCGGGGTATCACGGCTTGTGATCCCAGCGCTGCCACCAATACGTGATGAACGGGCACACAGTCCGCCACACGGTAGCCCGGGGTATCACGGCTTGTGATCCCACCGCTGCCACCAATATGTGATGAAACGGTGCACACACACGACAGCTGCTGCCGTCCGACCCAGTAAACTGCAGGGATTTATAATTATCCCACTTCCACTTGGGAACTTGCAGCTCTCTGGCGCCCCCCTTACCCTCAGGTCAGTCCGGGAACTGCACCTAGGATAATTAGTCGCCAGACGGGTCACTTGGATGTGTGCTGGCTATTGGGCACGCTGCAGTGAGGGAATTATAATTACTCCAGCCGCAGCCGGGTAATACACTTATAAAACCCGCTCCGTCACCGCCAACGCCCCCCATAGGGCAACACTTTACACCCCTTCTTTATAGCTGCCACCAGCCACGGTTTACTTGGAACAATTTATCAAGAGGGTCCGTAGCAACCCCAAGACAGTAGCGTAGTACCTCAGGCGCGTGCAAATTCGTTTATAGAGCAGGAGAATCAAACTAATAATTTTATAGGTTTATTCCTTAAAAAACAGGCAGTGCTTATACAATATAAAAAGATGGAACAAACTGAGACAATATCGTTATGTACAAATGCAGTTATAAAATAAAAATAGGATTAACGATGAAAATCACTCACATGGTTGTTAGATCATTTACAGGCAAGCCAGGCTGGGGGAAGGAGCCACACGTCATAGTTCATTTGCAGATCTCTTAGTCAAGACGTCACAGCAAGGAATGACAAGGGGGGCTCACTGCCAGACTTATACCTGGGGCTGCTGACCTCACGAAAAGGGGAGGGTTTTTCTGGCCACCTCCCAGGGACAGAAGTGTATGATTTGAGCTCTGAAATATCATAAGGTCCATCCCTCGTCCTGTGAACCTAGCAGAATAACGGCAGACCTATCAATGATCTTACTTTAAAATGACGGTTCCAATGAGCCCAAACTTGGATGAGCTAGTTTGTGGGGATCCGAGAATTCCATTTCTCGGGTTCTGTTGGAGTTACGGGTTCACCAGTACCACGGGAACGATGCCCATGGACACAGGCTTCAAAACAGTAACTTTCCTGTTTCTGACGCAAATCCCCACCGTGTTATAACCAAAACAGAATGAAGTCTCCAAAATGGCTGCTAGGGTAGGGACAGCACATGTTGCTGACAATAGGGACCCCTGCGGTGAAGCGGCAAAACTTCCAGCACTGGTAGCTCAGGTTACACTGAGCTTGACTGCAGGTTGGGAGGGGGGAAGGGAAGCGTGAGCTGCAGAGAAAAGGAGGGAGGGGTAACTTTGCCCTGTGCTTGTAAACGGTGGGGGTTGTAGTACTATGGGGAAAGTTCTGGAAACAGCACAAGAAATGAAGCTTGCAGTATCATCACATACGTGTCCACACCAGAGATCTGATATAGGT
This sequence comes from Oophaga sylvatica, assembly GCA_033576555.1. NCBI lineage: Eukaryota > Metazoa > Chordata > Amphibia > Anura > Dendrobatidae > Oophaga > Oophaga sylvatica. Next base: position 543,827,817 of record JARQOD010000001.1, read on the forward strand.
GGTCGAGACCGTGTGGTCTCAGTGTTTTTGGATTCAGAAGTGTTGGAGTTTTTCCTAGGGTTTTTCTGGGTTGCAGACAGTATTCTCTCCTGTGCTGTCCTATCTAGACAGTTTTGGGCCCCATCGTTTGCTCAATCTTTTTACTGTCTGTGTTCGTGTTTTCATCTTGTCTAACTACCATTATATGTTTGGGGGCTTCCTATTCTTTTGGGGTCTACTCCGGGGCAGTTAGCTTTCCTCTTTCCATCTTCAGGGATAGCTATCTCTCCGGCTGTGACGAGGCGTCTAGGGCTCCGAAGGAACGTCCCACGGCTGCTTCTAGTTGTGCGGTTAGTTTAGGGGTCTGCAACCTATTAGTTTCCAACCTCTCTGGTGTTAGGCTGCCTATGCGGTTTTTTGCTCCTGCCTCCTCAGCTACCAAAACAGAACACCCTTGTTGTCCCAAGCAGCCCAATATGTGAGACTGCTGCTGCCGCTTCACACTACTGTCCTTCATCTGTCTTACACTTCCTGAACCTGACACTAACACTCTGTTCCCCCTTCCAAACTGGGCTGGCCATTACAGTTAACCCTGCTTAAGCTAGACTGCAGCCCCAGTAAATGTTACTCTTTTATAACATGCATGCATATAAAATACTGTCATGGAAATATATATGTATTCCATATATTCAAAGTATATTCACATATATGTATTCACAGTTAGATAGATCTCACTTGCTAAAAAACCCTGTGCGCACATATTTCTAGGCCAGATATAATCAGTCGTTTTAAAGAAATCTGGCCTCCATAAGACCTTCGTAAAGGAACAAATGCATGAAGTACAAAATGTCCTATTAGATATCTGTTGTTTACATTATAGTTATGCAAGGCAACTAGGTCACAAGAATATAAACAATAATTCTGCAACTTCAGCTCTTTTAATCATGATTATCATAATTATCATATTTACACTAGAACAGCCAATAATCTAGCAGCTTTTAATTGTATGTTAATTGACTAACCAGCCCCTTTTTGTAAACGTATAAAACCTTGAATGAATAATAAATGTATGTCTTTGACGAACTGTTATACTGACACTTTCGTGTGGACAGTCCTCATTTCGTTCTGAGCGCTCAAAAAGACATTATATAGAGATTTGGACATGGCAAGCAGCAAACACAGGATATTTTTATCCTAATAAAATTTCCATATCAGTTGGCGCCTGCACGCGGGGCATTGGACGAAACGCACGAGGACTCGGCCGACCGGAGAGACGGGGGTGTTGGCCCTGGCCTTGGCACACGGGACGGAGACTGCAGCTCCATCAGTAAGGTAAGAAAACTTTGTCATCTTACCTGAATGTTCCCTGTGCCTAGTCCTAGCCTACACTTCCAGCCGGTCGGACGTGGTCATCACCTCATTCCCAGGTTGTGTAAAAAGTCCATACCCTTATCCAAAAGCCCTGGGATATAAGCCGAGTTGGTTGCTGCTGTGCTGTATATGTTTCATGTTTTATGTGAACCGGGAGAAAGTTGGAACGGTGACTGTGTTTTTGCTTGCTGATCTCTGGGGCTGTATAGCAAAAGACAAATTGCTGCATAAGTTCCCGCAGTAAACTTTCACGCACCGGGAGGCCATCCCAGTCAAATCAGACGTGAAGGGCAGAAGCTTTGTTTGGATAAGTTCTCACAATAATTGTCCACGCACCGGGAGGTCATCCCAGTCAAATCAGACGTGGATAGTGAGAATTTTGATGAAGGCTATTGCAGATTACTGTGACCGGCGCACCGGCCAGGGCTACGGTACAGAGCGATAGAACCTTGAGCTTCGCCGCGCTCAGTGCAATTGGTGAGTTATCAGTTACCAGAGCAGCTTGTATGTGTCACAGATCATCAAAAGAGGGATTCGTATTCTCCCGGGTGTCTGTCTCATTGTCTGTATCAGGTACTGTCGCTTTAAATCACATCTCCGTGCGCTCTGTCAGTAACTCATTCAGAGCAGTGTGCTGGCTGCAGCAGCGAGAAAAACCCTTTGACCCCCCCCTCCTCTGCTAATCACGTTATCAGACATTCTGTTTCTTGGCTTTGATTTTTATTTTTTTTAAGCTAGTTTTTTGGCTACAGGTTTTAATGTGAAAATTATCAGGCATTCAGACTGAACTATATTCATTTTTTGCTATTCTGAGGAATAATAATTTTTTTTTTTTTTTTTGATACGTGATTTCAGTGGCTATAGAGACAGCAAGCAGAGATATAAGGAAGGGAGGGGGGAAGCAGCCAGCTGACATTCCAGAGATTTTTAATTAGCTGTTTTAGTAACAAAGGTTGTTTTTCAGAGTTTTATGATTAATACGGTTTTTCTTTTCTCCCCTTTTTGGTGAATTTATTTTTTTTATGTTTACTTTTTCTAGAGTTTTTTACTAAATCTAACTTTTTGTTTTTAAAAAAAAAAAAAAAAAAAAATTTATCTTAAGTACATTTTTAAATGATTTTGGAGAGATTTTTTCTCTAAGCAATTTTAGAGCTTTATTTCTCCAGCCATTTTTTTTTCTACAAGCTTGCCTTAGAACAAGGTCACATAGATAAGGAGAATTACAGGCTGTGGGAGAGAGCAGACACAAACTACGCATTTTTTTTAAAAAATGGGGAACAAGATGGGCAAGCAGGAGAGTCTTATGCTCCCTGGAGAGAAAACTGCCCCCCAGCTGGTAGCTGAACAAGAAGGAGTAAAGTATGTAAAAAATTACAGACAGCTCATGAAAGTGTGTGAAATCCATAAGAAGGGCAGACTCCAAGCTGCGGAATGGCAGGATGTATTGAAAAATAGAAAAGGGAAGCTAGTAGATTCAAAGTTGCTGACTGATGCATCCATGGTACAGGGACACTTGTGCAACATGCGGTGCCTCCCACCTCTCCCTACTGGGAGACGGCATCATAGCTCCAGCCATGCCCTCCCAGGCTGCACGAAGCGGGGAAGATCTTTCTCCTCCTTCCTCCTCCTCTCAGGCACACCTCCCTTCTTTTCTTTTTTTTTTTCCTGCTTCGTTACCAGCTGGGCCAACGACCAACCAGAGCAATGCTGTATCCCTGTATCCAGTGCTTACAGCACAAGGCACGTTCTATGTCCCAAGCACAGTCCAGACACTGCCACTCATGATTTCCGGAGAAGAAAGTGCAAATCTCCCTACACAAAACGCTACATGTAGCCCCCAGACACAACAGTCCACTGCTAGGGCTTCACAGGGGAGTGGTATAGCTACAGGGCTGCTAGCATGGAACCATGACACTGATCCACCGCAGCCTCAGCAAGGAAGTGGGAAATCCCCATGCAGCAAGACAACTTTAAAGCCCAAATCTCACCCAGTGTATGCACCAAGTACACCATGTCACTTCTTATCTGATGAAGATGAAGATGCAACGTCACACATGCTGCCCAATACTAGGGAAGAAAACACACAATTACCAATAGAGCAGGGACAGGTAGAGGCACCATCCTATGAGCCCTTCATCCCAAGCCAGGTGATCAGTATGCTGCCAGACCCAGGGATACACCCCATGCTATTTTGCCAAAAAATGCAGCAGATCCAGCGAACGTATGCAGCAGCCTGAACTGATCTCTGGACCGTAATGGAAATAAAAGCAGGTGATGCATTCTGGTCAATTATGAGAGAACATTTCAAGCATCCAGCAGAGTTAGATGCGTATGCCTGGAGACAGGACCAAAGCTAATTGAGCAACTCAGAGAATGGGCCAAAAGCAGACTGACAGGACAAACTCTCAGCCTACATGTCACGAGTCAAGACAAGACAGAGTCTGTGGAGAAAGTCCATGACAGAGTGATGCAAGTGTTTCAAGATTTGGGCCTCATTACCCATGATCAGACACACAGACGAATGTTGGCACAGGCCTTTGTGCATGGACTGAGAGAACCAATCAGGAAACCACTGGTAGCAGCCAGGCCTGAGTACACGTCAATAGCAATGGATACCCTGCTCACAGTAGCAAAAAGGATTGAGTCCCGCCGGGACAGAAGGGATGTCAAGTGTTACAACTGTGGCGAGTTTGGTCATTTCCGGAACAAGTGCAGAACACTGACTTCACCCAGAAAAAGAAGAAACACAGAAAGCAGTGAAGAACCCCGTCCATAGGACAAGAGCACACCAAGTCCACAAGGAACCCCACCAGTGGGACCAATATCCTGAGAGTGGATGGCGTAGTCATATCTTTTCTTGTGGAACTCCGCAACCAGAATCTTCTGCTTCCTGCATGGGAATTGATGGTCAAGTCAGATATTTCCAGATTATGAAGCCCCTGAGCGTGTGGACTCAGCCAGAACACTCCATCATGTCCCAGTTTGTTGTGTCAAAAACCTGCACCCTCAACCTATTGGGAGTGGACCTACTGCAGAAGCTGAAAGCGACCAGAGTGTTCCAGGAAGATGGGACCATGACACTTTCTTCACCCCTGACCCAAGAAGAAACAGGAACCTCAAACAACCACACTGCAGACCTATCACAGGAGGTGCTGGAAATAGTACCAGAAAAGCCACTCCATCACCCAGAGTCAAGATGTCTCTGACCAACTGAAGGTCTAAGTGAACTCGTCTAAGAAAACGGCCTGAGAACTTTGACATTGGCCAGGATATTCAACTCAAGAAGGACTCTACTCGCTTCATGGAATGGCAACACCTCATCCAGCTCTAACGCCAGAGGTTCATCTTTTGCAAGCACCAGGAGGTGCCCCCTGCAATCAACCAGTTCACCCAGGCCCTAGACCGGAAAAAGGCCACTCAGCTCTTCAAACTTGTGCACAAATACTGACCTGAGATCGAGCTGGAGAAAAAGAAACTACTGATGGCCCGTGCTGAGAAAAAAGCAGCCGTTCAAGGAGACGTCCCAACAAGAAGACCCCCTGTGACCAGAGAATGTGCTAACACAGTGACTGTCTTGGTGGAGAACAAGAAAGCCAGCTGGTTGTCATCTCTCATGATGTGGATCCTAGTAGACGGCTTGTTTTCCCGCCAGCTCTGCACCAGCAGATGGGAGTCCCCTGCCGCATACTGAAGGACAAGGCCAAACTGGGCTGCCTCGCCCATCGGAATCAATCCCAGCTTTCCACAGTGAAGAAAAAGACTGTAAACCCCACTGAGTTCAGAATGGTGCAAGGCCTGGAGGCCGCGAAAGAGGCTACGGTATTTGAAACCCCAACAGTGCTGAACCATCACACTCTGCTCTCAAGAGTCCCAGTCACCGCAACGGTATTCACGGTGATCAACCTGGCCAGTACCTTCTTCAGTGTTTCCCCTCCACCTGGAGGCCTGCTTTCACGCACCAGTGCAGTGCATATGGACAATGTTGCCTCAAGGTGCTCAAAACAAGCCCTTTAAGTTTCACCAAGACAATGTCCTCCATCCTCATCAACTGGATTGCAGAATATGCAAGAGTCACTCTTCTACAACACGTGGATGACTTTCTCTTTTGTGTGGTTGACATCGACACCTGCACAGTCTATTCCTTGTCTCTCCTACTCTACCTGGAAGAACAGCAACGCAAGGTCTGGAAGAACAAAGTCCAGTGATGCCAGAAGCAAGTTACATCCCTGGGACACTGTATTGCCCACCAGACGAAACACATGTCAAAAGACTGGAAGACCACTGTGGAGAAGATGGCTCCCCCAACAACTCCAAGAATGCTGCAGGCCTTCCCTGGTCTAGTGTCATATTGCAGAACCTGGATCCCTGATGCCTCAGACCTAATGCAGCCTCTGTGCGCTTGCATCAACGCAACCCCGCTCCTTCTATCAGACGCAGCCTTCAACCCATTCAGGAGATTGGAAGAACTCCACAGTCTCAGCGCCAATACCAGGCCTACCTGACTATGAAAAGTCTTTCCGTCTACCTGATGGAAGAAAGAAGATCATGCTACTGGAGTCCTGGCATGGATTCACGGGGGAAAACAGAAACTTTTAGGCTGCCTCTCAGCCCGCTTGGATCCAGTTGCAAGAAGAGCACCCTCCTGCCTGATGGCAGTATCTGCAGCACACACCCTCCTGGACAAGGTTGCTGAAATCACTCTTGGACAGCCACTGGAAACTCTCACTCCACATGACATCTTGGCAATCTTCAATCAAGCTCAACCAACAGTAATCTCTCCACCGCCAGGCATCTTTGTGGCGCCTCTATTGCCTTTGTCTCATAATGTCACCATCTCCAGACCTACAGTCCTCAGCCCGGCCACTCTACTCCCACTCCCAAGGGGGATACTTGGATGGCTCCAGATTTGCAGATGATGAAGAAGTTTCAGCACAGGAAGTGCAGTGACCAGCAAATCAAGAAATCCTGTGGTCCAGAAGTCTGTCACCTAGCCTGTCAGCCCAGGAAGCAGAATTGATAGCGCTGACGAAGGCCTGTCAGATGGCAGAAGGCAAGACTGCAAACATCTACACGGACTACAGTTACTCGCATGGCATAGCACATGACTTTAGACCCATCTGGGCTACAAGGGACTTCATCACAGCAAACGGGACAACCGTGAAGCATCATGGAGCCTTCAGGGACCTGCTGGGTGTACTCCAACTTCCAAAATGGTGGCAATTTGAAAAATCAAAGTGCATGGAAAACTGAGAACAGAAGAGGCGTGAGGCAATAACATGGCGGACATGGCAGCCAAAGAAGCAGCCAAAGGAAGACAACATGGAGAAGTGGGAGACGGACGGCTACTACATGACGACTGAAGACAAGAAACCTGACAAAAAGACGTCCTGGGATCTGCTCAAGAAGTTACAAGACCAAGCTCCAAAAGGAGAAGAAGAGCTGAATGCGAAAAAAGCAACACGTGAAGAAGGAAGGCTAACAATAATAGACTTCAAACCCTTTAGAATGTCAAGGAGCAGACCATAAGCGCCACCACTCCTACACATACTCACCTGCGGGTTCCCACCCACATATATACATCTAATTTGGTGGTACGAACATGTGACAGATTATCCCCCGACCGGAAAAGAAGGCTGGTAGACTGGAGCAGTACGGAGGGGAATCGGCATGTATGTTTTTCTTTACTGTCTTTGGCTCAGTGATGAGCAGGCTGTCAGCCAATGTCGGGGCATGGTACTGATGGTCACTGAAGCCTTGCCTGAAAGCTGAAGGAATAAAGTTAATCTCTTCCCGGCAGCGGGGCTCTCAGAGTTCTAAAGCCATGCAGCCACTATTAACTTGCAGATTAACCTATATCTGCAGTTTAATATTGTTTTTTCACATGTCAAGTTCCCTTTAAGTTGTGAACAGAGCTGAAAGGTCTGTTGTTGCAGGCACACATCTTAACAATTATATGAATGTAACAAAAAATTGTCATGCTTCAGGAATCTGTACTGCACTTTGCGCATTGGTGTTCATTCAGATTATCAATTCCCTGCAGCATATGGACCTATGTAAGTGAATGAAGAAAGAGGTAGTTCACAGGTGACATCATACCGATGTCAAAATATGCCTATGGTGGTATTAGATGTTTTCAGAATCAAGGTAAGAGGCCATTTTCATACATAGCATATCATTTCTGATGTTTCTTCACCTGATTTTTATCTGCATATTTTCTGTATGTTTTGTGTATTACAGCAAGTTTATTATGTAATTTTTACTTTATTTGATGTGTTTTTGGTGCAGACTAGAAGCAGTTTTTACAGTTCATACACAGGCCATGAAAGTTGGTTGTGTGCAGCCACCATTAGATCAGGATTTTTCATGCTAAGAAAGTTCATTTTAACCCCTTTACCCCCAAGGGTGGTTTGCATGTTAATGACCAGGCCAATTTTTACAATTCTGACCACTGTCCCTTTATGAGGTAATAACTCTGGAACGCTTCCATGGATCCTGGTGATTCTGACATTGTTTTCACTTGACATATGGTCCTTCTCTAGGCTATTAATTTCTGCCCTCAGTCACTGGCTTGCCCTCTCTTGCGAAGAAAATTGCGCGGGAGCCCATGGCAGTTTTTTCCATTAATTAATCCTTTAATTTAACACCTACAGCTCCAAAATTTTACACACACACACTACTAACATTATTAGTGAGGGACATATAAAAAATAATGGATATGCAATGGTTTACTTTATGTAAACCATGTCTCATATCCTGTTGGGTTCTGTAATGATTCCAAGAAAACCATTGGCAACACATTACGCCATAAAGGTTTGAAATCCTGCAGTGCCCGCAAGGTTCCCCTGCCTAAGAAGGCACATGTGCAGGTCCGTCTGAAGTTTGCCAATGAACACCTGGATGATTTTGTGAGTGATTGGGAGACGGTGCTGTGGTCATGGGACAAAAATTGAGCTCTTTGGCATTAACTCAATTCGCCATGTTTGGAGTAAGAGAAATGCTGCCTATGACCCAAAAGAACACCATCCCCACTGTCAAGCATGGAGGTGAAAACATTATGTTTTGGGGGTGTTTCTCTGCTAAGGGCACAAGACTACTTCACCTCATCAGTGGAAGAATGGATGGAGCTATGTACCGTAAAATCCTGAGTGACAACCTCCTTCCCTCCGCCAGGACATTAAAAATGGGTCGTGGCTGGGTCTTCCAGCAAGACAATGACCCAAAACATACAGCCAAGGCAACAAAGGAGTATCTCAAAAAGAAGCACATTAAGGTCATGGAGTGGCCTAGCCAGTTTCCAGACCTTATTTCCCATAGAAAACTTATGGAGGGAGTTGAAGCGCCAAGTTGCCAAGCACCAGCCTCAAAATCTTAATGATTTAGAGATGATCTGAAAAGAGGAGTGGACCAAAATTCCTCCTGACATGTGCTCAAAACATCATCAACTGCAAAAAACGTCTGACTGCTGTGCTTGCCAACAAGGCAAGTCTTGCCACCAAGTATTAAGTCTTGTTTGCCAGAGGGATCAAATACTTATTTCTCACTGCAAAATGCAAATACATTTATATAATTTTTACAATGAGAATTTTTGGATTTTATTTTTGATATTCTATCTCTCAATGTTAAAATTACCTACCCTTAAAATTATAGACTGTTCATGTCTTTGTCAGTGGGAAAACTTGCAAAATCAGCAAGGGATCAAATACTTATTTCCCCCACTATAAATAAGCAAGACACTTACACAGCACAAATACGGCAGCCTTTCATAAACTGTGCTTGCCTCAGCTGTGAACTTGCCAACCCCTGGTCTGTCCAGTTTCCAGTTCACAGCTGTGAGGGAGAGCATGGCACCATTTTGTTGTAGTCCAGATCGCTCCACTGAGCTACAATTTCTTCCTGTCACTGCTCACATAGTGTCCTGCGGTGATGAGAGGTGCCGGGTAGCAGTGGTGAGCAGAGCATCAGGGCGGCGAGTTATGAGCACAGGTCGGGTAGGATGCTATTGTACTACTAACTGGCTACTAACCTGTTCTCACCGCAAGAAGGAGTCACCACCGCTGGGCTGCTCTGAGTGATGAGAACAATGCTGCAGAGGTAACTTCTTCCAATTGTGAGAACAGGTGGGTTGCTTGAGATTAGTAGTACAATACTGTAAGGAAGTGACAGAGGCTGTCGTGTTTATTCCCATGAAGACAACAAACTGCGCAGTGTGAATACTGTTATGCGTTTTTACCCTGATTTATGGTGACTTGTGAAATGTAAAATGTATAGAGTGTAATGTAACTAATGTATAGTGTGATAGGTACTGATGCTGTTGTGTGCGTACTGCAAAGGTAATGCCTAAGGTAATGTCATGACTGAGTCACGTCCTCCAGGGAGATCTGGGGTTAAGGTACTGCCACACTAAACAATCCCGCTAGCGATCACGATAACGACGCATACTAATGCGATCGCTAGCGGGATTGTTTCTATATCGCTAAATGCGGCCACATTTAGCGATATAGTTAACGACGCTATCGCCGTTAGCGATCTTCTTAACGACTTTAGCGGTACAAAAGTACCGCTAAATCGCTAAGAAAAGGTGCCACACAGCGATTAGATACTTACCCAGCGGGAGCGCCAGCGATGAAATAGGGTCCGGAGCGATTCCAGCGACGAGCGAGATCACAGCAGGAAGCTCGTCGCTGGAAGCTGCCGCACTGAACAATATCGCTAACGGGATCGCTAAATAGTGACGTTTTTTAGCGATCCCGTTAGCGATATTGTTTAGTGTGGCATACCCTTTAGAATATCATTACGTGTTGTGAATTGCAGGTCTTCTATTTAGCCTGTGCTTCATGTTCCATATTAAACTAATTTTGTTTCCATTGGTGGTGAATTGGTTAAAAACCCTTTCTGTTCTGGTTAGAAACATGCAGCTCCATCTCACAGCTGTTCCTGACCTGGTAATTTCATCTCTCTATAAAATCTGTACAGACCTTCTCTTCCTCGCCAGTGAAAGTTTACTTCCTGGTTCCTTGAAGTTGCTGTGTGGAGTTGGAGATCGATTTTACATCTGAAGATTGTTGTATGCTGTTTTGGGGTCTATGTTTCATTGTCCTATTTCCATTTGGTTTGTACATTTCTATCCTTCCCTATATTCCTCTCTTCCTTTGGTGAGTGTTTTGTTTGTTAGTTGCTTTTTGCTATCCCTTTTTGTCTAGCATGTTAATACACTAGCATTTCTGTCCCAGGCCTCCTGGAGGAGGAGACAGTTTACAGTATAACAGGAGGACAGTAAGGCTGGTGGCCCAAACCTCCTCACCATTAGAGCTACATTTGGGAGCAGGGATTGTTAGGGCCCCACTCCCGCATTGGCTCTTGCCATACGTATTGATACACACCTGTTATGTTTCGGTAGCTGAGGAGTGCAGGTAAAAAAGGCAATACACCAGAGCAGTTGGAATCTATGAGATTGCAGTACCCTGACTAACCACCACAACTAGAGGCAGCCGTGGAGCGTTCCTACGTTGGTCCTAGACGCCTCGTCACAGCCTGAGAAACTAACTACACCTAAAGATAGAAATAGGAAAGCTATCTGCCCCGGAGCAGAACCCCAAAGATAATAGAAAGCCCCCAAACAAGTAATGGCGGTTAGACAAGATGAAATACAGGCACAGAAAGAAAATAGTATGAGCAAACGCTGGGGCCCAAACTAACTAAATAGAAAAGGATAGGAAGGGCACTTACTGCAATCCCAGAAAACCCTGAAAAGCACCAACTCTACTAATTTCAAAAACACCTGAGATCACACGACCTCTACCACCTAAATTAGTTCTCTGGTGTAACAAAATCAAAACAGCAGCCACTGAAAAAACTGGAAAAAGCAAAAGTACAAACATCAGTGGCTGAACTAAACTGAGAGGTCAAAAGCCCCGGAGGGGACCCTGGAGGCCCCACAGAAGTAAAGGACAAAATGCAAAAATATAGCACAAAAACAAAAAGAAGAAAATGTCTTATCTGTTAGCAGGAGATGCAGACACGACACAGCAGGCTACAAGGGAAACCGGAATGAAGGATTCAGACCAGAACAATTGATCACCGGCAACTCTGATGGGAAGGTGACTCCCTTATATAAGACCAGTCAGTAACACCTGATTCCCAGTCCTCACAATCTTCACTGGACAGACCAGCACCGCTTGTAACCACCAGAGGAAGCCTCTGCTCAGAACTCATCTCAAACCCATTCACAACACACACCTCTTGGAAATAGACATGTAGTGACCCCGCCCCCTAGACCTAAAGTTCTCCCTGTGAGCTCTGAAGAACCAATGCAGGTAAGGGGGCTTCCCTCCATTATGGGTCTCTTGTGGTTAGCTGCAAAACGGGGGTGTGCTTTTACTGTGGCAAAAAGGGTAATTTCATTGGGGTTTGTCCATCTATACCTAAACACCAGAAACTGTTGGAAAACTCCCAGGTTGTGTGGAGGATTACAGCCTGTGCATATATATCTCCTCTGCAGGTGTGTCTCAGTTTATCCTACCTGCAGAAGTAGTTATAGGTGCGAAAACTGAGACAATATCTGTCGTACTGGATAGTGGGGTAGGAGACAATATGTTGGATGCTAAGTTCGCTCAGATCCATGGTCTCTCCTGTAGTAGGCTGGCAAAGTCCATTCCCATATTTGCCATCGACTCTGCTTCTCTGGGTCGGGGAAGCTTTACAGCAAATAGTGCATACTGTAAGGTGAACCTTCATGTAGGGGCTCTTCACTGGCAGCTCCTTTCTTGTTACTGTACCTTCTAAAATGCCTCCCTACTCCTATTGTGTTGGGTCTTCCCTGGTTGACTATGCATAATCCGGTCATAGACTGGCAGGTCAGGGAGATAATTAAAAGGAGTGAGTTTTGCAAGAATAAATGCCTAGGTTCTATTATCTCTAATGTCTCCACTAAAAACATTCCATCGTTTCTGTCTGATTTCGAGGTGTTCTCTGAAAAAGAACTGACTCTCCATTGCGTGTATTATTGTCCTGTGAACTTGCTTCCTGGTGCAAAGTTGCTCAAGACCAGATTATACAATCTATCAGGTCCTGAGAGACAGGCCATGAAAGACTATATTTATGAGAGTCTTGCCAAGGGACATATTATACCTTCATCTTCGTCTGTAGCAGTGGGGTTCTTCTTAGAAGAAAGATAGGGGGCCTGTGTCCCTGTTTAGACTTTCGTGAGTTAAATTGGGTTACTATGTGGGACCAATATCCCTTCTCACTCATTGCTGATTTGTTCAAACAGATTATTGGATCAAAATGGTTCTCCAAATTGGATCTCAGGGGAGTCTATAATATGACTAGGATTAAGAAGGGGGATGAGTGGAAGACGGCTTCTGACAACCCAGAAGGGCATTATGTAAATATTGTCATGCCTTTTGGTTTTACTAATGCTCCCACCGTGTTTCAACATTTCATTAATGACATCTTCCGTCATCTCATGGGTAGATTTGTAGTAGTGTATCTTGACGATATTTTGATCTCCAGTCTCATCAGGTACATGTCAGGCAGTTGTTACAGGTTGTACAGGATAACAAACTGTATGCCAAGTTGTACAAGTGTGATTTTCTGTACAAGAGGTTCAGTTCTTAGTGTCAGCCACAAGTTTCCGTATGGATCCTGATAAGGTCTGTATGGTTCTGGAATCAGACCTCCCATAAAATCTGAAAGCATTAGTACACTTTTTGGGGTTTGCAACCTATTATTAGAAATTTGTCAGAGACTTCCCATCTATTGTCAAACCTCTCACTGACATGACTAGGAAAAGTTTGGTTTGGACTTCTCGAGGTGGTCAGACTGCGTTCGGCAGGCATTTTCTTCTTTGAAATGGTGTTTTTACACTGCAGCGGTACTCATCCAACCCGATGACTCTCAACCATTTATTGTCAAGGTTGATGCTTCTGAGGTGGGGGTCGGGGCTGTATTGTCTCAAGGGTTGTCCCCTGGTAAGTGGCATCCATGTGCCTTCTTCTCCAAAAGTTGTCATTGGCCGAAAGAAACTATGATGTAGGGAACTTTTGGCTATTAAGTTGGCATTTGAGGAGTGGTCATTTTTTGTAGGGGTCAGTTCACCCAGTCACTGTCAACTGATTACAAAAATTTGATTTACCTTGAATCTGTTAAATATCTTAATCCAAGGCAAGCTAGATGGTCTTTGTTTTTTTTACCAGTTTTTGTGGTCACTTACCCATCCTGGGATAAAGAGCGTCAAAGTGGATACTTTGTTTCTGAGTTTCCCTGGCAGTGGGAGTACTGATGATGCTGTCCCTAGTTTACAAGAAAAGGTGATCATCTCCACAGTGCATTCTGAACTTGACCGTGAAGTATTGTAAGCTCAGGGGCACGCCCCTGTTGGTGGTTCAGGGAAATTGTTTGCACTTGTACATCTACATCTCAATATTTTAGAAGCACATCATAACTCTGCTCTGGCTGGTCACCTAGGTAGTAAGGCGACCTTGGACCTCCTTTCTCATAGTTTTTGGTGGCCAAGGTTGCATAAGGATGAAGTTGCCTTTGTATCCTCATGTAGTGTCTGTGCGCGTTCTAAGACTCCACATACTCATTCACCTGGGGCTCTTTTACCATTAACCATTCCTGACCGTCACGTTTACCACCATCAGCGGTTATTGATGGTAATTTAGAATTTCAGGTAGCGAAAATCGTTGATTCCCAATATGGTTCGCTTCCCTATACAGTACCTGGTACATTGGAATGGGTATGGTCCTGAGGAGAGGCTGTAGCTGCCGGCATCTGAGATTAATGCCGATAGATTGATACGGTCCTTTCATTTGGCCCATCAGGATAAACCCGGCCTTGAGGGTCCTGTGGCCCCTAATAGGAGGGGTACTGTCACTCTCATACACTCAGATCAGGTATAGTGAAAGTATAGAACATAGTTTAGAGTTTAGGATATAGATAGCTAGTTATTATAGGTACAGTAGGGCAAAATACAATTAATGTTTTGGGAATAACCCAGATTGGGAAAGGATAGGGCAAGTAGAAAATGGAACTACTTGGTAGAATTAGAGTAAGAGAGTTAGTGTGTTCCTGAGACAAGGCCAAGTTCAAGGTGCTGTGGGCGGGAGGCACGTGGAGTTCATATAGTTCTTGTAGCATTAGGTCGTACCAAATTTCCTGCGGACCTCTCTTCAACATTCATGCAGAGGAAGATGGACGGGGAACAATGTGAGGGAAACGTAGTGGATCTCGGGAATACTGCGGTGCTGGAAGGGGAATCCCTAGGGTTAACAGGATCTGTTAAAGTAGGGATAGCCCGAGCTGAACGTAAGCAAATGTTTGGAATGTACTGTGTTGAAGGAACAAGAACTGGAGGGTGCTGTGACCGATACTGGGTGTTAAAGACTGATGTACTTGAACTGCCCAGTAGAGTTGAACTTGTTAAAATTAACTTGTGTCCCCTGATGTGTTTGCGGCTGGTCCCGAAACTGAAGACATTGCGACAGCAAAGGCTTCCGGCCTGCAAATGAGTACGATGCAATGTACACAGCACATTTATGAACTGGGACATGACTTGTTTGTAAAGTGCCTAAATGTAAGGTTCTTTGTACATGTTTCTTGAAACTCAGTTTTTCCGTCGGCCATTTTGCTTTCTGTCTTGCTGCAGCTATCTTGCCCTCAGTCAATATGGAGTTTCCAGCTTTCATGTTCCCGCCCTGATTCTCTCCCTCTTGCTTCTTAAGCAGCCTCAGCTGAGCAATCAGTGCTTCAGAATCAAGCCTGCAGTGAGCCTGTGACCTGACTCCTGGAAAACCTTGGACTTTGTACTCCAGCTGTTTCCTACTGAGGAACTTTGGAACACTTGTGGACTCTGGAAACCTGCTATTTGATAAATCCACGTTTGCATGGAATTACGGTAACAGAGAAGAGATCCTGAACCTGTTGTGGAGAGTTATTGCTGAGCTTAAGTTACTCTGGCCTGCTGTGTCTCCTGCTTCTGTACCTGCAAACTGTGTGACCATTTTTGCCACTTGTATGAAGTAATACAAGTCCTTCTATATCAAACCTGTGTCTCATGTGTTTTCCTCGCACCCAAGCACAAGACGCTATATGAACTGTACACCATACATTACAAGATTCTGAAGCCAAACGTTAGTGTCTGCTGGGTCTGGGAAGGCTGTGTCTGCTGTGACTGTGGATATCAGATGTCCGGTTATACTTTCTGTGATGACAGTGGTTGTGACTTCTCACAACCATTCCAGGTGAGCAATTCCCTTAATTTTACTCTGCAGTGTTACCACAGGTAAACACTATTGTTTTTTTTTTTTTCTCTTCTCCTTCCAGTACTCCTGTCTTAAAAGATCTGGAAGATGGAGGCTCGCATAAAGGAGCTTTGCGGAGTGACTGATACAATCCTTGCAGATATACAGACTATAAAGACCCGTTTTGCAAACCTACAGGACCTCACTAATCACAATTTGCAAGTGTTTGGACAAACTACCCAGGATTTACGAGCCAGGATTGAGGTTCTAGAGGAACGAGTCCAGGCTCCTGCCATAACCCCGAGTTCTGGGATTCCCAAGTTACCCCCTTTTCATTTTGGCGGTGAACGTGAGAAATTCAGGGGATTTATTAACCAATGCAATCTTTTTTTTTCTGCACATGCTTCACAATTTCCCACTGAACGATCCAAAGTGCTTACTATAATCATGTTGCTTACCAACAAGTCTTTGATGTGGGCAAACCCTCTGATTGAGACTGAGGATGAATGTTTGGATCATCTTGATGCTTTCATTTCAGCCATGGGGCAGGTGTTTGATGACCCCAATCGAGGTGCAACAGCTGAAGCAGCCATGTTAACTTTGCGCCAAGGTAAGCGCTCAGTAGCCGAATATGCCTTGGATTTCAGGAGATGGGCCCTCGATACCACTTGGGACAGTTCCGCCAAAGAATCTATTTTTCGAAAAGGGTTGTCTCCACTGATTAAGGATGAACTTGCTCGTGCCGACCCTCCCACTGCGTTAGGTGACTTTATTAACTACTGCATCCGTATTGATGCTCGTCTGACTGAACGCAGACAAGAGAGATGGTTCGAAAATAATCGCACTAACCTTTTACTACCTCCCTCCTCAGCTAAGGAACCTTTGAGTAGGATCACAAGGGAACCAGAACCTGAACCCATGCAGGTGGACTCTTTACAAAGACGGGTTAGTGATGCACGCAAAGAACATCGTTTAAAGGAAAATCTATGTTTCTACTGTGGTAAGTCAGGGCACTTCATTATAAACTGCCCCAGCCGTTCTCGTAAAACTACTGCAGCAGTCATTCACTGTGAGTGTTGCGAGAGGAGATCTGTCAGGTCCGAGCCTCAGGCTCCAGAGAGATCTGCAGCAACAGATATTGATTTCTCGGACTTAAACTCCGTCACTTCTGAGGACGATGACTGTGTAAACGCTGCAATTTTTCAAGTTTCCTCAGCGGTGTCCCAGCTGAGTTGTAAGAAAAACAATTCTCATTGCTTCCTTTCCATCAAACTCTGGGTTGACTCAGTCTGGGTGTCTAGCTCTGCTATGATCGACTCAGGGGCAAGTGGAAATTTTATGGATATCTCCTTTGCTCTGAAACAGGGGATACGTTCAGTGAAGAAGGCTACTCCAGTACAGATGGAGACTGTGGATGGCTCCCTGCTGACCTCTGGACCAGTGGATCAGGAAACGGAGCCTTTGAGGGTCCTTATGGGTAAAGATCATCAAGAGAAACTGTCCTTTATGCTTATCTCTTCTCCCCACTTTCCCATTATTCTAGGGCTACCATGGCTGCAGGCTCAGAACCCTACCATTAACTGGGAGACCAAGGAATTGCACTTTCCAGAGAAACAGATGAGTCCATAAGTTTCAGCTTGCTCTGTTCCTAAAGGAACCATGTCAGTCCCTGAACTACCAGCTGTATACCAGGACTATGTGGATTTATGTGACAAGAAGAACGCTGACCAGCTTCCCCTCACCGTCCATATGATTGTCCAATTGAATTATTGCCTGGAGCAGAGATACCTTTTGGTAAGATCTACCCCCTGGCGGGGCCCGAGCTAAAGGCTTTAAAGGATTACATAGACGAAAATCTAGCCAAGGGCTTCATACGCCCCTCTTCATCTCCTGCAGGTGCACCCATCTTCTTTGTGAAGAAGAAAGATGGATCTCTGAGACCCTGCGTAGACTATAGGGAACTCAATAAGGTTACTATTAGAAACCGTTATCCATTGCCTTTAATCCCTGAGTTATTGGAGAGAGTGCGGCATGCCAAAATTTTCTCTAAACTGGATCTCCGTGGGGCCTATAACTTGGTCCGTATTAGACCTGGGGATGAATGGAAGACTGCATTCAGGTCACGCTATGGACACTTTGAATATCTAGTTATGCCTTTTGGTCTGAGTACCGCCCCAGCCTGTAAGGTTCTGTGTACATGTTCCTGAAACTCAGTTTGTTCGTCAGCCATTTTACTTTCTGTCTTGCTGCAGCTATCTTGCCCTCAGTCAAAATGGAGTTTCCAGCTTGCATGTTCCCGCCCTGATTCTCTCCTTTTGCTTCTTAAGCAGCCACAGCTGAGCAATCAGTGCTTCAGAATCTAGCCTGCAGTGAACCTGTGACCTGACTCCTAAAGCCTTGGACCTTGTACTCCAGCTATTCCTACTGAGGAACTCTGAAGCACTTGTGGACTCTGAACCCTGCTCTTTGAAAGACCCACGTTTGCTTGGACTTACGGTAACAGAGAAGAAGATCCTGAACCTGTTGTGGAGAGTGATTGCTGAGCTTAGATTACTCTGGCCTGCTGTGTCTCCTGCTTCTGTGTCTGCAAACTGTGTGACTATTTTTGCCAACTTGTATGAAGTAATACAAGTCTTTCTATATCAAACCTGTGTCTCATGTATTTTCATCGCACCCAAGCACAAGACGCTATATGAACTGTACCACATACATTACAAGATTCTGAAGCCAAAACGTTAGTGTCTGCTGGGTCTGGAAAGGCTGTGTCTGCTGTAACTGTGGATATCGGATGTCCGGTTGTACTTTCTGTGATGACAGTGGTTGTGACTTCTCACAACCATTCCAGGTGAGCAATTCCCTTAAGTGTTTTTTTTTCTGCAGTGTTACCACAGGTAAACACTATTGTTTTTTTTTTTTCTTTTCTCTTTTTTGTCTGCTGTAACTGTGGATATCAGATGTCCGGGTGAACTTTCTGTGATGATAGTGGTTGTGACTTCTCACAACCATTCCAGGTGAGCAGTTCCCTTAATTTTTTTTTTCTCTCTGCAGTGTTACCACAGGTAAACACTATTGTTTTTTTTTTTCTCCTCTCCTCTTCTTCCAGTACTCCTGTCTTAAAAGATCTGGAAAATGGAGGCCCGCATAAAGGAACTTTGCGGAGTGACTGAAAATATCCTTGCAGATTTGCAGAATATAAAGACCCGTTTTTCAAGCCTACAGGACCTCACTAATCACAATTTGCAAGTGTTTGGACAGACTGCCCAGGATTTGCGAGCCAGGATTGAGGTTCTAGAAGAGCGAGTCCAGGCTCCTGCCGTAGCCCCGAGTTCTGGGATTCCCAAGTTGCCCCCTTTTCGTTTTGGCGGTGAACGTGAGAAATTCAGGGGATTTATTAATCAATGCAATCTTTTTTTTTCTGCACATGCTTCACAATTTCCCACTGAACGATCTAAGGTTCTTACTATAATTATGTTGCTTACCAACAAGGCTTTGATGTGGGCAAACCCTCTGATTGAGACTGAGGATGATTGTTTGAATCACCTTGATGCTTTTATTTCAGCCATGGGGCAGGTGTTTGATGACCCCAATCGAGGTGCAACAGCTGAAGCAGCCATGTTAACTTTGCGCCAAGGTAAGCGCTCAGTAGCCGAATATGCCTTGGATTTCAGGAGATGGGCCCTCGATACCACTTGGGACAGTTCCGCCAAAGAATCTATTTTTCGAAAAGGGTTGTCTCCACTGATTAAGGATGAACTTGCTCGTGCCGACCCTCCCACTGCGTTAGGTGACTTTATTAACTACTGCATCCGTATTGATGCTCGTCTGACTGAACGCAGACAAGAGAGATGGTTCGAAAATAATCGCACTAACCTTTTACTACCTCCCTCCTCAGCTAAGGAACCTTTGAGTAGGATCACAAGGGAACCAGAACCTGAACCCATGCAGGTGGACTCTTTACAAAGACGGGTTAGTGATGCACGCAAAGAACATCGTTTAAAGGAAAATCTATGTTTCTACTGTGGTAAGTCAGGGCACTTCATTATAAACTGCCCCAGCCGTTCTCGTAAGACTACTGCAGCAGTCATTCACTGTGAGTGTTGCGAGAGGAGATCTGTCAGGTCCGAGCCTCAGGCTCCAGAGAGATCTGCAGCAACAGATATTGATTTCTCGGACTTAATCTCCGTCACTTCTGAGGACGATGACTGTGTAAACGCTGCAATTTTTCAAGTTTCCTCAGCGGTGTCCCAGCTGAGTTGTAAGAAAAACAATTCTCATTGCTTCCTTTCCATCAAACTCTGGGTTGACTCAGTCTGGGTGTCTAGCTCTGCTATGATCGACTCAGGGGCAAGTGGAAATTTTATGGATATCTCCTTTGCTCTGAAACAGGGGATACGTTCAGTGAAGAAGGCTACTCCAGTACAGATGGAGACTGTGGATGGCTCCCTGCTGACCTCTGGACCAGTGGATCAGGAAACGGAGCCTTTGAGGGTCCTTATGGGTAAAGATCATCAAGAGAAACTGTCCTTTATGCTTATCTCTTCTCCCCACTTTCCCATTATTCTAGGGCTACCATGGCTGCAGGCTCAGAACCCTACCATTAACTGGGAGACCAAGGAATTGCACTTTCCAGAGAAACAGATGAGTCCATAAGTTTCAGCTTGCTCTGTTCCTAAAGGAACCATGTCAGTCCCTGAACTACCAGCTGTATACCAGGACTATGTGGATTTATGTGACAAGAAGAACGCTGACCAGCTTCCCCCTCACCGTCCATATGATTGTCCAATTGAATTATTGCCTGGAGCAGAGATACCTTTGGTAAGATCTACCCCTGGCGGGGCCCGAGCTAAAGGCTTTAAAGGATTACATAGACGAAAATCTAGCCAAGGGCTTCATACGCCCCTCTTCATCTCCTGCAGGTGCACCCATCTTCTTTGTGAAGAAGAAAGATGGATCTCTGAGACCCTGCGTAGACTATAGGGAACTCAATAAGGTTACTATTAGAAACCGTTATCCATTGCCTTTAATCCCTGAGTTATTGGAGAGAGTGCGGCATGCCAAAATTTTCTCTAAACTGGATCTCCGTGGGGCCTATAACTTGGTCCGTATTAGACCTGGGGATGAATGGAAGACTGCATTCAGGTCACGCTATGGACACTTTGAATATCTAGTTATGCCTTTTGGTCTGAGTACCGCCCCAGCCTGTAAGGTTCTGTGTACATGTTCCTGAAACTCAGTTTGTTCATCAGCCATTTTACTTTCTGTCTTGCTGCAGCTATCTTGCCCTCAGTCAAAATGGAGTTTCCAGCTTGCATGTTCCCGCCCTGATTCTCTCCTTTTGCTTCTTAAGCAGCCACAGCTGAGCAATCAGTGCTTCAGAATCTAGCCTGCAGTGAACCTGTGACCTGACTCCTAAAGCCTTGGACCTTGTACTCCAGCTATTCCTACTGAGGAACTCTGAAGCACTTGTGGACTCTGAACCCTGCTCTTTGAAAGACCCACGTTTGCATGGACTTACAGTAACAGAGAAGAAGATCCTGAACCTGTTGTGGAGAGTGATTGCTGAGCTTAGATTACTCTGGCCTGCTGTGTCTCCTGCTTCTGTGTCTGCAAACTGTGTGACTATTTTTGCCAACTTGTATGAAGTAATACAAGACTTTCTATATCAAACCTGTGTCTCATGTATTTTCATCGCACCCAAGCACAAGACGCTATATGAACTGTACCACATACATTACAAGATTCTGAAGCCAAAACGTTAGTGTCTGCTGGGTCTGGAAAGGCTGTGTCTGCTGTAACTGTGGATATCGGATGTCCGGGTGAACTTTCTGTGATGATAGTGGTTGTGACTTCTCACAACCATTCCAGGTGAGCAGTTCCCTTAATTTTTTTTTTTTCTCTCTGCAGTGTTACCACAGGTAAACACTATTGTTTTTTTTCTCTCCTCTCCTCTTCTTCCAGTACTCCTGTCTTAAAAGATCTGGAAAATGGAGGCCCGCATAAAGGACCTTTGCGGAGTGACTGAAAATATCCTTGCAGATTTGCAGAATATAAAGACCCGTTTTTCAAGCCTACAGGACCTCACTAATCACAATTTGCAAGTGTTTGGACAGACTGCCCAGGATTTGCGAGCCAGGATTGAGGTTCTAGAAGAGCGAGTCCAGGCTCCTGCCGTAGCCCCGAGTTCTGGGATTCCCAAGTTGCCCCCTTTTCGTTTTGGCGGTGAACGTGAGAAATTCAGGGGATTTATTAATCAATGCAATCTTTTTTTTTCTGCACATGCTTCACAATTTCCCACTGAACGATCTAAGGTGCTTACTATAATTATGTTGCTTACCAACAAGGCTTTGATGTGGGCAAACCCTCTGATTGAGACTGAGGATGATTGTTTGTATCACCTTGATGCTTTTATTTCAGCCATGGGGCAGGTGTTTGATGACCCCAATCGAGGTGCAACAGCTGAAGCAGCCATGTTAGCTTTGCGCCAAGGTAAGCACTCGGTAGCTGAATATGCCTTGGAGTTCAGGAGATGGGCCCTTGATACCACCTGGGACAGTTCCGCCAAAAAATCTATTTTTCGAAAGGGGTTATCTCCACTGATTAAGGATGAACTTGCTCGTGCCGACCCTCCCACTGCGTTAGGTGACTTTATTAACTACTGCATCCGTATTGATACTCGTCTGACTGAACGCAGGCAAGAGAGATGGTTCGAAAGCAATCGCACTAACCTTTTCCTACCTTCCTCTCCAGCTAAGGAACCTTTGAGTAGGATTACACGGGAACCTGAACCTGAACCCATGCAGGTAGACTCTTTACAACGACGGGTTAGTGATGCACGCAAGGAACATCGTTTTAAGGAGAATCTATGTTTCTATTGTGGTAAGTCAGGGCACTTCATTATAAACTGCCCCAGCCGTTCTCGTAAGACTACTGCAGCACTCATTCATTGTGAGTGTTGCGAGAGGGGATCTGTCAGGTCCGAGCCTCAGGCTCCAGAGAGATCTGCAGCAACAGATCTTGATTTCTCGGACTTAAACTCTGTTACCTCTGAGGACGTTGACTGTGTAAACGCTGCCATTTTTCAAGTTTCCTCAGCGGTGTCCCAGCTGAGTTGTAAGAAAAACAATTCTCATTGCTTTCTTTCCATCAAACTCTGGGTTGACTCAGCTTGGGTGTCTAGCTCTGCTATGATCGACTCAGGGGCAAGTGGAAATTTTATGGATGTCTCCTTTGCTCTGAAACAGGGGATACGTTCAGTGAAGAAGGCTACTCCAGTACAGATGGAAACTGTGGATGGCTCCCTGCTGACCTCTGGACCAGTGGATCAGGAAACAGAGCCTTTGAGGTTTCTTATGGGTAAAGATCATCAAGAGAAACTGTCCTTTATGCTTATCTCTTCTCCCCACTTTCCCATTATTCTAGGGCTACCATGGCTGCAGGCTCAGAATCCTACCATTAACTGGGAGACCAAGGAATTACACTTTCCAGAGAAACAGATGAGTCCAAAAGTTTCAGCTTGCTCTGTTCCTAAAGGAACCATGTCAGTCCCTGAACTACGAGCTGTATACCAGGACTATGTGGATTTATGTGACAAGAAGAACGCTGACCAGCTTCCTCCTCACCGTCCATATGATTGTCCAATTGAATTATTGCCTGGAGCGGAGATACCTTTTGGTAAGATCTACCCCCTGGCGGGGCCCGAGCTAAAGGCTTTAAAGGATTACATAGACGAAAATCTAGCCAAGGGCTTCATACGCCCCTCTTCATCTCCTGCAGGTGCACCCATCTTCTTTGTAAAGAAGAAAGATGGATCTCTGAGACCATGCGTAGACTATAGGGAACTCAATAAGGTTACTATTAGAAACCGTTATCCATTGCCTTTAATCCCTGAGTTATTGGAGAGAGTGCGACATGCCAAAATTTTCTCTAAACTAGATCTTCGTGGGGCCTATAACTTAGTCCGTATTAGACCTGGGGATGAATGGAAGACTGCATTCAGGTCACGCTATGGACACTTTGAATATCTAGTTATGCCTTTTGGTCTGAGTACCCCGCCCAGCCACTTTCCAACACTTGGTGAATGACATCTTCAGGGATCTCCTAGATACATTCGTGGTAATTTATTTGGATGATATTCTAATTTTTTCTAACTCCACAGAGGAACATCATGGACATGTGAGAATGGTCTTGGAACGTCTAAGACAAAATCATCTTTACATCAAACTTGAAAAGTGTGAATTCCATAGGACCGAAATTCAATTTCTGGGGTACGTACTGTCTACACAAGGAATTAGTATGGATGGAAGCAAAACCCAAGCCATCAAGGATTGGCCAAGTCCTAGAAATGTGAAGGAGGTACAGCGCTTCATCGGGTTTGCCAACTTCTATAGACGTTTCATTAGAAATTTCTCTGAGGTAGTGTCACCTATCACCCAACTTACCCGGAAAGAGTCTAGGTTCTCCTGGACTCCCCAAGCCCAGGAAGCATTTTCCCGTCTAAAAGATAAATTTACCACTGCACCTATCCTAGTACATCCCAACCCCGAGCTTGCCTTCATAATAGAGGTGGATGCTTCAGACTGTGCCGTTGGAGCTATACTCTCTCAGAGAACAGGTGAGAAGAATGTCTTGCATCCCTGTGCCTTCTTTTCCCAGCAGTTGTCTTCGGCTGAGAGGAACTACGATGTGGGCAATAGAGAGTTGTTGGCCATTATTGCCGCCTTCAAAGAATGGAGACACCTTCTTCAGGGAGCTGCACAGCAAATAGTCGTCCTGACAGATCATCGTAACCTTGAGTTTATCAGGTCGGCTAAGTGCCTGACTCCTCGCCAGGCTCGCTGGAATCTTTTCTTAAACCAATTTAATTTTATCATTTCTTATAGACCAGGATCGCGCAATGGAAAGGCTGATGCACTCTCTAGGATTTACTCAGCAGAGACACGTCCAATTACTCCTCCTAAGACTATTCTTCCTGACTCTAGATTCCTAGGAGTAATTCATAATCAAGACCTACTTAAGGACATCAAGGAAGCATACCATGCGGATTCCTTTTTGGCACAACCCCCAAGGGACGTAAGTCTTGTCTTTAAGAATGGTGTGTGGATTCAGGGACAACGCCTGTATATTCCTGAAACAGTCAGATTGAGAGTATTGCAACTCATTCACGATTCCAAGATAGCTGGGCATAGAGGAATTCTAAAGACACAGGAATTTCTCTCTCGTTTCTTTTGGTGGCCCACTTGCAGGAAGGATGTTTTAAACTATGTCACTTCATGTGAAGTCTGTGCAAGATGCAAAACACCTCGCTCCTCACCAACTGGTCTGTTACAGCCTCTTCCCACCCCGTCCCGCCCGTGGGGATCCATTTCTATGGACTTCATTGTGGAGTTACCAACCTCTCAAGGGAAGAACACCATTCTAGTGGTGGTTGACCGTCTAACAAAGGCAGCTCATTTTATCCCTTGTGTCGGCTTACCCATTGCAAAACAGACATCAGATTTGATGATTAAAGATGTGTTTCGCTTACATGGAGTACCGGATGAGGTTATTTCGGATCGAGGGGTGCAATTCACTTCTAGGTTTTGGCAAAATTTCTGTGCAGCATTGGACATTAAAGTAAACCTTTCTTCTGCTTTTCATCCCCAGACTAATGGACAGACCGAACGAACCAATCAAACCCTGGAGCAGTATCTCCGCTGCTTTATCTGCCACCTACAGGATGATTGGGTGGATCTACTTCCATTAGCTGAGTTCTCGTATAACAACTCTCAGAGTGCCTCCACTAAGCAGTCTCCTTTTTACTCTAATCTAGGTTATCATCCTAACATTCTACCACGATTTCCCATAGAAACGCCTTTACCAGCAGTGGCTGAAAGAATCACGTCTTTACAGAAGAATATGGATCTTCTAAAGGAGAATCTGGAATCGGCTCAGGAAAGGTACAAGAAAGCAGCAGATAAATTTCGTAAACCTGCACCAGCTTTCAAGGTAGGAGACTTGGTCTGGCTGTCAACCAGAAATCTTAAGTTAAGGATTCCATCGTCTAAGTTGGGACATAAGTACATTGGACCCTATAAAATCAGTAAAATTATAAGTGCCGTTGCTTGTCGTCTTCAACTGCCCAGAACTATGAGAATTCACCCTGTCTTTCATGTATCCCTACTAAAGGCTGCGACACCCAATACGTTTCCTGGACGTTCTTCTCCTTGCCCTGACCCAGTGCTAGTCGATGGTCAGGAAGAATTTGTGGTGGAAAGGATTTTAGATTCCAGGTTGTATAGAAATCAGTTACAATATCTGATTAAATGGCAGGGCTACCCAGTGGAGGACAACTCATGGGAACCAGTCAATAACGTTAATGCTCCTCGCTTGCTCCGTCAGTTTCATCAGAGGTACCCACACAAGCCTGGCCTGAGGTCATCCGGAGGTTGTCCCTAAGGGGGGAGTAATGTAAGGTTCTGTGTACATGTTTCTGAAACTCAGTTTGTTCGTCAGCCATTTTACTTTCTGTCTTGCTGCAGCTATCTTGCCCTCAGTCAAAATGGAGTTTCCAGCTTGCATGTTCCCGCCCTGATTCTCTCCTTTTGCTTCTTAAGCAGCCACAGCTGAGCAATCAGTGCTTCAGAATCTAGCCTGCAGTGAACCTGTGACCTGACTCCTAAAGCCTTGGACCTTGTACTCCAGCTATACCTACTGAGGAACTCTGAAGCACTTGTGGACTCTGAACCCTGCTCTTTGAAAGACCCACGTTTGCATGGACTTACGGTAACAGAGAAGATCCTGAACCTGTTGTGGAGAGTGATTGCTGAGCTTAGATTACTCTGGCCTGCTGTGTCTCCTGCTTCTGTGTCTGCAAACTGTGTGACTATTTTTGCCAACTTATATGAAGTAATACAAGACTTTCTATATCAAACCTGTGTCTCATGTATTTTCATCGCACCCAAGCACAAGACGCTATATGAACTGTACCACATACATTACACAGCCACTTTCCAACACTTGGTGAATGACATCTTCAGGGATCTCCTAGATACATTCGTGGTGATTTATTTGGATGATATTCTAATTTTTTCTAACTCCACAGAGGAACATCATGGACATGTGAGAATGGTCTTGGAACGTCTAAGACAAAATCATCTTTACATCAAACTTGAAAAGTGTGAATTCCATAGGACCGAGATTCAATTTCTGGGGTATGTACTGTCTACACAAGGAATTAGTATGGATGGAAGCAAAACCCAAGCCATCAAGGATTGGCCAAGTCCTAGAAATGTGAAGGAGGTACAGCGCTTCATCGGGTTTGCCAACTTCTATAGACGTTTCATTAGGAATTTCTCTGAGGTAGTGTCACCTATCACCCAACTTACCCGGAAAGAGTCTAAGTTTTCCTGGACTCCCCAAGCCCAGGAAGCATTTTCCCGTCTAAAAGATAAATTTACCACTGCACCTATCCTAGTACATCCCAACCCCGAGCTTGCCTTCATAATAGAGGTGGATGCTTCAGACTGTGCCGTTGGAGCTATACTCTGTCAGAGAACAGGTGAGAAGAATGTCTTGCATCCCTGTGCCTTCTTTTCCCAGCAGTTGTCTTCGGCTGAGAGGAACTACGATGTGGGCAATAGAGAGTTGTTGGTCATTATTGCCGCCTTCAAAGAATGGAGACACCTTCTTCAGGGAGCTGCACAGCAAATAGTCGTCCTGACAGACCATCGTAACCTTGAGTTTATCAGGTCGGCTAAGTGCCTGACTCCTCGCCAGGCTCGCTGGAATCTTTTCTTAAACCAATTTAATTTTATCATCTCTTATAGACCAGGATCGCGCAATGGAAAGGCTGATGCACTCTCTAGGATTTACTCAGCAGAGACACGTCCAATTACTCCTCCTAAGACTATTCTTCCTGACTCTAGATTCCTAGGAGTAATTCATAATCAAGACCTACTTAAGGACATCAAGGAAGCATACCATGCGGATTCCTTTTTGGCACAACCCCCAAGGGACGTAAGTCTTGTCTTTAAGAATGGTGTGTGGATTCAGGGACAACGCCTGTATATTCCTGAAACAGTCAGATTGAGAATATTGCAACTCATTCACGATTCCAAGATAGCTGGGCATAGAGGAATTCTAAAGACACAGGAATTTCTTTCTCGTTTCTTTTGGTGGCCCACTTGCAGGAAGGATGTTTTGAATTATGTCACTTCATGTGAGGTTTGTTCAAGATGCAAAACACCTCGCTCCTCACCAACTGGTCTGTTACAGCCTCTTCCCACCCCGTCCCGCCCGTGGGGATCCATTTCTATGGACTTCATTGTGGAGTTACCAACCTCTCAGGGGAAGAACACCATTCTAGTGGTGGTTGACCGTCTAACAAAGGCAGCTCATTTTATCCCTTGTGTCGGCTTACCCACTGCAAAACAGACATCAGATTTGATGATTAAAGATGTGTTTCGCTTACATGGAGTACCGGATGAGGTTATTTCGGATCGAGGGGTGCAATTCACTTCTAGGTTTTGGCAAAATTTCTGTGCAGCATTGGACATTAAAGTAAACCTTTCTTCTGCTTTTCATCCCCAGACTAATGGACAGACCGAACGAACCAATCAAACCCTGGAGCAGTATCTCCGCTGCTTTATCTGCCACCTACAGGATGATTGGGTGGATCTACTTCCATTAGCTGAGTTCTCGTATAACAACTCTCAGAGTGCCTCCACTAAACAGTCTCCTTTTTACTCTAATCTAGGTTATCATCCTAACATTCTACCACGATTTCCCATAGAAACGCCTTTACCAGCAGTAGCTGAAAGAATCACGTCTTTACAGAAGAATATGGATCTTCTAAAGGAAAATCTGGAATCGGCTCAAGAAAGGTACAAGAAAGCAGCAGATAAATTTCGTAAACCTGCACCAGCTTTCAAGGTAGGAGACTTGGTCTGGCTGTCAACCAGAAATCTTAAGTTAAGGATTCCATCGTCTAAGTTGGGACATAAGTACATTGGACCCTATAAAATCAGTAAAATTATAAGTGCCGTTGCTTGTCGTCTTCAACTGCCCAGAACTATGAGAATCCACCCTGTCTTTCATGTATCCCTACTAAAGGCTGCGACACCCAATACGTTTCCTGGACGTTCCTCTCCTTGCCCTGACCCAGTGCTAGTCGATGGTCAGGAAGAATTTGTGGTGGAAAGGATTTTAGATTCCAGGTTGTATAGAAATCAGTTACAATATCTGATTAAATGGCAGGGCTACCCAGTGGAGGACAACTCATGGGAACCGGTCAATAACGTTAATGCTCCTCGCTTGCTCCGTCAGTTTCATCAGAGGTACCCACACAAGCCTGGTCTGAGGTCATCCGGAGGTTGTCCTTAAGGGGGGAGTAATGTAAGGTTCTATG
The DNA here is from genome assembly GCA_033576555.1 of Oophaga sylvatica. NCBI lineage: Eukaryota > Metazoa > Chordata > Amphibia > Anura > Dendrobatidae > Oophaga > Oophaga sylvatica. Next base: position 543,856,794 of record JARQOD010000001.1, read on the forward strand.
TATATATTCCTGAAACTCAGTTTGTTCGTCAGCCATTTTACTTTCTGTCTTGCTGCAGCTATCTTGCCCTCAGTCAAAATGGAGTTTCCAGCTTGCATGTTCCCGCCCTGATTCTCTCCTTTGCTTCTTAAGCAGCCACAGCTGAGCAATCAGTGCTTCAGAATCTAGCCTGCAGTGAACCTGTGACTTGACTCCTGTAAGCCTTGGACCTTGTACTCCAGCTATTCCTACTGAGGAACTCTGAAGCACTTGTGGACTCTGAACCCTGCTCTTTAAAAGACCCACGTTTGCATGGACTTACGGTAACAGAGAAGAAGATCCTGAATCTGTATTGGAGAGTGATTGCTGAGCTTGGATTGCTCTGGCCTGCTGTGTCTCCTGTTTCTGTGTCTGCAAACTGTGTGACTATTTCTGCCAACTTGTATGAAGTAATACAGGACTTTTCTATATCAAACCTGTGTCTCATGTATGTTCATCGCACCCAAGCACAAGACGCTATATGAACTGTACTACATACATTACAACAAGTGACACAAGGAAATATATACATATTTACACAAATACATACAAATATATACAATTATATAGAAATATGGAACCAAGAAACCGTGTCATAGTATATGATTGATCGAATAGTAGGCATAGAGTTCAATCTTGATTAACAGGACATAGACACAGCCTTAGTAAAGGAGATAATGGTAAGTAAAAAATATTAGTACACTGAGATATCAGAACCCGGTATAATGTACATGTTCATAGACACCTACCCTTATTGTGGTTGTCTAAAGGAGGTAGTTCTGGACATCCTGTAACAGGACTAGTCCTGGATAGAAGAGTTTGGTCTTTATTATAGGTACTAAAATAGATCAGGGTAGAGTAAATCATGAGTGTCATGTATTATATATTCCATATATATTCATATTTGGGGTAAAAGAATATTGCAATAATAATCAAATTGGTACCTTTAGAGACACATATAAAGTCTGTCTGAGGAATGATCCTGTAGGAAATGGGGTCAGGATCATGTATATGCGGTCTGGATCTCAGTAGCAGACTGCTCATGATAGGGTAGAAATCATACAGTTATAATGTGTCAATGTGGGTATAGATATATATTGTGGCTAAAAATATTTACCAGTTATATAATGGTAGGAGACCAACCGGAGTGCTTGGTAGCATGTATGGTATACAAATGCGGTTATGCTGTAAATATAGGAACAGGTGATGGTAAAAAGTGCAGAGTTGCTAAATATATTAGTCTAAAGTGGCAGGAGCTCACATATATATATGTGTGGCCAGTTATATTTACCAGTTGTAGAGTAATAGAAGGGCAGCTGCAGCGCTTGTTAGCATGTGCTGTAAGACTGTGGATATAAGACATAGATAACAGTGAAGATAAAGAGGTGCTGACAATTGTACTTATCTTATCCTAGGAAAATAGGAGCTCACATCCGTTGGTGGTGGTGTGGGATTAAATCCAGGGCATTGGTGGCCAGTGTGAACGCTGGCACATCAGTGCCTAAGCTGGTGGGAGCTGTAATGAGCTCTCAGCAGCGCTATAAGAAGCGCTGGCTGGTCACATGGCCGGACGTGACGTCACACGCCGGCGCATGCGCAGTAGGAGTGTGTCAGAGAACACCTACAAAATAGCGTTTGTCCAGAGTGGAGGCAGGGTGTGATGATTGCGAGTCGGCGCCTGCGCAATAGGTGCTAATAGGGAAAGCACATCTTGCTAGATCGGCGCTGCTAGGTGGCAGTAGTAGTGACAGATAGGAATTGTGATGAGTCAGAACGCTGTCTGAGTGGCAAGGGGTAATCACAATAGTTGTAGTCACTTAATTATATGGCATAGTGGTGTGTAATAGCCCAAAAATATGAATGATAAGCAAATAGTCAGGAACAGTAAATAATAATAAATAACATATAAATTATGGCATGGTGATGTAACAGTCCACAATGAGTATAATAGGTAAATAATCAGTAGTACAAAAGAATAGTGGGGCAGTAGGTAAAATAACAAATGGATGGACAGGATAAATAATAGAAGTAAAAATGCATAAATAAATAAATAATGGAAATAAATCATAAAATAAGCATAAATAGATGAATATAGATAACAGATAAATCATGGAGGTAAATCATAGAAACAAATCATAAAAAAACATAATCGTGGTAGGAGTCCAAACAAAAATTGTCGCTGAATGAAAGAAAAAGAATGAGTGGAGGGGGAAAGGGGGGTTGGGTGTGGGTCTTACCATCTCAAGTGTAGAAAAAAGCCAGAGTTATGGGGACTTATGGGTTGTTCTGGGGGAAGAAAAGGAAATTACATTAGCCAGTCCATCTCCCTATTCAATCCTCTGGGGTGTAGTGTGTCAAGCGTATATATCCAGTATGCTTCACGTTGTTTTACACCCCCGCACTGGCAAATCCTTCCCCATCAAGGACTACTTTACTTGCGAATCTAAATTTGTTGTGTACATCATTAAATGTCCCTGCGGCCTGTTATATGTGGGTGAAACAACTCAGGCCGTCAGGGACCGAATTTCAGGTCACAAATCAACTATTCGATGTGAAAAAACTTGGCTACCAGTACCAGCCCATTTCAAAGAGGCCAAGCACAACGTAGCCCAATTGAGATTCCAAGTTATAGAAAGTGTCCCCAGACCCAGACGGGGTGGTAACCACATTAGGCTACTAAAACAACGTGAAGCATACTGGATATATACCCTTGACACACTACACCCCAGGGGATTGAATAGGGAGATGGACTGGCTAATGTAATTTCCTTTTCTTCCCCCAGAACAACCCATAAGTCCCCATAACTCTGGCTTTTTTCTACACTTGAGATGGTAAGACCCACACCCAACCCCCCTTTCCCCCTCCACTCATTCTTTTTCTTTCATTCAGCGACAATTTTTTGTTTGGACTCCTACCACGATTATGTTATTTTTATGATTTGTTTCTATGATTTACTTCCATGATTTATCTGTTATCTATATTCATCTATTTATGCTTATTTTATGATTTATTTCCATTATTTATTTATTTATGCATTTTTACTTCTATTATTTATCCTGTCCATCCATTTGTTATTTTACCTACTGCCCCACTATTCTTTTGTACTACTGATTATTTACCTATTATACTCATTGTGGACTGTTACATCACCATGCCATAATTTATGTTATTTATTATTATTTACTGTTCCTGACTATTTGCTTATCATTCATATTTTTGGGCTATTACACACCACTATGCCATATAATTAAGTGACTACAACTATTGTGATTACCCCTTGCCACTCAGACAGCGTTCTGACTCATCACAATTCCTATCTGTCACTACTACTGCCACCTAGCAGCGCCGATCTAGCAAGATGTGCTTTCCCTATTAGCACCTATTGCGCAGGCGCCGACTCGCAATCATCACACCCTGCCTCCACTCTGGACAAACGCTATTTTGTAGGTGTTCTCTGACACACTCCTACTGCGCATGCGCCGGCGTGTGACGTCACGTCCGGCCATGTGACCAGCCAGCGCTTCTTATAGCGCTGCTGAGAGCTCATTACAGCTCCCACCAGCTTAGGCACTGATGTGCCAGCGTTCACACTGGGCCACCAATGCCCTGGATTTAATCCCACACCACCACCAACGGATGTGAGCTCCTATTTTCCTAGGATAAGATAAGTACAATTGTCAGCACCTCTTTATCTTCACTGTTATCTATGTCTTATATCCACAGTCTTACAGCACATGCTAACAAGCGCTGCAGCTGCCCTTCTATTAAGGGTATGCCACACTAAACAATATCGCTAACGGGATCGCTAAAAAACGTCACTATTTAGCGATCCCGTTAGCGATATTGTTCAGTGCGGCAGCTTCCAGCGACGAGCTTCCTGCTGTGATCTCGCTCGTCGCTGGAATCGTTCCGGACCCTATTTCATCGCTGGCGCTCCCGCTGGGTAAGTATCTAATCGCTGTGTGGCACCTTTTCTTAGCGATTTAGCGGTACTTTTGTACCGCTAAAGTCTTTAAGAAGATCGCTAACGGCGATAGCGTCGTTAACTATATCGCTAAATGCGGCAGCATTTAGCGATATAGAAACAATCCCGCTAGCGATCGCATTAGTATGCAACGCTAACGAGATCGCTAGCGGATAGCTTAGTGTGGCAGTACCTTTACTCTACAACTGGTAAATATAACTGGCCACACATATATATATGTGAGCTCCTGCCACTTTAGACTAATATATTTAGCAACTCTGCACTTTTTACCATCACCTGTTCCTATATTTACAGCATAACCGCATTTGTATACCATACATGCTACCAAGCACTCCGGTTGGTCTCCTACCATTATATAACTGGTAAATATTTTTAGCCACAATATATATCTATACCCACATTGACACATTATAACTGTATGATTTCTACCCTATCATGAGCAGTCTGCTACTGAGATCCAGACCGCATATACATGATCCTGACCCCATTTCCTACAGGATCATTCCTCAGACAGACTTTATATGTGTCTCTAAAGGTACCAATTTGATTATTATTGCAATATTCTTTTACCCCAAATATGAATATATATGGAATATATAATACATGACACTCATGATTTACTCTACCCTGATCTATTTTAGTACCTATAATAAAGACCAAACTCTTCTATCCAGGACTAGTCCTGTTACAGGATGTCCAGAACTACCTCCTTTAGACAACCACAATAAGGGTAGGTGTCTATGAACATGTACATTATACCGGGTCCTGATATCTCAGTGTACTAATATTTTTTACTTACCATTATCTCCTTTACTTTCCATTCTTTGCAGCGACTGTGTGATCAAGGCCGAGTTTAGGCCGAAACGTCAAATTACTTGTCGCTCTTTCAAAATATATTCAATAAAATTCACTTGAAGTAATTTTTTTCTCTACGAGTGCAGTGTTCATTTGACATTATGATTTAAGGGATCCTTGACCCCGTTCACTTGCACCAATTTTTCGACTCGTGTGCCAAACCTTCGCTATCTTATCTTTAGTACCAAAGGGTTAGACAGAGCGGATAGTCAGGACGTAGTAATAGATCAGTAAACCAGAGCGGGCAATAGACAGTACAATAGGGACAAAACTGTAACGGATTATCGATAGCCAAGCCAGGAGGTCAGAACCGGAGAAGACAATATTAGCAAAACGTGAGACAGAGAGCAGAGTGAGCAAACAGACCGGGTCATACACAGGAATCAAACAAGCAGAGCAGTATACACACAAACCAGGGGGGTCAAATACACAGTCACAACGAAAGTATAGCTGACAGAGAATCTCCCTCTGGACTGAGTATATATACCCTCCCAGATCCAAAGGGAGGCCAGCAAAAGTTAACCCATGAGTGGACAGGACATTAACCATGCCCTATACCATGACAATTGTGAGCCTTCGCGGGCAAGGTCCTCCCTCCTTCTGTACTTATGTGTGTCCTGTATTGCACTTGTCTATACTCGCCCCCTCTCACATGTAAAGCGCCATGGAATAAATGGCGCTATAAAAATGAATAATAATATGGGGAATGCACTATACTATATGAAGAACTATGGGGTGCATTATACTACGGGGAGTGCATTGTACTACATGGAGGTGCATTATACAATATGGAGGACTATGATAAATACAGACCAGTACAACAAAAGGGGGTATATATCAAAAAATGTGCGCTAGCATATATTGCGATAGTACCCCCAAAATTAAGGACTATATAAAAGAGTGTACTCCAAATATACACAAGCCAAAACAAGAAAAAAAGGAGTAAAAAACACTTTGATATTGCAAAGATAATTTCATTTATTTAGAAAAATACACTTGTGTATAAAAATCACACAATGGTGACAATGACCCTAATAAAAGATAATAACAATATACACGTGGGACCGGGATTTTTTGTACATAGCAGCAGGGGAAATACAATTGTATTCAAATAATATGCTCCTCACCATGAGGACATTGAAACAGCTAAAGGCACATATGCTACAATGGTAACACATCAGCATATACAGCTTACCATGTAAATCTACCTATTGGCATATCATAAATATTAGCTACCTTAGTATAGAGATTGCTTACCCCTTAAGTGTTAAGCCGCTTGTCCTGGACCATGTGTGACCCTCGACGCGCGTTTCGCGTTTGCTTTTTCAAGAAGGGAGTAACGTAAGTCCGCAGAAACCGGCTTCTTATACTGCGCTCCATATTTGGTGTGTCCTCTATGCGCATGCGTTCTGACGTCACCGCCACAGGATGTACCGCCCCTCAGCATTCACATGGTATGCACGTCATGGGAAATCCCCATATGACGTCAACGCAGTGGCGTAGCGTGGGCAGGGCGGGGGGGCGGTCCGCCCCAGGCGGCACGTGTGTGTGGGGGCGGCGCAGCAGCAGCAGCAATTCCATACCCCAACAGTCCCGATTCTAACCCCTCCCACCGCTCGCTGGCTCGGTCAGGACACTATGTGTCCTGCAGTGAGAAGTCGCCACGCCCCCCATGCACCCCTTCCTTGCCCTCCCAACTTCGCACAGCCAGCATTTACCATTGCTGTGCTGTGCTTTGTAAAGGTGCTAGCAGGACCTGTGATGAGGTCACATGAGGGGAGGAGTTAGGTGTCACATGATCAGGCCCCTGTGTGCAGGAAGCTGCTGTACTGGTCGTCATGGTGCTGCATGATGGTAAGTTTATATGTGGGATCATAAGGGGTTTACAGTGTGGATGTAGCTGAGCTGTGTGTGCATGAGGTGTACAGAGCTGAGCCGTGTGTATGAGGTGTACGGAGCGGAGCCGTGTGTGTACGAGGTGTACGGAGCAAAGCCGTGTGTGTACGAGGTGTACGGAGCGGAGCCGTGTGTGTACGAGGTGTACGTAGCGGAGGTGTACGGAGCGGAGCCGTGTGTGTACGAGGTGTACGGAGCGGAGCCGTGTGTGTACGAGGTGTACGGAGCAAAGCCGTGTGTGTACGAGGTGTACGGAGCGGAGCCGTATGTGTACAAGGTGTACGGAGCAAAGCCGTGTGTGTACGAGGTGTACGGAGCGAAGCCGTGTGTGTACGAGGTGTACGGAGCGGAGCCTTGTGCATGTGAGGTGTGTGGAGTGGAGCCGTGTGTGTACAGGGCTACAAAGAGCGGAGCCGCGCATGTACAAGGGTCCTGTTACTTGCGGGATCTGTGTGCTTGGGGGCTGCAAGGGGAAGGAGGGGTGCCATTATGTGCATGGGTCTGCGTGGGGACGGAGCGAATGCTGTTATCTGTGTAGGCTGGGTCCCTGTCCCGCTGTCCTGGCCGGGAGGTTTACTTTCCCGCATTAGAATCGTACATGCGGAAACCCGGAGACCTCCCACACGTTCTGGCAGCCACATGTCACGTTCCACCGGAGGTGACGTGCTGTAAGTCAGCTGAACGCTGGAAATGACCGCTGACCTCATTTCCGGTGGTCAGCTTACAGCAGCAGGTACTGTAACTCGTTCTCGTACTCGGGCGACGCATCAAGCCGCTGGATCTGTTGGAGTGAGAGCCGGGTATTGTACGGACCGCTGCATACAATACCCGACTCTCACTGAGCGAGACAAGCAGGATGTGGGGATCTCAACATGGGATCTGTTCAACAGATGAAGAGATCCCCAGATCATGCCTGTCTCGCTCAGTGAGAGCCGGGTATTGAATGGAGCGCCTCATAGCTGGTGAGATCCCCACATCCTGGGGAAATGAGGTCAGCGATGGAACGTGACTTGTGGCTGCCAGAATGTGTGGGAGGTCCCCGGGATTTCCGTATGTACGATTCTAATGCGGAAAGTAAACCGCCTGGCCGGGACAGCGGACAGGGTCCCGAAATCGGGACTGTCCCGCTGAAACCGGGACGGTTGAGAGGTATGTGTTTATAATTATTGTTTATGAAACAGTGTGATCAGCAGTGTTAAGTGGGTGTGGTCAGGGCGTGGATATGGGTGTGACCAATGAAATGGGTGTGGCTAGGGGTGTGGCTTAAAATTTGCCGCCCCGGGCGCCACTGCGTCAACGGACATGCGCACCAGGAAAAGAAGCCGAGAACACAGCGTTCCACATGGAGAGCTCAGGGCGCATGCGTCTGACATCATATCACCAAACGGCAGCACAGATGAGACAAATTGCTGTATAAGTGATTTCAGGACCAAGAGTACGATCTAATTACAATGTATGGAATTATCTATAATCTTTCTGTATACTAAAGTGAATGTGCTGAATACTAATGAGATAAACACCACAATAAGTGTGATTACTATAAACATATTATATAAATCTGGTGCGCATGTCCGTTGACGTCATATGGGGATTTCCCCATGACATGCGTACCATGTGAATGCCGAGGGGCGGTACATCCTGTGGCGGTGACGTCAGAACGCATGCGCATAGAGGACACACCAAATATGGAGCGCAGTATAAGAAGCCGGTTTCTGCGGACTTACGTTACACCCATCTTGAAAAAGCAAACGCGAAACGCGCGTCGAGGGTCACACGTGGGTCCAGGGCAAGCGGCTTAACACTTAAGGGGTAAGCAATCTCTATACTAAGGTAGCTAATATTTATGATATGCCAATAGGTAGATTTACATGGTAAGCTGTATATGCTGATGTGTTACCATTGTAGCATATGTGCCTTTAGCTGTTTCAATGTCCTCATGGTGAGGAGCATATTTGTTTGAATACAATTGTATTTCCCCTGCTGCTATGTACAAAAATCCCGGTCCCACGTGTATATTGCTATTATCCTTTATTAGGGTCATTGTGTGATTTTTATACACAAGTGTATTTTTCTAAATAAATGAAATTATCTTTGCAATATCAAAGTGTTTTTTACTCCTTTTTTTCTTGTTTTGGATGGAGGACTGAGTAGTATATTATACTACAGTCATGGCCAAAAGTTTTGAGAATGACACAAATATTAATTTTTACAAAGTCTACTGCTTCACTTTTTCTAATGGCAATTTGCATACTCCAGAATATTATAAAGAGTGATCAGCTTAACAGCAATTACTTGCAAAGTCAATATTTGGCTAGAAAATGAACTTTATCCCCCAAAACACATTTCAACATCATTGCAGCCCTGCCTTAAAAGGACCAGCTAACCTATTTTCAGTGATTGCTCCATTAACACAGGTGTGGGTGTTGATGAGGACATGGCTGGAGATCAATCTGTCATGATTAAGTAAGAATGACACCACTGGACACTTTAAAAAGAGGCTGGTGCTTGGCATCATTGTTTCTCTCCTGTTAACCATGGTTATCTCTAAAGAAACACATGCAGTCATCATTGCAATGCACAAAAATGGCCTAACAGGGAAGAGTATCGCAGCTAGAAAGATTGCACCTCAGTCAACAATCTATCGCATCATCAAGAACTTCAAGGAGAGAGGTTCCATTGTTGCCAAAAAGGCTTCAGGGCGCCCAAGAAAGACCAGCAAGCGCCAGGACCGTCTCTTAAAAGTGTTTCAGCTGCGGGATCGGGCTACCAGCAGTGCAGAGCTTGTTCAGGAATGGCAGCAGGCAGGTGTGAGTATATCTGCACGCACTGTGAGGCGGAGACTCTTGGAGCAAGGCCTTGTCTCAAGGAGGGCAGCAAAGAAGCCACTTCTCTCCAGAAAAAACATCATGGACAGACTGATATTCTGCAAAAGGTACAGGCAGTGGACTGCTGAGGACTGGGGTAAAATTATTTTCTCTGATGAATCCCCTTTTCGATTGTTTGGGACATCAGGAAAACTCCTCATTCGGAGAAGACAAGGTGAGCGCTACCACCAGTCTTGTCTCATGCCAACTGTTAAGCATCCTGAAACCATTCATGTGTGGGGTTGCTTCTCAGCCAAGGGAATCTGCTCTCTCACAGTCTTGCCTAAAAACACAGCCATGAATAAAGGATGGTACCAAAATGTCCTCCAAGAGCAACTTCTCCCAACCCTCCAAGAGCAGTTTGGCGATCAACAATGCCTTTTCCAGCATGATGGAGCACCTTGCCATAAAGCAAAGGTGATAACTAAATGGCTCAGGGAACAAAACATAGAGATTTTGGGTCCATGGCCTGGAAACTCCCCAAATCTTAATCCCATTGAGAACTTGTGGTCAATCATCAAGAGACGGGTGGACAAACAAAAACCTAAAAATTCTGACAAAATGAAAGCATTGATTGTGCAAGAATGGACTGCTATCAGTCAGGATTTGGTCCAGAAGTTGATTGAGAGCATGCCAGGGAGAATTGCAGAGGTACTGAAGCAGAAGGGTCAACACTGCAAATATTGACTTGCTGCATTAACTCATTCTAACTGTCAATATAAGCTTTTGTTACTCATATGTTTGCAATTATTGTCAAACACACATAAAAACCAGAGGGCAGCAGATCATGTGAAAATATAATATTGTGTCATTCTCAAAACTTTTGGCCATGACTGCATATGGAGGACTGAGGAGTGTATTATACTATATGGAGGACTATGGTGAGTGTATTATACTATATGGAGGACTATGGGACACATTATACCATGTGGAGGACTATGGGGCACATTATACTATATGGAGGGCTAAGGGGAGTGCATTATTCTATATGGAGGACTATGGGGCTCATTATACTATATGGAGGACTATGGGATGTGCATTATACTATGTGGAGGACTATGAGTGTATTATACTAAACAAGCAAAATGCTGGTACTTTTTTAGGATAATGTGCCTCATCCTGGTTCCCTTTCTAGGATGATGTGTCCCATCCTGGTAACCTTCCTGGGGTAATGTACCCCATCCTGGTCCCCTTCCTGGGGTAATGTACTTCTTTATTGGGTACTGTGACCCCATCCTGGTACCCTTCCTGGGGTAATGTGCACCATTCTGGTCCCCCCTTCTGGAGTAATGTGCCCCATCCTTGGTCAATGTGCCCCATGCTGGGGTAATGTGACCTTTACTGGGGCAATGTACACCATCCTGGTCCTCTTTCAAGGATAATTTGAGCAGTCCTGGAATAATGGGCCCCATCTTGGTCCCTTCCTGGGGTAATGTGAAAAATCTTGGTCCCCTTCTTGAGTAATGTGCCCCACCATGGATTAATTTGAACCTTCCTATAGTTATGTACCCCATCCTAGCTCCCTTCCTAGGATAACGTGCTCTATTCTGGTCCCCTTCCTGCGGTAATGTGCCCCATCCTAGTCCGCTTTCAAGGATAAGGTGAGCAATCCTGGAATAATGTGCTGGATGGGTCCTGGTCCCCTTCTGGAGTAATATGCCGCTTCCTGGCTACATTCCTGGTACTTTTCCTGGGGTAATGTGCCCCTTTCTGGTATAATGAACTCCATCCTGGCTCCCTTCCTAAGATAATGTGCCCCATCCTGGCTCCCTTCCTAAGATAAGGTGCCCCATCCTGGTCCCTTCCTGGGGTAATGTGCCCCATCCTGGTTCCCCTTCTGGAGTAATGTTCTCCATTCTTGGGCATTATGCCCCATCCTTGGGTAATGTGACCCTTGCTGGGGTAATGTTCCCCATTCTGGTCCCCTTTCAAGGATAATTGTTATGTTACGGTAGCTGAGGAGTGCAGGTAAAAAAGGAAATACACCAGAGCAGTTGGAATCTATGAGATTGCAGTACCCTGACTAACCACCGCAACTAGAGGCAGCCGTGGAGCGTTCCTACGTTGGTCCTAGACGCCTCGTCACAGCCTGAGAAACTAACTACACCTAAAGATAGAAATAGGAAAGCTATCTGCCCCGTAGCAGAACCCCAAAGATAATAGAAAGCCCCCAAACATGTAATGGCGGTTAGACAAGAGGAAATACTGACACAGAAAGAAAATAGTATGAGCAAACGCTGGGGCCCAAACTATCTAAATAGAAAAGGACAGGAAGGGTACTTACTGCAATCCCAGAAAACCCTGAAAAACACCAACTCTACTAATTTCAAAATCACCTGAGATCACACGACCTCTACCACCTAAATTAGTTCTCTGGTGTAACAAAAACAGCAGCCACTGAAAAAACTGGAAAAAGCAAAAGTACAAAACACAGTGGCTGGACTAAACTGAGAGGGCAAAAGCCCCGGAGGGGACCCAGAAGGCCCCCACAGAAGTGCAGGACCAAATGCAAAAATATAGCAAAAACACAAAATAAGAAATTGTCTTATCTGATAGCAGGAGATGCAGACACGACACAGCAGGCTACAAGGGAAACTGGAAAGAAGGATTCAGACCAGAACAATTGATCACCGGCAACCCTGATGGGAAAATGATTCCCTTAAATAAGACCAATCAGTAACACCTGATTCCCAGTCCTCACTAGTACCGCTTGTAACCACCAGAGGGAGCCTCTGCTCAGAACTCATCTCAAACCCATTCACAACAGTACCCCCCCCTTGAGGAGGGGTCACCGAACCCTCATTTGAGCAACCAGGTCGGTCAGGATGAGTTCTATGATACGCACGGATAAGTCTCCTAGCATGGATGTCCGAAGCAAACACCCAAGAATTATCTTCCTGACCATAACCTCTCCATTTAACCAAATACTGGAGTCTTCGTCTAGAAAAACGAGAATCCAATATTTTCTCAACCACATACTCCAGATTGCCCTCAACCAAAACAGGGTCAGGAGGCACAGCAGCAGGAACCACTGGCTCAACAAACCTCTTCAACAAGGACTTGTGGAACACGTTATGGATCTTAAATGTCCCTGGAAGAAGCAAACGAAAAGAAACAGGATTAATAATCTCCATGATCTTATAAGGTCCAATGAACCTAGGCTTAAATTTAGGAGATGCTACTCTCATAGGAATATTCTTTGAGGACAACCAGACCAAGTCCCCCACTTTAAACCGAGGACCATCAGTCCTATGCCGGTTAGCAAACCGCTGGGCCTTCTCCTGAGAGAGGGACAACCTCTCCACTACCTGGTCCCAAATCTGCTGCATACGCTCAACAACAGAGTCAACACCTGGACAGACAGAAGCCTCCGTCTGTCCCGAAGAAAATCGAGGGTGAAACCCAGAATTACAGAAAAACGGAGACATCAAAGTGGCAGAGCTAGCCCTATTATTAAGAGCAAACTCAGCCAAAGGCAAAAAAGAGACCCAGTCATCCTGATCAGCAGACACAAAGCATCTTAGATAAGTCTCCAATGTCTGGTTTGTTCTCTCAGTTTGACCATTGGTCTGAGGATGAAACGCCGAGGAGAAAGACAATTGAACACCCAGTTTAGAACAAAAAGTCCTCCAAAATCTGGAAACAAACTGGACTCCTCTGTCAGACACAATGTTCTCAGGAATGCCGTGTAAACGAACCACGTGCTGAAGGAACAACGGCACCAATTCAGAGGAGGAAGGCAACTTAGGTAATGGCACAAGATGTATCATTTTGGAAAACCTATCACAAATTACCCAGATGGTGGTCATTCTCTGAGAAACAGGAAGATCGGAAATGAAATCCATAGAGATATGGGTCCATGGTCTCTTGGGCACAGGCAATGACATCAACAAACCACTAGAGCGAGAGCAAGGCTTGGAGCGAGAGCAAGTCCCACAGGACTGCACAAATTCCCTGACATCGCGAGACAAGGTAGGCCACCAAAAGGACCGACTAACCAAGTCTCTGGTACCAAAAATTCCGGGATGCCCAGCCAATGCGGAACAATGAATCTCAGACATCACACTCTTTTTCCATTGGTCCGGGACAAACAATTTTCCAACAGGGCAGCGCTCGGGCCTATCCTCCTGACACCCCTCCAGAGCAAGTCTCAAATTGGGCGAGATGGCGGAAAGAACTACACCCTCCTTCAAAATAACAGAGGGATCAGATAGCTCAGGAGAGTCCGCAAGGAAACTCCTCGAGAGGGCATCCGCCTTAACATTCTTAGTGCCAGGAAGAAAGGAAACCACAAAATTAAAACGTGTGAAAAACAAGGCCCACCTGGCCTGTCTAGGATTGAGTCGCTTGGCAGATTCCAGATAGACCAGATTCTTATGGTCCGTAAGGACCACCACCTGATGTTTGGCTCCCTCCAGCCAATGTCTCCACTCTTCAAAAGCCCACTTCATGGCCAATAACTCCCGATTACCACGTCATAATTACGTTCAGTAGGAGAAAATTTTCGAGAGAAAAAGGCACACAAGGGTTACTTTAGAGGTCTCTGGATCTTTTTGGGACAAAACGGCACCTGCCCCAATTTCAGAGGCATCAACCTCCACCTGAAATGGCAGAGAAACATCAGGCTGCCGTAGAACAGGAGCAGAAGTGAATCTCTGCTTAAGTTCCTGAAACGCAGAGACTGCCTCAGGAGGCCAATTCACCACATCAGAACCCTTTCTGGTCAAATCAGTTAATGGTTTAACAATAACAGAGAAATTACCAATAAATTTACGATAAAAATTGGCAAAACCCAAAAATCTCTGAAGAGCCTTTAATGAAGTAGGTTGGACCCAATCACAGATGGCCTGAACCTTGACCGGGTCCATTTCAATAACAGATGGGGACAAAATGAATCCCAGAAATGAGATCTTCTGTACGCCAAAAAGACACTTTGATCCCTTCACATACAGAGCATTCTCTCTCAAAATCTGGAATACAGTTCGAACATGTTTCACATGAGAGTCCCAGTCATTAGAAAAAATCAAGATATCATCCAAATAAACAATCAGAAACTTGTCCACAAAATCCCTGAAAATGTCATTCATGAAGGACTGGAAGACGGAAGGAGCATTAGTGAGCCCAAAGGGCATCACAAGGTACTCAAAATGCCCTTCAGGGGTGTTAAATGCCGTCTTCCATTCATCCCCGTGCTTAATGCGAATAAGGTTATACGCCCCCCTGAGGTCAAGCTTGGTAAACCAAGTAGCGTTTTTCACCCTGGAAAACAGGTCAGAAATCAAGGGTAACGGGTATTGATATTTCACAGTAATATTGTTCAAGAGACGATAATCAATACACGGCCTTAATGAACCATCTTTTTTGGCCACAAAGAAAAAACCGGCACCTAAGGGTGAAGAGGATGGTCTGATATGACCCTTCTCCAATGATTCCTTGATATAAGACCGCATAGCGTCATGTTCAGGTACAGACAAGTTAAAAAGGCGACCCTTAGGGAATTTACTACCTGGCACTAATTCAATAGCGCAGTCATAGCTCCTATGGGGAGGTAAGGATGCAGATTTACTTTCGCTAAACACATCAGAAAAATCAAACAAAAAGTCAGGAACATCCTCAGCCTGGGGGGAGGCAGAAAAAACAGGAGTGTTGGTATTAACACATTGGCAGCCCCAACTGGTTACAGACACAGATTTCCAATCCAAAACAGGATTATGAGACTGTAACCAAGGGAAACCCAGCACTATAATGTCATGCAGATTATATAGAACCAAAAATTTGCAGCACTCCTGGTGATCAGGTTCAACCCTCATTATCACCTGAGTAGAAAACTGGGGTTTATTCTCAGCCAAAGGGGTAGAATCGATCCCCAGTAGGGGAATAGACTTCTGTAGGGGTATCAAGGGAAATCCACAACGTTTAGCAAAATCATAATCCATCAGGTTAATAGCTGCTCCAGAATCAACGAAAGCCTGAGCAGAAAATGAGGACAGAGAGCATATCAGAGTGACAGTTAATAAAAACTTAGTCTGAACACTACCCAAGACAACTGAGCGTGCAAAATGTCTTCCCCGCTTAGGGCAGACTGAAATAGCATGAGAGGCATCACCACAGTAGAAACATAACCCATTGCGCTTTCGAAACTCATGACGCTGTGCCCAGACACCACTCCATCACACTGCATGGGCTCAGCAGCTGGCTCACAAGGCAACACCACTCACGCATACTTCTCCGCTCACGCAAACGTCTGTCAATTTGAATCGCCAATGACATAGAATCATTGAGACCAGAGGGGACAGGGAATCCCACCATAACATCCTTTACATTATCCGACAGACCCTTCCGAAAAAGGGCCGCCAAAGCGTCGTCATTCCATTTGGTCAGGACTGCCCACCTACGGAATCTCTGACAGTATAACTCAGCGTCATCAAGCCCCTGATTTAATGCCAACAAGGCTTTTTCAGCTTGATCAGTGACATTAGGCTCATCGTACAATAACCCCAAAGCCTGAAAAAATGCATCAACATCACTCAAAACAGGATCCCCAGGTATCAGGGAAAAAGCCCAATCCTGAGGATCGCCGCGCAGGAGAGAGATGATAATTTGAACCTGCTGCGCTGCGTTTCCTGAGGACTTAGATTTTAAGGCAAGAAACAATTTACAATTATTTTTGAAATTCTGAAACTTAGCTCGATCCCCTAAAAACAAATCTGGCATGGGGATCCTAGGTTCCACAACAGGCAACCCAGCAAGATAGATAGCAATACTCCGAACCTCAGTGGCAAGCTGATCCACACGGCCAGACAACTGTGCAAACTCCATTGGGAGAAAAGATCCTCCCCAGCACCCAGAGATACAGAGGGAAAAAAAAAAAGCAACAAACAGAAAAATATCTCTGACAACTTTTCTTCCTTCAAAATATTTTTTCCCTTCTGTGAGTACCATACAATTTTTATGGCCGGTGATACTGTTATGTTACGGTAGCTGAGGAGTGCAGGTAAAAAGGAAATACACCAGAGCAGTTGGAATCTATGAGATTGCAGTACCCTGACTAACCACCGCAACTAGAGGCAGCCGTGGAGCGTTCCTACGTTGGTCCTAGACGCCTCGTCACAGCCTGAGAAACTAACTACACCTAAAGATAGAAATAGGAAAGCTATCTGCCCGTAGCAGAACCCCAAAGATAATAGAAAGCCCCCAAACATGTAATGGCGGTTAGACAAGAGGAAATACTGACACAGAAAGAAAATAGTATGAGCAAACGCTGGGGCCCAAACTATCTAAATAGAAAAGGACAGGAAGGGTACTTACTGCAATCCCAGAAAACCCTGAAAAACACCAACTCTACTAATTTCAAAATCACCTGAGATCACACGACCTCTACCACCTAAATTAGTTCTCTGGTGTAACAAAAACAGCAGCCACTGAAAAAACTGGAAAAAGCAAAAGTACAAAACACAGTGGCTGGACTAAACTGAGAGGGCAAAAGCCCCGGAGGGGACCCAGAAGGCCCCCACAGAAGTGCAGGACCAAATGCAAAAATATAGCAAAAACACAAAATAAGAAATTGTCTTATCTGATAGCAGGAGATGCAGACACGACACAGCAGGCTACAAGGGAAACTGGAAAGAAGGATTCAGACCAGAACAATTGATCACCGGCAACCCTGATGGGAAAATGATTCCCTTAAATAAGACCAATCAGTAACACCTGATTCCCAGTCCTCACTAGTACCGCTTGTAACCACCAGAGGGAGCCTCTGCTCAGAACTCATCTCAAACCCATTCACAACAGATAATGTGAGCAATCCTGGAACAATGTACAGCATCCTGATCCCCTTTCTGGGGTAATATGAGCAATCCTGGGATAATGTGCCTCAACCTGGTCCCCTTCCTTGGATAATGTGCCCCAACCTGGTCCCCCTTCTGGAGTAATGTGCCCCGTTCTGGAGTAATGTGACCCTTCTTGGGGTAATGTGCCCCATTCTGGCTCTTCCTAAGATAATGTGTCCCATTCTGGTCCCCTTCCTGGGATAACGTGCCCCATCCTGGTCCCCCTTCTGGAGTAATGTGCCCCATCCTAGTTCCCTTCCTAGGAATATGTGCCCCATTCTGGACCCTTTACTGGGGTAACGTGCCCCTTTCTGATATAATGAGCCCCATCCTGGGACAATGTGCTCCATCCTAGGGTAATGTGCCCTATGTAAGAACCCAAATAAATTTGAAAGCGGAGTACGTATATAGGTCATAACCAAATATGGATTTTGGTAAGAACTTACCTGTAAAATCCTTTTCAGCGAAGGAAGGAAGGGAGACACTTCATTACTTAGTGGGTAGGCGGAGCCCACATAGGATAACACACCTCAGATCATAAAAAGTGTTGTCCGGCCCCTCCCGCTTGGGCTCCTCCTGCTTATCTCTCTCCCAGTCGTACACAAGCTAAGGAAGAGCAAAACATCACCAGCGAAGCGACATAACCACTTCTGAAGAACTTCAGAGAACAAAGAAAAAATAGGTTATGCATATAAACAAAAACCACACAGTTCCAGGTACTACTCACTGAACCTGACCACTGCGATGATCTGGCGATGCCGGAAAAGAGCCTTAGCGCGCCGATCTCAGCCCAGATAATCGCTATCAGAGAAGAGACACGCTGCATCTGAAAACATAACAACAACACCTCTGCCGTGGGAGGGATCAGTGTCTCCCTTCCTTCCTTCGCTGAAAAGGATTTTACAGGTAAGTTCTTACCAAAATCCATATTTCAGCAGCAGATGGAAGGAAGGGAGACACTTCATTACTTAGTGGGACGTCCCAAAGCAGTCCAAAAATTAAGGGAGGGAAAAAACCAAGAGGTAGAATCCCATTAACTTAAATGAATGCGCAACTAGCGCTAAAACAAAGTTACGAACAAAACTTTTTAAAACTACAGCCGCCTGAAGGACCCTACGTCCTAAGGCCGCATCAGCGGAAGCACTGACGTCCACCTTATAAAACTTTGTAAACGTGTGGACGGAGCGCCAAGTTGCCGCCCGGCAGAGCTGGGCTGCCGAGGCCCCTTGATGAAAAGCCCACGATGAAGCCACAGCTCTCGTGGAATGAGCTCGAACCTTAATCGGGCAAGGTTCGCCCTTAAGTCGGTAAGCCTCCAAAATAGCTGACCGAATCCAACGAGCTATGGAATTCTTGGAAGCTCGTTGACCACGCCGACTACCTGCTGGAATCACAAACAGGGAGTCCGACTTCCGAAAACCTTGAGTAACAGACAAATAAAACTTTAAAGCCCGCACCAAGTCCAATGGTGCAAGGCCCGTTCTTCGCATTCCTCGGATCCGGGCAGAGCGAAGGCAACACAATATCCTGGTTAACATGAAATTGTGATACCACCTTAGGTAGGAAGTCGCCCCGTGTGCGGAGCACTACGCGATCCGGGAAAAATTCCAGAAAAGGAGGCAAACAAGAAAGAGCCGCCAACTCAGAAACCCTTCGCAAAGAAGTGACCGCCACTAGGAAGGCAACCTTCCAAGAGAGCAAAGAAAGACTAACAGAGTCCATAGGCTCAAACGGTCCATGTTGAAGAGCCTCTAAAACAAGATTGAGCCGCCAAGGAGACACTAGTGCCATCCGCGGTGGAAACTGACGGGCTACTCCGCGAAAAAAGGAACGAACGTCCCTACGCGAGGCGATAGTTTTCCGAAAAAGCAAAGACAAAGCAGACACCTGACCCTTCAGAGTGCTAACTGCCAAACCTTTGTCAGCCCGTACTGTAAAAAAGCCAACAAGTTGGGAATGGAAAATTTCCTCAGGTTCCTTGAAGCACCCGAACACCACGAAAAGAAGGCTTCCCAAGTCTTGTGATAGATCCTAGTGGTAGCCGGACTCCTGGCCGCCCTCAGAGTGGCAATGACTTCTGCTGAAAACCCTTGACGGGTTAAGATTTCGGTCTCAAGAGCCACGCCGTCAAACGCAGAGACTTCAGGTCCGGATGACGAACAGGGCCTTGGGTTAACAAGTCCGGGCGAAGAGGAAGTGAAAAAGGAGGTGCTGCTAGAAGCGACACCAGCGTGGAAAACCACGACCTCCTTGGCCAATCTGGGGCTATTAACATAGCCGGGACTCCCTCCAGTCTGATCCGACGCAGCACTAGAGGCAGCAACGATATTGGCGGGAACACATAAATCAGCTCGAATTGGCCCCATGGAGCCACCAGAGCATCCACCGCCACAGCCTTCGAGTCCTTGTACCTGGACAGAAACGTCGGTAACTTGGCATTGAACCTGGATGCCATCAAATCCACTTGGGGAGTTCCCCAACGGGAGCACAGCAGTGCAAAAACTTCCGGATAAAGACTCCATTCTCCGGGATCCATCCTCTCGCGACTGAGGAAATCCGCCGTGATATTCTGAACCCCTGGAATGTGGATCGCAGAGATGACCGGCACTCTGGTCTCGGCCCAAATCAGGATCCGAGACACCTCTATCATTAGCCTGGAACTCCTTGTCCCGCCTTGGTGGTTGATATACGTGACCGCCGTCGCGTTGTCTGTCTGCACTCGGACTGGCAGACCGCTCAAAGGGACCGTCCAGTGTTGGAGGCAAAGGAAAATTGCCCTCAATTCCAGGATGTTGATCGGCAAGACCGACTCTTCCGTCGACCATACCCTTTGAATCCAGAGATCGTTCCAGACACCCCCCCAACCCGTCAGGCTGGCATCGGTGGTTATGATCGACCACCTCGGAGGGAGGAAGGACTTCCCCAGGGATAACGTTTCCGGGCGTAACCACCATCCCAGAGATTCTCGCACCCTGTGGGAGATGTTGACACTGCGATCTAGTGAAGTCTGTGTTCGATCCCAACGGTTCAAAACGAACATCTGGAGAGCCCTGCAATGAAATTGGGCAAAATGGAGTGCCTCCATTGATGCCACCATCAATCCCAGAAGGCACATACACCTTCGCAGGGACATTGTTGTCGAAGACCTCATAGTCTGTGCATGTCGAAGAAGACTTGCTTGTTTGTCTGGAGGCAGGGATACCACTGCTCGTATCGTGTCGAAATGCATCCCCAAAAATAAGATTGACTGCGACGGTTCCAGAGACGACTTCTCCCAGTTGACCAGCCACCCGAACTCCTCCAAGAGCTGAAGGGAAAGATTGCAAGCCGTCACTGCTTCCTCCTTCGAGGATGCCACAATCAGAAGGTCGTCCAAATAGGGAAAAATCGTAATCCCCTGTCCTCGAAGAATTGCCATAAGAGGTGCCAGAATTTTTGTAAAAACTCTTGGCGCTGAAGCCAACTCGAATGGGAGGGCCACAAATTGGTAATGGTCCTGACCTATGGCAAAACGAAGAAAACGCTGGTGGACCCTTCCGATGGGAACATGCAAATAAGCGTCCCGAATGTCGATTGACACCAAAAAGTCGTTCTGTGACACACCTGCCACAACTGAGCGAAGCGACTCCATACGAAATTTTCGGGTGCGTACATGTCGATTCAATCTCTTGAGATCCAGAATGGGCCGAAATTTGCCCTCCTTTTTGGGAACCACAAAAAGGTTGGAATAAAATCCTCTTCCCCGGTCCTCCGGTGGAACTGGTACCACCACACCCTTCTGTAGCAGGGAATCAACTTCCCGCAGCAGAGCGGCAAATAACTCGGGTTCTGACGGAATGCGAGATTGGCAAAAACTTTCTGGGGGTCGAGAAAGAAACTCTATGAAATAGCCTGCCGACATAACCCGCGTCACCCAAGCGTCCGAAACGCGGGAAGACCAAATTGATTCGAATCGGAGCAGGCGACCCCCCCTCGAGAGCCCTCGAGTAAACCTCTGGCGTCAGTCCGCCTTAGCGGGCTTTTTGTCAGCTTCTTGTTTGTTATAACGGAAGTTCTGTTTTCAGGGAGCGTTGGACTTCTGAGGAGTCTTTTTTCCTGAAAAAGCGGGACGACTCGATCTCCAGGAGGTCTGACCGAACCGTCCCCTGGTTCGAAAAAACCGTCGGTTACCACTAGTACCAGGTCTGCCAGACGCAGACGCTACAGCTCTACGCTGTGGTAGAGCCGTCTCTTTTGCCTTTGACTTGGCAATCAGCTCCGTGAGGTCAGATCCAAATAGCTGGCCACCTTTGTAAGCCAAAGATAGCAAACCTTGCTTGGAAACCGCGTCCCCGGTCCACTGTTTAAGCCACAGAGCTCTTCTGACTGTGACTGCCGAAGCTTGCGCTCTGGACAGCAGAGACACAGTATCCAAGCTTGCATCACTATTATATCGGGCTGCATCCTCCAAACACGTGAGGAGCCCGTCTATCTCGGATAATGGGGATCCATCCTGCAATCCCGTTCGTAGACGGTCTAACCAGCCCAAGGAGGCTTTAGAAGCACACATGGATCCTAGCGCCACTCTGAATCCATGACCCGCGGCCTCATAGATGGATTTTCGCCGCCATCTCCGTTTTTCTGTCCAGCGGATCATGCAGACTCGCCTTCCCTTTGACCGGAAGCAATGAGGATTTGCTAAGCTGGGATAAAGAAACATCCACTTCAGGGGACGGAGTCCAATTATGAATCAACTCCGTCGAACACGGATACAGTGTCTCAAAAGACCGTGTCCCCTGAAAACGCTTATCTGGACACAGGCGTTCCTTCTCCACTGCCCCATTAATCTCATTCATAGATGGCAGTACCGATCGCGACTTATGCGACTCGTGAAATATCCGGGTTGACTTACCCGAACGACTGGTTACCTCCTCCGGTAACTGTAACACCTCCCTCATGGCTACAATAAAGGCCTCAGTACGGCTCAAAAGAGAGGTAGAAAGATCCTGTTGATCCTCCTTGTCAGAATTGGACAATTCCCCATCTGAACCTGAAGGGGAACCCCCATACCAGAAATCTCTGAGTCACTATGCGGGGAGGACAATACCGGTCTGCGGCGCTTCCTGCCATGAGGAGACCTAGATGACACCCACTGACCTAAAAGGTCTGACAGACCATTAATAGAACTAGTGAGAATCTCAAACTTGGCGTCATAGGGGCCTCCGACCGCTGCGCTTGACGCCGCTGAGGACTCCTGCGTGTCAGATACGCGAGGCTGATCCTGTAACGGACGAGGGAGACGGTCCGCACCTTCTGGACTCTGATCTGACATGCCTCACAAAGTATATGGCAGATTATGTTAGATATTACCAGAAACGTGTGGTTTCTTAAAGTATACAAACGCCGGGAAAGAGCCACCCCAGCTGAAGAGTTAACCGCCAGAAAGGGTTAACGTCGCAGACTCCTCCACCACCTCCTTAATGAAAGGGGTATGCGAGCCCCAAAAGGGGGCCTCTGTATGATCACTGCAAGACAACGCTGTCTGCGTCCAGAGAGGTGTCTGCGCTGTGGAGGCGAGAGAGTTCAGCTTCTACTCAAATCAGTAGGAGCGACTCACCCAGCTGGTGCGGTGCAGTGTTCCTTCGGAAGTGCTCAGACGGGAGGAGAGGAGAGCGAGGAGTTCTAGCTCAGTAATGGCCGCCGCACTGTGAAGCCGGAAGAGAAAGGACGGAAGGAATCGCGCGCTCAGCGCGCTTCCTGCCCGAGAAAAGCCGGGAAAACCGAAGCCACGCCCCCCGCCAGCTTTAAAAAAAGGCGCGGGACTCCTCCGCTCTCCGTTCCTGTCCCGTTGCCTACATGTAGCGGTGACTGCCCGCAGCAGCCACCGAAGCACTCAGACACTTACATGCCATCTAGCAAGTTTGCGGAGGCTGCCCACAGCAGCCGTCGAAACACTACACCTTTACTTGCGTCACCATCATTCCGCTCCTCACTATGTACAGCGGCTATCACAGTCACTGACGCACATTCAACACATCAATAAAAACATGTTGATTACTCACCCAGCTAAGCGCCACAGGGATCCCTTCAGAGATTTGTGACGCTGTGCCCTTCGCTTCCCCCCCAGGGCGGAGGACGCAGTGACCCCAGAGCCGGTTTGCGTCCCCGCCAGGGAAGCCATCCTCATCCCCCAGGGCCGGCAGGTAATGCAGGGACCACCGTAAAGGGTAATACATATCCGCCAAGGGAGAGGTGGGGGTCCAGCAGCGCTGAGACCCCTGAGACCTCTAGACCATGTCCAAGTCTCTTGTCCGAATAAAATAAAAAATTCTTCTGAGGAGCAGCCTTCAGCAGCGACTATCCTCTGTGAACCTCAAATCGAGACTGGGAGAGAGATAAGCAGGAGGAGCCCAAGCCGGAGGGGCCGGACAACACTTTTTATGATCTGAGGTGTGTTATCCTATGTGGGCTCCGCCTACCCACTAAGTAATGAAGTGTCTCCCTTCCTTCCATCTGCTGCTGAAAGAAAAAATTACCCCTAAAATATCACTTATTAGTTTTATGGTAAAATACCCATATATTAGGGTCAAAGAGAAGTAGTAAACAACTAACAATCTTAATATCATCTTACTAGTAAAGATTCTGCAGAGTGGTAACATCACAGAGAAGAGGAGAAGAACGGCATTACATCACAGAGAAGGAGGCAGTAGGTGAGAATATTAATACTCACACTACATTACATACTTAAATCAATAAAAATATAGATGAGTGCCTCTTTAAGGCCGGGATCACACATGCGAGAAACTCGCACGATTCTCGTGTGAGTCTCTCGCATGAACACCCGGCACTGGGACTGAAGCGTGCGGCTGCATAGAATTACATGCAGCTGCACGCTTCAGTCCGAATGCCGGCGGCAGTGACGGATGTTCATGCGAGAGACTCGCACGAGAATCGTGCGAGTTTCTCGCATGTGTTATCCTGGCCTAAAGAAGAGTAAAGTTTTGGAATCCCCAAGTCAAAGTCCTGACCTTAATCCTATAGAAATGATGTGTAAGGACCTGATGTGAGCACTTCTTGGGAGAAAACCCAGCAACACAACAGAGTTGAATCTGTTTTGTAGATGTACCGCTGGTGGGTGTGGACTAGAGATGAGCGAAGTTGTTCGGATTCGGTTCCGAATACGAAAGGAATCGAAAATGGTTTTTGCAATATTCGTCGAACACAGCTGAACATCATTACAGTCAATGGGAGCAGAAACTACCGAACATTAGACAAACATTCGGCACGAATAGTGTTCGAATATGGCACGAATGTCAAAATCAGATTCGGGGATAAAGACGGATTTTGGTAAGAACTTACCTGTAAAATCCTTTTCAGCGAAGAAGGAAGGGAGACACACTAGGCATTACTAGTGGGTAGGCGGAGCCCCAGATAGGATTGACACCTCAGATTAAAAAGAGTGTTGACCGGCCCCTCCAGCTCAGGCTCCTCCTACTCAGCACTTCAGTCATACCCAAGCTTAAGGAATAACAATATCACCAGCGAAGCAACATAACCCCTTCTGAAGGACTTCAGAGAAAAATACAAAAGTACAGGTTATGCATGCATTTGGCAAAGAAAAAACCACACAGTTCCAGGTACTACTCACTGAACCTGACTACTGCGATAAGCTGGCAATGCTGGAACAGAGCCGTTGCGCGTCGACCTCAGCTCAGAAAATCGCTATCAGAGAAGGGCCACGCTGCATCTGTAAATACAACAACACACTTCTGCCATGGGAGGGATGTGTGTCTCCCTTCCTTCTTCGCTGAAAAGGATTTTACAGGTAAGTTCTTACCAAAATCCGTCTTTCAGCTGCAGATGAAGGAAGGGAGACACACTAGGCATTACTAGTGGGACGTCCCAAAGCAGTCCAAAAATTAGGGTGGGAAAAAACCAAAATAGGCAGAAACCCAACAACCTAGATAAATGCGCCACAGGCGCCAAATACAAGTTAACTAAAAACTTTAAATTACCGCTGCCTGCAGGACCCTACGTCTTAAGGCCGCATCAGCGGAAACACTGACGTCCACCTTATAAAACTTTGTAAATGTGTGGACGGAACGCCAGGTCGTCGCTCGGCAGAGCTGAACTGCCGAGGCCCCTTGGTGAAAGGCCCACGATGAAGCCACAGCCCTCGTGGAGTGAGCTCGAATCTTAATCGGGCAAGGTTCGCCTTTAAGTCGGTAAACCTCCAAAATGGCCGACCAAATTCAACGAGCTATAGAGTCCTTGGAAGCTCGATGACCACGCCTACGACCTGCTGTAATCACAAACAGGTAATCTGACTTCCGAAAGCCTTGAATGACAGACAAATAGAACTTCAAGGCTCGCACTAAATCCAATTTGTGCAAGTCCCGTTCCTTTGCATTCCTTGGGCCCGGGCAAAGCGAGGGCAACACAATATACTGGTTAGCATGAAATTGCGACACCCCTTAGGTAGAAAGTCGCCCCGAGTGCGAAGCACTACTCGATCCGGGTAAAACTCCAGGAAAGGAGGCGAGCAGGAAAAAACTGCCAACTCAGAAACCCTTCTTAAAGAGGTTACCGCTAGTAAGAAGGCAACCTTCTAAGAAAGTAAAGAAAGTCTAGCAGACCCCATAGGCTCAAAAGGTACATGCTGAAGAGCCTCCAAGACAAGGTTGAGCCACCAAGGAGACACAGGTGCCTTCCGCGGTGGAAACTGACGGGTTACTCCTTGAAAAAAAGGAACGCACGTCCCTACGCGAGGCGATAGCCTTCCGAAACAGCAAGGACAGGGCAGAAACCTGACCTTCCAGAGTGCTAACTGCCAAACCTTTGTCCAGCCCGTACTGCAGCAAAGCCAACAAATTGGGAATGGAAAAAATCCTCGGATTCCTTGAAGAACCCGAACACCACTTAAAGAAGGCTTCCCAAGTCTTGTGATAAATCTTAGTAGTAGCCGGACCTCTGGCAGCTCGCAGAGTGGCAATGACTTCGGCTGAAAAAACCTCTACGGGTCAATATTTCGGTCTCAAGAGCCACGCCGTCAAACGCAGAGACTTCAAGTCCGGATGACGAACGGGCCCCTGGGTTAACAGGTCCGGGCGAGGAGGAAGTGGGAATGGCGGTGCCGCCAAAAGCGACACCAGTGTCGAGAACCACGTCCTCCTTGGCCAATCCAGGACTATCAACATAGCCGGAATTCTCTCCAGTCTGATCCGACGCAGCACCAGAGGAAGTAAAGATATCGGCGGAAACACATAGACTAGCTCGAAATGGTCCCACGGAGCCACCAGAGCAACGACCGCTATAGCCTTCGGGTCCTTGTACCTGGACATGAAGGTCGGTAGTTTGGCATTGAACCTGGATGCCATCAAATCCACTTGGGGAGTTCCCCAACGGAAGCACAGCAGTGCAAAAATTTTCGGATGAAGACTCCAGGATCCATCTTCTTGCGACTGAGGAAGTCCGCCGTGGTATTCTGGACTCCTGGAATGTGCATCGCAGAGATAGCTGGAACCTTGGTCTCGGCCCATAACAGAATCCGAGACACCTCCATCAAGAGCCTGGAGCTCCTTATCCCGCCTTGGTGGTTGATATACGCAACCGCCGTCGCGTTGTCTGTCTGCACTCGGACTGGTAGACCGCTTAAAGGAACCGTCCAGTGATGGAGGCAAAGGAAAATTGCCCTCAATTCCAGGATGTTGATCGGTAGAACAGACTCTCCCGATGACCATACTCCTGGATCCAAAGATCGTTCCAGACACCCCCCCTAGCCCGTCAGGCTGGCATCGGTGGTTATGACCGACCACCTCGGAGGAAAGAAAGATTTCCCCAGGGATAACGCTCCTGGACGTAACCACCATCCTAGGGATTCTCGCACCCTGTGAGAGATGATGACGTTGCAATCCAGAGAAACTTGCGATCGATCCCAACGACTCAAGATGAGCCTTTGGAGGGCCCTGGAATGAAATTGGGCAAACGGAAGTGTCTCCATGAACGCCACCATCAACCCAGAAGGCGCATACACTTCCGAAGGGACATTGCTGTCGCAGACTTCATAATCTGTACATGTCGGAATAGACATGCCCGCTTGTCTGGAAAGAAGGGTCCGTACCGTGTCGAAATGCATCCCCAAAAACAGGAATGACTGCGACGGTTCCAGAGACGACTTCTCCCAATTGAACCAGCCACCCGAAATCCTCCAGGAGCTGAAGGGATAGATTGCGAGCCGTCACCGCCTCCTCCTTTGAGGAGATCGTCCAGGTAGGGAAAAATCGTAACCCCCTGTCTTTGAAGAATTGCCATGAGGGGTACCAGAATTTTTGTAAAAACTCTGGGCGCCGAGGCCAAGCCGAATGGCAGAGCCACAAACTGGCAATGGTCCTGACCTATGGCAAAACGAAGGAAGCGCCGGTGAGCCCTTCCGACGGCGTTCTGCGACAGGGCTGCCACAACGGAGCGAAACGACTCCATGTGAAATTGTCGGGTGTAGACATGTCGATTCAATCTTTGAGATCCAGAATAGGGCGAAATTTGTCCTCCTTTTTGGGGACCACAAAGAGGTTGGAATAAAATTCCTCTTCCCCGGTCCTCTGTGGAACCGGTATCACCACACCCTTCTGCAAAAGGGAATTGACCTCTCGTAGTAGAACGGCAAATAGTTCGGCTCTGACGGAATGCGAGATTGGCAAAAACTGTCCGGGGGTCGAGAAAGAAACTCTATGAAGTAGCCTGCCAACACAACCTGTGTCATCCAGGCGTCCGACACACGGGAAACCCAAGTCGGTTTGAATTGGAGTAAACGACCCCCCACTCGAGAGCGCTCGAGTGAGACCCAGACGTCAGTGCGCCTTAGCGGGTTTTTTGCCAGCTTCTGTCTTAACAGAAATTCTGTTTCCAGGGTATGCGGAATTTCTGAGAATTCCCCTTTTTTTTTTTAAAAAAAAAAGAGAGGGACGACCCAAACCCCCAGAAGGTTGGCCGGATCATCCCTTGAACCGAAAGGACCGCCGACAACTACCGGCACTAGTCCTGCCAGACGCAGAAGTCACAGGTCTGCGCTGCGGTAAAGCTGTTTCTTTTGCCTTTGCCTTGGCAATCAGCTCCGTGAGGTCAGATTCAAATAGCTGACCACTTCCTAAGCTAAAGATAGCAAACCCTGCTTGGAAACCGCGTCCACTGTCCAAGCCACAGAGTCTGACTGTGACTGCTGAGGATTGCGCCCTGGATAGCAGTGACGCAGTATCCTTCAACTTGAAAAGCCCATCTACCTCGAAAGAGGGGATCCCGTCCTTAGACGGTCCAACCGGCTCAGGGAAACTTTACAAGTACATCCTTAATACCGAATCCATGACCTGCGGTCTCACAGATGGATATTGTTGGCATCTCCGTTTTTTTGTCCAGCGGGTTGCAGACTCGCCTTCCCTTTACCAGGAAGATTTGCTAAGCTGGGGTAAAGGGACATTCACTTCAGGAGGAGTCCAATTAACAATCAACTCCGTAAAAAAAAAACGGAGACAGTTTGTAAAGCCGTCGCGACCCATGCGACTCCTGAAACATCCGGGCCGACTTACCAGGACGTCTAGTTACCTCCTCCGGTAACTGTAACGCCCACATGGAGAAATCTTAGTACGGCCCATGAGAGAGGCAGAGTGTCCCTGCCGATCTTCCTTGTCCGAATCGGACATCTTCGCTACGCGAGAAGGAAGGCACCGATTTGTGTCGCTTTCCTTGAGAGGATGTAGCTGCCTAGAAGGTCAGACAGGCCATCAATAAAAACTAGTGAGGACCTCCATTTTGACACCACTGGAACTTCGGACCGCTGCGCATGAGTCGAGGTCTGCGTGTCAGATACGCGAGACTGATCCTGTAGCGGATCTGGGAAATGGACTGCCCTTGCATAGTATACGGCAGGTTAAACCTGTCAGTAACCAGAACAGTATGTTTCTTAAAGAAAAAACAAACGCTGAAGGGTTAAAGCTCTTAAAGAGAGAGCTACCCCAGCTGTCCCCCATTAAGAGTTAACCGCCTAAGAAAGGGTTAAAGTAGCAGACTCCCCACAACCTTGATAATGAAAAGGGTGTGCGAGCCCCAAGCGCCTCTTATAAGGTCGCAGCTACAGGACAGTTATGCCAAACTATACAGAAAAACGTTCCACAAAATCGCTAAAAAATTGCGCTGTTTTGTATATCGCAATGACCGCCAAAGTCATTAAGGGGATCGCTAACCGCTTATGCGATGTTAATGAGATCGCTCAGATTGGCAGCTACTAGCGACATTAAAAAAGATCACACAAACGATCGCATTAGTATGCGTCGTTATCAGGATCGTTAGCGGAAACGTTAGTGGCATAATAATAATATCGCAGGCTCCCCACAACCTCTTTATTAATATTGAAAAGAGTGTGCGAGCCCCTTATGCGATAACAGCCGCAGGACAGCGCAATCTGCCACTCATTAGTGTCCCAGACGGCGCCCGCGCTGTGGGGGTGAAGGGGTTAAGCTTCTGCCCGCGGGCTAGAAGCGACTCACCCAGCTGGTCACGTTCTTGCCGGGAGGGGAGGGGAGCGATTTCAGCCTGTCATGAAATGGCCGCCGCGCTCTGCCTCTGATGTGCTCCATGTAGAGGAGCCGAAAATGGAGGCTGCAGTAAAGCGCGTGCTCAGAGCGGCGCGAAATTCAAAATAAAGGCGCGCACTCCTCTCTCTCTCTTCCCTCAGAGCGGCGCGAAATTCAAAAATAAAAAAGCGCGCACTCCTCTTCTCCTCAGAGTCACCGGCATGTATACTGTACAGCGGTTGCCGCAGCAACCGCTAAATCACTCACACACATCTTTAATAAAAATGTGGAGTACTCACCAGCCGAGCGCCACAGGGACCCCCAGGGGTTTCTGGCGCTTGCCCATGCTTCCCCCCAGGGCGGGGGACGCAGTGACCCCTGTGCGCGGTTTGCGCCCCGCCAGGGAAGCCATCCTTATCCCCCCGGGCCGGCAGGGTTCTGCAGGGACCACCATTAGGGTAATACAGATCCGCCAAGGGAGAGGTTGGGGTCCAGCAGCGCTGAGACCCCTGAGACCTCTAGACCACTCTGGTGATCCAAGTCTCTTGTCCGATAAAAAATAATAAAATCTTCTGAGGAGCTGCTTCCAGCAGCGACCATCCTCTGGGACCTCAAATTGTAAACTGAAGAGCTGAGTAGGAGGAGCCTGAGCTGGAGGGGCCGGTCAACACGCTTTTTAATTTGAGGTGTCAATCCTATCTGGGCTCCGCCTACCCACTAGTAATGCCTAGTGTGTCTCCCTTCCTTCATCTGCAGCTGAAAAACTGAACAAATTCGCTCATCCCTAGTGTCGACCCACTGTGTTACTGTCTACTGGGTATTCACTAGAGCAGGGGTGGGCAATTAATTTTCCCAAGGGGCTACATGAGAGACCGAGACCGTTGTGGAGGGCTGAACAAATAGGCTGAAATTAATTCTGCTCAATATTAATATCAATATATTATAATTATATTATTGATAATTAAATTAATATTAATTGTATCACTTAACATTGAGAGGAATTAAGTATGCTGACACCCCCCTATAGTTTGAACTGAAGTATAGTCCCTTCTGTATATCGTATGAGCCCCCTCACAGACCCTTATATACTGTAGCCCCCTCACAGACCCTTATATACTGTAAGAGCCCCCACAGCCTCCCCATATCCTGCATCAGTCCCACACAGCCTCCCTATATACTGCTTGAGCCCCACACAGCCTCCCTATATACATGAGGCCCCACACAGCCTCAGTATATATACAGCATGAGCCCCACACAGCCTCCCTACATGCAACATGATGCCCCACACAGCCTCCCTATATACTGCATGAGCCCCACACAGCCTCCCTATATATACACAGCATGAGCCCCACACAGCCTCCCTATATACTGCATAAGCCCCACACAGCCTCCCTATGTATACAGCATGAGCCCCACACAGCTTCCCTATATACAACATGAGGCCCCACACAGCCTCCCTATATACTGCATGAGCCCCACACAGCCTCCCTATATATACAGCATGAGCCCCACATAGCCTCCCTATATACTGCATAAGCCCCACACAGCCTCCATATGTATACAGCATGAGCCCCACACAGCCTCCCTATATACAACATGAGGCCCCACACAGCCTCCCTATATACTGCATGAGCCCCACACAGCCTCCCTATATATACAGCATGAGCCCCACATAGCCTCCCTATATACTGCATAAGCCCCACATAGCCTCCCTATGTATACAGCATGAGCCCCACACAGCCTCCCTATATACAACATGAGGCCCCACACAGCCTCCCTATATACTGCATGAGCCCCACACAGCCTCCCTATATATACA
Organism: Oophaga sylvatica; assembly: GCA_033576555.1. Classification (NCBI taxonomy): domain Eukaryota; kingdom Metazoa; phylum Chordata; class Amphibia; order Anura; family Dendrobatidae; genus Oophaga; species Oophaga sylvatica. The sequence continues at coordinate 543,888,602 of JARQOD010000001.1, forward strand.
GCATGAGCCCCACATAGCCTCCCTATATACTGCATGAGCCCCACACAGCCTCCCTATATATACAGCATGAGCCCCACATAGCCTCCCTATATACTGCATGAGCCCCACACAGCCTCCCTATATATACAGCATGAGCCCCACACAGCCTCCCTATATACAACATGAGGCCCCACACAGTCTCCCTATATACTGCATGAGCCCCACACAGCCTCCCTATATATACAGCATGAGCCCCACACAGCCTCCCTATATACTGCATGAGTCCCACACAGCCTCCCTATATATACAGCATGAGCCCCACACAGCCTCCCTATATACTGCATGAGGCCCACACAGCCTCCCTATATATACTGCATGAGCCCCACATAGCCTCCCTATATACTGCATAAGCCCCACACATCCTCCCCATATACAGCATGGGCCACACACAGCCTCCCTATATATAGAGCATGAGCCCCACACAGCCTCCCCATATACTGTATGAGCGCCACACAGCCTCCCTATATATACAGCATGAGCCCCACACAGTCTCCCTATATACATCATGAGGTCCCACACAGCCTCCCTATATATACTGCATGAGCCCCACACAGCCTCCCTATATATACTGCATGAGCCCCACACATCCACCCTATATATACTGCATGAGGCCCACACAGCCTCCCTATATATACTGCATGAGCCCACACATCCACCCTATATATACTGCATGAGCCCCACACAGCCTCCCTATATATACTGCATGAGCCCCACATAGCCTCCATATATACTGCATGAGCCCCACACAGCCTCCCTATATAGTGATGGTCAGGTACTGGGTGGAGCAGAGCGAAACACACGGTGAGTAGGATGGCGCTTAGGAGGTGTACAAGTGGCCGACGTTACAGTAGGGATAAATGAGATAAATTTGCTCCAAGCTGATAATTACCAGAAAAGTTTAGATGCAGTTATTGTTGCTGAGGGGGTCATACCCGATACTGAAAGCAAAGGTTCACATACTTCTGTCACACACGGATATGTGATATTGTATTATTTTCCTCAATAAAAATTTGACAAATCTAAAATGTTTGATTCGTTTGATTTGGTTCTTTATCTACTTTTTGGCTTGTGGGAAAATCTGATGTAATTTTCAGGTCACATTTATGCAAAAAATTGTGAAGATGTTACAAACCTCAAGCACCAGTGTATGCTGTACTATTCATGTGTGTACACAGGCCCTTAGCTTAGGGTGTATTTATGACAGGCTGGTTATCCTACACACATACCTGAGTCGCTGACAATGTCTAGCAGAAGGACATTGCAACAGCAGGTGCAGAAAGGTCAAATTCCACCTAGAAAGTTCAGCCCATGTAAACATGTCCCTAGTCATTAGGGGGTCCATGAAATCTCCGAAAGATCTAGTTAGGTAACAGATACTGAACGCGATGTATGGTGTTACTGTGCCAACTGAGTACAGCATATTACAGGGATGTTCTAGGCCTAGGGGATAATTAATAGCAAGTTTGTGGAGTGCAGGCGTCAGGAGAACATTGCTCTGCAGAAGTATGCTCTTTGGCATACATTTGGCCGAGATACGGTGAGTTACCTCTGCAGCTCTAAATGTATTAAAGTGTGATCCACTGGACTTTGCAATTCAGAAAAAGAAAATGTCTACCACTTGCATGTATGCATCTGTATAAGCATGCAAGTGAAAAGTCTGTTCCGAGGACATGATGGGACTTAAATCTATCATATGGAGCTATTAAAGACATCATTTGGGTATTTTTATTCTGTCAGGCTTAAATGAGTTATCTGGGACTATTTTATTTTTTTCTCTTAGGGCTAAAACATGCAGGTAGTTGCCAACTACGAGTTTATTCTGCCCGGCTCCGGTTCAGAGCCATGACAGATTGACAATGTCAGCAGGAGCAATCAGAATGACGTTGGCAGCCAATCCCATCAGCAGAAGTCGTCAGTGACCGCTGTGAGCCAGCAGAGATTGGCACCAGGTACAACAACTAACTACCTGCATTAAATACTAGATACTAGAAATACTAAATACTAGAAATACCTAGTATTTCTAAGGCCCATAAGAAAGAAATACTGTAAAATAGTCCCAGGTAACCCCTTTAATTCTTATGCCGCACTCACATGTGTGTCATGGCCTGAGTACGGACTGTCTATGGGTCTCCTGACCCACACTGCACAGTCTTATATGCATATTTGAGGCTCTCAAGTTCAGGACAGGAGATCGGTGACCAGTCCTTGCATCATGGTCCGTACTTGCCTTGTGTAAGAGCGGTATTACCCAACTTTTTTTTTTCAATTTGTTCTTAACTAGTACAAAAAAACCAAAACACAACATAAATTTGATGCATATTTCATCATGTTTCTCAAGTGTTTTTGGTGGCCTTTTATTACAATCTATTACATTCTGAACATGAGTTTTCAAGTCCTACAGAAACTTATGGGGAAAAAATAAGCTACTGACCAAAAAAATAAAATAATTCTTGATGAACGTTTTTTTCAGAGAAAACAAAGATTAAAGTAAAGTGTAAAATATCTTTTATGCTGGAACATGATTCCCTGTACTTACAGGCCCAAAGCATGAAGCTGCACTACTAAAACATTCCGATTATATAAGTTATTGTTTTGGATGCATATACACTGCATGCTCGTTTCTCAATAATCTTCCAGTGTAAATACTTGTTCGCCAGGTGAAATGATTTGGTTTGCACAAAAGATCATCAGCGTGTGAACAGGACCTGTGTTGCCAAAAACAATGGCAGCCTGTGTGCTCAGAATGATCCATTAAGGTGGGATTAAATGACTGCCAATGGTAAACATTTACAGAATGGTGGTTGTTTAATAGCCTATTTACTCATGCAGACCAAGAGATCTGTACTAGATCATTCAGTGAGCATATACTACCATTGTTCTCAGCAACATAGGACGATGCGCTGCCGAGAAAATCAAAAGATCATTTCACCCAATGAACAAGCAGTTTAACCTATTCATTGGTAGATCAGCAGCCTGTTTACACTGTAAGATTATGGTGAAACAAGCGTTCCTACAAACACTCAATAACTTGCAGTGTAAGTGCATCCAATTAATTAAGCCACCTGGCAAATTATACTGATCAGCAGATCACATAATGTAAAAGCACGTTTACTTGTGTAACTTCCTCCAGCCGGATCATTTCTGTTTCTCTAAGAGGTGACACCAGTAAACCCTGGATGAAGCGGACACCACAAGAGCTAATCAGCGGTAGCACACAATCTGATAAGTTTTCTTACCAGCCTGCCTTTACACTGTTTGCTGAGCACAAGACTGTAAAACCTGATAATAATGCACATACTTTTCCAGTGTAAACGTTTAACCATGCTCATCGTTTATGGCATACACTCCCAAACAAGAAGTTTCCATGTAGCAATTAAACCACCAGATAAAGAGATGGTCATACTGGTCTTGTAACCTAGACTCCACCAGTAGGACCTGCTTGAGAATATGAGTGCTCCAGATTACAATAAAAGACGCATACGAGATTTGACCTTTATTTATTAAATTCTCTTAAAACAAACCGGAAGTAAGAGCAGAAAACCCCACCACACAAAGAAAGCAAAACCACACAAAAATGCTGTCCACTAATCCACCCCAACCATACCGTAAATACAGTGTGAGACAATAAGAGAAGATCCCAACAACCTCCTTACCTTCCATCCACACCCAATTTGAAAAACAAAAAGCAACCAAATAAAAAGAATCCTCGCACCAACCCTCTTGGCCTAATTTCAGCCCTGCACTGCAGCCTGAAATAGCAAAGGTATAGGGTCTGGAGTTAGTATAGCAGCAGGACTTGCAAAGCACTCTACTGCCATCCCGTGGCACAAGCTTTTACTGCAAGCATTAGGCCATCCAATACTGGAGCTCTTGGACCATCCTTGGCATTTCAGTAGGGCAAAGCCTTAAAACTCTCCTCTATTTCTCCAGTACCACATGTGCCAGCAGAGTGAAAAATCAGTGTCTATTTAATAGAGGAGAACATAGGGATAGAGGCAAGTACAAAAGGGACCGGTGGCGTCAAGATTCTTCATTGCCAGAATCATCCTGGTCTTCATAGCAGCTGTCACCCTCATCTTCCATGTCATCATCCTCATAGTAGTCATCGTAGAACAGGTCAGATCCCTCGTCTGGAGCGGTGACCTTAGTTTTCACACAATATTCAGCCAGTGTGGTGGGAACCTTTACTCCGTCATTGTCTGCATCTGCCTTAGTGATAAGAACTTGCTTCCTATGAAAACAAACAGAGGTAAGTCTATGATGATGGTTTCTGTAAGCCTCAGAGCCGAAACCTGCCATCAGACTGCTGTAGTACTGCAGAAGGTCCTGTTCTCAGCCAAACTGTCAAGTGACTTGTAGGAAGTCGTGCACACCATAACTCGATGGTCCTATTTTTCTTGGGAAGAAAGCAGTCAGGCTTTTCTAATCCTGCACTACCCTGCACGGTGGAGACTTACGGTAACAGAGCCTTTGCTGGAGTAGTAATTAGCTGAACTTGTCCCATGGGTATTACTAGAGTAAATTAAGCTACTCCTATCTAATACCACTGCAGGAAAAAAGTGAGCTTTAAGATATCTATGCAGTATTAACTCCATTATTATGGATTAGTAGTCAGTTAGATTTATGTCAGAATGGAAGTTCTCCCCATCCTATGGCAGCAATGCCTTCACCTCCAGCTTACCGGATAATGTCTGTGTACTCTCGATCCTGACCCTTGCTTTCCTTCCATTTCCGGTACATGACAGATGCATCCACGTTAGCCGGGGAAAAGGTGTTTGGCTCATTTAGGAGAGAGATGACACTGAGGAGGATCGTCCTATGCAGAATTAAAAACATTTGCCTTCTTTAACTCATACTTTGCACTGATGAGGGGCAATACCACAAAACACCGTGTCTGCACATTGAGATTCTGATTTGGCTTTTATCCTAAATCATATGACAAGACTTGTTAAAGGGTCGATATTGACTTGTAGGATTGCTGCTTCAAATAGGTGGCACTAGAGTTCTAGTTCTCTTCTTCTCTGAAGAGGCAATTTGAATATTACATTTCCCAGAGGAGCATGCATGGCATATAAGTCTCCTCACTCTGACATGCCAGACCTGGCTTGTCACTCTCCACAAGGAGAAACCTTACCCCTTAGATCTCTTTAACTCAATTAGGAAATTAACAAAAACTGGACCTTCACTCTAATAATCCTGAGTATTTTGCATATTATTCAGTGCCACAATACTGTCAGATTAACATATAATTCCTTAAACCAAAAAATTAACCCTGTAATTTGATCAACAACTCACAATTAGATATGAAACAAATGCTACCTCCCTTCAAATAGAGAACAAAAATTCAAATCAAGAAGGAAAGATAACCAGTAGAGTTTTAATGAAAAAATAGTACATTTTATTTCAGTAAAAATACATAAAAATTGCCGTACAAAGAGCACCACATACCAAAAACACAAATAACCAGGCAGAGAAAATAGTAGGGGAAAATTATGTTTAAACACGGCTAATTTATAGAGGATGGCTAGCTCATCAAAATCTCGTGATAATACATATATAGTAATACAACAGACGGTTGACCATAAATATTTACACAACCATAGTGGTTTATAGCCAAAAATTATTCAATCTGTCATTTAATGTATGCTCAAGAAGAAAAGAAAATCATAATGTGTAGTATAAATGGAGCCTAGCCATATCCTAGAAGAGGGAATAAAAATGCACTTATGCTAACTGTCTAAATTACCAGGGGCCAGCGTGCATTAAACCTGGCTGTGAGAAAAAGGCTGAAGAATGCGCTGTGCGCGCAATCAAAATCACAATGTGTCAATCTGTCCTTAAAGAGGATAGTATAAAAAGCGCTGTACATAAGGTCTAAATAACCAAGAACCAGTGTTCTATGTAATGGGCCAGCATTCCTTCATAAGGACTATAGAATGCGCTGTACACGCAATCAAATCACCAGGAGCCAGCGTTCCCTGAAAAAAAAAGGTATGGAATGCAATGTGCACGCAATAAAACAGATAGTGAACCTGTTTATCAAGTGGCTGACTGACCGCTGCCACTGCAGATAGGAAACCGGCTAACACGCTATAGCATGGTTAAACTGTTAGGATGTTATGCTCACCAAAGGTAAAAGACCAAGTTCCCCGTGCCGGTATGACCGAGTGCTGTGTTCCCGTGCCTGGCGCCCCTACGCACGTTTCGAAAATACTTCGTCAGGAGGCGTACAGCGCTTTTTATACTATCCTCTTTAAGGACAGATTGACACATTGTGATTTTGATTGCGTGCACAGCGCATTCTTCAGCCTTTTTCTCACAGCCAGGTTTAATGCACGCTGGCCCCTGGTAATTTAGACAGTTAGCATAAGCGCATTTTTATTCCCTCTTCTAGGATATGGCTAGGCTCCATTTATACTACACATTATGATTTTCTTTTCTTCTTGAGCATACATTAAATGACAGATTGAATAATTTTTGGCTATAAACCACTATGGTTGTGTAAATATTTATGGTCAACCGTCTGTTGTATTACTATATATGTATTATCACGAGATTTTGATGAGCTAGCCATCCTCTATAAATTAGCCGTGTTTAAACATAATTTTCCCCTACTATTTTCTCTGCCTGGTTATTTGTGTTTTTGGTATGTGGTGCTCTTTGTACGGCAATTTTTATGTATTTTTACTGAAATAAAATTTACTATTTTTTCATTAAAACTCTACTGGTTATCTTTCCTTCTTGATTTGAATTTTTGTTCTCTATTTGAAGGGAGGTAGCATTCACAATACTGTCAGAGTTGTATCTGTACTGAAAACCACTACAACTTCTTATACAGCTGTCAGAGTCAGTGCCCAGGGAAAGTGCATACGTTTCCCTGCTGCTACCATTGTAAGAGAAATGTATTAGCACATGCTGGTCCTTGCAAGAAATGGTGACCACAGGTGTCCAGCAGGTCTATATACTCAGCCTGCTGCTTTCTTCACCCCAAGGCCCACCCGCCTTGCTCTAGCCCTTCCCCATGAAACATCATCCAGTACCCTTTATCCATGAAATGACTGATTTCATGACATACTTTTATGAGTAACACTAGTGAATAAGACTGACGTATATTAGCTGGTCAGAGAAAGGGGTAGATTTCTAAGCTAAATGTCCCAGGATATGCCCTACATGTCTAATAAATCCAGGAACTACCTATGTCCAGATTCCCAGCATAAACTGGTGCTCAGGCGTCAATGACAGGAGCGGTGGCCGCACATACGAGGCCCTCTCCGTTCTGCACCAACTCATTTGTCAGAGGGATGGCCTAGATTTGCAACACAATTTAGTGCAAAGTCACCCAATTAATAGGTGACAGTCTAAAATGCACCAAATTTATCAGCCAGCACAAGCCACTTTTATAAATTTGGCCCATTTTCTTAAGACTACAGCACGCTTGCACAGTGTAAATTAAGACTAGACTGATTTAGTAAATCTGCCCCAATGTTTGCATGGATCAGTAGAGACAAGGGTGTGATTTTAGAAGTAGTGCAAAGGAAAAGTGGCAGCCTTTACTTTAGAATGGTTTGCTTTCTTTTGGCTGAATAAGTGCCTGAAGCCCAATAGACATGACGTCTTAACAGCTGGTGGACATCTTAGTCATCTACATCCAGAACGCTGCCTCACACCGTAGTCAGTGAAGAAGTGGCTGTGCATGCGCAGCTCTCTCCGACTTCTATGGGAGTGACGCAAATAGTGGAGGAAGCTCCCCCATTCCCAGCAGCGCGAGATGGGGTCATGACTATGAAATAGGAGCAGGTCCCAGAGGTGTGGATTCCTGGGATTTTCACTTGAAAGATTGGAATATTCCTTTAAAGGGAACCTGTCATGAGAAAAAATGGTTTTAATGTGCAGCCATAAGGCTAATCGCAAGTAATATGGCGTTCCACACATATGTGGCAACCGAACGGGATGTTTAGCTGCAGAGAAAAAAGTAAGTGACATTCTCAGTGCAGCCACTGGGCTCCAGTCAGCTGGGCGGTGCCAGGCGGTAGTGAGCAGTCGGCGTCCTACACAGCGCTGATATCCTGTACGGCACCTTCCCCACCGAGGTGCAGAATGACACTGGAAACTCGATGGCCGCGATAACAGCGTGCTCACAGTGCAGAGAGCGGGGACCTCACTACCCCCCGCGCCAGATCTTCATTCTCACCCTGAAGCCAAGCATCACTTTCGGCAACCACATACAGTACAGACCAAAAGTTTGGACACACCTTCTCATTCAAAGATTTTTCTGTATTTTCAGGACTATGAAAATTGTACATTCACACTGAAGGCATCAAAACTATGAATTAACACATGTAGAATTATATACTTAACAAAAAAGTGTGAAACAACTGAAAATATGTCTTATATTCTAGGTTCTTCAAAGTAGCCACCTTTTGCTTTGATGACTGCTTTGCACACTCTTGGCATTCTCTTGATGAGCTTCAAGAGGTAGTCACCGGGAATGGTTTTCACTTCACAGGTGTGCCCTGTCAAGTTTAATAAGTGGGATGTCTTGCCTTGTAAATGGGGTTGGGACCATCAGTTGTGTTGTGCAGAAGTCTGGTGGATACACAGCTGATAGTCCTACTGAATAGACTGTTAGAATGTGTATTATGGCAAGAAAAAAAGCAGCTAAGCAAAGAAAAACGAGTGGCCTTCATTACTTTAAGAAATGAAGGTTAGTCAGTCCGAAAAATTGGGAAAACTTTGAAAGTGTCCCCAAGTGCAGTTGCAAAAACCATCAAGTGCTACAAAGAAACTGGCTCACATGAGGACCACCCTAGGAAAGGAAGACCAAGAATCACCTCTACTTCTGAGGATAAGTTTATCAGAGTCACCAGCCTCAGAAATCGCAGGTTTACAGCAGCTCAGATTAGAGACCAGGTCAATGCCACACAGAGTTCTAGCAGCAGACACATCTCTACAACAACTGTTAAGAGGAGACTTGTGCAGCAGCCTTCATGGTAAAATAGCTGCTAGGAAACCACTGCTAAAGACAGGTGTAGCATTTCAGGGGATATAGCTCTGAGATCGCTGTCTGGGTAGACAGAATGGCCCGGAAACAGTTCATTCAGACAGCAATTCTGGTAAAAACTGGCCGCAACCAGCTTTATTAAAGTCCACAGCAAACAGATAAAACAAAGCATAAACAGAAAACCTGGGCTTGTCTAGCCACTAACTACACATAGATAGATGGCCCTCTCTATCCGGGACCCAGACTCTACCAGTCTGTGCCCAAAACAACACATATCACATATGTTACCAGTATGGAGCTTCACAGATACTCCTCCTTGTGTCTGAAGGCACCTTCCATGTCCAGACTTGAGAGAGATCCACTCCTATTCAGCCGCTCTTCACACGGATTCGCACTGAGACTACTCCTATGTCCGGGGTCCTTCCTGCACCCAAACTGAGATAGCTCAAACACTCTTGGAGACTGCTTCCTTGTGCCAGGACACCTCTCTGTGTCCAGGCTAAAGACAGCTCTAACACTCTTGGAGACTGCTTCCTTGTGCCAGGACACCTCTCTGTGTCCAGGCTAAAGACAGCTCTAACACTCTTGGAGACTGCTTCCTTGTGCCAGGACACCTCTCTGTGTCCAGGCTAAAGACAGCTCTAACACTCTTGGAGACTGTTTCTTGTGCCAGGACACCTTCCTGTGTCCAGGCTAAACTAGCTCTCAGATTGTGTTTGCAGACACCTACTTCTGGTCTCCTAATTAAGACCTGAGTAGTTTCAGGCTTGTGCTGCAAGTGTGTGCTGAATGTGAGGTGTAGTGACCTTTCTCTACCACTAGGTTTACAAAGCCACACATTTCCCTTATACCTAGGTGAAATGTACACCCCATTCATCACATATTCACTCACTGTCTCACACAGGCAACAAGCAGTAGAGACTTGTTTGGGCTAAAGGACACAAGGAATGGACATTAGACCAGTGGAAATCTGTGCTTTGGTCTGATGAGTCCAAATTTGAGATCTTTGGTTCCAACCACCGTGTCTTTGTGCGACGCAGAAAAGGTGAACGGATGGACTCTACATGCCTGGTTCCCACCGTGAAGCATGGAGGAGGTGTGATAGTGTGGGGGTGCTTTGCTGGTGACACTGTTGGGGATTTATTCAAAATTGAAGGCATACTGAACCAGCATGGCTACCACAGCATCTTGCAGTGGCATGCTATTCCATCCGGTTTGCGTTTAGTTGGACAATCATTTATTTTTCAACAGGACAATGACCCCAAACACACCTCCAGGCTATGTAAGGGCTATTTGACCAAGAAGGAGAGTGATGGGGTGCTACACCAGATTACCTGGCCTCCACAGTCACCAGACCTGAACCCAATCGGGATGGTTTGGGGTGAGCTGTACCGCAGAGTGAAGGCAAAAGGACCAACAAGTGCTAAGCATCTCTGGGAACTCCTTCAAGATTGTTGGAAGACCATTTCCGGTGACTACCTCTTGAAGCTCATCAAGAGAATGCCAAGAGTGTGCAAAGCAGTAATCAAAGCAAAAGGTGGCTACTTTGAAGAACCTAGAATATAAGACATATTTTCAGTTGTTTCACACTTTTTTGTTAAGTATATAATTTCACATGTGTTAATTCATAGTTTTGACGCCTTCAGTGTGAATGTACAATTTTCATAATCATGAAAATACAGAAAAATCTTTAACCCCTTACTGCCATCGGACGTACTATCCCGTCCATGGTACCTGGGCCCGTATGACCGGGGACGGGATAGTACGTCATAGGCGATCAGCTGCGCTCCTGAGGGGAGCGCAGCTAATCGCCGCCGGGTGTCAGCTGATTATCACAGCTGACACCCATGACTGTGTGTCAGGAGCGGTCACGGACCGCTCCCGGCACATTAACCCCTTGCACACCGCGATCAAACATGATCGCGGTGTACTGGGGGCACAGGAGAGGATCGCGCAGGGTGGGGGCTCCCTGCGCGCCCCCCTGAGACCCTCAGAGCAGCGCGATGTGATCGTGCTGTTCTGAGGGCTTCCTCCCTCCCAGGACCCGGATCCAAGATGGCGCCGGGGTCCTGGAGGGAGGCGGCTACCTCAGTGCCTGCCGAGAGCAGGCACTGAGAAGCCTGCATCTATGCCTGTGCGATCGCTGGTGTGACAGAGTGCTGTGCACACTGTCACACCAGCGATCTGATAAAATACTGTGATGTCCCACCCTGGGACAAAGTAAAAAAGTTAAAAAAATAAAAATAAACGTGTTATAAAAAAAAA
>JARQOD010000001.1:543900006-543957296 GCA_033576555.1 Oophaga sylvatica
ACGATACATGCTTGCCATGCATTATGGTGCTGAGGACACACAAAATATTATGGTACTGTGAGCATAACATAAATGTATTTCATTGATATGAGGCATCCTGCATATTCCATTGTACACTCATTCCATGTGAGCAGTGCATAGTACTTGTGTGCATCTCTAATTGTATTTGTGTAGCTTCTTCATCGTATTTTTTCAGGGGGAGAAATGAGCATTTGGTCTCCAAAAATATTCATTTGATATTTAATATTCATCCTTATGCTTTACTTTCTTTCTATCATAAGGGAATCCATCTCTAATGTTGTCTGCCCTGAGGTTCTGTGTGCTTATCGGTGGGCATCATGGAATTCAGCGTAATAATGGCAGATGGAGTCTGAAGTATTAACAGGATGCTGTTGATGCTAGTGGAAATGAGCTTAAAGGTCATTACAGCTTTAATACATAATACACGTTAAACGGTCTGTCAAATCTTGAGTAGTTAATCAGTAAAATGATTAAAGTGACCTGGCTAGTGCCACATGTGCCTTTTATTGCAAAAAAAAAAACTATAGTTAACTATTGCTCTGGCAAAATTAAGTGTCTGTTGAAGATTAAGGTTACTGTTGGTCAGCAGCCCCATCTCAAATATTTTGTTTGCTAAGCAGTGGCCTAAAGGCTGGGTCTCACATAGCGATACACCAGCGATCCCGACAACGATCAGGATCGCTGGTGTATCGCTACATTATCGCTGCTGAGCTGCCAAACAGGCAGCTCAGCAGTGGCGTAGCAACTGTTTGTGGCGCCCGGGGCGGCAAATTTTAGGCCACACCCCTAGCCACACCCATTTCACTGATCACGCCCATATCCACGCCCTGACCACACCCACTTAGCACTGCTGATCATACTGTTTCATAAACAATAATTATAAACACATACCTCTCAACCGTCCCGGTTTCAGCGGGACAGTCCCGATTTCGGGACCCTGTCCGCTGTCCCGGCCAGGCGGTTTACTTTCCGCATTAGAATCGTACATACGGAAACCCCGGGGACCTCCCACACATTCTGGCAGCCACAAGTCACGTTCCATCGCTGACCTCATTTCCCCAGGATGTGGGGATCTCACCAGCTATGAGGCGCTCCATTCAATACCCGGCTCTCACTGAGCGAGACAGGCAGGATCTGGGGATCTCTTCATCTGTTGAACAGATCCCATGTTGAGATCCCCACATCCTGCTTGTCTCGCTCAGTGAGAGTCGGGTATTGTATGCAGCGGTCCGTACAATACCCGGCTCTCACTCCAACAGATCCAGCGGCTTGATGCGTCGCCGTTCTGAAGACTCTCCCGAGAACGAGTTACAGTACCTGCTGCTGTAAGCTGACCGCCGGAAATGAGGTCAGCGGTCATTTCCAGCGTTCAGCTGACTTACAGCACGTCACCTCCGGTGGAACGTGACATGTGGCTGCCAGAATGTGTGGGAGGTCCCCGAGTTTCCGCATGTACGATTCTAATGCGGGAAAGTAAACCTCCCGGCCAGGACAGCGGGACAGGGACCCAGCCCTACACAGATAACAGCATTCGCTCCGTCCCCACGCAGACCCATGCACATAATGGCACCCCTCCTTCCCCCCCTGCAGCCCCCAAGCACACAGATCCCGCAAGTAACAGGACCCTTGTACATGCGCGGCTCCGCTCTTTGTGGCCCTGTACACACACGGCTCCGCTCCACACACCTCACACGCACAAGGCTTTGCTCCGTACACCTTGTACACACACGCTTTGCTCCCTACACCTGTACAACACGCTTTGCCCGTACACTCGACACCACTGCTCCGCTCCGTACACCTCGTACACACACTGCTCCGCTCCCTGCTTCAGGGAGCTGGTATCCAAGGTACACAGCGGGTTTCCAGGCACAGCCCCGCGCCTGGAAACCCGCTGTGTACCTTGGTTACCAGCGGATCGCTGGTCTCCCGCCTGTCACACGCAGCGATGCGTGCAGGTCAGCGGGAGACCAGCGATCAAAAAAATGTCCTGACATTTCAGCAACGGTCAGCGATACCCGGCAGGGGGGCTGATCGTCGCTGAATGTCACACACAGCGATATCACTGGTGAGCTCGCTGCTGCGTCACAAAACTAGTGACTCCGCACCGATCTCGCTAGCGAGATCGTTGTGTGAGACGGGCCCTTTAAAGTCTTCACCCTTGTTTGTTTATTAATATGTTGTATACATTGAGAGTGGAAAAGATGGGAGAGGAAAGGTTCCCTTCCCCCTACTTTTAAAAAGATATCTTTTGAGGAGTCTATCACATCATCCTGGTATAAAGCCCTGAAACTAGGTGCAGCAAGTGGCTAAAGGCCTCGTCTCACATAGCGAGATCGCTGCTAAACAGCGATCTCAGCAGCGATCTCGCTATGTCTGACACGTACCAGCAATCAGGCCCCTGCTGTGAATCGCTGGTCGTGTCAGAAATGCCAGGACTTTTTTTTTTTGATCGCTGGTCTCCCGCTGGCCAGCACACATCGCTGCGTGTGACAGGAAGGAGACCAGCGATCTACTGGTAACCAAGGTACACTTCGGGTTTCCAGGCGCGGGGCTGTGCCTGGAAACCCGACGTGTACCTTGGTTACCAGCTCCCTGCATCAGCGCGCTGGTATCCAAGGTACACTGCGGGTAACTAGGCGACGTTACCCGCAGTGTCGCTGTCCTGATCGCTGCCTATTTGGCTGGTGTGTCTTTATGTGAGACGGAGCCCTAAGGGTCCCGTCACACTCTTCAATGTCCCAGCGATCCCACCAACGATCCAACGTGTAGAGCTCTCCCATTTGGTCTTATTTCCCCTCGAGTTTTTATCAAGGTAGTCGCAGAAGTCATGGCACATCTCTGGGAAAGTTATGTCTTTATTGTTTCCTATATGGATGAGTTTTTAATAGTAGGCAAATTCGGCCCATCATTGTTCTACACAGGTGAAGGGAATAATGGCTACTTTGGAACGATTGAGGTGGCTGTTAAGCATTAGAAATTCGTGTCTAGAACACCTATGAGTTTTTAGGGCCATTGCTAATTTCTGAGATTCAGGAGTGTCAGCTGCTGGCTAATAAATTGGAAAGCATCCAACACCAGGTTTTGAGGTCTGTGAACTGTCCCTTAGGGCAGGGTTCACCAACTCCAGTCTTCAAGGCCCACCAACAGGTCATGTTTTCAGGATTTCCTTGGTATTGCTCAGGTGATAATTGCACCGCAGCGCTACATAGGCCTGTGTTATTTCCCTTGCGGAAGCGCCGCATGTCCGTTAACGCAGGTCTGCCGCCTGCGTGTTTTTACGCATCGTGGAGTCGGGATTTCTTGAAATCCCCTCCACTATGCTGTAACATCTGGACGCTGCGTGTTTGACGCTGCGCCAGTACACAGCGTCAAACACGCAGCATTTACTGACCATGGAAACACACCCTTAGGAGGGCAATGTTGCTTCTTGGGTCACTAACTTCCTTTATCCCAGCGGTCTGGTGGGCTCAACTTCAAACTAGAGCCTTGCAGTGGGATGTCTTGCTTAATGACAGTTCTAATGGGGCACATGCAAGGAATAATCTTTATCCCCATACTCTGTACAATCCCTTCGCATGGTGGCTGGATTTGACTAATCTATCTGGGGAGGGGGTTCCCTGGGTAAATTGTATATCGGGTATTCATTACATATGCTACCCCCAAGGATTTTGGGGCCCATCTTGGTGAGTTTATGGGCCAAGGGATTTGGATGGGGGAAGGAGTTGGATAGTTCATCTGTCCTAAAAGAACTGATGGTGGTGGAGTTGGCAATAAGAAGGCTCCTTATATCCCTACAGGTTCATCATGTGAGGATCCTCTCTGACAATCAGGTGACAGTGGCCTACATCAATCACCAAGGTGGACACTATTGGACTCTTAATGTACAGTCATGGCCAAAAGTTTTGAGAATGACACAAATATTAATTTTTACAAAGTCTACTGCTTCACTTTTTCTAATGGCAATTTGCATATACTCCAGAATGTTATAAAGAGTGATCAGCTTAACAGCAATTACTTGCAAAGTCAATATTTGGCTAGAAAATGAACTTTATCCCCCAAAACACATTTCATCATCATTGCAGCCCTGCCTTAAAAGGACCAGTTAACCTCTTTTCAGTGATTGCTCCATTAACACAGGTGTGGGTGTTGATGAGGACATGGCTGGAGATCAATCTGTCATGATTAAGTAAGAATGACACCACTGGACACTTTAAAAGGAGGCTGGTGCTTGGCATCATTGTTTCTCTTCTGTTAACCATGGTTATCTCTAAAGAAACACGTGCAGTCATCATTGCAATGCACAAAAATGGCCTAACAGGGAAGAGTATCGCAGCTAGAAAGATTGCACCTCAGTCAACAATCTATCGCATCATCAAGAACTTCAAGGAGAGAGGTTCCATTGTTGCCAAAAAGGCTTCAGGGCGCCCAAGAAAGACCAGCAAGCGTCAGGACCGTCTCTTAAAAGTGTTTCAGCTGCGGGATCGGGCTACCAGCAGTGCAGAGCTTGCTCAGGAATGGCAGCAGGCAGGTGTGAGTGCATCTGCACGCACTGTGAGGCGGAGACTCTTGGAGCAAGGCCTGGTCTCAAGGAGGGCAGCAAAGAAGCCACTTCTCTCCAGAAAAAACATCATGGACAGACTGATATTCTGCAAAAGGTACAGGCAGTGGACTACTGAGGACTGGGGTAAAGTTATTTTCTCTGATGAATTCCCTTTTCGATTGTTTGGGACATCAGGGAAACGCCTCATTCGGAGAAGACAAGGTGAGCGCTACCACCAGCCTTGTCTCATGCCAACTGTTAAGCATCCTGAAACCATTCATGTGTGGGGTTGCTTCTCAGCCAAGGGAATTGGCTCTCACAGTCTTGCCTAAAAACACAGCCATGAATAAAGAATGGTACCAGAATGTCCTCCAAGAGCAACTTCTCCCAACGCTCCAAGAGCAGTTTGGCGATCAACAATGCCTTTTCCAGCATGATGGAGCACCTTGCCATAAAGCAAAGGTGATAACTAAATGGCTCAGGGAACAAAACATAGAGATTTTGGGTCCATGGCCTGGAAACTCCCCAGATCTTAATCCCATTGAGAACTTGTGGTCAATCATCAAGAGACGGGTGGACAAACAAAAACCTAAAAATTCTGACAAAATGAAAGCATTGATTGTGCAAGAATGGACTGCTATCAGTCAGGATTTGGTCCAGAAGTTGATTGAGAGCATGCCAGGGAGAATTGAAGAGGTCCTGAAGAAGGGTCAACACTGCAAATATTGACTTGCTGCATTAACTCATTCTAACTGTCAATATAAGCTTTTGTTACT
The DNA here is from genome assembly GCA_033576555.1 of Oophaga sylvatica. Lineage (NCBI taxonomy): Eukaryota > Metazoa > Chordata > Amphibia > Anura > Dendrobatidae > Oophaga > Oophaga sylvatica. The sequence goes on from JARQOD010000001.1 coordinate 543,905,344, forward strand.
CATATGTTTGCAATTATTATGTTTCTGTCTGTGATAAAAACATCTGTCAAACACACATAAAAACCAGAGGGCAGCAGATCATGTGAAAATATAATATTTGTGTTCTCAAAACTTTTGGCCATGACTGTAGGTGGAGGATCAGGTTTCCCACATAGTGGAGAACAACTTCCTGTCATTAACCACTCTTCACAAAAGAGAACATCAAAGCGGACTTTCCAAGCCGATACCCGCTCAGTCAGGAAGAGTGGGTGCTGAATCAAACCATCTTCAGCTGGATTGTACAAATGTGAGATGGTCTGGACATAGACCTCTTCGCCACCAGGGGGAACAGGAAGGTAGAACGGTTCTACTTCGAACCCCAGATAGGATCCACTGGTGGTGGATACCTTCCTTGTCTGGTGGAACTTCAGCCTGGCTTAAGCCTTCCCTCCAATGGCCCTTATTTTGTTGGTCATAAGGAAGATCGGAGAGGGCAAAGGCTATTTTAATTGCCCCCTTCTGGCCCAGAAGGCCCTTGTTTTTTGTGGCCGAGGACTGTTAATCACTGATCCATGGGTGCTACCAGATCTCCTCTCAAAGGCCAGTCTGCCGTCCATGAGTGTACAGCCTACATCTGATAGCGTGCAATTTGAGGACACTGGGTGGAAAACCTCCAACCCCCCCCCCCCCATCAACAATCTGGTGGCCACTCTACTAAAGAGCAGGAAAGTGGCCACAACCAGAATTTATGCCAGAACCTGGAGAAGGTTTGTCTACTTCAAATTCAGAAATTACGGGGGAAGTCCCACTAGGTCTGATTCTGGAGTTCTTACAAAAGGTCTGGAGATGGGGCTATCTACTAGCACCCTTGAAGTCCAGGTATTGGCTCTGGGGTCCTTTTATAGTTATGATCTGGCAGGGAATTATTGGGTAGCTAGATTTGAGGGCATTAGAGATCTCTATAGGCCCTTCCTTGGCGGATAGTGCCAAGGGACCTAAACCTAGTCTTAACAGCTATGACAGAATCACCATTTGAGTCCATTGAATCAGCCCCAGTAAAAGTTCTTTCCCTTTTTAAAATGGCCTTTCTTGTGGCATTACGGGCCCTTTCCAGACTTCCACCATGCACCCAGTTCTTGGAGTATAGTTTTCTTGAAGCCAGATCCGTCTTGCCTATCAACGGTAGCTTCAAAATTCCATAGGTTACAGGAGATGGCTCTTTCTCCTTCTTTCCCAACCCTAAGAATCAGAAGGATGAGAAGCTCCATACGCTGCATGTCAAAAGGTGCCTATTGGAATACATGTCAGTTACTAATCCATGGAAAAGGGATAATTCCTTATTTGTCCTTTCAGGGTGCTAGGAAGAGACTTGAAGTTTCATGATGCACATTAGCTAGGTGGATCAGGGAAGCCATTTCATTAGCCTATACATCAAGTGGTAAGTCAGAGCCAGAAGGTCTGAGGGCTCACTCCACATTGGCTGTAGCAGCCTCCTGGGTGGAAAGAGCTTAAGATTGAGCAAATATGAAAGGCAGCTATATGGTCTTCTCCTTCCACTCTTTATAAGCATTATAGGCTTGATATGGGTGCCTCTTCTGATCTCACATTGGAAGAGGGGTTGTCCCTGCCTGAATTTTTGCTTACCTGTAATTCGTGCGGTCATGGGGGATCGAATCAAGTATTAGTTACTTAGTGGTAACGGGTTTTTTTTGGAGCCCATGATGGCACCCTTATATTCCTTCCTTTACCTGTGGGTGAGCACTTCTTTAGTGGTAGATTTTCACGTGTGAGATTTTTTTGCAGTTAACCTTGGGAGGTCCTCTCATGATCTGTAATCCAACTGATGCGTGGGAGAGGTGCCACCCTTTTGTCTGTAGGTTTCCTGTCCTTGAAGGGCAGATCACCTCTCTCATGGTGCTGTCATGGGCCCTGAAAGATAAATAACCTCTTAGCTTTGTCATGTGTAGGAAACAATCTTTTACGTGACCACAACTGCAGAACTGAGGGCTGGCTGCAGTACTGAGGGCGGAGTATGGTGAACTGGACAAACTACCGGACCATGAATGAGGTGCAGACAAGATGTTACGGTGGATTAAGAAATTTGTGGTGTGTTCGTTCTGAGATTGGTCAAAAACAGCAGGCATGTCCGCTTCGTTGCAGCTGACTGTGGGCTCTCAGTCAGCGTGACTGGAGCGGGTAAAGAATCCGAGGTTCTGTGGTCAGAGACCTGCGTTACAATACTTTGTGCTGTAACAGGAGGAAGAAGCAGCAGATGTGGTTGATGGCTCTGCTGATGATGGTTGAGGTCTGCTGGTCTGCATTTTATCACAGTGGAATTTCTAGAGTAATGCATGTTTGCGCATGTGAAGGTTCATGCATGTAGTATTCAAATTATTGCCCTTTCCCTCTAATCATTTTTTTTGTGCAAATTTGGCAGATTACGTGAGTCAGCTCATTCTTTGCAGTATCAAAAAATGCCTAGGCAAGGCAACCATTGCCGCCCATGTGAGCTCCTGGCCACAGTTGTGGCTGAGGATGCAATGCTCGTAGTGGCTGCATCACTCCTGGTCTGTGCCGTACGGCGCAACTTAACCTCCTCGTCTTCCTCCTCAGATGACCCACTCGGCTGCGTGCCTCCTGTTTTCATGCCAAGTGGGATCTACAACCTCATCATTTTCTGTTATTACATTCCTCACCCTGAGTCACCCTTTTCCTTTTCCTCCCCTGATGGCACGGTACAGTCCGCGTGAGCCTCGCATATCGGAGTCTCATCAGGATCATAAAAATATAGCTACAGGGGTGGAGTTTACAGAGCAAGAGGAATATAGCCATTAAATTTGATATATAGTCTAGAAAGGTAGGCACTGTTATATAATATATATATATTTATTATATAATAATATATTATATAATTATATATATATATTATATTATATATATATATTATATATTTTTTTTTTTATTACACACGTACACAAGTGTGTATTCATTCTTTTGATCCTTGCTTTGGAATTGGAGGGGTATATACCAACTTTCCCAATAACCGGTCTAGTAGTGAGTCAATTGTGTAACTGCCCTGACTAATGGAAGCAGCAGAGTAGTGTATCCCTGACGGTGGTGGGATCTGTGTAATTGAATTTAATGTACCTCTTTGCACCGCACTACATTGAGGCCATAATTCTTTTTAAGATAGAAGTTTCTTGAAACTTGGAGCGAACATTCTTTTTTTACACTTGTGCAGTGAACAAATTCTTGATTGAGATTCTCCTCAAATACTGGAGGAAATAGTCAGGCTGATTAGAGAATTGCTTTCTTCAACCAATTTCTAACAGTGACTCCAGTCTGTCCATTACCAAAGGGATTGGGAGGCTGTGAAGCACAGCATGCTGTCCTGTTCCCATAGTGCTATCCTCCACACTTTGTCTAGCCCCCAGCTTAGGACTAATCAGAAGTTGGATTATGCTGTATGTAAATTGAAATTTTTAGGGGCACATGATTACTTTCAGTATATATAGTGGCATGCTACTTGCAGTATGTGTTACAGGCCTTTTATAGGATGGCCATGACTGTTTTTAGTTCAGCTTTGGCTTCTAGTTGTACTGATGTGGTTGACCACCATATCACTGTGCATGAGGGATTACATGGTGCTTATTGTTTCCTTTAAAAAAAACAAACTTTATAAACAGTACTTGCCTTTGGAAGCTTTTTGTCTAATCTATCACCCTGACATTTTTCAAAACCTGTCATTTGCATAAGTGACAGAATTACGGTAACCTGCTGTTTTGCCTCTGGAATATTCTGAGTAGTGCTGCAGTCATTTTAGGCATGTGATCTAATGCAGACAAAGATGTCCCTGCTTGCTTAGTACCCTCTTCATTACTAAAGCCTGGTGTTCTGTTCCCTGTAACTGCGCATTAATTTCATAGCCTTTTGCTGGCTAGTGGCTGTGCAGTGCTGGGTGAAGGTGACTTTGAGATTGTATACTGGTGAGTCACATAACTCGGTGTTCCCTTCATGATTGGCTCTTTGCATAGGATCAGCAGTTTCCTACTATGTGAAAGGTACAAGCTGTACTTAGGAGGATGAGGCACACGGCACGTTCCTTTTATTATTTTAGGGTATGTTTCCACGGGCCGGATTACATCCGGATTTGCAGCGGTTTGGACGCTGTGTTCAGCTGCAGCGTTCAATCCGCAGTGTCCAGATGTTACAGCATAGGGGAGGCCCTGCGTTTCCGGACATGCAGTGTCTTTATAGACTGCAGCATGTCTGTTTACTTTGCGGCGACACTCCGCAAATAACGCATTCCTATGTATAAGGTGCTGCGATTCCGGCTGTGTTCAATGAACACATCTGGAATCACCCCGTGAACAGAAGGGGGCGGCACTTTGGGCGGAGCGGGGTTTCCGCTCCGTCCAAAGCTCTGACAATTTGGATCATGGAGACGGGCCCTTAAGGCACTGTCACACTTAGCGATCGCACTAGCGATCACGACAACGACACAACCTGACGAGATCACTAGTGCGATCGCTATGTGGTCGCTAGTTAGCTTCCAAACACAAAGATCTCATCAGAGATCAGTGATCTGTATAACGACCTCTGCGGTCGATGGGAAAACCTAGTCCCACCTGCGATGCTGGTAAAGTCGTTCATAAAGGGTGTCATACTCAGCGATATAGGCTCACCAGCGGGATACCAACGACCAAAAAAAATGGCTCAGAACGTTCATAAGCGATCAACGACATCTCAGCAGGGGCCACATCACCGCTACATGTCACACACAGCTAAGTCGCTAACGAGATCGCTACTGCGTCATAAAATCGCTGACTCTTTAGCGATCTCGTTAGCGATCTCACTTAGTGTGACCGTACCTTTACACAGTAATAGAACCAGGTAACACGAGGAAAATGTGAAAAGTTGACATCTGAATTGAACTACATCTATATGAACATCAGGGTATAAGATACAGTGAAAAAATTATGCACAAAACTTTATAGCAACATTTAGATATAGGAAAGATGTGTATCTTCGTACCGTGTTAGCCAGTAGATAGAAAAATATTTAGACTTGAGAGTCCTCAGTGGTTGATACCTTTTAATGGCTAACTGAAAAGATGGTAACAAATTGCAAGCTTTCGAGACTACGCAGGTCTCTTCATCAGGCAAAGACTAAAAGGTCTTTGCCTGATGAAGAGACCTGCGTAGTCTCGAAAGCTTGCAATTTGTGAGGGTGAGTTTCCACGGTCAGGAAACGCTGCGTGTTGTGCACTGGCGCAGCGCCAAACACGCAGCGTCCAGATGTTACAGCATAGTGGAGGGGATTTCAAGAAATCCCGTCTCCACTATGCGTAACAATACGCAGGTGACAGACCTGCGTAAACGGACATGCGGCGCGTCTTTTTAGACCGCAGCATGTCCTCGCGTATTGCGGCGACGGTGCGTCGCCGCAACAGAATTTAACACAGGGCTATGTAGCCCTGCGTTCTTTCCGGAGGTGTTCCGGAGGTGTCCTGAACACCTCCGGAAAGATCGCGCGTCATAAAGGGGGCGGGGCTTAGACGGAACGGAATTTCCGCTCCGTCCAAAGCGCTGTGGTTCCGGACCGTGGAACCACAGCCTTACCATCTTTTCAGTTAGCCATTAAAAGGTATCAACCACTGAGGACTCAAGTCTAAATATTTTTCTAGCAACATTTAGTGACAAAAGGACAGCAAAATATAGTAGGTAGTCAAAATGACTACCTTTAGTAGTTAAAGGTAAATTTGAAAAAAAAAACCCGCACTTTTTTCACCAAAATTACTTATTGTCCCAAAATCTTTTTTCACATCCTATTTGAGGAAAAGTCACCGAGTCTCAAGCCGGAATTCCGAAAAATGTAGTCACAGAAGAGAAATAAAAAGTGCAAGTAGTCAAAATGACTATACCAGTAGTATTAGTGTTAAGGTGCTCAAAACATTCAAGAAGTGTATTAACCCTTCATGGAACACATCCAGAATGACCGCAGGGCTACACAGCCCTGTTATTTCCCTTGCGGCGACGCTGCGTCGCCGCAAGGGAATAAGACATGCTGCGGTCTAAAAAGCCGCGCCGCATGTCCGTTAACGCAGGTCTGCCGCCTGAGTGTTTTTAACCATAGTGGAGATGGGATTTCTGACCTTATTGCGCTGGTCAATATGGAGGACTTGAGCAGGACAGATGTTACATCTGAACAGGCCAAAATGCACATTATTGGGGATTTTATGGAAGGCATAAACTGTTGCAAGTCCCTTTTTGCTGGTGTGTGTGTTTTTTTTTTTTCTCGTTTGTTTTTTTTATTGTGATAAAGCCTGATTCTTTGGAATGGGGCTTTTTTTTTTCTCTCTCTGCTGCTGCTTTCCAGCCAAGAAATCGGGTTTTGCTGCTGAAAAATGTCTAGTGTGAACTTGCCCCATAAAATAATACTTTAGGATAATAAATTAAAATGACAATCCTAATTTGCACTACTAACAGGGTGTGTTGTAACGAGGTGCCATGCCAGACCGGTAACTGTACTTGTAGTATTGGCTTGCGCAGTCTATCGGTGGCCCGGCTTTAGTAGACATTTGGTATTTTGTGACCAGTGTTACTTTGAGGTAATAATTCTGGAACACTTTAATATATCCCAGTGATCCTGAGATTCTTTTATTTTGTGACACATTGCAATTTAATTTTTCCAACAAAACTTACAATTTTTTTTATTTTTCGCGACCGTATCACATTTGAATTGACTGGTCTGTGACAAATGCCCAAAAGAGACTATTTTTAAAAACTACACCCCCCCTCAAACTGCTCAAAACCACATTCAAGAAGTCTTTTAACCCTTTAGGTGCTTCACAGGAATTTAATCAATTTGTGAAAGGGAAAAAATGAGTACATTTTCCTGCAAATACTGCTTTAGCCTCAAATCTTTCACTTTTACAAGGGTAACAAGAAAACGAATGGTACAATTTGTGCTATTTCTCCAGAGTAAGCTAATACCTCATATGTGGTCAAAAAAGGGAATTAGACCTACCGGTAATTCTGTTTCCAGGTAGTCCCTCAGGACAGAACCCTTAATTCCCTCCCTTATGTTTGTCTTTAGGCTTTCTTGGGATCAATTTTCTGGCAGATTGTTCATCAGGTCGCCATGGCTCAAGATTGAGATGGAGCCGTTAAGGGGTCTTGCATACATGTTTGTATGGGCACGTTTAGACCATTTCCGTTAATCCTTCTGTGGTACTTTGCAAAAACACTGGAGGGTGGAGGAGGGGACTTTTAACCTCTCTGTGATCCTGTACCACTATAGGTCAAGGATGGGCTACCTCCATGGTGCTGTCCTGAGGGACTACCTGGAAACAGAATTAGCGGTAGGTTTAATTCCCTTTTTTCATTACGTCCTGGAGACTACCAAAGTAAAGGTCCCAGGGTGGGTACAGAAGCCCAAGGACCGAAGTCCCAGGCAAGAACCAGGCTAGATATAGAAATGATCTGAAAGATCAAAAAAAATAGAGATCTGCAAAGATAATCACCGTAGTGAGAGTCCGATATATGTCTATAATGGCCAATTCCAGATTGAATGTGGTAAACAAGATATGCCGCAGAGACGGAGAGTGAAACACACCCACTGTTCTCCAATACCAATAATGAACCGCAGTGAATTACAGTTATTGTAATAGATACTTATAAACACTGCAGTCACAGAATAGGCTTAAAAAAAATCTTATTGCCCAGCAAAAAGTATGGTGATAGTCACAGCCACAACACAATGAGGACTGTACAGACCAGAAATCGCTGCATGTGCTTATAACACAGGACTGTTCCTTCATCGGTCCATCTGGGCTCAGATTAAACCTTGGTTAGAGACCGGCTTACCCTACAAGGAGACCTGCAGGACAGAGACCCTGGACTGCTGGAAGATCAAAGCAATAACAGTACAAGGAAAATGGCAGAGCATTGGGATGCACGTACATTACTCATCCAGGAGATCATGTTTATTCCGAATCCTTAATGTCTAAACCCCAGTAAAGGTACTGCCACACTAAACAATCCCGCTAGCGATCACAATAACGACGCATACTAATGCGATCGCTAGCGGGATTGTTTCTATATCGCTAAATGCGGCCACATTTAGCGATATAGTTAACGACGCTATCGCCGTTAGCGATCTTCTTAACGACTTTAGCGGTACAAAAGTACCGCTAAATCGCTAAGAAAAGGTGCCACACTAGCGATAAGATACTTACCCAGCGGGAGCGCCGACGAGAAAATAGGGTCCGGAACGATTCCAGCGACGAGCGAGATCACAGCAGGAAGCTCGTCGCTGGAAGCTGCCGCACTGAACAATATCACTAACGGGATCGCTAAATAGTGACGTTTTTTAGCGATCCCGTTAGCGATATTGTTTAGTGTGGCATACCCTTTAGGGTTCGATATTATTGAAACTAAGGAAATTCTTCATCTGGCAGGTAATATCCCCTGCCATTACCAACATGGGGCTTCTCATTAGAAGTGTTGAAAGGGAAATGTGGATCATCACTCTGGTTTTGCTGATGTTAGACACAGGGAGTCTGGACACTGGAATCGATGAGAGTAAGTGGTGGGGGGAGGGGTGTTAGTAAAAATCCTTTGACACAAGATATTATTTGACACTGCCTCTATATAAGTCATTAGCCTAGACGTTGTAAATGTGTTAACTTATTTATATATTATATCCTAAAAGGCAATCTTCTTAGAGATGTTTATAAACCCCGACTGCCATGGTGGGAGGAGAGGAACCACACTCTATAACTAGAGAGAAGTAGGTTTCCTCCCATCAGAGGGGACTGTCTACTGCGAGGCAGTGGGACTATGGGTTCTCAACTGTAACAGTCCTGGATACAGATTATTTTACCTTAGGAGCCCTGACTGCTGTAAGAGCAGTGGGTATGGGATCCTCTGCCACATGATACAAAAGGCAGAGATGCCGTCTCTGGTAAACCTAATACAACGGATTTATGGGACAAGAATCTGTCTACCGGGTGTTGATCAAGGAAACAAGTCCGACTGCCATATGTGGCGTCGGGAAGGATTCTTTTCTTGCACCTCATGGGATTTCCTGCACCCAGAACAGAAGTATGTCCATTTATAGGATGAACACAAGACGTATGTCTCCCTTTAAAGCTACAGTCATGGCCAAAAGTTTTGAGAATGACACAAATATTATATTTTCACATGATCTGCTGCCCTCTGGTTTTTATGTGTGTTTGACAAATGTTTTTATCACAGACAGAAATATAATAATTGCAAACATATGAGTAACAAAAGCTTATATTGACAGTTAGAATGAGTTAATGCAGCAAGTCAATATTTGCAGTGTTGACCCTTCTTCAGGACATCTGCAATTCTCCCTGGCATGCTCTCAATCAACTTCTGGACCAAATCCTGACTGATAGCAGTCCATTCTTGCACATTCAATGCTTTCATTTTGTCAGAATTTTTAGGTTTTTGTTTGTCCACCCGTCTCCTGATGATTGACCACAAGTTCTCAATGGGATTAAGATCTGGGGAGTTTCCAGGCCATGGACCCAAAATCTCTATGTTTTGTTCCCTGAGCCATTTAGTTATCACCTTTGCTTTATGGCAAGGTGCTCCATCATGCTGGAAAAGGCATTGTTGATCGCCAAACTGCTCTTGGAGGGTTGGGAGAAGTTGCTCTTGGAGGACATTCTGGTACCATTCTTTATTCATGGCTGTGTTTTTAGGCAAGACTGTGAGAGAGCCAATTCCCTTGGCTGAGAAGCAACCCCACACATGAATGGTTTCAGGATGCTTAACAGTTGGCATGAGACAAGGCTGGTGGTAGCGCTCACCTTGTCTTCTCCGAATGAGGCGTTTCCCTGATGTCCCAAACAATCGAAAAGGGGATTCGTCAGAGAAAATAACTTTACCCCAGTCCTCAGTAGTCCACTGCCTGTACCTTTTGCAGAATATCAGTCTGTCCATGATGTTTTTTCTGGAGAGAAGTGGCTTCTTTGCTGCCCTCCTTGAGACCAGGCCTTGCTCCAAGAGTCTTCGCCTCACACCTGCCTGCTGCCATTCCTGAGCAAGCTCTGCACTGCTGGTAGCCTGATCCCGCAGCTGAAACACTTTTAAGAGACGGTCCTGACGCTTGCTGGTCTTTCTTGGGCGCCCTGAAGCCTTTTTGGTAACAATGGAACCTCTCTCCTTGAAGTTCTTGATGATGCGATAGATTGTTGACTGAGGTGCAATCTTTCTAGCTGCGATACTCTTCCCTGTTAGGCCATTTTTGTGCATTGCAATGATGACTGCACATGTTTCTTTAGAGATAACCATGGTTAACAGAAGAGAAACAATGATGCCAAGCACCAGCCTCCTTTTAAAGTGTCCAGTGGTGTCATTCTTACTTAATCATGACAGATTGATCTCCAGCCATGTCCTCATCAACACCCACACCTGTGTTAAGGGAGCAATCACTGAAAAGAGGTTAGCTGGTCCTTTTAAGGCAGGGCTGCAATGATGTTGAAATGTGTTTTGGGGGATAAAGTTCATTTTTCTAGCCAAATATTGACTTTGCAAGTAATTGCTGTTAAGCTGATCACTCTTTACAACATTCTGGAGTATATGCAAATTGCCATTAGAAAAAGTGAAGCAGTAGACTTTGTAAAAATTATTTGTGTCATTCTCAAAACTTTTGGCCATGACTGTAGTTATGAAAGAGACTTGCCTTTAGCACTCAAGGCAGTAAACTCACTTGAGAGTTCTGTTCCAAACAGAAGAAATGCTAAGTTACTAGGCCAATTCAAGTATAGCTGTTCATCTGGCTAAGCCCAGTTGCAATTAATGAAGTAACAGAAGCCGGATCTGGGTCTCGAAACACGAGGACTCTAGAAACCGGAGTTGGGGCCCGAGACAAAATGTGAAGTGGTATGCCAACCATACAAGGTGCGGCCACGCAACAAGGCACATGTCAGAAGTTCTAAGCCGGAGGCACAAATGCCACAGTTGACGCACAGAGGTACTATGACGCACAGAGGTACTATGACGCAAAGAGGTACTATGACGCACAGAGGTACTATGACGCACAGAAGCATTGGGTCCCGATCGCTGCCATGGAGACCCGATGTCGTCACCACAACATGCGGGTCTCCAGACCTGAGGGACTTCCTGTCATGCGCCGTGATGACCAGGAAGTCTCTCAGGTTAGAGTTATAGAAGCTGCAGCGCTGATAGCTTCTATAGCATGCAGATTTGCATGCTATAGAAGCAATCAGCCTGCACAAAATGAGTGTCCCATAGTGGGATAATGTGTAAAAGTAAGAATTAAATTATTTTTTTAATTGTAAAATTTAAAAAAAAAAAAAAAAAAATATTTATTCTATCAAATGTTTTAATAAAAAAATCTAAACAATGAAAGTACACGTATTTGGTATCGCTTCGTCCGTAACGACCTGACCTATAAAACTGTCCCGCTAGTTAACATCTTTAGTGAACACGATAAAAAAAGGCAAAAAAAACAATGCTTTATTATACCGCCGAGCAAAAAGTTGAATAACGCGATAAAAAAAACAATATAAATAAACGTGGTACTGCTGAAAACGTCATCTTGTTCTGCAAAAAACAAGTCGCCATACAGCGTCATCAGCGAAAAAATAAGTTATAGCTGTCAGAATAAATTGATGCAAACATAATTATTTCTTCTATAAAAGTTTTTATTGTATAAAAGCGCCAAAACACAAAAAATGATATAAATGAGGTATCGCTGTAATCGTACTGACCCGAAGAATACAACTGCCTTATCAATTTTACCACACTCGGAACGGTTTAAAGGGCCCCCCCATCCCCCAAAAGTTAATGAATTGCTGGTTTTTGTTCATTCTGCCTCCCAAAAAAATCTGAATAAAAAGCGATCACAAAATGTCATGTGCCTGAAAATGGTACCAATAAAAACGTCAAATCGTCCTGCAAAAAACAAGACCTCACATGACTCTGCGCCAAAATATGGAAAAATTATAGCTCTCAAAATATGGTGATGCAAAAACTATTTTTTTGCAATAAAAAGCGTCTTTTAGTATGTGACAGCTGCCAAACATAAAAACCCGCTATAAATATTAAATCAACCCCCCCCTTTATCACCCCCTTAGTTAGGGAAAAAATAAAGTATTTCCATTTTCCCATTAGGGTTAGGAGTGTGTTGGAGTTAGATTTGGGGGATTTCCACTGTTTAGGCACATCAGGAGTTCTCCAAACGCAGCATGGCGTCCAATCTCAATTCCAGCTAATTTTGTTTTGAAAATGTCAAATGGCGCTCCTTCCCTTCCGAGCTCTGCCGAGCGCCTAAACAGTGGTTCCCCACCACATATGAGGTATCGGCGTACTCAGGACAACTTTTGGCATCCGATTTTCCCCTCTTACCATTGGGAAAATAAAAAATTGGGGACTAAAAGATCATGTTTGTGGGAATTTTTTTTTTTTTTTCTTCACGGCTCTACGTTTATAAACTTGTGTGAAGCACTTGGGGGTTCAAAGTGCTCACCACACATCTAGATAAGTTCCTTAAGGGGTCTAGTTTCCAAAATAGTGTCACTTGTGGGGTTTTTCCACTGTTCAGGCACATCAGGGGCTCTTCAAACGCAACATGGCGTCCAATCTCAATTCCAGCCAATTTTGGTTTGAAAAAGTCAAACGGCGTTCCTTCCCTTCCGAGCCCTGCCGTGCACCCAGTGGTTTACCCCCACATATGGGTTATTGGCATACTCAGGAGAAATTGCACAACTACTTTCTGTCAATTTTCTCCTTTTACCCTTGTGAAAATAAAAAAAAAAATTGCAAAAGATCATTTTTTGTGAATAAAAAGTTAAATGTTCACTTTTTTTTTTTCTTCCACATTCCAAAAATTCCTGTGAAGCATCGGAAGGGTTAATAAACTTCTTGAATGTGGTTTTGAGTGCCGTTCTCGGACCTCCGCTTCAGACTACTTCACCTGATTGATCTTGCGCTGTGGCTGCATGTAAGTGGGTTTACATATATGTTTGATTCTCCTAATGCATGCAAGCCTATCGCGCTAGTCCCAGGGTGTTGCACTTCTACTCTGCCTTCAGTACAGCCCATTGGATGTTACCACTTGGTTTTTGCACAGTGAGCTCCATGCTTGTAGCAGTGAGTATATTACCCCCTCTACCTCATATTATTTGCTATTTTGCATAGTTTAGATTAGGGATTCGGGGGCTGTTTAGCTCTATACAGCTACCATCTTACTGTATACCATCCAATCAGGCTGCATCTTTAGGCTTACCATGCACTGTAGCCCCGGAGGTCCATGATTCTTTATTTTGGTTATTCCACTCTGTCTATTGTTTCACTGTTAAGTTTTTATTATTGTTAAATAAAAATATTATATTTTAATTACCACGCTTTCCTAAATCACTTTTTATTCGAACGTCCATGACAGCACTACAGAGAGAGGGGATCCGCCCCTTAGGAACAGGAAACCTACAGATATAAAAGGGCGGCACCTCTCCCACACATCAGTTGGTTTCCTGTTCCTAAAGGACGGGTTTCCTACAGATGAAGATCTTCAGGAGGACCCAGGCCGGCCGGTCGACCCAGGTAGCGGGGGGGGATCTCCTACCTCGGCCGGTGCGGAGCCCCTGGAAGCGCCACGGTGGGTCCGGGTAGGATTCCACGGCAGTGTGCGGAGCAGGTGGAGCAGTATCCAGAGGAACTCTGTCTCCCAGCCAGCGCCGGTAGGTAAGTATTCCCCCCTCTCCCTGGTCCCGATGCCTTCTCCCTGTCCTCTCCTGTGGTCCTGTCATGGTGGGGGCCTCTTGAGGGTGCAGCCGTGATTTTTTTAAAAAAAAAAAAAAAAAAAATTTAAAATTTGAATTTTGAATTTCCCGCCGCGCGTCACTGTTATGGATAGCGCGGCGGGGGTTTTTTGAATTTCCCGCCGCGCGTCACTGTTATGGATAGCGCGGCGGGGGTTTTTTGAATTTCCCGCCGCGCGTCGCTGCTATGGACGGCGCGGCGGGCGGTTTTGAATTTCCCCCCGCGCGTCACGGCTATGGACGGCGCGGCGGGGTTTTTGAAAATTCAGTCGTGCGCCGCTGTTGCAGCAGCGCGGCTGGGGTCGGGAGAGATCTGCGCTCGGAGGGGCGATGCAGCGGGGGATTATACTTACCTCCATCGGTATGGTGGGGTCCGTGCGAGGGGGGGGGGGAAAGGGGGCGGAGTCTCCACCACCGGAAGTGAGACGCCGGCCGGCGTTTTTGAAAATTTTGGCGGCTGCATCATCGGACGGCGCCTGCTGTGGGGACGGCGGGGAGGTGCGGGGGGGGCCGTGGGGCGGGGAGTAGGAGGGGGTGGACCCCTGGCCAGACCTGCTGATCCGGATATCCGGGGGAGGATATAAGGAGCCTAGGAAAGAGGTAAAGCGCTTCTGCCCCATTTTTTTACGATGGACACTGCAGAGGCTCCCTCGGTGCAACAGGAGAGCCAGCAGCAGCAGACAGAGCGCTCCTCTTCAATGGCCAGGAGCACCAGCCGCAGAAGTTCCGCAGCTGGGAAAAAGCCCCCTCCCTGTGATCCGGTACCTACTGCTGTACAATCTGGGTAAGAGATCGTCAGATTTAGAATACCCAGTAATACAGTTTTTTCCCCATTTTGTGTTACTAGGGGAAGAAGTGTTCGGTGAAAAGCAAGCACAGGGAATGTGCCTTTTGCGCTTGCCCTCTGCCTGACGCTTGCCCTAAGAGGTTGTGCCAGCCGTGCATGCAACAGACGGTAGGGCATTTTTAAGGGGAAGGGCAGGGGCATGGGATGACATAGTAAACCCCCCCCCCCTATGCCCCTTCCCTTTTTAGATAGCGGAGGAGACTCCAGATTTCACCGAAAGCCTGAAGGAGATAATAAGAGCAGAGTTGAAAGCGTCCTCAAGACACGGAGAATTTCCAGGCGTAGAAATGTACCAGTTTTATCTGATTCAGAGTCACCTGCTGCCCATGATAGGGGTGAAGTTGTGTCAGGACCCTCCTCGCCTTCCTCTTCGGCTTCCTCCTCGTCTTCTACGGAAGACGCTACCCGTTTTTGTTTTCCCTTGGACCAGATGGACAAATTTGTCAAATCAGTTAGGTCCACCATGGGGGTAGAAGAGGCGAAACCAGAGCCCTCAGTACAGGATCTGATGTTTGGTGGACTAGATCCAAAAAAACGGAGATCCTTTCCACTAAACAGTAGCATCCAAGGCCTTATAGACAGAGAGTGGAAGAAGCCTGAAAAAAGAGGCTCCCTACCCCAAGCGTTTAAACGGAGATATCCCTTTGAAGATCCCCTGACGGGTAAATGGGATAAGGCCCCGAAGCTGGATGCAGCAGTGGCGAAGGCTTCTAAAAAATCCTCCATCCCATTTGATGATATGGGGTCTTTGAAAGATCCACTAGACAGGAAGGCAGACTCCTTCTTGAAAGGCACATGGGAGATGTCGGCAGGTGCCCTGAGGCCGGCAGTTGCAGCCACTTGCGCAGCCAGGTCATTGATGGTCTGGCTAGACCAGTTAGCTTCCCAGTTAACAGATGGAACCTCCAGGGGGACAATTCGGAAGACCTTGCCAATAATTCAGAATGCGGCGGCTTTCCTAGCTGATTCCTCAGCGGACTCAGTAAGAATGGCTGCCAGAGCGGCAGGGCTGTCTAATGCAGCACGAAGGGCATTATGGTTGAAATGTTGGCCGGGCGATATTCAAGCCAGATCTCGCCTCTGCTCCATTCCGTGTGACGGCGAATATCTTTTTGGCCCGGTCCTGGACGAACTTTTAGAAAAGGCAGGGGACGACAAGAAAAAGTTTCCCAGTCTATCCACCCCTTCCTATAAAAGACCTTTCAGCAGTAGGAGGTTCAGCTACCGAAGGTCGTCCAGGGAACGAGCCAAATGGGATGAAAAGAGGCGAATAGGTACAGGGTTTATGTTTAGAGGTCCACCTAGGGAAACAAAAAAACCCTCGCAATGACTAGCAATGCCGGTAGGATGCAGATTGAAGGCCTTCTACCCGGCCTGGTCGGAAATCTCAAACAGTAGCTGGATGTCACGCGGTCTTATGATATGTGTACGATGTCAGTAAACTATTCTTAAAAGAACAACACTCTATACAACATATAGATTAGCAACATCAGCATGTAAATATAGAATAGATTTACCTGACACGATATCCGTTGAACTCAGGATTAATCTTGAGGACTTGATACACTGTCACAGGAAAGAAGAGGACCGGGGGTCTAACCTGACCCTAAACTGGGGTCCTAACTAATCCCTCACCTTGGAGGTACTGATAATGGTTCAGAGGTCCAAGTCTCCAGCCTAACCCTGCTCCTATCAGTCCCTGAACCCTGTAATCAGTCCTAAGAAGGATTCTGATTACCACCAAAGGGATATGGGCTGATCTCTGTTAAATACACAGATTAGAAATATAAGACAGACTGGAGAAAACAGACTTGCATACACACTCAAACACAGAAGGAACATAAATGATCTGGGATATTAAACTCTAAGCAAGGTGAGCTTAAAACAACTAAGGAGCTCTTTAACTTAAGTCTATACAGATACAATCCTATCTGTGGTCTGCATGAAGAATTTCACTGGCAACTCCCAAACAGACAACCAGAGATTTAAAGGAAACCAATCAACAAATAATTAATTGCAGCCGGGAGAAACTGCACCCATTCCCAGAACTGAGCACAGACAGAATTAACTCCCTAACTGCCAAACACAAAGAAACAGCAACTCAGCTGTGAGAAGTCAGAATGTGCAACCGCGACGATCTTCGTGGCGATGCACACATGACACTGGATCCTTAACATCATAGCTACAGGGCTGCGGTTAGAATTCTCCTCGGTACCTTGGGATAACTTTAAAGTTACCCCACTCAGGTCATCGCCATCGGAGCAGGCCGCTCTAGAGTTGGAGGTTCAGGAGCTTTGCGCTAAGAATGTCTTAGTGGAGGTGCCAGAAGCAGAGCGGGGTAAGGGGTTTTACTCCCCTCTGTTTTTGATCCGTAAACTGGATGGGTCTTTTAGAACAATTATTAATTTGAAAGCCCTCAATAAATTCCTGATTATTCACCCATTTAAAATGGAAACGGTCAGCTCAGCAATAAAGCTTCTGTTTGAAAATTGCTTTATGGTGGTGTTAGATCTGAAAGACGCTTATTACCACATACCGATCCATATGGAGCATCAGCGTTTCCTCAGAGTAGCAATCCAGATGGGGGAATCACTGCGACATTTTCAATTTAGCGCCCTTCCCTTTGGCTTGGCGGTTGCCCCACGAGTATTCACTAAGGTTATGTCGGAGGTCATGGCCCACTTACGTGAATCAAATATGCTCATAGTCCCCTACCTTGACGACTTTCTTATCATAGGAAAGACGGCAGAGCATTGCCTAGAGCAACTGAAAAGAGCGATTTCTACCTTAGAGCGGCTGGGATGGCTAATAAATACCAAAAAGTCTCGTTTGAATCCGATGAGGGTTCAGCAATTTCTAGGGCTAATTCTGGATTCACAAAATCAGAACTGTAGTTTACCGTCAGACAAGTTAATTCGCTTACGGTACCAGGTCCTAAACGCTTCCAGTAACCCCTCCATGTCGCTTAGGAAGGCCATGTCTCTTTTGGGCTCCCTCTCGTCCTGCATTCCCGCGGTTCGGTGGGCCCAATTTCACACAAGGGCACTGCAAGCTGAGGTCTTGCTGTATCAAAATTTGCTAGGTGGTTACCTGGAAGGCCAGCTATCCTTGTCCCAGGCTCTATAAGATCCCTGGATTGGTGGAAGAATGAGACAAACCTGTCTAAGGGGGTTCCCTGGGAATATGACATATCCCGAATAGTCACAACAGATGCTAGCCCTCTGGGTGGGGGGCTCATATGGGGGACGTTATGGTTCAGGGCTCATGGGAGCAGGATCAAATTCAAATGTCTTCTAATATGAAGGAATTAGCAGCGGTAGAGCTAGCGATTAAAAAACTCCTTGTCTATCTACAGGGTCACCACGTTCGAGTGCTCTCCGACAATCGGGTCACAGTCGCACACATCAACCACCAGGGTGGTACTCGTTCCGGTCCTCTCATGGAAGTGGCAAGGCGCCTACTTCAGATAGCAGAACGACACTTTCTTTCTCTAACGGCTCTACATATAAGGGGAGAAGAAAATACCAAGGCGGACTTCTTAAGCCGCAATCTCCTGAGCCAAGGAGAGTGGTCATTAAAGACTTCCATCTTCGACCTGATTGTGCGGAAATGGGGTCTACCGGAAGTAGATCTCTTTGCTACCAAAAGCAACAGGAAAGTGAGACAGTTCTGCTCTCTGAATCCCAAAGAACGCCCTCTGGCAGTGGACGCTCTTCTATTACAGTGGGATTTCAATCTAGCCTACGCCTTCCCTCCCCTGTCCTTACTCCCCTAGTATTGAGGAAGGTCAGGAAGGACAGGGCAAGGATAATATTAATCGCTCCTTTTTGGCCCAGGAGGGCATGGTTTTTATGTCTCAGAAACATGTCGATAGCCGACCCGTGGGTCCTGCCGGACATTCCCGATCTGCTCTCCCAAGGTCCAGTCTACCATCCTCGAGTAGCGGGCCTCCACCTGACGGCGTGGATTTTGAACGGTCGCTGCTGACAGATAAGGGTTTTCTGCTAATGTAATTAATACTCTCCTTAAAAGCAGAAAAGAGGTTACAACTAGGATCTACGCTAGGATTTGGAAGAAATTTCTTCAGAGCTCGGCGGTTGTAGCAGGGGACACAACACCGATAACCCAGATTCTAGAATTCCTACAAAAGGGTCTGGACTTGGGTCTCTCCACAAGCACCCTTAAGGTGCAAGTTTCAGCTTTGGGGGCACTCTTTAGTTGCAACATCGCAAATAATTACTGGGTCAGTAGATTCATTAAAGCTGCGGGTAGGTCGAGACCCATAGTGAAGGTGAGAATCATGCCATGGGACTTAAATCTTGTTCTCACTGCTTTAACAGAGCCCCCTTTTGAACCTATATCAGCAGCATCAATAAAAGTTCTTTCCCTTTAAGACCGCTTTCCTGGTAGCATTAACCTCGGCTAGGAGGGTAAGTGACATCCAGGCACTATCTAGACTATCTCCTTACACTCAGGTCCTGAATGACAGGATAATACTTAGACCGGATCCGGCATACCTACCTAAGGTGTCTTCCGCTTTCCACAGAACACAGGAAATTATTCTCCCTTCGTTCATCCCTAATCCATCTAATCAAAAAGAGATGAAACTTCATACTTTAGATGTTAGAAGATGTCTGCTGCAATATTTGGCAGTCACTGATCCCTGGAAAAGGGACAATGCATTGTTTGTCTCTTTTCAAGGAATTAACAAAGGCCGTAGATTAACAAAGAGCTCATTGGCCAGATGGATTAGGGAAGCAATTTCTCTGGCATACACCTCGAGGGGCAAGCAGCCACCTGAGAGGCTAAGGGCGCATTCCACTCGAGCTGTGGCGACTTCATGGGCAGAAAGGGCAGAAGTCTCATTGACCAGATATGTAAGGCAGCTACGTGGTCTTCTCCACACACGTTTTACACTCATTATAGATTAGATTTGGGTGCTTCCTCAGACCTTTCTTTCGGACTAAGGGTGCTGCAGGCAGTAGTCCCTCCCTAATAGTTATTACTCTCTGTAATTCTCTCTGTAGTGCTGTCATGGACGTTCGAATAAAGTCTAAGTTACTTACCGTTAACGGTATTTTTCGAAGTCCATGACAGCACCCTTACATTCCCACCCAGGTTCTATGTGCACTTCTTCCGCTTATGTAGTCCACATGTAATAAACAATTGATTGTTACTGTGTGATGCATAAAATTTTTTTGCTGTATACCATTTAACCTTGATGTCCTCTTATGCTCTGTAATCCAACTGATGTGTGGGAGAGGTGCCGCCCTTTTATATCTGTAGGTTTCCTGTTCCTAAGGGGCGGATCCCCTCTCTCTGTAGTGCTGTCATGGACTTCGAAAAATACCGTTAACGGTAAGTAACTTAGACTTTCTATGGGACATATTATTCTACCATAGATTATGTTTAACATGTACATAAAGTGCAGCACAGATTCATCTCAACAAAAAGCTGAGATCCTTACATCAGGAACAGACATTTATAGGACATTTCCCTGACTCATGACTCCACAGCACTGGTCACTACTGAGCCTGTACATACAGTGCAGCACAGATTCATCTAATCAAAAAACTGAGATCCTTGCATCAGGAACAGACATTTATAGGACATTTTTATAACTTTTCCTAATTATTATGAAAACATTTACAGCACATCCTGCACTGAACTACTGAACCCAATTTATTATATATTTTAGGAGTCTGTCCAATTTATATCGACTCCACCAAAATGGACAGATTCCACAGCCCTGGTTAACAGAAGATGGGTGTGAGTGGGGTATTTTTTTTTTTTTTTTTTTTTGCATGTGGATTGAGTTGATTTGGCGCTCTACACTGAGCTCTTACTTGGGGTTTTCATCTAAATCTGAGTGACGTGATTCAGATTAAAACCTTGAGAGATCTTTTCACTATAATAAGGCTGCAGTTACTCTGGACTCAGTCTGGCCTCTGTTCAGTGTGGTCCTTTTCAGAAGTGCACAAAACTGGCAGACCATGCTTTTATGCATGTGTAAAAAGATGGACACTGGCGGATCACAGGCCAGACTGTCCAGTGCCTTAATCTGCACGTAGAGCTCAGGATAAATGTGAGCTGAGCCTTACTGCGAACTTTGGGAGGCAGAATGAACAAAACAGCAGGTGAAGAATTGGTTTTAAATTTATTTATTTTTTTTGCCCCTCCTGGTTGAGCTGCATGGCTGCTTGTTTTTTTTGCGGGACAAGATGTCTTCTTCAGATATACCATGTTCATAGAAAGGGTTATCTAGTTGGACAGACTAAGGCCATGTGCACACGTTGCGGATTCACTTGCAGATTTTGCTTAATCTGCAGGTAAAATGACCTGCGGCTTTCCCCTGCTTTTTTACACCTATAATGGAATCGGTGTAAAAACGCTGTGGAATCCGCACAAAAAATTGACATGCTGCGGATTTTAATCCGTTCGTAAAAATCCACAGCATGTGCACAGCGGTTTTTCTTTTTTTCCCCATTCACTTTCATTGTACTGTACATGACTTGCGGGTCCGCATGGCCAAATCCGCTGCAGATCTGCAGCACATTCCGCAACGTGTGCACAGACACTTACAGATCGGGGCATTTACGGATGCTGTGATACCAAATATGGTTTTAATTTTTTTTGTCTAAATTTATCTCATAACTTTTTTTTTTTTTTTTTTTACCTTGTCCATCCCTCCATGAGGCACTGACTTTCCCTGCCCTGATCTACTACTCTGCAATGCTTTTGCTTTACAGGGCAATAGATCAGTGTCTCACACACAGGGAGGAGGTGTCAGCTCCTGCTCTCAGGAGGAACTTACCAGCCTTTGTACCTGGGTGACCCCGCAGCCATCTTTTGGCCTGGAGACACAATGGAGACCCTCGGCACTATGTGGTCAATTGATGTCGCTGTCTGTCGACTCCGGTATCTGTGTTTAAACACCCACAATCAGCGCTAGTACCAATCAAGCATTTCTGCGTGGTGTCTGCTATAATGGCTGACTCCCACTGTTCATACTGGTAAATGTTGTGAAGTAGTTAAAGAACGACAAAGCAGAGTTCTTCACCAAAGGTGTTCAATTTAATTTTTGCAGCCCCATTACAGCCATGCATTTACTCTGCATTACAAAACCATGCTGACAGGTTCTCTTAACATTTATAACCGCTTAATAGTGTTAACTTTTATAGAAACTTTTCCGTTTGGCCTTATATAGCCAAGTAAGTTTTCTTTATTCTGATCATTTCGCCAGTTTTGTACTGTATAATTGGCTAAGTTTAGTGTGTGTGTGTGTTATATATGTTATATATTTTCGAAGCAGTTTCTTATTAGTAGGGTCAGGCATGTGCCTGACAAGGTCAGCAGCTGGTTGCTTGTCCACACACATTGCTTATACGCAGAATGTCAGCCAGGCAGTAGCAAAGGGCAGTCTCTAGTGATACAGGACCTGTACACAAAATCCTAAACAAAATTGTTTCCTGTTTGTGTTCTGAAGACCGCTTCTAATAGCTTTGTATCAAAGTAAAGTTTGACATCTTCTTTGATATTTTTGGGCTATGTTCACACAATGTGTTTTTTGCATGTTTTTTTTTCCCCTTGTCAGTAAAGCTGCTTACAAAACAGGTTTTGCGTTTTTCACAATACCAAAGTTCAGCTTTGCTTCCACCACAGAAGCATGAACACAGGTCACCAGTGCAAGACCTATATGAAACCATTTTTGGAAAATGTAACTGGGAAGGGGTGAATTGGTCGAATAGTTTACCTGAGACATGGACAGAGCATTAGTTTTGTAGGACACGGTTTGCTTTCATACCTTGGTGTCCCACAGGCATTGTTCAATTTCAACCTTGGTTGGCCAGTGTTTACTTTTTACACATCACTAATTTAAACTGTATGAATCCTATTAAATTGTACTAATTTTAAACTGCCATGAACATCAAGACATTCTGTTTAAACTTGGGGAGAAATCCCAAATAAATGCTTCACATACTGCTGTACCTGCAGTAAAACCTGACACCTGCGTTTTTTGCTGTGTTTTGCACTTGCCCATTGCGGTCTATGGGTGGAAAAATGTTGAAAATAATATGCTCCATTCTGCAAAAACCAAGGTATTGCACAAAATACTGAGGACAAAAAACAAGCTGTTTGCATGAGATTTATGCAGTCTCATAGACGTTGCTGCGACTGTAAAATGCAGATGAAAACTAGCATTAAAAAAACGCAACATGTGAGCATGGCCTAAAATAAGCAATCCCTGTCATGGAGCCACAGTGACTCAAACATAGTATTTGAGCACCCCGAAAATGCTCTATTAGGACACAAGTGTGCTCGGGTAACGCCTTATCCGAGCACGCTCACTGATCACTAGTTGAGAGACAACTGTCTGCCAAGCGAGCATTCGCCTGTCGTCTGTCTTGTGTATCCTTAGTCTATATTCACATATTTTGATGAGCAGACTAAATGTCAGAAGCATGGCCTTATTTTAATACAATATCTTGTTTGTTCTCATTATAATCTAATCCGGTAATTATAACTTGTCCTATTTAGCGTTGTGTAGCCTAATTAGCTAATGAGAATATGTTCACAAACTACTTAGTCTGTGAAAATGTCATGGGAGAATTTAGTTGTTCCTTAATTTTTTTGTATAAATGTGCTACATGGATGAATATGGTGGGGGTATATTGCATACTGTATTGATATTTTGAGCATCGTCTACTTTTTTTTGCACATTTGTGTTTTTGTTTAACCTTTTTTCACTCATGCCCCACAGCTGGGTTCATTAAGTCTCCATTCTCAGAATTCAGACTGACTGGAGAATCAGTGGAGCTCCACTGTGAGGCCGTTGGCCGTCCAATGCCAGAGATACAGTGGTGGTTTGAACCAGATGCTAGCAATGAAAGCTTCTCTCAGCTGTGGGATGGCGCACGAGAAGATCGTGTACAGATGAATGCAACGTATGTCTTCCATGCAGCAAGCACACTCCATCTCTTACACCTCAATCCAGAAGATTCTGGGACTTACGAATGTCGTGCCAGCAATGATCCAGATCGTAACCACTTGACAAAGAGTCCTCGCATCAAGTGGATTCGTTCTCAGGCCAATGTTATTGTCTTAGACCGTGAGTGAGAAACCAGACTGAAGAATCCCTGTGATGTACTGAGGACCCACTCCCTCGTAGTCCGATACCTTCACTTAGTCTTGTAGTCCTGATTTAGCTAACTCCTTGAGAATGCTTGGTTTCCCTAATGTTGGCTTTGATGCTCGTCTTCAAGACACCACTTGCACAATGTGACGTCCTTCCCATCCTATTCCTCTCATAACAGGATTTGATACTGCTGGGTTGGAATGCCCCTGCTGGACCTCACTCCTTCCCCTTGTACCTTGTTTGTTTGATCTCCCAGATAACCTGTTATTTGTACCATTGAGATACAATAATTACAGCCAGACTGGCAGATATGCTGGGTTAGGACACTGATCCAGAACATTATTTATTCTACATTAAAAGCAAAGTGTGACTAAACTGCTAATCTCTGAATACAACCTACATCTTCTTTCTGAATATCCTTTGTTGTGTGGATGATCCTAGCTGCTATCCTGTGTATTGAAACCACACTGGGTCATAGTGCTGTTTCTGACCTTCAGTGCTGCCTACCTTTCTCCCGTCTGCAGTAGTTAGAAGAATGGTCCATGTCGCTTATCCTTTTTCCTGATTTGTTTTGGCTCCATACAACAACTTTTTCCTGCTTCCTTGTATTCTCTCCAGCTCTTGAAGTACTGTGGATCTCTGCAGGGTGCTGTTACTTAACTTTAAAGGCATTCTCATCTAGCAGAATGTTTCTAAATATAATATCCTTCTTTCTAATTGTTGGTGGACAAACTAGAAGAAAAACTGCCCAAGTAGTGTTATTGTGTAGATGAGGCTCATGTGACACTGTTGCACATTTTAATTATTTTCCCTTCCCCATCCTCACAGATCCAGAGGTCATTACAGACTCCCAGATGCATTTGGTGGAGAGTTACTAATGTGCAACTTGACAGATTCCTCTATTCAAATTTCTGGTCACCAGTGGTATAAGGGGCAGAAACTTATCCATGAAGACAAAGATGGCTCTCAGATTACAAAATATAAGTAAGTATCCTTTTATAAATGCTACATTCATTTTTTCTTTTAACAAGATACAACCTTAAGTATGAATGGGGTGTCATCCCTGAAAGCTTAATCAGATGCTGATATGGAGGACTTAATTTTCTTGGCTTTAATCCAAGAAATGAGCTTTAAAGGGACCCTGTCAGCAGGGTTGTGTATAGTAACCTACAGTGTCAGGTCAGTGCCGTTATACTGAATAAAATTATGCCTTTGTTGATGAAATCCGTCTTGTGCTTCTTTTTTAATCCTTATTTTTAGTTTTTAGTTTATGATATGCTCGTGCCCTAAGGTGGGATCCATGTATGTGGTGCTGTGATTATATAGTCATAATGCAGACTGCTGACAGGTCACTGCTCCCTCAGTGACATGACCACTAGTTTGCATAATGAATATACTAATGTGTATTCGTAAAAAAAAAATTTCACTTCATCAAAAAGTGCGAAGGCCCCGCCAATCACTTGTCAGTGCCTTTTATCTTGCGCTGTTGAAAAGAAACAAAAATGAACCTCAAAATGGCAGTGTCAGCTGCTCTTGCTCATTAGCATCTATCGTGTTCCGATAGATGCTACTGCGCAAGCACCTCTGCCGCCCCTTGTCACTGCAGCCAAAAAAAATTTACACTACAACAAAATTGTGTTTGAGGCTGCACATATTCTGTATGCGATAGATGCTAATGCGCAGGCCACGGTGCCATTTTGATGTAGTGTAATTTCATTTTGTCTGCAGCAACTAGGCATCCTTTGGAACAAGATAGATGCTAATGTGCAGGCGCAGCCGACGGCTCCATTTTGATTTTGTCTTTTCAATAACGCAAGATAATTGGCAAGTGATAGTGCGCAGGCGCCTCCATTTTGATGAAGTGACATGATTTTTTTCAAATACACACAAGTATATTCATTATAAAAACTAGGGGGCAGGTCAGTGAGGGATCGGTGACCTGTCAGCAGTCTGCATTATGACTATATAATCACAGCACCACATACATGAAACCCCGCCTTAGGACACGAGCATATCATTAACTAAAAACTAAAAATAAGGATTAAAAAAAGAAGCACAAGATGGATTTAATCAACAAAGGTATAATTTTATTCAGTATAACTGCGCTGAACTGACACTGTGCAGGTTACTATGCACAACCCTGCTGACAGGTTCCCTTTAACTTGTATGCAAATGTGGATACTCTTGTGCACCATTGGTATGGCCAAAACTCAGAATGCGTGCACCTGCTCTTGTGCAGCCAAAATTCTCAGTACACATTCTGAGTGGAACAGTGTCACACTTGCGAGTGTGATGCAAGAAACTCGCGCATCAACACCCAGCACTCGGACTGGAGCGTGCGACTGCATGTATTTCTATGCAGCATGTATTTCTCTAGTAGCCTTCCACGACAGCATAGGAGGATGTCTCCTTGTCCTATTGGGGGACAGGAATACAGAGAGGTTAAAAACACCTCCCATTAACCAGTGTTTTCCTGTCCCCCTTGGGGCACGGAGAGATCCGGGTATGCTGGTGGCCGGCTGTGCAGTATTACCTGGCGTACTCCACGTGCGATACGTCTTGCCGGGCAGCGGTGGTCGGGTCCTCGGTCTCCCTCCTCCGTGGCTGCTCCCGACGCTGGGACCACATTGAGGCGGTCTCCCTGCGTTCCTATGAGGGGATAAAGCGGTCCGCTCTCTCCCCGCCGGAGGCCTCCTGGAGCTCTCCGGCATCTTCCCCTCCACATGCGGAACCCGGAAGTGCAGCTGACATCACTTCCGGGTCTCGCGTTCCACTGTGGAACGCAGGGCTCCTGTGAGCTTCTGATACCGCGGGCGCACGGAATCCTCCTGTGCTGGGACCGGAGGGGGAATCCAAGCGCTGGGCAGCGCTTATACCGAGGGTATAAAAACTGCCAGAAGACGTCAGCAGGTAAGCGCCTATGGGTCGAAATACCTGCTATGGAGACGTCCAGCCCTGCGACTGCAGAGCCCAGCGCTTCTCTGGCCTCAGTGAGTACTGAAAGGCCCCCTCCCTTGTTAAGAGGCTCCTGGAACCCCATTTTCTTTTACTCCTCTCTCCCTCTATTACAGGGAGAAGGTTCATCCCAGAGACCCTCAGTTAAAAGGAGCAAATGCGCTATTTGTTCCCTGAAATTACCTCCCAAATGGGAGAAAAAACTCTGCCAAAAGTGCACAGATAAAGTGATCAGTGCAGAGCATCCATCGTGGCTAGATGAGATCCGTACCCTGGTGAAACAAGAAGTGCAATCTTCACTAGCCGCATTAACTCCCCCACCCCCGCCTCCACCACCCTCACCTGGTCCATCTCTCCCAAAAAAGAGAAAGATCCAGGCGGAACATTCGGATTCTGAGTCCGACATATCCCAGGGGTCATCATCATCCAAGTGGGAAAATCCCTTAGTTCATAAAACCGCGGAATTAAGGAAATTCCTTTTCTCAGAATATATTGAGGAGCTAGTAAGTGCGGTACGTAACACTATGGGGTTGGAGGACCTACCGGTCCCTCATTCCGTTCAGGATGAATTTTTTGGCGGGGCTCAGACGGAGCAGATGGTCGGGTTTCCAGTCCATAAGAGTATATCGGACATGATAAATCGGGAGTGGGAGCTTCCAGAGAAACGCTTCGCGATCCCTTCAGAGTTTAAAAATAGATTTCCTCTGGATGAAAATCCTATCAAGTGGGATATCCCTAAAGTGGATGTACAGGTGGCGAGGGTAGTGAAGAAAACGGCACTGCCATTTGAGGATTCCTCCCAACTGAAGGATCCCATGGACAGGAAAGTCGAAAGTCTTCTTAAAAAATCTTGGGAGACCTCCTCTTCGGCCCTCAAGAGCAATATAGCGTCCACCTGCGTTGCCAGATCTCTTCATCGCTGGCTCCAGGAACTGGAAACTCATATCTCCCAGGGCACTCCAAGAGATGACATGCTAGACTCTCTACCCATCCTGCATAAAGCAGCGGGTTTTTTGGCTGATTCTTCTTTGGAGTCCATACGCATTGCGGCTAGAAATCTGGTCCAAACAAATTCGGCCCGTAGAGCCCTCTCGCTTAAAATGTGGAGCGGGGATGTTACTTCCAAAATTAAATTGTGCTCCATTCCCTTTAAAGGAGACTATGTATTCGGGCCAGCCCTGGATGACATCCTGGAAAAGGCCACGGATAGGAAGAAAGCTCTTCCAGAACAAAGGCCTCCCAAGAAGTGAGTTTTTCAACCCTCCCGGGCTCAACCTACTCAGTATAGAGGTAAAGGGAAGACTGGAAGATGGAGTCATGCAAAAGGAAAACCTAAAAATATCCTCGTTCCCCAGCAGACACAACAGGAGAAGCAATGACTCCCAGCAGGTAGGAGGGAGACTCTCGAAGTTTCTAAACAACTGGCAAAAAATTTCCAGCTGCCGCTGGGTGTTGAATGTAATAAGAGACGGTCTCTTAATAGACTTCGAGTCTCCCCCTCCTCCGCTATTCAGAGTAACCTCTCTATCATCTCAAGAGAGTCAATCCATTATCGCTGCAGAAATTCAAAATCTGGTAGCTTCAGGCGCAATATCCGTGGTCCCACGAGACGAGCAAGGGAAAGGCCATTACTCCCGCATTTTCATAGTAAAAAAACCGTCGGGGAAATCTCGGGTTATAATAAATCTAAAAACCCTCAACCAGTCAGTTTCCTACCAGAGATTCAAAATGGAATCTGTAAAGTCGGCCATTCCCTTGATAACCCGTTACTCGTTTATGGCGACCATAGATCTCAAAGACGCTTATTTTCACATTCCAATACATCCTCTTCATCGGAAGTATCTGAGATTCGCGGTCCGTCTAGATCACAAGATAGTACATTTCCAGTTCAAAGTACTCCCCTTTGGCATTTCATCAGCCCCAAGGGTTTTCTCAAGGATCATGTCGGAAACGAAAGCTCACATTCGGAAACAAGGGGTGGCTATAGTTCCCTATCTAGACGACCTTCTAATCATCGGTCCTTCAGCCAGAATCCTCGAGACAAGGGTACACCAGACTCGAGACATCCTTCAGAGTTTAGGTTGGATCGTCAATACAAAGAAGTCTCATCTCCAACCTTCAAAAGTAATAAGGTTTCTAGGAGTTCTCTTGGACGCAGAGAATCAGACTTCTTATCTGCCAGACGACCACCGCCAAGACCTGATATCCAAGACTCTAGCCTTCAGAAGTCAAAGATCTCCATCGCTGAGAGTAGCTATGTCCCTGCTAGGCTCAATGACGGCCTGTATACAATCCGTGGCTTGGGCTCAGGCCTATTCCAGAGTTCTTCAGGCACACATTCTAAAAAATTGGAATGCAAATCCTGCCTTGCTGAACAAAAAGATACGAACTCCAGGAAGTCAAAGCCTCCCTGTCTTGGTGGCTAAATCTTTCAAACCTACGCAAGGGAATAGCCTGGTGTCAAGCTCCCTTGTTGACAGTGACCACCGACGCAAGTTCGAGAGGCTGGGGAGCAGTGGTGCTACAGACTCCCTTTCAAGGCCTATGGTGTCAGCAGGACAGCGCCAAATCCTCCAACTACAGGGAACTACAGGGAACTAAAGGCAGTACTAAAAGCCTTCCAGGCAGCCAGTTCTCTAATCTCAGGTTATCATGTCAGAGTTCTTTCGGACAACATGACTACAGTGGCTCATCTCAAGCACCAAGGGAGTCCCAAATTCAACAGTCTGAGGAACGTTTCAAATCATATTCTCCAATGGGCCGAAGCCAATCTCCTTTCCTTATCAGCAGTTCACCTGAAAGGCTCAGAGAACTCCCAGGCAGACTTCCTGAGCTGTCAAGACCTGCATCCAGGAGAATGGAGCCTAAAGAGAAAAGTCTTCAGGTCACTTAGAGATGTGGGGCCTTCCCGATGAGGATTTGATGGCCTCAAGGCAGAATGCCCAGGTAGAAACATTTTTTTCCCTAAATCCAGGAGATGGATGCCTAGGGGTAGATGCGTTCAGTCATCCTTGGAGTTTCCGATTGGCCTACGTTTTTCCCCCGATACCTCTCCTGGCAAAAACTCTGCGAAAAATCCAAGACGATCAAGTCCCGGTCATACTAGTAGCACCAGCCTGGCCAAAGAGAAGTTGGTTCCATCTCATTCTGGAGTTGCGGACAGAAGGACCAATTCAGTTGCAACCGGAGGTCGATCTCCTCCAACAAGGTCATCTCCATCATCCGGATCCCCGGAAACTGAACCTAGCAGCTTGGCTGTTGAAGCCCGGGTCCTCAGGGAAAAAGGACTTTCGAGACCTGTGATCGCCACTCTTCAAAAATCCAGGAAACCAGTAACTAATACTATTTACAATAAGGTCTGGAAAAAGTTCTCCTCCTGGTGTCACCCTGATATTCCAGACCCATTGCGTCCTGATATATCTAAAATACTAGACTTTTTACAGAAAGGATTGGAGCTTGGTCTCAGACCAAACACATTAAAAGTCCAGGTGTCAGCTCTAAGTTCGGTGTATGACCAAAATTTAGCGGGCCATAAATGGATTAAAAGATTCATGGTGTCAGCACTCAGACTGAACCCTAGGAAGCAAATTATTGTCCCACCATGGGACTTAAACACAGTTCTCAAAGGCCTTACAGGACCCCCCTTTGAACCTTTGATGACATGTTCCCCTCAATTACTAGCGTGTAAAACAGCCTTTTTGATCGCCATTTCCACAGCAAGAAGAATAGGGGAATTACAAGGCCTCTCAATTCGAGAACCATATTTGCTCATTAGAGATGACGCTATTATATTTCGTCCTGATCCATCTTTTCTTCCCAAGGTTGTATCAGATTTTCACCGATCACAGGACATAGTTTTACCTTCATTTTGCAATAATCCGGCAAACCTTAAAGAACAACAGTTCCATACCCTGGACGTTAGAAGAATTGTTCTTCACTACCTTAATTTTTCATCATCTTTTAGAGTTGACCAGAATCTTTGTTCACCTATACGGTAAAAATAAAGGTAAAAAAGTGGCAAAAAACACAATTGCCACTTGGATAAAGAAAACCATATCTGAAGCTTACTTGGCCCAGAATATAGCTCCACCAGCGGGCCTGAAGGCCCACTCAACAAGATCCGTAGCAGCATCCTGGGCTGAAAGAGCTGGAGCTTCGTCTGAGCAGATTTGCAGGGCTGCAACATGGTCTTCCTTGCATACTTTCACGAAGCATTACAGATTGGACTTTTGGTCCAATCGGGACTTAGTCTTTGGCCGGAAAGTTCTCCAGGCCATAACCCCCCCCTTAAAATTGAATTGGTTGGTATACCTCCTAAGCTGTCGTGGAAGGCTACTAGAGAAAAAAGAATTATTCTTACCGTTAATTCGGTTTCTAGTAGCATTCCACGACAGCGCCAATTCCCTCCCGAAATTCTTGGATTAAGTTCTGAGAATACTAAAGGTAACCGTTTCTAAATGTGTGGTAAAACACTGGTTAATGGGAGGTGGGAGGGGTTTTTAACCTCTCTGTATTCCTGTCCCCCAATAGGACATGGAGACATCCTCCTATGCTGTCGTGGAATGCTACTAGAAACCGAATTAACGGTAAGAATAATTCTTTTTTCCATGCAACTGCATGCTCCGGTCCGAGTGCCGGTGGCAGTGCCGGGTGTTGATGCGAGAGACTCTCATCACACTCGCCAGTGTGACACCAGCCGTAGACATAGAATCGCACTGAAGTTACGTGATATTAGTAAATGTGAAGAGGGTATTTTAACATTTATGCTGGTGTACCTAATTGAAAGTGAAATTAGGAAGACGCTTTGTCTCTGTGCAGTCAGTGACTGCCTTCATTAGCATCAATGTCTGACTGAGGAGGTGGCACTTTATCCTGTCTGGAGCAGAAGTGCCACTCTTCAAGGATTAACCGCCTAGAATTCCTTTCTGGGCTCACTCACCAGGACAGGCAAATTCAGGTCAGGGTAAAACAATCTGTTTGTTTGTGTTTTGCTGCTTGCACACTGATTTATTAAATGATGACATTGTCTTCTTTTCAGCATTACCAAGGTGAGCGCAGAGAGTTCTGGACAATATACTTGCAAGTTTTTGACTGTTCCTGAGCTTACGGTTACTGGGGAGGTGAATGTGACAGGTATAATATATATAATTTTTTTTTTTTTTTTGAGCACAGGTATAAAATTGCTAAATATTGTGGTAATCCTATGATGTTGCAATTTAAGTGGCTTAAGACCTCTAATTTAATGCCACTTCTAATGAGTTCAGCAGTCTCAGAATTATTCACCCTTCATGACCCACAGTGAAGCATTACTGTAAGGCTGCTTTTTCCTCTAGTCTGGTGTATTGGAAAGACCAGTAGAAAATTTCATGTGATGAACCTGAATGTTTGCCTTCTCTGGACCTTTCAATTGGATCCAAAGCATACCTCAGTCCACCAAGGCATGGCTTTAGGCCGTGGTCACATGCCCATCTTTTCTCTCATGCAAGAGAATCTGTGACAATTATGCAAATACTCTCAGATCAAACTGTCAGTTTGAGCCAAGTTTCAGTACACAGTTGCTTTAATTTTCTGCGGCCATACATTGGACTGCACTCTGACTTCGAAATGCAGTCCGATGTTTCATACACATCCATAAACTTGTATGGGTGCGTGTGAGCTAAGTCTCCTTGCTTCATGTGGATGACTCGTCCCTATGTCATCCAGTCTCCCCAGTTTAGTCCTCCTGCACAGGTGTACTTCTCTACTCTATTCTATTGAGAGCAGCTGTGAAAGGTGAAAAGGCCCTGGCGCTTGTGCACTGCAGCGCTTTATTCTCCTTCGGTCAGGGCAGAAAAAATGCTTACGCACTAGCACAATGCTGCAGAGACCGTGTGGATGGCATAGGGATGAAGGAGGATGGCATCTTAAGAAGGGAGGTGTCGTATCAAGACCAGTGACACCCCTTGGACCAGACCGCCCTGCAGGTTAGTATAATAAACTTTTTTTCTGCAGGTCAGGTTGGGGCAGATATACAGCATTTTAGAATATATAATTGAAATGTGGTGACCGTATCTCATATCTGCCAAACCTGGTGACAGGTTACCTTTAAGCTGTTACAGTGGGGAAATAATTTGATCCCTTGCTGACTTTGTAAGTTTGCCCACTTACAAAATTATAAACTGTTCATGTCTTTAAGGGTAGGTTAATTTTAACATTGAGAGAGAATATTAAAAATAAAATCCTGAAAATCACATTGTATAAATGATATAAATTTATTTGCATTTTGCAGTGAGAAATAAGTATTTGATCCCCTACCAAGCATTTAGGGTATGTTTCCACAGTCGGGAAAAGCTGCGGATTCGACGCTGCGTACAGCCCCAGCGTCAAGTCCGCAGCGTCCAGATGTTACAGCATAGTGGAGGGGATTTTGACATCCCATCTCCACTATGCATTCAAACACGCGGGTCGAGTATACGCACATGCGTCGCGTCTTTATAGACCACAGTATGACTTTTTATCCTGCGGAGACAGTATGTATAGGATGCGGTGATTCCGCATGTGTTCAATGAACACATGCGAAATCACCACGTGTACAAAAGGGGGCTGCGCTTTGGACGGAGCAGGTATCCATGCGTCCAAAGCGCTGCCAATCCGGACCTTGGAAACATACCCCAAGGCTGTGTGCACACGTTTGGAATTGCCGCGGAAATTTCCACGGCAATCATGCACCTCCCTGCTGCGGGAAATACGCATTTTAATTGGTGTGCGTATTCCCGCTAAAAACTAGCGTTTTGCAAGCGTAATTAGCTTGCAGAATGCTAGCGGTATCCAAGCGATCTATAGCATCGCTTTGAAAACTGATTGACGGGTTGGTCACATGAGTCAGTGTTTGTCAAGTGTTACCAACTTTTTACTATTGATGCTGCCTATGCCGCATCAATAGTAAAAAGATATAATGTTAAAAATAATTAAAAAAAAAAAAAAAAAAAAGTACAAAATCGTGATATTCTCACCTTCCGGCGGACCCCGCAGCCTTCCTGGTCCTCACGATGCTCCCGGCAACTCCCGTTCCCAGTGATGCCTGGCGACAATGACCCCAGATAACGTAGCATCATGCGAGACCGCTACGTCATCTGGGGTCATTGTCACAAGGCATCCCTGGGAACGGGAGCGTCACTGAGGAGAGTGAAAGCTGCAGGTGCCGCCGGAAGGTGAGAACATCACGATTTCTTATTTTAATTATTGTTTTAACAGGGATATGGTACTCCTCCAGACCCTAGGTACCGTCCGCACATGAACCGCTCACTTTGTGCATGGTAGGTATAGCCACATGCGGAAAGTAAGCGGTTCAATGCATTCCTATGGCGGCGGAATCGTAGCGATTCCGCAAAAAAAAAAGCATGCTGCGAATTTTCCACGATACGATTCCGCTGCTGAAAAATACACAGCCTTGCGGAATCCCATAGAATATAATGGGTTGCGTTGTGTAAGCGGTTTTGCCGCGTTTTCTTGGCATTTTTGCCACGAAAAGAACGTGGCAAAAACGACAACAATCTGCAACGTGTGTACATAGCCTAAGGGTTCTGGCTCCTACAGACTAGTTGATGCTCCTAATCAACTCGTTACCTGCATTCCACAGCTTTCTTACATAGTCACCTTTATAAAAGACTCCTGTCCATAGACTCAATCAGTGAAACACTAACCTCTGCAACATGCTCAAGACCAAAGAGCTTTCTAAGGAGATCAGGGACTAGATCATAGAGCTGCACACAGCTGGAATGGGCTACAAAACCAAAAGTAAGACGCTGGATGAGAAGGAGACAACTGTTGGTGCTATAGTAAGAAAATGGAAGAAATACAAAATAACTGTCAGTCGACATCGATCTGGGGCACCATGCAAAATCTCATCTCGTGGGGTATCCTTGATCATAAAGGTTAGAGATCAGCCTAAAATTATATGGGGGGAACTTGGTAATAATTTCGAGGCAACTGGGACCACCGTCATATAGAAAACTATTGGTAACACGATATGCTGTAAAGGTTTAAAATCCTGCAGTGCCCGCAAGATCCCCCTGCTCAAGAAGGCACATGTGCAGGCCCGATGGAAGGTTGCCAATGAACACCTGGATGATTCTGTGAGTGATAGAGAGAGAAGGTACTGTGGTCAAATGAGACAAAAATTAAGCTCTTTGACATTAACTCAACTCGCTGTGTTTGGAGAAAGAGAGATGCTTCCTATGACCCAAAGAACACCGTCCCCGCTGTCAAGCATGGAGGTGGAAAATTTATGTTTCAGCAGCAGATTGGAAGGAAGGGAGACACTAGTCATTACTAGTGGGTAGGCGGAGCCCACACAGGATAGAAACACCTCAGATTAAAAAAGTGTTGACCGGCCCCTCCAGCTTGGGCTCCTCCTACTCCAGCTCTCCAGTCTAAAATTTGAGGTTCACAAGGATAGTCGCTGCTGAAGCAGCTCCTCAGAAGATTTTTTATTTTTTATCGGAAAGAGACTTGGAGAGTCTCAGGGGTCTCAGCGCTGCTGAACCCCCACCCCTCCCTTGGCGGATCTGTATTACCCTTTAAGGTGGTCCCTGCAGAACCCTGCCGGCCCTGAGGGATGAGGGTTGCTTCCCTGGCGGGGACGCAAACCGCACTTCTGGGGTCACTGCGTTCTCCGCCCTGGGGGGAAGCGATGGGCACAGCGCCACAAATCCCTGGGGGTCCCTGTGGCGCTCGGCTGGGTGAGTACTCTGCATTTTTCAGCTGCAGATGGAAGGAAGAGAGCCACAGTATTCATTACTGATGGGTAGGCGGAGCCCAGATCAGGATGTCACCTCAGATCAAAAGAGTGCTGACTGGCTGGCCCCTCCAGCTCGGGCTCCTCCTACTCAGCTCCAGTCTAAGATTTGAGGTCCAGAGGATGGTCGCTGCTAATGCAGCTCCTCAGAAGATTTTATTATTTTATATTCGGACAGGAGACTTGGATCACTAGTTGGTCTAGAGGTCTCAGGGGTACCAGCGCTGCTGTACCCCAACCTCTCCCTTGGCGGATCTGTACTTACTCAAAGTCCCTGCAGAATCCTTGCCGGCCCTGGGGGATGAGGAGAGCTTCCCTGGCGGGACGCAAACCACACGTGCGGTCACTGCGTTCCTCGCCCTGGGGGGAAGCATGGGCATAGCGCCAGAAACCCCTGAGGGTCCCTGTGGCGCCTTGGCTGGTGAGTACTCCACACAAAATTTTATTATTAATGTGTGAGTGCTTTAGCGTCTGATGGCAGCGCTATTACATGTATATCAGTATGCTTCAGCGCTGCGGTGACAGCGCTATTACATGTTTATCAGTGTATTTCACCAGCCTCTCCCTTGGCGGATCTGTAATTACATAATGGTCCCTGCAGAATCCTTGCCGGCCCTGGGGGATGAGGAGAGTTTTCCCTGGCGGGGGCGCAAACCACACGCTGGGTCACTGCGCTTCCCGCCCTGGGGGGAAGCATGGGCATAGCGCCAGAAACCCCTGGGGGTCCCTGTGGCGCTGAGCTGATGAGTTTTTCCACACAATTTTTATTATAATAATGTGTGAGTGCTTCAGCACTGCGGTGACAGCGCTACTACTTGTATGTCAGTATGCTTCAGCGCTGCTGTGACAGCGCTGTTACATTGTAGATGTGGTGATCTTTTGTCCGCAGGCAGATAGCTGCAGGACAGAGGGGGAGCAGGAGCGGGGGAGTTCGCGCTCAATATTTGAGCTAGCAGGGGGCGTGGCCTATCTATTCCCGGTCTTTTGAGCAGGAAGACGCGCGCTCTGGCGTTTCTCCTGCGACTCCCTCACTGTGACGGCCATTACACAGGCTCCTGGGCTCCTCAGACCGCTCCTCTCCTCATAAGACACCACGGCCAGCTGGGTGAGTGCTGATTCCTCACCCCGCAGCGCAGCGATCGCTATCCTGCAGCTGCAGTCTCATTAGAGACATAAAATTGGCTGGGACTCACACTTCATATATATATATTGTGGTGAGTTTGCAATATTAACCCTTCTGAGGGTTATTTCTACCAGAAAAATTTTTTGACTGAATACCGCTGGGGTAACCCTGCCTGGTGGAGTGTTAACCCTTCAGCATATAAAAAAAAGAAAAAAAAGAAAAACCGCATAGTTTTTTGCTGGTATTACCGCTTTGACCTGTTCATACAGGTGAGACATGTCTGAACAGAGTTCAGATGCCGCGGATCACGTCCCAGTGCCATTGCGGCAATCAGATACGCAGACCTCCACAGCGTCTAGCGCTGCGGTCGACAGCGGTGAAAAATTGGACGATATCGCTCGATCGATCAACAACTTGTCTGACCTTTTAGGTCAATATGTGTCTGCTAATTCCTCTCAGAGGAAGCGACGCAGGCCGTTACCGGCCTCTACACGGAGCGAGTCAGACGTATCTGATATTGGGCAGAGTTCCCCTTTAAATTCGGATGGAGAAATATCCGATTCAGATGCGGACGAGCCGCAGGGGCGTTCCTCTATGGCGAAGCGTACGGAGGCATTAATTGAAGCCATGAGAGATATATTACAGTTACCGGAGGAGGT
The DNA here is from genome assembly GCA_033576555.1 of Oophaga sylvatica. Lineage (NCBI taxonomy): Eukaryota > Metazoa > Chordata > Amphibia > Anura > Dendrobatidae > Oophaga > Oophaga sylvatica. Next base: position 543,942,638 of record JARQOD010000001.1, read on the forward strand.
AACTAGTCGTCCTGGTAAATCAGCACGCATGTTCCAGGAGTCCCGTGCTTCGCGTACAACATTGCCAGCTCTGGATGAGCTTAATAGTGTGATAGAGGAGGAACGTCTATGTCCAGATAAGCGTTTTCATGGAACGCATTTCTTGGATACACTTTATCCTTGCTCTGCGGAGTTAAAGGCTAATTGGACTTCTGCTCCTGAAGTGGATGTGTCTTTATCTCAGCTTAGTAAATCCTCACTACTCCCTATTAAGGGAAAAGCGAGCTTACAGGAGCCTTTGGATAGAAAAGCAGAATTGGCGGCAAAAGCAAGCTATGAGGCTGCGGGTCATGGATTCCGAGCAGTGCTAGGATCCATGTGTGCTGCTAGAGCTTCTCTAAGCTGGTTGGCACGTCTGAAGACGGAGTTGCACAATGAATCTCCGTTATCTGAGATACGGGAAACTTGTGAATGGTTAGAAACGGCAGCCTGTTATATCTTTGATGCCGGTCTGGATACGGCATCTCTGCTGGCCAAAGCGCAAGCTTCAGCGGTCACAGTCAGAAGAGCTTTATGGCTCAGACAGTGGGCCGGGGACGCAGTTTCCAAACAAGGGTTGTTGGTCTTACCTTACAAGGGTGGCCATCTTTTTGGATCCGACCTCACAGAGCTGATTTCCAAGGCTAAGGCGAAGGAATCAGCATTACCACAGCGTAGGGCCATGGCCTCGGTGTCCAGTAAGCCTGGTGTCTATAGTGGTCGGCGGTCCTTTCGGGGCCGAGGACGATCTAGTCACTCCTCGTGGGGATCGGGTCGTCCTTCCTTCTCAGGAAAGAAATCCTCTCAGAAAACTCGTACTCCCTGGAAGCAGAGTTTCCGCCAGGACAAGCGGGAACTTGACAAGAAGCCCGCAAAGTCTAATTGACGCCAGGGGTCCACTCGAGGATTCTCGAGTGGGGGGGTCGCCTGCTTCTTTTCAAGGCGACTTGGATGGCTCGCGTTCCAGATTCCTGGGCAACGCGGATTGTGTCGGCAGGCTATTTCATAGAGTTTGCTTCTCGACCCCCAAATGTTTTTTGTCAGTCTCGCGTTCCGTCGGAACCCGAGCTTGTTGTCGCTCTACAGCGAGAGGTCGAATCTCTGCTACAAAAGGGTGTAGTGATACCGGTTCCGTCAGAGGACCGAGGGAAAGGTTTTTATTCCAACCTTTTTATAGTTCCCAAAAAGGAGAACAAATTTCGCCCGATTCTGGATCTCAAGCGATTAAACCGGCATGTCCATGCCCGGAAATTTCGCATGGAGTCGCTTCGCTCCGTTGTGGCAGCTCTGTCACAGAACGATTTTCTGGTGTCAATCGACATTTGCGACGCCTATTTGCATATTCCCATCGGAAAGGCTCATCAGCGCTTTCTTCGATTTGCCATAGGTCAGAATCATTACCAGTTCGTGGCTCTGCCGTTCGGCTTAGCCTCAGCGCCAAGGGTCTTTACAAAAATTCTGGCGCCCCTCATGGCAATCCTTCGAAGACAGGGGATTACGATTCTCCCTTATCTGGACGATCTTTTGATCATGGCTTCCTCGGAGGAGGAGGCGTTGACGGCTCGGGATTTGTCTCTTCAGTTTCTGAAGGACTTCGATTGGCTGGTCAATTGGGAGAAGTCGTCCCTGGAACCATCGAGGACAATCCTCTTTTTGGGAATGCATCTCGACACGTTTCGGTCGGTAGTTTCCCTACCACCAGACAAACAGTCATGTCTTCTTCGACATGTACAGATTATGAGATCCTCAACGGCAATGTCTCTACGGAAGTGTATGCGTCTTCTAGGACTGATGGTGGCGTCCATGGAGGCAATTCCTTTTGCCCAGTTCCACTCCAGGACTCTCCAAAGGTTCATCTTGAGTCGATGGAATCAGTCGCAATCGCTGGATTGCAGTGTCACCATTTCTCGCGCGGTGCGGGATTCTCTAGAATGGTGGTTACGTCCAGGGGCATTCTCCCTGGGGAAGTCTTTCCTCCCCCGAAGTGGTCAGTCATAACCACCGATGCCAGCCTGACGGGCTGGGGGGGTGTTTGGAACAATCTCTGGATTCAGGGGGTATGGTCATCGGAAGAGTCTGTGCTTCCGATCAACATTCTGGAATTGAGGGCGATTTTCCTTTGCCTCCAACATTGGACGGTCCCTTTGAGCGGTCTGCCAGTCCGAGTGCAGACAGACAATGCGACGGCTGTCGCGTATATCAATCACCAAGGTGGGACAAGGAGTTCCAGACTCATGGTAGAGGTGTCCCGAATTCTGATTTGGGCAGAGGCCAATGTACCAGCCATTTCGGCGATTCACATTCCAGGGGTTCAGAATGTTACAGCGGACTTTCTCAGTCGCAGAAGGATGGATTCCGGGGAATGGAGCCTCCATCCGGATGTGTTTGCACTACTGTGCTCTCGCTGGGGAACCCCCCAAGTGGATTTGATGGCATCCAGGTCCAATGCCAAGTTACCGACATTCATGTCCAGGTACAAGGATCCGAAGGCGGTGGCGGTGGATGCTCTAGTGGCTCAGTGGGATCAGTTCGAGCTGATCTATGTATTCCCGCCGATATCCTTACTTCCTCTAGTACTGCGTCGGATCAGACTAGAGAGAATTCCAGCTATTTTGATAGCTCCAGACTGGCCAAGAAGGGTGTGGTTCTCGACAATAATGTCGCTGTTGGCGGCACCTCCTTTTCCACTCCCTCTTCAACCGGACTTGTTGACTCAGGGGCCCGTTTGTCATCCGGACTTGATGTCCCTGCGTTTGACGGCGTGGCTCTTGAGACCGAAATCTTGACCCGTAGAGGTTTCTCAGCCGAGGTCATTGCTACCCTTCGTGCTGCAAGATGTCCGGCTACTACTAGGATTTACCACAAAATTTGGGAAACCTTCTTTTCGTGGTGTTTGGGGTCCTCTCGGAACCCGAGAAAATTTTCCATTCCCAACCTGTTGGCTTTTCTGCAGCATGGGCTAGACAAGGGTTTGGCAGTCAGCACTCTGAAAGGTCAGATTTCTGCTCTGTCCTTATTGTTCCGGAGAACCATTGCTTCAAATAGAGACGTGCTCTCCTTTTTCCGAGGTATATCTCGTAAGTTTCCACCGCGGAAGGCACCCGTGTCTCCTTGGCGGCTCAACCTTGTTTTGGAGGCTCTTCAGCATAAACCTTTTGAGCCTATGGTTTCTGCTAGCCTTTCTTTCCTTTCTTGGAAGGTGGCTTTCCTTGTTGCAGTCACTTCCTTGAGGAGAGTTTCTGAGTTGGCAGCTCTTTCTTGTTCGCCTCCTTTTCTGGAGTTTTTTCCGGATCGTGTAGTGCTTCGCACTCGGGGTGATTTTTTGCCAAAAGTGGTATCACAATTTCATGTTAACCAGGATATTGTGTTGCCTTCACTCTGTCCGGATCCGAAGAATGCGAAAGAGCGAGATTTACACACATTGGATTTAGTGCGGGCCTTGAAGTTTTATCTTTCTATTACTCAAGGTTTTCGTAAGACGGACTCCCTGTTTGTGGTTCCAGCAGGTCGTCGGCGTGGTCAACGAGCTTCCAAGGATTCTATAGCTCGTTGGATCCGGTCAGCTATTTTGGAAGCTTACAGTCTTCGGGGTGAATCTTGCCCGATTAAGATTCGAGCCCATTCTACGAGAGCTGTGGCCTCATCGTGGGCTTTTCATCAAGGTGCCTCGGCAGTGCAGCTCTGCCGAGCGGCAACTTGGCGCTCTGTCCACACGTTTACAAAGTTTTATAAAGTGGACGTCCGTGCTTCCGCTGATGCAGCCCTCGGACGTAGGGTCCTGCAGGCAGCTGTAGTTTGAAGTTCTGGATGAACTTGTGTTTAGCGCTGGTTGCGCTTTGTTGTTAAGGTTGTTGGGTTTCTGCCTTTTGTTGGTTTTTCCCACCCTTATTTTTGAACTGCTTTGGGACGTCCCATCAGTAATGAATACTGTGGCTCTCTTCCTTCCATCTGCAGCTGAAACACGGATTTTGGTAAGAACTTACCTGTAAAATCCTTTTCAGCGAAGGAAGGAAGAGAGACACAGCACCCTCCCAAGGCAGAAGTGTGTTGATGTTTTCAGATGCAGCGCGACCCTTATCTGATAGCGATTATCTGGGCTGAGGTCAGCGCGCTAAGGCTCTGTTCCAGCATCGCCAGCTCATCGCAGTAGTCAGGTTCCGTGAGTAGTACCTGGAACTCTGTGGTTTTTGGCTTTCTTTGCATGCATAACCTGTATCCTTGTGTTTTTTCTCTGAAGTTCCTTCAGAAGGGGTTATGTTGCTCCGCTGGTGATCTTGGCTCTTTTCCTAAAAGCTTTGGTACGACTGGAGCTGAGTAGGAGGAGCCCGAGCTGGAGGAGCCAGCCAGTCAGCACTCTTTTGATCTGAGGTGACATCCTGATCTGGGGCTCCGCCTACCCATCAGTAATGAATACTGTGTCTCTCTTCCTTCCTTCGCTGAAAAGGATTTTACAGGTAAGTTCTTACCAAAATCCGTGTTTTAATGTGTGTGAGTGCTTCAGCGACTGCTGCGGCAGCCGCTGCTACATGTATCAGGCTGGTGACTGTGTTTTTTGTCTGCAGGTGGATGCCTGCAGGACATGGGAGAGCGGAGGAGTTCGCGCCGTTTTTTTTAAGCCGGCGGGGGGCGTGGCTTCACGCTTTCCCGGTCTTCTCGGGCAGGAAGCGCTCTGAGAGCGCGATTTTTCCTGTCCCTTCTCTTCCGGCTTCTTTCCTCACAGCGTGGCGGCCATTACTAAGGCTCTCTCAGGCTCCTCACTCTCCGCTCCTCCCGACTGACCGAAGGAACAGCACCGCGGCCAGCTGGGTGAGTCGCTTCTGCCTGTCAGGGCAGAAGCTTAACTCCCTCACCCCCACAGCACAGGGCATCTTTCTGAGTAATAAGTGGCAGATTGCGCTATCCTGCAGCTGTGGTCTCATATAGAGACCTTTTTTTTGTCTGGGGCTCGCACACCCTTTTCATTTAAAAGAGGTTGTGGGGAGCATGCGACATTAACCCCTAGTAGGTTAACCCTTTCAGCGGTCAAGAATCCAGCATTAAATATTGCTGCTGGAGCCATCCTCATATTCTGCTGATATTTTAAATTGAGGGACAGCTGGGGTAGCTCTCCCTTTAAGAGCTTTAACCCTTCAGCGTTCTTGTTTCGTCCCCTTAATAAACCACACTTTTCTAGTTACTGACAGGTTTGACCTGCCATATACTGTGTGAGGGCATGTCAGATCAGGATCCAGGAGGTGCGGACCGTCTCCCAGATCCGCTACAGGATCAGTCTCGCGTATCTGACACGCAAACCTCGACGGCGTCAAGCGCAGCGGTCGGAGGTTTCAGTGATGTCAAAATGGATGCCCTCGCTCGTTCTATTGATGGCCTGCCTGACCTTCTAGGTTATTGGGTGTCAGCTAGATCCTCTCATGGCAGGAAGTGACACAGGCCGGTGCCATCCTTCCCGCGTAGCGATTCAGAGATCTCTGGTACGGAGGGTTCCCCTTCAAGCTCGGATGGGGAGATGTCCGATTCGGATAAGGAGGATCGGCAGGGACATTCTGCCTCTCTTTTGTGCCGTACAGAGGCTTTTATTGGAGCCATGAGGGAGGCGTTACAGTTACCGGAGAGGGTAACTAGACGTCCTGGTAAGTCGGCCCGGATGTTTCAGGTGTCTCATTGGTCGCGATCGGCATTACCATCTCTGGAGGAGATTAATGGGGCAGTGGAGAAGGAACGCCTGTGTCCAGATAAACGTTTTCAGGGGACACGGTTTTTTGAGGCACTGTATCCGTGTTCGACGGAGTTGATTGATAATTGGATTCCTTCTCCTGAAGTGGATGTCCCTTTATTCCAGCTTAGCAAATCCTCATTACTTCCTGTTAAAGGGAAGGCGAGTCTGCAGGAACCGCTGGACAGAAAAACGGAGATGGCAGCGAAGTCCATCTACGAGGCCGCGGGTCATGGATTCAGAGCAGTGCTAGGATCCATGTGTGCTTGTAAAGCTTCCCTGAGCTGGTTGGACCGTCTACGGAAGGCGTGGCAAGATGGATCTCCGTTGTCCGAGGTAGATGGGCTTTTCAATTTGTTGGAGAATGCGGCCCGATATGGCAGTGATGCAGGTTTGGATACTGCGTCACTGCTGTCCAGGGCGCAATCCTCGGCCGTCACAGTCAGAAGAGCACTGTGGCTTAGACAGTGGACCGGGGATGCGGTTTCCAAGCAAGGTTTGCTATCTTTAGCTTACAAGGGTGGTCAGCTATTTGGATCTGACCTCACGGAGCTGATTGCCAAGGCAAAGGCAAAAGAAGCGGTCTTACCGCAGCGAAGAGCTGTGGCTTCTGCGTCTGGCAGGCCTAGTGCCGGTAGTGGTCGGCGGTCCTTTCGGTCCAGGGGACGGTTCGGTCAGCCCTCTTGGGGATCGGGTCGTCCCTCTTTTTCAGGAAAAAAGACCTCTCAAATCCCGCACTCCCTGGAAACAGAGTTTTCGTCAAGACAAGCGGGAAGCTGACAAAAAGCCCGCTAAGGCGGACTGACGCCAGGGTCCCACTCGAGGGCTCTCGAGTGGGGGGTCGCCTGATCCAATTCGAATCGACTTGGGTTTCCCGTGTTTCGGACGCCTGGGTGACGCGGGTTGTGTCGGCAGGTTACTTCATAGTTTTGTTCTCGACCCCCGGACAGTTTTTGCCAATCTCGCATTCCGTCAGAGCCCGAGCTATTTGCCGCTCTACTGCGAGAGGTCGATTCCCTTCTGCAGAAGGGTGTGGTGGTACCGGTTCCGCCGGAGAACCGGGGAAGAGGGTTTTATTCCAACCTCTTTGTGGTCCCCAAAAAGGACAAATTTCGCCCCATTCTGGATCTCAAAAGATTAAATCGGCATGTCCACACCCGGAAATTCCGCATGGAGTCGCTTCGCTCGGTTGTGGCGGCCCTGTCGCAGAACGACTTTTTGGTGTCAATCGACATTCGCGACGCTTATTTGCATGTTCCCGTCGGAAGGGCCCACCAATGCTTCCTTCGTTTTGCCATAGGTCAGGACCATTACCAGTTTGTGGCTCTGCCATTCGGGTTGGCCTCAGCGCCCAGAGTTTTTACAAAAATTCTGGCACCTCTCATGGCAATTCTTCGAAGACAGGGGGTTACGATTCTTCCCTACCTGGACGACCTTTTGATTGTGGCGTCCTCAAAGGAGGAGGCGGTGACGGCTCGCAATCTATCCCTTCAGCTCCTGGAGGACTTCGGGTGGCTGGTCAATTGGGAGAAGTCGTCTCTGGAACCGTCGCAGTCAATCCTGTTTTTGGGGATGCACTTCGACACGGTACGAGCAGTGGTGTCCCTGCCTCCAGACAAGCAAGCATGTCTCCTTCGACATGTCCAGGTTATGAAGTCTTCGACAGCAATGTCCCTTCGAAGGTGTATGCGCCTTCTGGGTTTGATGGTGGCGTCCATGGATGCACTTTCGTTTGCTCAATTTCATTCCAGGGCTCTCCAAATGCTCATTTTGAGCCTTTGGGATCGATCGCAGGCTTCGCTGGATTGCAGTGTCATCCCCCACAGGGTGCGAGAGTCTCTAGGATGGTGGTTACGTCCGGAAGCGTTATCCCTGGGGAAGTCCTTCCTCCCTCCGAGGTGGTCGGTCATAACCACCGATGCCAGCCTGACTGGCTGGGGGGTGTCTGGAACGATCTCTGGATTCAGGGAGTATGGTCGTCAGAAGAGTCTGTCCTGCCGATCAACATCCTGGAATTGAGGGCAATTTTCCTTTGCCTCCAACACTGGACGGTCCCTTTAAGCGGTCTGCCAGTCCGAGTGCAGACAGACAACGCGACGGCGGTCGCGTATATCAACCATCAAGGCGGGACGAGGAGTTCCAGGCTCATGGTGGAGGTGTCTCGGATCCTGGTATGGGCCGAGGCCAGGGTGCCAGCCATCTCTGCGATCCACATTCCAGGAGTTCAGAATATCACGGCGGACTTCCTCAGTCGCGAGAAGATGGATCCCAGAGAATGGAGTCTTCATCCGGAAATTTTTGCACTGCTGTGCTCCCGTTGGGGAACTCCCCAAGTGGATTTGATGGCATCCAGGTTCAATGCCAAGTTACCGACGTTCATGTCCAGGTATAAGGACCCGAAGGCTGTGGCGGTGGATGCTCTGGTGGCTCCGTGGGACCAATTCGAGCTAATCTATGTGTTCCCGCCGATATCCTTACTTCCTCTGGTGTTGCGTCGGATCAGACTGGAGAGAATCCCGGCTATGTTGGTAGCCCCAGATTGGCCAAGGAGGATGTGGTTCTCGACACTGGTGTCGCTTCTAGCAGCACCTCCATTTCCACTCCCTCTTCGCCCGGACCTGTTAACCCAAGGGCCCGTTCATCATCCGGACCTGAAGCCTCTGCGTTTGACGGCGTGGCTCTTGAGACCGAAATATTGACCCGTCAAGGTTTTTCAGCCGAAGTCATTGCCACTCTGCGAGCTGCCAGAGGTCCGGCTACTACTAGGATTTATCACAAGACTTGGGAAGCCTTCTTTTCGTGGTGTTCGGGTTCTTCAAGGAACCCGAGGATTTTTTCCATTCCCAATTTGTTGGCCTTTTTACAATACGGGCTGGACAAGGGTTTGGCAGTTAGCACTCTGAAGGGTCAGGTTTCTGCTCTGTCCTTGCTGTTTCGGAAGACTATCGCCTCGTGTAGGGACGTACGTTCCTTTTTTCGCGGAGTAACCCGTCAGTTTCCGCCGCGGAAGGCTCCTGTGTCTCCTTGGCGGCTCAATCTTGTATTGGAGGCTCTTCAACATGGGCCTTTTGAGCCTATGGACTCTGCTAGCATTTCTTTGCTCTCTTGGAAGGTTGCCTTCCTAGTGGCGGTCACCTCTTTGAGAAGGGTTTCTGAGTTGGCGGCTCTTTCTTGCTCGCCTCCTTTTCTGGAGTTTCACCTGGATCGCGTAGTACTTCGCACACGGGGCGACTTTTTACCTAAGGTGGTGTCACAATTTCATGTTAACCAGGATATTGTGTTGCCCTCGCTCTGTCCGGAGCCGAGGAATGCGAAGGAACGGGCCTTGCACACATTGGATTTAGTGCGGGCTTTGAAGTTCTATTTGTCTATTACTCAAGGTTTTCGGAAGTCGGACTCTCTGTGATTCCAGCAGGTCGTCGGCGTGGTCAACAAGCTTCCAAGGACTCTATAGCTCGTTGGATTCGGTCGGCCATTTTGGAGGCTTACCGACTTAATCGGGCAAGGCTCGCCCTTAAGATTCGAGCTCACTCCACGAGGGCTGTGGGTTCATCGTGGGCCTTTCATCAAGGGGCCTCGGCAGCTCAGTTCTGCCGGGCGGCGACCTGGCGCTCCGTCCACACGTTTACAAAATTTTATAAGGTGGACGTTAGTGCTTCCGCTGATGGGCCTTAGGACGTAGGATCCTGCAGGCGGCTGTAGTTTAAAGTTCTCGTTAACTTGTATTTAGCGCTAGTTGCGCATTTACCTAGGTTGTTGGGATCTGCCTCTTTTGGTTTTTTATTTCCCACCCTTAATTTCTGGACTGCTTTGGGACGTCCCACTAGTAATGACTAGTGTCTCCCTTCCTTCCATCTGCTGCTGAAAGACGGATTTTGGTAAGAACTTACCTGTAAAATCCTTTTCAGCGAAGGCAGGAAGGGAGACACAGCTCCCTCCCATGGCAGAAGTGTGTTGTTGTGTTTTCAGATGCGGCGTGACCCTTCTCTGATAGCGATTATCTGGGCTGAGGTCGGCGCTCTAAGGCTCTGTTCCAGCATTGCCAGCTCATCGCAGTGGTCAGGTTCAGTGAGTAGTACCTGGGACTGTGTGTTTTTTTTCTGTTATATGCATAACCTGTCTCCTTGTTTTTTTTCTCTGAAGTCCTTCAGAAGGGGTTATGTTGCTCCGCTGGTGATATTTGCTCTTCCTTAGCTTGTGTACGACTGGAGAGCTGGAGTAGGAGGAGCCCTAGCTGGAGGGGCCGGTCAACACTTTTTTTAATCTGAGGTGTTTCTATCCTATGTGGGCTCCGCCTACCCACTAGTAATGACTAGTGTCTCCCTTCCTTCCTTCGCTGAAAAGGATTTTACAGGTAAGTTCTTACCAAAATCCGTCTTTTGTGATTGGCAGCTGTCACGCTAAAAACGCTTTTTATTGCAAATAGTAGTTTTTTGCATCACCACATTGAGAGCTATAATTTTTGCATATTTTGGCCCACAGAGTCATGTGAGGTCTTATTTTTTTGCGGGACGAGGTGACGTTTTTATTGGTACCATTTTTGAGCACGTGACATTTTTTGATCGTTTTTTATTTCGATTTTTGGGAGGTTAGAATGAAAAAAAATCAGCAATTCATGAATTTCTTTTGGGGGAGGTGTTTATACCGTTCCGCGTGTGGTAAAATTGATAAAGCAGTTTTATTCTTCGGGTCAGTACGATTATGGCGATACCTCACTTATATCATTTTTTTATGTTTTGGCGCTTTTATAGAATAAAAACAATTTTATATAAAAAAATCATTATTTTTTCATCGCTTTATTCTGCGAGCTATAACTTTTTTATTTTTTCGCTGATGATGCTGTATGACGGCTCGTTTTTTGCGGGACAAGATGACGTTTTCAGCGGTACCATGTTTATTTATATCGGTCTTTTTGATCGCGTGTTATTCCACTTTTGATCGGCGGTATGATGGCATTGATTTTTTTTTTTTTTTTGCTTTTTTTTTTTTTTTAAGGGGTTCACTAAAGGGTTAACTAGTGGGACAGTTTTATAGGGGGGGTCGTTACGGACGTGGCGATACCAAATGTGTACTTTTATAGTTTTGTTTATTTTATTTACAGGAAGAAATGAATTTATTGGGGAATATATATATTTTTTTTTTTTTCATGATTTTTTTTTTACCACTTTTTATTTTTATTTTTATTTATTTTTACTTTTTTACTTTTTCCCAGGGTGGGACATCACTGTATTTTAGCAGATCGCTGGTGTGACAGTGTGCACAGCACTCTGTCACACCAGCGATCGCTCTGGCATCGCTGCAGGCTTCCTCAGCGCCTGCTCTCAGCAGGCGCTGAGGAAGCCGCCTCCCTGCAGGACCCCGGCGCCATCTTGGATCCGAGGACCTGTTGGGAGGACGGACCCTCGGAACAGCGCGACACATCGCGCTGCTCTGAGGGTCTCAGGGGAGCGCGCCGGGAGCCCCCACCCTGCGCGATCCTCCCCTGTGCCCCGGGTACACCGTGATCATGTTTGATCGCGGTGTGCCAGGGGTTAATGTGCCGGGAGCGGACCGTGACCGCTCCTGACACATAGTGCTGGGTGTCAGCTGTGATATACAGCTGACACCCGGCCGCGATCAGCTACGCTCCCCCCGGGAGCGCTGCTGATCGCATATGACGTACTATTCCGTCCATGGGAATTAGGTCCAGGGTCACATGGACGGAATAGTACGTCTGATGGCAGAGAGGGTTAATATTCTCTCAATGTTAAAATTAACCTACCTTTAAAATTAACTATTCATGTCTTTGCCAGTGGGTAAACTTACAAAATCAGCAAGGGATCAAATACTTATTTCCCCCACTGTATCTGGGTGTGAAGACCTGTGCAAGACTCGTTCTAAAGATGCTTGCCTTAAACTGAAAAATTAATACAGCATTAGTCATTTTAAACTAAAGTGTATTTTTGTGCTGAAGTTTGTAAACACAAATCAGTTGACCTTTCAATTGTTGGTGTTTGGAGTAATATTGTGAGGTCTTACGATTCTAGCAGAATTTTCTGTAAGTTATAACAGTGGAGCACTACTTTAACGGCAGCGTGTTTCAAGTGCATTTATCTTAAAATCCTGCCACACGCTATGCTGCATAATACTTTGATGTCTGTATTAGATGTGTAACTTTTTTTTTTTTTTTTGTCCCCTTTAGTTCTACCTCATGTTGTAGCTTATAAGAAAACTGAACACAGCAATGAAGGAGACACTGGTGTTATGACTTGTAAGAGCAACTCGTACCCTCTTGTGGAGCACTGGATGTGGTACAAGACATCTGAAGATGGCAGTGCCCAGGTTTGGGAATGTTTTCTTTTATTCTAAAATACTAAATGTGGATTTTATTCTTTATGTTGAATCCATTAATTTGAAAACTTCAATTTTTAAATGGGTTGCTCCATTTAAACCACCTTGGGCAAAGAACACGTCCACAATCTGCTAGGGGCACTTGTGGTGATCATTGTGGGCAGGTGAAGCATTACCTGTCACTTGTTGACATCCTTTGTCTGTATAATGCCCTGGAAAGGAGCTTTGTAGCAGGCGGCCCAAACAGCACTTCCTAGTGGGGCTTTCGGAATTTAAAAAACATTTCTAAATGATTACTCTGTGTAAGATTTAGGCTTATCCAGAACCCTTTAGGCGGTGTGCCCACGTCGCGTTTATGTGTTTTTGCCGTTGCAGAAGAGCTTAAACGCTTTCCCATGCAATTCTGTGGGATTCCGCAGTTGCTGTGGATTTTATTGCTGTGGAATCGCATAGCGGTAAAATCCGCAGCATGTCCATTAATTCTGCTGAATCGCGGCTCCGCCATAGGATTGCATTGAAATGCTCACTTTACGCATGTGGCTATACCCACCATGCGTAAAGTGAGCGCTTCATGTGCAGATGGTACCCAGGGTCTGGAGGAGCGGGGAGCGGGAGGACTCCGGGGGCCGACGGAGGATAAGTATATCTATTCTTTATTTATTTTTTAAATTATTTTTAACATTCTATCTTTCACTATTGATGCTGCATAGGCAGCATCAATAGTAAAAAGTTGCCCACACTTGTCAAGCACTGTGCTTGACAAGTTTGACCAACCTGTCAATCACTTTTTCAAGCGATGCTTCAAATCACTTGAAAAAGCGCTAGCATTCTGCAAGCTAAAACCGCTTGCAAAACGCTTGTGTTTTACCCGTGGCGGGGAGTTGCAGAAATGCTGCGGACAATTCCACAGCATTTCTGCAACGTGGGCACATAGCCTTTGTGTAGAATGCCCATTTACAAACGCATGGTTGCCTACAGATGGCAAAATATAGCTATCCTGATGGCGATTGAATTCCCTCAACTGATCTTATGGCAGAGTTTTTATTCCTTGTTTTTGGTGGCTAAAAGTAGCTTACTGATCTCATGTCTGTTTATTCTCCCATCGCTGTTCTGTTGGCTGACCATAGGAATGTATTTATATTTTTTTTAAACTGTGATGAATCATAGAACTAGTACTAATCGTGCTGTGCTTGGAAATGTCCCCACCTAGAAACCCACGGACAGGATGGAGCAGAGGAAAGTGGGTCCACCCTTCTGTTCTTTTTGCTGGACTTGTAGCCGGCAGCCACCCTACTCAAAGAGCACAGGAACTTTCTTTTGGATGCCAGTTAACACAAGATTACTTTTACTGGCAACAGTAAAGCCTCAAAGTAGAAAATGTACAATGTAATAAATCAATATATTATTTTTTTAGATCCACATTGTCATGAGCTAAGTTCGTAGTGATTTTATTTACTCAGACATGAATCTAATGGACTGTTTAACGTTTCTGTAGATCTCCATTTACCCTATATATTAATCTTGTGGCAATACTTTCCCCAGGCTATAGTGAATGGAACAGACGAACGCTATTTCATCAAGTCCACTGGAAATAAGACAGAGCTTCGCATTCACCAACTAGACATTGAGAAAGATCAGGGCGAATATATCTGCAATGGAACCAATTTTCTGGGAACCACAGGAGAGACAGTTGCCCTACGTGTGCGCAGCCGTCTTGCTGCACTCTGGCCTTTCCTTGGTATTGTAGCAGAGGTTCTGATTCTGGTCACAGTCATCTTTATCTATGAGAAGAGGAGAAAGCCTGATGAGGCTCCTGAAGGTACGGCTGCATTCACGGCTTTCAGCTAGTGACATCTAATATACAACATATCTTTGCTTTAATTATTCCCATAGTCCTATATAAAGAAGGCGGGGGACACTTCAAAATACCATTTTAACACCAAATCTATAGTGGAAGGTGCCACCCATAGATAAGAAGTGAAGTGGGCGCGGGAGACAGGACGCCACTGCATCGCCATTAATGCGCTTTCCCCACCAGCAAATTTCATCTTCGGTGCATAGGTACGTGATATGGAGTATTTGATACTCAAGTCTCTTTAAGCTAAATTTGCTTTATTATAATCCAATTTTGGGATATACCCCATTCACTGCCTTAGCACTTTTCTGCATATTTTCAAGGGGGAGACATAAGCATTTCAAGGATTTTTACCCCAATATTGGCACTATTAATGCACTTTAAGTACATAGGAAGCATATTGCCCCTGGCTTGAATTATATGTGCTCAGCTATGTTTATAGCGCTGCAGTTGATTATAAGTGGATCATAAATCCTGAATTGTTATTTAAGCATATATATTGTTTATGGTGTATCACGTGGCGTTTTGTCTCTCCCTTCTTGTGGAGTCTCCCTCACTCTTTCATATTTCTTTTATTGTTCAATGTTTTAAATATTAAGTATTAATAAAGAATTAAATTTTATACAACCATCTTTTCTTTCACTTCTTATCTATGGGTGGCACCTTCCACTATAGATTGGTGTTAAAATATCTTTGCATTAGAATATTTCTCTGCCTAATAAAATATATAAATTGTGTATGGG
>JARQOD010000001.1:543957396-544004132 GCA_033576555.1 Oophaga sylvatica
TCAATGGAGGCACTCCCGTTTGCCCAATTTCATTGCAGGGCTCTCCAGAGGCTCATTTTGAGCCGTTGGGATCGAACACAGGTGTCACTGGATTGCAGTGTCATGATCTCCCACAAGGTGCGAGAGTCTCTGGGATGGTGGTTACGTCTGGAAATGTTCCCACTGGGGAAGTCTTTCCTTCCTTTAAGGTGGTCGGTCATAACCACCGATGCCAGCTTGACAGGCTGGGGGGGTGTTTGGAACAATTTCTGGATTCAGGGAACATGCCGATCAACATACTGGAATTGAGGGCAATTTTTCTTTGCCTCCAACACTGGACGGTCCCTTTGAGCGGTCTACCAGTCCGAGTGCAGACGGTCAACGCAACGGCAGTTGCGTATATCAACCATCAAGGTGGGACGAGGAGCTCCAGGCTCATGTTGGAGGTGTCCCGGATCCTGGTATGGGCCGAGGCCAGGGTACCAGCCATTTCTGCGATTCACATCCCAGGAGTTCAGAATGTCACAGCGGACTTTCTCAGTCGCGAGAAGATGGATCCCGGGGAATGGAGTCTTCATCCGGAAATTTTTGCACTGCTGTGCTCCCGGTGGGAAACTCCCCAAGTGGATTTGATGGCATCCAGGTCCAATGCCAAGTTACCGACGTTCATGTCCAGGTACAAGGATCCGAAGGCTGTGGCGGTGGATGCTCTGGTGGCTCCGTGGAACCAATTCGAGCTAATCTGTGTTTCCGCCAATATCCTTACTTCCTCTGGTGTTGCGTCGGATCAGACTGGAGAGAATCTCGGCTATGTTGGTAGCCCCAGATTGGCCAAGGAGGACGTGGTTCTCGACACTGGTGTCGCTCCTGGCAGCGCCACCATTTCCTCTTCCTTTTCGTCCGGACCTATTGACTCAAGGGCCCGTTTGTCATCCAGACCCGAAGTCTCTATGTTTGACGGCATGGCTCTTGAGACCGAGATCTTAACCCGTCGAGGGTTTTCAGCAGAAGTCATTGCTACTCTGCGAGCAGCCAGAAGCCCGGCTATGACTAGGATCTATCACAGAATTTGGGAAACTTTCTTTTCATGGTGTTCAGGTTCTTCAAGGAACCCGAGGAAATTTTCTATTCCCAACTTGTTAGCTTTTCTGCAGTACGGGCTGGACAAGGGTTTGGCAATCAGCACCCTGAAGGGTCAAGTATCTACCCTGTCTTTGCTTTTTCGGAAGTCTATCGCCTCGCGCAGGGACGTGCGTTCCTTTTTTCGCGGAGTAGCCCGTCAGCTTCCACCGCGCAAGGCACCAGTGTCTCCTTGGCGACTTAATCTTGTCTTGAGGCTCTTCAACACGGGCCCTTTGAGCCTATGGATTCTGCTAATCTTTCTTTGCTTTCTTGGAAGGTTGCCTTCCTAGTGGCGGTTACTTCTTTGAGAAGGGTTTCTGAATTGGCGGCTCTTTCTTGTTCGCCTCCTTTCCTGGAGTTTTTTCCAGATCGAGTTGTGCTTCGCACGAAGAGCGATTTTCTACCAAAGGTGGTTTCACAATTTCATGTTAACCAGGATATTGTGTTGCCTTCGCTATGTCCGGAACCGAGGAATGCGAAGGAGCGAGCCTTGCACACATTGGATTTGGTGCGCGCTTTGAAGTTTTACTTGTCTGTTACCCAGGAATTTCGGAAGTCGGATTCTCTGTTTGTGACTCCGGCAGGTCGTCGACGTGGTCATCGAGCTTCCAAGGACTCTATAGCTCGTTGGATTCGGTCAGCCATTTTGGAGGCTTACCGGCTTAAGGGCGAACCTTGCCCGATTAAGATTTGAGCCCATTCCACGAGAGCTGTGGGCTCATCGTGGGCTTTTCATCAAGGGGCCTCGGCAGTTCAGATCTGCCGGGCGGCGACTTGGCGCTCCGTCCACACGTTTACAAAGTTTTATAAGGTGGACGTCAGTGCTTCCGCTGATGCGGCCTTAGGACGTAGGGTCCTGCAGGCGGCTGTAGTGTAAAGTTTTAGTTAACTTGTATTTGGCGCCTGTTGCGCGTTTACCAAGGTTGTTGGGTTTCTGCCTGTTATGGTTTATTTCCCACCCTTAATTTTTTGGACTGCTTTGGGACATCCCACTTGTAATGAAGTGTCTTCCTTCCTTCCATCTGCTGCTGAAAGACAGATTTTGGTAAGAACTTACCTGTAAAATCCTTTTCAGCGAAGGAAGGAAGACACTGATCCCTCCCATGGCAGAAGTGTTGTTCTGTTTTCAGATGCAGCGCGGCTCTTCTCTGATAACGAGTATCTGAGCTGAGGTCAGCGCTCTAAAGCTCTTTTCCGGCATCGCCAGCTCATCGCAGTGGTCAGGTTCAGTGAGTACTACCTGAAACTGTGTGGTTTTGTTTTTGTTATATGCATAACCTGTTTATCTTTGTTCTCTGAAGCCTTCAGAAGTGGTTATGTCGCTACGCTTGTGATATTTGCTCTTCCTTAGCTTGTGTACGACTGGAGAGAGATGAGCAGGAGGAGCCCAAGCTGGAGGGGCCGGACAACACTTTTTATGATCTGAGGTGTGTTATCCTATGTGGACTCCGCCTACCCACTTGTTATGAAGTGTCTTCCTTCCTTCCTTCGCTGAAAAGGATTTTACAGGTAAGTTCTTACCAAAATCCTCTTTTTTTTTTTTTTTTTTTTGACTTTTTGAACAATTTTTATTTTAACTTTTTTACTTTGTCCCAGGGTGGGACATCACTGTATAGGGTCAGATCGCTGGTGTGACAGTGTGCACGCTGGTGTGACAGCTCTCAGCAGGCACTGAGGAAGCTGCCTCCCTGCAGGACCCCGGCGCCATCTTGGATCCGAGGACCTGGAGAGAGGACGGACCCTCGGGAAAAGCGCGTCACATCGCGCTGCTCTGAGGGTCTCACGGGAGCGCGCAGGGAGCCCCCTCCCTGCGCGATCGTCCCCTGTGCCCCGGTACACCGCGATCATGTTTGATTGCGGTGTGCCAGGGGTTAATGTGCCGGGAGCGGTCCGTGACCGCTCCTGACACATAGTGCCGGGTGTTAGCTGTGATAATCAGCTGACACCCGGCCGCGATCGGCTGCTATCTCCCCGGGAGCGCGTCCGATCGCTGGGACGTACTATCCCGTCCATGGTCATACGGGCCCAGGTACCATGGACGGGATAGTATGTCGGATGGCAGTAAGGGGTTAAATGATGTGGTCCCTAAATAAAAAAAAAAAAATTTTGTTACCGTATTTTTCGGACTATAAGACGCACCCAGGTTTTAGAGGTGGAAAATAGGGAAAAATATATTTGAAGCAAAAAATGTGGTAAAATATTTAACCCTGCTGTTCTGTTCGGGTCATAGTGACCTGAACAGACTTTTTGCGGCCCTGTAGATTTTTTTCTGTAAGTCTCTAAATCTTGAGACTCCTTGACTTTTCCTCATTTGGGGGGACCTACCTATGAGTATTTTTAATTTTTTTTTCGTTTACTTTTTGCTACACGCAAAAAGTTACACTTGTTGTACACTTGTTGTGTTCGGGTCATAGTGACCCAACATCGTTTTTTTACAGCTGTGAGGCCATATTTTCAGTGAAATAAAGGAATTATAACCTCAGTTGGGTCTATTTATTGCATCTACTATTGAATATCAATTGATTTATTTCCTAAATTATTTCAATGGGGTAGTACACGCTCTCTACCGGGGATATGCATTGAGATCTGCGCACCATAAAAATGGCTTTATATTGATTATTTTTGGTGCACAGTCTATTCTAAAATGTAGAGTGCATCCGGAGAGATCAGTAGGTGTGCACTACACGTGTATATTATGCGCAGAACGGTCTGCTCAGAACGCGCTGTCTAAGACGTGCAAATAATTTTTTTACTTCATACCAACTAGGCCAAATGTTACTGAAGCAACAACTTACCATGTTGGGTACGATCAGAAAATGTTTGATTTTTTTTTTTTTTTTTTTCAATATATTTGTAGTTTTCTATTTTCGTTTTGCCCATTGCTCTGTTTTTTTCTGATATAAAAAAAAAAAAAAAAAAAAAGATTTCTATTTCATTTTTTTTTTTTTTTTTTTTTTTTTTTTTACTACCAAACATGTTCACAAACAGTCTAGTAAGCAAAAAGTATAAAAAAAAAATTGAGTTAGTGTCTAAAATCAAGGTTTAACCCCTCTCTGCCATCAGACGTACTATTCCGTCCATGTGACCCTGGACCTAATTCCCATGGACGGAATAGTACGTCATGGGCGATCAGCTGCGCTCCCGTGGGGAGCGCAGCTGATCGCCGCCGGGTGTCAGCTGATTATCACAGCTGACACCCGTGACTGTGTGTCAGGAGCGGTCACGGACCGCTCCCGGCACATTAACCCTTGGCACACCGCGATCAAACATGATCGCGGTGTACCCGGGGCACAGGGGAGGATCGCGCAGGCAGGGGGCTCCCTGCGCGCTCCCCTGAGACCCTCAGAGCAGCGCGATGTGTCGCGCTGTTCCGAGGGTCCGTCCTCCCTCCAGGTCCCCGGATCCAAGATGGCGCCGGGGTCCTGCAGGGAGGCGGCTTCCTCAGTGCCTGCTGAGAGCAGGCGCTGGGGAAGCCTGCAGCAGTGCCAGAGCGATCGCTGGTGTGACAGAGTGCTGTGCACACTGTCACACCAGCGATCTGCTAAAATACAGTGATGTCCCACCCTGGGACAAAGTAAAAAAGTAAAAATAAAAAGTGTAAAAAAAAATCAAAAAAAAAAAAAAATATTCCCCAATAAATTCATTTTTTCCTGTAAATAAAAAAAACAAAACAATAAAAGTACACATATTTGGTATCGCCGCGTCCGTAACGACCCCCCCTATAAAACTGTCCCACTAGTTAACCCCTTTAGTGAACCCCTAAAAAAAAAAAAAAAAAAAACGAAGCAAAAAATCAATGCTTTATCATCATACCGCCGAACAAAAAGTGGAATAACACGCGATCAAAAAGACCGATATAAATAAACATGGTACCACTGAAAACGTCATCTTGTCCCGCAAAAAACGAGCCGTCACACAGCATCATGAGCGAAAAAATAAAAAAGTTGTAGCTCGCAGAATAAAGCGATGCAAAAATAATGATTTTTTATATAAAATTGTTTTCATTCTATAAAAGCGCCAAAACCTAAAAAAAATGATATAAATGAGGTATCGCCGTAATCGTACTGACCCGAAGAATAAAACTGCTTTATCAATTTTACCACACGCGGAACGGTATAAACGCCTCCCCCAAAAGAAATTCATGAATTGCTGATTTTTGTTCATTCTAACCACCCAAAAATCGAAATAAAAAGCGATCAAAAAACGTCACGTGCTCAAAAATGGTACAAATAAAAACGTCAACTCGTCCCGCAAAAAATAAGACCTCACATGACTCTGTGGGCCAAAATATGCAAAAATTATAGCTCTCAAAATGTGGTGATGCAAAAAAACTATTTTTGCAATAAAAAGCGTCTTTTAGCGTGACAGCTGCCAATCACAAAAACCCGCTATAAATAGTAAATCAAACCCCCTTTATCACCCCCTTAGTTAGGGAAAAATAATAAAATTAAAAAAATGTATTTATTTCCATTTTCCCGTTAGGGTTAGGGTTGCGGCTAAAGTTAGGGTTAGGGTTGGCGCTAACGTTAGTATTAGGGTTAGGGTTGGCGCTAACGTTAGGATTAGGGTTGGGATTAGGGTTATGGGTGTGTTAGGGTTAGGTTTTGGTTAGGGTTGGGACTAGGGTTATTGGTGTTTGGGGTTAGGGTTGGAGTTAGAATTGGGGGGTTTCTGCTGTTTAGGCACATCAGGAGCTCTCGAAATGTGACATGGCGTCTGATCTCAATTCCAGCCAATTCTGCGTTGAAAAAGTCAAATGGTGCTCCTTCACTTCTGAGCTCTGCCATGCGCCCAAACAGTAGTTTACCCCACATATGGGGTATCAGCATACTCTGGACCCCAAGAGTTATTGTGCAATTTGGCCTATTTCTCCTGTTACCCTTGGGAAAATAAAAAACTGGGGGCGACAAAATCATTTTTGTAAAAAAAAAAATGATTTTTTTGTTTTTACGGCTGTATGTTATAAAACTTCTGTGAAGTACTTGGGGCTTCATAGCGCTCACCACACTTCTAGATAAGTTCCTTGTGGGGTCTATTTTCCAAAATGGGGTCACTTGTGGGGGGTTTCCACTGTTTAGGCGCATCAGGGGCTCTCCAAATGCGACATGATGCCCCCAGACCATTCCATCAAAGTCTGCAATCCAAAACGTCACTACTTCCCTTCCGAGCCCCGACGTGTGCCCATACAGTAGTTTTCTCCCACATATTGGGTATCAGCGTACTCAGGACAATTTGGACAACAACTTTTGGGGTCCAATTTCTCCTGTTACCCTTGTGAAAATAAAATATTGGGGGCGAAAAAATCATTTTTGTAAAAAAAAAAAGGATTTTTTATTTTTACGGCTGTACGTTATAAACTTCTGTGAAGCACTTCGGGGTTCAAAGTGCTCACCACACATCTAGATAAGTTCCTTGTGGGGTCTATTTTCCAAAATGGGGTCACTTGTGGGGGGTTTCCACTGTTTAGGCGCATCAGGGGTTCTCCAAATGCGACATGACGCCCCCAGACCATTCCATCAAAGTCTGCAATCCAAAACGTCACTACTTCCCTTCCGAGCCCCGACGTGTGCCCATACAGTAGTTTTCTCCCACATATTGGGTATCAGCGTACTCAGGACAAATTGGACAACAACTTTTGGGGTCCAATTTCTCCTGTTACCCTTGTGAAAATAAAATATTGGGGGCGAAAAAATCATTTTTGTAAAAAAAAAAAGGATTTTTTTATTTTTACGGCTGTACGTTATAAACTTCTGTGAAGCACTTCGGGGTTCAAAGTGCTCACCACACATCTAGATAAGTTCCTTGTGGGGTCTATTTTCCAAAATGGGGTCACTTGTGGGGGGTTTCCACTGTTTAGGCGCATCAGGGGCTCTCCAAATGCGACATGACTCCCCCAGACCATTCCATCAAAGTCTGCAATCCAAAACGTCACTACTTCCCTTCCGAGCCCCGACGTGCGCCCATACAGTAGTTTACTCCCACATATTGGGTATCAGCGTACTCAAGACAAATTGGACAACAACTTTTGGGGTCCAATTTCTCCTGTTACCCTTGTGAAAATAAAATATTGGGGGCGAAAAAATCATTTTTGTAAAAAAAAAAAAGGATTTTTTATTTTTACGGCTGTACGTTATAAACTTCTGTGAAGCACTTCGGGGTTCAAAGTGCTCACCACACATCTAGATAAGTTCCTTGTGGGGTCTATTTTCCAAAATGGGGTCACTTGTGGGGGGTTTCCACTGTTTAGGCGCATCAGGGGCTCTCCAAATGCGACATGACTCCCCCAGACCATTCCATCAAAGTCTGCAATCCAAAACGTCACTACTTCCCTTCCGAGCCCCAACGTGCGCCCATACAGTAGTTTACTCCCATATATTGGGTATCAGCATACTCAGGACAAATTGGACAACAACTTTTGGGGTCCAATTTCTCCTGTTACCCTTGTGAAAATAAAATATTGGGGGCTAAAAAATCATTTTTGTAAAAAAAAAAAAGAATTTTTTTATTTTACGGCTGTACGTTATAAACTTCTGTGAAGCACTTTGGGGTTCAAAGTGCTCACCACACATCTAGATAAGTTCCTTGAGGGGTCTAGTTTCCAAAATGGTGTCATTTGTGGGGGGTTTCCACTGTTTAGGCAGATCAGGAGCTCTCCAAACACGACATGGCATCCAGCCAATTCTGCGTTGAAAAAGTCAAACGGCGCTCCTTCCCTTCCAAACTCTGCCATGCACCCAAACAGTGGTTTACCCCACATATGGGGTATCAGCACACTCAGGACAAATTGCACAATAACTTTTGGAGTCTTGTTTCCCTTGGGAAAATAAAAATTGGGGTGAAAAGATCAATTTTGTGGAAAAAATATAATTTTTTAATTTTACGGCTCTACGTTATAAACTTGTGTGAAGCACTTGGGGGTTGAAATTGCTCACCAAAGATCTAGATAAGTTCCTTAGGGGGTCTAGTTTCCCAAATGGGGTCACTTGGGGGGTTTCCACTGTTTAGGCACATCAGGGGCTCTCCAAATGCAACATGGCGTCCAATCTCAATTCCAGCCAATTTTGGTTGGAAAAAGTCAAATAGTGCTCCTTCCATTCCGAGCTCTGCCATGCGCCCAAACAGTGGTTCCCCCCCACATATGGGGTATCAGCGTACTCAGGACAAATTGGACAACACATTTTGTGGTCCAATTTCTCCTGTTACCTATGGGAAAATAAAAAATTAGTGACTAAGAGATAATTTTTGTGGGAAAAAAATAGGATTTTTTATTTTCATGCCCGGGCATTATAAACTTGTGTGAAGCACTTGGGGGTTCAAAGTGCTCACCAAAGATCTAGATAAGTTCCTTAGGGGGTCTAGCTTCCAAAATTGGGTCACTTGTGGGGGTTTCCACTGTTTAGGCTCATCTGGGGCACTACAAACGGAACATGACCCCCATCAATGTTTGCATTCCAAAACGTTACTGCTTCTTTTCCAAGCCCTGCCGTGCGCCCAAACAGTTTCCCCCCCCCACATATGGGGTATCAGCGTACTCAGGACAAATTGGACAACAAGTTTTGGGGTCCAATTTCCTTGGGAAAAATCAAAAATTTGGGACTAAAAAATCATTTTTGTGGAAAATTGTTTTGTTTTTTTTTTCACACCCAGGCATTATAAACTTTTGTGAAACACTTTGGGGTTCAAAGTGCTCACAACAGATCTAGATAAGTTCCTTAGGGGGTCTAGTTTCCAAAATGGTGTCACTTGTGGGGGGTTTCCACTGTTTAGGCGTATCAGGGGCTCTCCAAACACGACATGGCGTCCAATCTCAATTCCAGCCAATTTTAGTTTGAAAAAGTCAAACGGCGCTCCTTCCCTTACGAGCTCTGCCGTGTGCCCAAACAGTGGTTTTCCCCCACATATGGGGTATTGGCGTACTCAGGAGAAATTGCACAACAACTTTATCTGTCCATTTTCTCCTTTTCCCTTGTGAAAATAAAAAAAAGTTTGTAAAAGATAATTTTTGTGGCTAAAAAGTTAAATATTAATTTTTTCCAGCCACGTTGCTTCAGCTCCTGTGAAGCACCTGAAGGGTTAATAAACTTCTTGAATGTAGTTTTGAGTACCTTGAGGGGTGCAGTTTTTATAATGGTGTCACTTTTGGGTATTTTCTGCCATATAGACCCGTCAAAGTGACTTCAAATGTGAGGTGGTCCCTAAAAAAATGGCTTTGTAAATTTTGTTGTAAAAATGAGAAATCACTGGTCAACTTTCAACCCTTCTAATTTCCTAACAAAGAAAAATTTTGGTTCCAAAATTGTGCTGATGTAAAGTAGACATGTGGGAAATGTTATTTATTAACTATTTTGTGTGACATATTTCTCTGTTTTAAGGGAAAAAAAATTCAAAGTTTGAAAATTGCAAAATTTTTAAAATTTTCGCCATATTTGCGTTTTTTTCAAAAATAAACGCAAGTTATATCGAAGAAATTTTACCACTAACATGAAGTACAATATGTCACGAGAAAACAATCTCAGAATCGCGAAGATCCGTTGAAGCGTTCCAGAGTTATAACCTCATAAAGAGACAGTGGTCAGAATTGTAAAAATTGGCCCGGTCATTAACGTGCAAACCACCCTTGGGGGTGAAGGGGTTAACTAAGCCGGGTCATAGTGACCCTGAACACTACAAGTGTATAGTAAATGCTAACGGAACAGCAGGGTTAATAACATACTATATGTGGTGTTATATATAATAGTATGTTATTATGTTGGAAGCTATGGGTAGGAGATGGTGCTGCGGGACCAGTGTGGTGTCTGTAAAGTACTATGTGAAGAGGCTGGAGGGTGAGCATATGAATGGGGGCACGGGGCTTATATTTAAAGCACCACTCCAGCACTGAAAAATAACACTGGAGTGCTGCTTTAAGATCCCATGGGAGAACTATAACTCTCAGCATGTCCTGCAGATCCTATGGCATGCTGGGAGTTGGTCAAACACAGGATGGCAGAGTGATTTTTTTTATGTGCTGTCATTACTAACCTTTTAATTAATTCTCTGTTGTACAGTGGGTCTGCAGGACCTGTGATGACATCATGAAGAGGCAGGGCTTTGTGTGGTCATGTGATGCTCCAGCCCGCCCTCTTCATGACCTCATCACAGGTCCTCCACGGGAGCATTCAGCATGGCATCAGCACAGCCCCTGTGCTGTCAGGTATGCAATGCCTCCTGCTGCACTCTGCTCCTGCCGCCTCCTTCTCCTTCCAACACACATCTCCCCAGCTGCTGCAGGAATCAGGCGCTGGGGAACCATGTGGCTCTGTCATTTGCTACTGCTCAGCTGATAGGTGGGCGGGTAAGCGGCTAATGAATATTCACTGTACTTAAGTATCGGGACCATTGATTTCCCCAGCACTGGATTCATGCAGGGAGGGGATATTTTCCTGCTTCCTGCGATCCCACTCCACTGCTGCCCCCCTCCCCACGTTACATTCCGACCATAAGACGCACCCACACTTTCCTCCCAAATTTGGAGGAAAAAAAGTGCGTCTTATGGTCCGAAAAATACAGTAATTGTAGTAAATATTGTGCTGATGTAAAGTAGACATGTGGGAAATGTTATTTAGTAACTATTTTATGTGACATAACCCTCTGATTTAAGGGCATAAAAATTCAAAATTTGAATGAAAATTGCAAATTTTTCAAAATTTTTGCCATATTTCAGTTTTTTTCATAAATATAGGCAAGTCATCGAAGAAATTGTACCACTAAGATGAAGTACAATATGTCACGAAAAAACAGTCTCAGAATCCGCGTGATCCGTTAGAGCTGTCACATGGGCAGACTCACCAGCAATCAGGACCAGCGAGCACGCTGGTATCCAATGTACACATCGGGTAGCTAAGCACCGCGCGGCACCTAGTTACCCGATATGTACCCTAGCGGCTCTCAGTTTCTGCTGTAGAACGCTGAGAGCCGGTATCCAATGTACATATCGGGTAACTAAGCACCGTGCGGCACCAAGTTACCCGATATGTACCCTAGAAACCGGCTCTCAGCGGTCTACAGCAGAAGCTGGGAGCTGGTAATCAGGGTACATATCGGGTAACTAGGTGCTGCGCGGTGCTTAGTTACCCGATATGTACATTGGATACCAGCTCGCTTATCGTTGGTCTCCCGCTGTCACACGCAGCGATGCGTGCTGGCCAGCGGGAGACCAACGATGAAATAATGGTCCAGGACATTCAACGACTATCAGTGATACCCAGCAGGGGGCTGGTCGTCGCTGCGTGTCACACTAAGCGAGATCGCTGGCTAGGTCGCTGTTGCGTCACAAAATCGGTGACGCTTCAGCGATCTCGCTTAGTGTGACGAGGGCTTTAGGGGTTAATAAATGTTAATTAAACTATACTTGTGTCATCGCCCATTTCAGTGACGCCATTGTCCCCTGCAAGAGAATTAAAATAAACAACCATATTCCTCATCTGTCCACAGAGAAGATGATCCTTTTGTCCCACAATGGGTCCAGCTGTGCTGCATGGTTGCATGTTACGACGATACAGCCTGTCATCCAGCAGAGACACTGAACAGCATCTGCTACCGCTACCCAGTGTCTCCCAGTGAACTCCTTTAACCTGTCTGACGTCACCGCGAGCGTGAGAAAGTTTACGCTCGTGGAGCTGTCAGAAAGGCTGTATGGCCGCTTCATGCAGCCTGCCATCTAGATGCAGCTTTAGCGGACTGTGAGGTCACATCCTGCTGTCCTTGACTTTTTTGAAGCAAAAAATGCCTGCTTTTTTTTTTTTTTTTGCAGTGTTGTTTCACCACCCATTCAAGTCAATGGGGTGAAAACACTGAAAGTGATATACTCTGTCCAAAAAAAACACAGCAAAGCACAAAATGCTGATGGCAAAAAACAAGCGATTTGCATGAGATTTCTGAAATCTCATGGACTTAGCTGGTACTGTAAAATGCAGCTGAAAATTAGCCTAAAAAAAGCAGCAGATACACATTTCGTATAGCCACATTCAGAGACTCCAGTAAAAACAAACTAAATTAAATCTGATCTGATTTATCAAACTATAATTGTGGAATTTATTTTTTTTTTCAATTTCAGCACACTTGGAATTTTTTTCCTGTTTTCCAATACACAACATGGTAAAATCAACGATGATCTTCAAAAGTACAATTTGTCCCGCAAAAAAAACAAGCCATCGCATGGCCATGTTGACAGAAAAATAGTTATGCCTTTGGGAAGAAGGGGAGCAAAAAGGAAAATCCCAAGGTTGTGATGAATAGTGTCTGACAGGTGGTGTGCCTCACTACATATATCTTACTCCAGCTTGGGACTGGAGTCAGATCTAGCATAAGGTGCACCACAGCTTGTCATAAATTATCATTTGTTCAAGAATGCTCATTTATTGTTCCTGAATGAGTAACTTGTGTATTTTGTTCTGTTTCTTGCAGATGAATGGAAGACTACATTATTTAACAAGTTCAAGTGTTTCACACTCAGAGTTTGACTTTCTTGTCCCCTTCATACTCTATACAACAACCAATCCTATTGGTTTTTAATTTCTTTTATATAAAATGTAGTTTTGTTAGTGTTTTTTCTGGATGTACATGTGGTTCCAGTTCTGCTGACAGGGGCTACTTGTGTTTGATGTGCGCAGCTGCCAATGTGTATTATTGGCAGCTGATAACTAGGAATCAGTAATATCAGCCTTATGAATTCCAGTTGTTTCTTTTTTTCTTTAATCCTGAGCTACTCCTGTGCTTTATAAAACTTTTTTTTTTTTTTTTTTTTATGTGAAGTAGGCATACCATGAACATGCAAGACAACTGTTGCTTTTATTTTTTCCCTTTACATGGGGTGGTAAAATGCAGAACTTCTGTGGTCTACAACCTGATGTACCTGTTTTTCAAAGTTTGACACTGGATTGTAAATTTGTCTGAAGAAAATCCCACACCAATAAAAAAAAAAAAAAAAAAAAAAACAATTTTTGTTCTTTCTTTGAATTTTAAATTTGCTTGTAGTTAAATTGTCCATCTGTATGTCTACCAGAGGTTAGAATTGGCCACAGATGAGCAGGGCTGTATAATGTTTTTTCTGTAACTCCAAGTGAATGAGTGTTTAGGTTATTGTGTATCACAGGTCGCTTGACCTACATGTAACATCTTAAATGGCCAAGATGGCAGTATCAATTCCATTGCTGACGAAATCTCAAAGTTCAGGTGCTTGGTGCACTGTGACATGGCCAAATAAATTACAGTATTTTTCGGATTATAAGATGCACTTTTTTTTCCCCAAAATTTTGGGGGAAAATAGGGGTGCGTCTTATAATGCGGATATACCTTACCGGCCGCGGTGGAGCAGGGTCCCAGTGTCGCCGCAGGCTGGGATGAGGGGGGTGTTCAGATGTGTGGCGTGCCGCTGCAGGTGTTCCGTGCTGCGGGGATTCTGCCGACACAATTTGTGAGAGGCCAGAGCCCCCACAATTGTGTGGTTTCCTATGCGGTGGACTCTGGTAAAATGGCTACGGGGACAGCGCATGGCCAAATGAAGATCTCGGCACCAGGATCTCCATCTGCGCATGCGCCGCACCCCGGCAGCTATTTTTCCCGGAGTCCACCGCATAAAAAACCATGCAGCTGCGAAAGCTCTGACTTTTCACAAAAAGTCGGCAGAGCTCCCGCAGCATGGAACACCACACATCTGAACACCCTCCTCATCCTGGCCTGCAGAATCACCCCACTCCTGCCTCCTCTAGCAGCAACCCTGGGACCCTGCTTCACCGTAGCCACTACCCGAGTAAGCAATAAGATGCAATGGATTATAAGAAGCACCACCATTTTATTAAAAAAAAATCTATTTTTCTCAATTTGTGGTGCGTCATAATCCTGAGCATCTTATTTGCAAAATTTGGTAAGTGTGCCGTCTCTCCTGCCCTTTTTCCCTTTTATCTCCACCCCACCCCTCTGTCAGCTCTGGCTTCTTAGAGGCAGAGATGGATGAAAAACGCTTAATTACTTACCGGTTATGTGGTTTTCCAGAGCTCAAGATGGCACCACTTGAGAGGGGATCTGACTTCAATGACAGGAAACCTACAGAATAAAAGGGCGGTGCGTCTCCTCACACCTCAGTTGTTTAGAGCGTGGCAGGACACTACTTAATAGTTATACCCTGATTCTTCCTTCTACACACTGTGTGAATCAAGCACCACAAAGGAAATTATCACCCTTTACCAGTGACAGAAGGGAATATAAGGGTGCTATCACGGGCTCTAAAAAAAAAAATCAATTACTGGCAAGTAATTTAGTGTTTTCAAATGACCGCACCACCTGAGATTTACAGAGAAACTTTAAACTTAGGGTGGGACCACAGCCTGTAGAACCCTTCTCCGAAAGGAAAAAGCAGCAGAAGATCCCAGATCAAGCCTATAGTATCTATAGAAGGTGCAAGATCGTATAGCACCCTTACATATTGCTTGATGAGGACATCTGCTTTATTATTCTCCTGACTTCTATGGAACTTGGAAGCCATCTTGGGAAGATGTTAGTTTCAGAACTATCCTAATCTTCTAGGATCTGTGTGAACAGAGGATTAACTGACAAAGCTGAAATATCACTAAGGGCCCCGACACACTCTTCAATGTCCCAGCAATCCCACCAACGATCAGACGTGGATGGGATCGCTGGGACATCGTTAGCTGATCGCTGGTGAGCTGTAACATGGGCAGACTCACCAGCGATCAAGACCAGCGAGTAAGCTGGTATCCAGTGTACACATCGGGTAACTAAGCACTGCGCCGCTCTTAGTTACCCGATGTGTACGCTAGATACCAGCTTCTGCTGTACGCGCTGGAAGATCGCTGTTCGTTGGTCTCCCGCTGTCACACGCAGCGATGTGCGCTGGCCAGCGGGAGAGCAACGATGACAAAACGGTCCAGGCCATTCAGCGACGATCAGCGATACCCAGCAGGGGGGCTGGTCGTCGCTGCGTGTCACACTAAGCGAGATCGCTAGCTAGGTCGCTGTTGCGTCACAAAATCGGTGATGCTTCAGCGGTCTTGCTAGCGATCTCGCTTAGTGTGACGGGGGCTTAACTCGCCATGCTGAAGTCACCAGGGTGATAGTCTTTAGTGTGAAGACGTTTAATCCATGGGTTGAAGCTAAAGCTTGTTTGAGGTTTGCTTGCAGTTCTCTTCCCCCTTTATATGAAGTGCTGTAAAGCTAAAAGGTGAGACTCTACCATCTGAACTGGTCAGTGTGTCATTAGGGATCCTGGCTGAGTACGCTTAAAGCTTCTTTAGGTTAGAGGAATTGGTTCTTTCCTTGCAACACAGGTGTATGTGACCATGCTACTGGAATGCAGGTAAGGGTTTCTAACAGCGATATTGCCTTCCTTAAAGGTACTGCCACACTAAACAATCCCGCTAGCGATCACGATAACGACGCATACTAATGCGATCGCTAGCGGGATTGTTTCTATATCGCTAAAGTGCGGCCACATTTAGCGATATAGTTAACGACGCTATCGCCGTTAGCGATCTTCTTAACGACTTTAGTGGTACAAAAGTACCGCTAAATCGCTAAGAAAAGGTGCCACACTAGCGATATATACTTACCCAGCGGGAGCGCCGACGAGAAAATAGGGTCCGGAACGATTCCAGCGACGAGCGAGATCACAGCAGGAAGCTCGTCACTGGAAGCTGCTGCACTGAACAACATCGCTAACGGGATCGCTAAATAGTGACGTTTTTTAGCGATCCCGTTAGCGATATTGTTCAGTGTGGCATACCCTTAAGAGTTGTGGCCATACTGCTAATCACGCCCCCTTTGAGGAAGCGAGCGGATAGCTCGCGAAACGCGCATCAGGGTCTCTGGACACCTAGTGGTTGCTGCAACCTACTCTGCAAAAATGGGTAAATCTAACCTTTATATTTAAATGTATGCTTTCACTATCATCTATGTTGTTAGTAGCGCTTTTACTGGGAGTACAATAGTTGTTTGGCTGAACCATGTTTGCCCAATATGGGTATGGGAAAATCTAATACTAATTACTTGCGCTCTTTACATATGATGGGGCATTTTTAGTAGGTACCCTTGGTGTCCATATCAGTAATTTCTTGGTGGATCATAACATCTGTAATTATATATACAATTTTTGAATATGTATGCACAATTTTGTATTTTTATTGATATATAATTATTTAAAAGAATAAAATATATTTTTTTGAGATACTTTTTTGACTTTCAATTCAAAATTCAGTTATCACGTCAGTATCCCTGTTTTGCTATTTTGGCTTTTGTTATAACAATGGAATGCAGGAAAGGGTTCCTAACAGCGATATTGCGTTCCTTAAAGGGTATGCCACACTAAACAATATCGCTAACGAGATCGCTAAAAAACGTCACTATTTAGCGATCCCGTTAGCGATATTGTTCAGTGCGGCAGCTTCCAGCGACGAGCTTCCTGCTGTGATCTCGCTCGTCGCTGGAATCGCTCCGGACCCTATTTCATCGCTGGCGCTCCCGCTGGGTGAGTATCTAATCGCTGTGTGGCACCTTTTCTTAGCGATTTAGCGGTACTTTTGTACCGCTAAAGTCGTTAAGAAGATCGCTAACGGCGATAGCGTCGTTAACTATATCGCTAAATGTGGCCGCATTTAGCGATATAGAAACAATCCCGCTAGCGATCGCATTAGTATGCGTCGTTATCGTGATCGCTAGCGGGATTGTTTAGTGTGGCAGTACCTTAAGAGTTGTGGCCAGACTTTTTATCAATATTGACACTTGGCAGGACTCCTTGTCCCTTGGGGGACAACTGACTCCCTGAGTTTGCGAGGACACAAGGGGAGACCTATAATCTTGGGTTCTAAGTTATATACACATAGTTATATGATGACTAAACAGATTAATCAGTGTTTTTGGTATAAATTATATAATTATATTACCACTTATCAAACAGTTTACCAGTTGGTGCAGTAGATTGTAAGAAAACCAACAGACTTGGCTTTCATGTTCTGCATGTTTTTGAGTCTGTATAAAAAACAATTGAAAGAGGGTGTTCAAAATAGCAGTGTGGAGTTCAATTAGTGTGGATGGTCATTCTGTGAAGAAACAGGTGTGAATCAGGAGGCCCTTATCTAAAGGAGAAGCCAGAAAATGTACATCCATTTCTTTTTGAAAGCCTGAGAAATATGGGTCGTTCGAGACATTTGTTCAGAAGAACAGCGTTCTTTTTTTTTTTTTTTTTTTAATCGGATAGATTTTTATTAAACCGTTTTTTCATAAATACAAACATTATTTAAAACAGCTGGATATTTCAAACATACAAACTTATTTTATCCCTCCATCCCCCACCCCCCACCGACAGCCTTTCAACCTCTTTATCTTTATTATGACAGAAGATGTAGATAGATATCATATGCCTATTACCTGTATCTATAAGGAACAAACAAAAACAATTTTATCGTAACCATAAATTGATGAATAAAGAATTAAATGTTAAAGGTCTCAACTCTCACAATCCTTTATATTGCATCCAAGGCGCCCATATTTTTTCATGTACCTCTTCATGTTCAGTTTACCTCTTCTTTCATAGATACTTTTTTCCAAATGTATAATATGTTTTTTCAGCAGCAGACTGGAAGGAAGGGATATGTTTTTTCAGCAGCAGACTGGAAGGAAGGGAGACACAATAGTCATTACTAGTGGGTAGGCGGAGCCCAGATGGGATAGACACCTCAGATTAAAAAGAGTGTTGACCGGCCCCTCCAGCTCGGGCTCCTCCTACTCCAGCTCTCCAGTCTAAAATTTGAGGTCTCAGAGGATAGTCGCTGCTGAAGCAGCTCCTCAGAAGATTTTTATTTTTATTTTTATCGGACAGAGACTTGGACTCAGGGTCTTGAGGTCTCAGGGGTCTCAGCGCTGCTGGACCCCACCTCTCCCTTGGTGGATCTGTATACCCTGTACGGAGGTCCCTGCAGAACCCTGCCGTCCCTGGGGGATGAGGGTGGCTTCCCTGGCGGGGATGCAAACCGCGCTTCTGGGGTCACTGCGTTCCCCGCCCTGGGGGGAAGCGATGGGCATAGCGCCACAAATCCCTGGGGGTCCCTGTGGCGCTCAGCTGGGTGAGTACTCAACATTTTAATGTGTTTTGAGTGCTCCAGCGACTGCTGCGGCAGCCGCTGTTACATGTATACATGTCGGTGACTGGTGTTTTTTTGTCCGCAGGTGGATGCCTGCAGGACATAGGAGCGGGAGAGAGAAGAGTTGCGCCCCTTTTTTTTTTTTTGAATTTTCGCGGCGCTCTGAGCGCGCGCTTTACTGCTGTCTCCTTTTCCGGCTTCTCTCATGGAGCACATCGGAGGCACAGCGCGGCGGCCATTACTGAAGCAGGCTGAAAGCTTCCTCGGGCTTTTCACTCTCCTCCCCTCCCGGCAAGACGCTACACCATGACCAGCTGGGTGAGTCGCTTCTACCCGTCCGAGCAGAAGCTTAACCCCCTCACCCCCACAGCGCAGAGCGCCTTTCTGAGGCACAAATGAGTGGCAGACTGCGCTGCCCTGCAGCTGTTATCCCATAAGGGGGCTCGCACACCCTTTTCATTAAAGAGGTTGTGGGGAGCCTGCGACATTAAAGTTACTGCCACTATACGTTCCCACTAACGATCCCGATAACGACGCATACTAATGCAATAGTTTGTGTGATCGTTTTTAATGTCGCTAGTAGCTGCCAATCTGGGCGATTACTGATCTCTTTAAGGACTTTGGCGGTCATTGCGATATACAAAACATCGCAATTTTTTAGCGATCTCGTTGAACGTTCTTGTTAGTGTGGCATAGCTGCCCTGCAGCTGCTGCCTTATAAGAGGCACTTGGGGCTCGCACACCCTTTTCATTATCAAGGTTGTGGGGAGTCTGCTACTTTAACCCCTTCTTAGGCGGTTAACTCTTAATGGGGGACAGCTGGGGTAGCTCTCTCTTTAAGAGCTTTAACCCTTCAGCGTTCGTTTTTTTCTTTAAGAAACACACTGTTCTAGTTACTGACAGGTTTAACCTGCCATATACTGTGCAAGGACATGTCAGATGCGGACCGTCTCCCAGATCCGCTACAGGATCAGTCTCGCGTATCTGACACGCAGACCTAGACGGCGTCAAGCGCAGCGGTCGGAGGTTCCAGTGGTGTCAAAATGGAGGCCCTCGCTAGTTTCTATTGATGGCCTGTCTGACCTTCTAGGTTATTGGGTGTCAGCTAGATCCTCTCATGGCAGGAAGCGACACAAGCCGGTGCCTTCCTTCCCGCGTAACGAAGATGTCCGATTCGGACAAGGAGGATCGGCAGGGACACTCTGCCTCTCTTTTGGGCCATCCAGAGGCTTTTATTGGAGCCATGAGGGCGTTACAGTTACCGGAGGAGGTAACTAGACGTCCTGGTAAGTCGGCCCGGATGTTTCAGGAGTCGCATAGGTCGCGATCAGCTTTACCATCACTGGATGAGCTTAATGGGGCAGTGGAGAAGGAGCGCCTGTGTCCAGATAAACGTTTTCAGGGGACACGGTTTTTTTGAGACACTGTATCCGTGTTCTACGGAGTTGATTGATAATTGGATTCCTTCTCCTGAAGTGGATGTCCCTTTATCCCAGCTTAGCAAATCTTCCTGTTAAATGGAAGGCGAGTCTGCAGGACCCGCTGGACAGAAAAACGGAGATGGCAGCAAAATCCATCTACGAGGCCGCGGGTCATGGATTCAGTACTAAGGATCCATGTGTGCTTGTAAAGCTTCCCTGAGCCGGTTGGACCGTCTACGGATGGCGTGGCAAGATGGATCCCCTCTATCGAGGTAGATGGGCTTTTCAAGTTGTTGGAGGATACTGCGTCACTGCTATCCAGGGCACAATCCTCGGCAGTCACAGTCAGAAGAGCACTGTGGCTTAGACAGTGGACCGGGGACGCGGTTTCCAAGCAGGGTTTGCTATCTTTAGCTTACAAGGTGGTCAGCTATTTGGATCTGACCTCACGGAGCTGATGGCAAAGGCAAAAGAAACAGCTTTACCGCAGCGCAGAGCTGTGACTTCTGCGTCTGGCAGGACTAGTGCCGGTAGTTGTCGGCGGTCCTTTCGGTCCAGGGCCCTCTGGGGGTTCGGGTCGTGCCTCTTTTTTTCAAAAAAAAGCTCAGAAATTCCGCATTCCCTGGAAACAGAACTTCCGTTAAGACAAGCGGGAAGCTGGCAAAAAGCCCGCTAAGGCGGACTGATGCCAGGGTCTCACTCGAGCGCTCTCGAGTGGGGGGTCGTTTACTCCAATTCAAACCGACTTGGGCTTCCCGCGTGTCGGACGCCTGGGTGACACAGGTTGTGTCAGCAGGCTACTTCATAGTTTTTCTCGACCCCCCCCCCCTCCCCCAGACAGTTTTTTTTGTCAATCTCGCGTTCCGTCAGAGCCCGAGCTTTTTGCCGCTCTACTGCGGGAGGTAGATTCCCTCCTGCAGAAAGGTGTGGTGCCGGTTCCGCCGGAGGGCCGGGGAAGAGTGTTTTACTCTAACCTCTTTGTGGTCCCCAAAAAAGAGGACAAATTTCAGCCCATTCTGGATCTCAAAAGATTGAATCGGCATGTCCACGCCCGGAAATTCCGCATGAAGTCGCTTCGCTCCGTTTTGGCGGCCCTGTCGCAGAACGATTTTTTGGTGTCAATTCGACATTCGCGACGCTTATTTGTACTTTCCAATCGGAAGGGCCCACAACGCTTCCTTCGTTTTGCCATAGGTCAGGACCATTACCAGTTTGTGGCTCTGCCATTCGGGTTGGCCTCAGCGCCCAGAGTTTTTACAAAAATTCTGGCGCCTCTCATGGCAATTCTTCGAAGACAGGGGGTTTCGATTCTTCCCTACCTGGACGACCTTTTGATTGTGGCGTCCTCAAAGGAGGAGGCGGTGACTGCTCGCAATCTATCCCTTCAGCTCCTGGAGGACTTCGGGTGGCTGGTCAATTGGGAGAAGTCGTCTCTAGAACCGTCGCAGTCAATCCTGTTTTTGGGGATGCATTTCACACGGTACGAGCAGTGGTGTCTCTGCCTCCAGACAAGCAAGCATGTCTCCTTCGACATGTCCAGGTTATTGAAGTCTTCGACAGCGATGTCCCTTCGAAGGTGTATGCGCCTTCTGGGTTTGATGGTGGCGTCCATGGAGGCACTTCCGTTTGCCCAGTTTCATTCCAGGGCCTTCCAAAGGCTCATTCTGAGCCGTTGGGATCGATCGCAGGCTTCGCTGGATTGCAGTGTCATCATCTCCCACAGGGTGCGAGAGTCTCTAGGATGGTGGTTACGTCCGGAAGCGATATCCCTGGGGAAGTCCTTCCTCCCTCCGAGGTAGTCGGTCATAACCACCGATGCCAGCCTGACGGGCTGGGGAGGTGTCTGGAACGATCTCTGGATTCAGGGAGTATTGTCATCGGAGGAGTCTGTCCTGCCGATCAACATCCTGGAATTGAGGGCAATTTTCCTTTGCCTCCAACACTGGACGGTCCCTTTAAGCGGTCTACCAGTCCGAGTGCAGACAGACAACGCGACGGCGGTCGCGTATATCAACCATCAAGGTGGGACGAGGAGCTTCAAACTCATGATGGAGGTGTCTCGGATCCTGGTATGGGCCGAGACCAGAATGCCAGCCATCTCTGCGATCCACATTCCAGGAGTTCAGAATATCATGGCGGACTTTCTCAGTCGTGAGAAGATGGATCCCGGAGAATGGAGTCATCATCCGGAGATTTTTGCACTGCTGTGCTCCCGTTGGGGAACTCCCCAAGTGGATTTGATGGCATCCAGGTTCAATGCCAAGTTACCGACTTTCATGTCCAGGTACAAGGACCCGAAGGCTGTGGCGGTGGATGCTCTGGTGGCTCCGTTGGACCAATTCGAGCTAATCTGTGTTCCCGCCGATATCCTTACTTCCTCTGGGGTTGCGTCGGATCAGACTGGAGAGAATCCCGGCTATGTTGATAGCCCCAGATTGGCCAAGGAGGACGTGGTTCTCGACACTGGTGTCGCTTCTGGCAGCGCCTCCTTTTCCACTTTCTCTTCGCCCGGACCTGTTAACCCAAGGGCCCGTTCGTCATCCGGACCTGAAGTCTCTGCGTTTGACGGCGTGGCTCTTGAGACCGAAATATTGACCGTCAAGGTTTTTCAGCCGAAGTCATTGACACTTTGCGAGCTGCCAGAGGTCCGGCTACTACTAGGATTTATCACAAGTCTTGGGAAACTTCTTTTTGTGGTGTTCGGGTTCTTCAAGGAACCCGAGGATTCTTTCCATTCCCAATTTGTTGGCCTTTTGCAGTACGGGCTGGACAAGGGTTTGGCAGTTAGCACTCTGAAGGGTCAGGTTTCTGCCCTGTCTTTGCTTTTCGGAAGGCTATCGCCTCGCGTAGGGACGTACGTTCCTTTTTTTCGCGGAGTAACCCATCAGTTTCCGCCGCGGAAGGCGCCTGTGTCTCCTTGGCGGCTCAATCTTGTATTGGAGGCTCTTCAACATGGGCCTTTTGAGCCTATGGACTCTGCTAGCTTTTCTTTGCTATCTTGGAAGGTTGCCTTTCTAGTGGCGGTCACCTTTTTGAGAAAGGTTTTCTGAGTTGGCGGCTCTTTCTTGCTCGCCTCCTTTTCTGGAGTTTCACCTGGATCGCGTAGTACTTCGCTCACGGGGCGACTTTCTACCTAAGGGGGTGTCACAATTTCATGTTAACCAGGATATTGTGTGCCCTCGCTCTGCCCGGAGCCGAGGAATGCGAGGGAATGGGCCTTGCACACATTGGATTTAGTGCGGGCTTTGAAGTTCTATTTGCCTATTATTCAAGGTTTTCGGAAGTCAGACTCCCTGTTTGTGATTCCAGCAGGTCGTCGGCGTGGTCAACAAGCTTCCAAGAACTCTATAGCTCGTTGGATTCGTTCGGCCATTCTAGAGGCTTACCGACTTAAGGGCGAACCTTGCCCGATTAAGATTCGAGCTCACCCCACGAGGGCTGTGGGTTCATCGTGGGCTTTTCATCAAGGGGCCTCGGCAGCTCAGCCCTGCCGGGCGGCGACCTGGCGATCCGTCCACACGTTTATAAAATTTTATAAGGTGGACGTTAGTGCTTCCGCTGATGCGGCCTTAGGACGTGGGGTCTTGCAGGCGGCTGTAGTTTTAAGTTTTCGTTAACTTGTGTTTAGCGCTAGTTGCGCATTTACTTAGGTTGTTGGGATCTGCCTTTTTTGGTTTTTTCCCACCCTTAATTTCTGGACTGCTTTGGGACGTCCCACTAGTAATGACTAGTGTCTCCCTTCCTTCCTTCCAGTCTGCTGCTGAAAGACGGATTTTGGTAAGAACTTACCTGTAAAATCCTTTTCAGCGAAGGAAGGAAGGGAGACACAGCTCCCTCCCATGGCAGAAGTGTGTTGTTGTGTTTTCAGATGCGGCGTGACTCTTCTCTGATAGCGATTATCTGGGCTGAGGTCGGCGCGCTAAGGCTCTGTTCCAGCATCGCCAGCTCATCGCAGTAGTCAGGTTCAGTGAGTAGTACCTGGAACTGTGTGGTTTTTTTTCCTGTTACATGCATAACCTGTATTCTTGTCTTTTCTCTGAAGTCCTTCAGAAGGGGTTATGTTGCTCCGCTGGTGATATTTGCTCTTCCTTAGCTTGTGTACAACTGGAGAGCTGGAGTAGGAGGAGCCCGAGCTGGAGGGGCCGGTCAACACTCTTTTTAATCTGAGGTGTCTATCCCATCTGGGCTCCGCCTACCCACTAGTAATGACTAGTGTGTCTCCCTTCCTTCGCTGAAAAGGATTTTACAGGTAAGTTCTTACCAAAATCCGTCTATTCTTGCAGAGAATTCCTTTATCAATGGAGGTTCAGGATTGGTCCAATTTCTTGCAATTAACTTCCTAGCACAGTAAAGTAGACTAGCAATAGCAATTTTACTATTATCAGCTACAATTTCTTCCACATAGCCCAGTAAACATGTAATAGGATCTCCCGAGACTTCACAACCATACGCCCTTTCAATCATATTAATTACTCCAGACCAAAACATTGAGAGCCTAGGACATTCCCACATCATATGGAATATACCCGCCATATCTATATTACATCTTGGACATTCCGAGTTTCCCTTCAGTCCCATTTTGTGCATAATTAGGGGTGACCTATATACTCTATGAACTACATAAATATGTGATAGTCTTGCAGGTTCGCTCATGGAGAGTTTAGGTATATATTCCAATATAGTTTCCCAGACATCTTCCATATTTCTCACTTCTTCCCATTTGAGCCTAGCTTTCAATGGAAGCCCCAAAAGAAAGGTATGCATCAAATCTTTATAAGTGCTTGAAATTACCCCCCTAGTGATTCCTTCTTGACAAATATACTCCAGAACTAAATCAGTTTCTACTACCAATCTCTGTTGTACTCTCTGGGTTCTCATTGCATGTTTAACCTGCCCATATCTATACGATTCTGTATTTGGCAATAGGAACTCGCTTTGTAACTGCAGGAAGGGTTTAAGTTCTTCCCCATCCATTATTTGAGACATATACCTTACTCCTCTTTCTGTCCATTCCCGTATGGTACCTATTTTCTTTATCTCTGGCAGATTACTATTATTCCATATGGGTGTAAATTTAGTTAGTCCCGTTACTCCTCTCACCTTTTTTATTGTGCTCCAGATTTTGTCTATAAGTTCTAGCGCGGGCATTTTTCCCCTAGTCTTTTAATGTTACCTCCTTCCAGTCCCTCTAGTATCGACCTATCCCCAGTGCAATATTCTAACATTCTTTTAACCGAATCACCAGTTCCAGCTTTTGACCACCCTCTAAAATGCTGACTCTGAGCAGCTAGAAAATAAATTTCTGGGTTTGGCAATGCCATTCCTCCATTTTTGGGTCTCTGAAGAGTTTCCAACTTTATTCTCGCCTGTTTCTTCCCCCATACCAACGCTCTAACCATCACATTCAAAGACCCAAATCTTTTTTTCGAGATCCAAATAGGCGCATTATGTAAAATATATAGCAGTTTAGGCATCAGGATCATTTTAAAAAGGTTTATCCTTCCCACCACCGTTAGATGCAGTTTATTCCATATCTCTATTTTGATTTTAAGTTTCTGAAGTAATGGCATCAAATTAATATTAAAATACTCTGAAATCGGCAAGGAGATCTGTATCCCCAGATATTTAAAGGTCTCTTTACACTGTAATTTGTTGACTTCGATATCTCTATCCGTCCATTCCACCTCCCTATCCACTTTAAACAAAACTGACTTGGACCAGTTAATCCTCAACCCAGATATGGCCCCAAACCTTTCGATTGTCTGCATGGCACAGCTCAATAACTCAGACGGATCCCCCAGGAACAATAATAAATCATCTGCATACAGAGCAACTTTTTCCTCCATGCCCCCATGCTTAAATCATTGAATTCCCCGATTCCCCCTAATAGCAGCAGCTAATGGTTCATTTGCTACGGCAAAGAGGAGTGGCGACAGCGGACATCCCTGTCTGGTTCCTCTATTTAAAGGGAAGGATGAGGAAATTAACTCTGACCTTAGCCGTGGGTTGAGAGTAGAGTAGTTGCACCCATTTTATAAATCGCGGCCCAAACCCGAATTTTTGCATAACTCTCTATAGGTATTCCCATTGTACACTGTCGAACGCCTTTTGGGAGTCTAATGAAGCAATCACTCTGCGACCCGAATTATCCGCTTGTATTTGAAGGTTAAGATATAGCCTCCTTACATTGCCTGCCGTAGATCTATTAGGCATGAATCCCGCCTGATCTGGATGTATCAGAGAAGAAATGACCCCGGTCAGCCGATTAGCCAAAACTTTTGCCAATATTTTAATATCTACCGTTAATAGTGAAATTGGTCTATATGATTCGGGTATTCTGGGGACTTTTTCCTCCTTTGGAATCACTACTATCATCGCTTCTCTCATAGAAGCCGGCAGCAACTTTTTCTCTTTAGCTTCTTCAAATACTGTCAATAATTTCGATGTATCAATGTGCATTTTTTCTACTAGGCAGTTAACCCCTCCATATTAGGTGTTGGGGTGGCTGTTTTTATCAGTAGTTTGCACCTGTGCTGCGCTCTGCCTTTATTAGTGGAGGCCTGCTGCATCCTGCTAGATGTGCATTTGTCATCAGTGTTGGTGAAGGCCAGATTTCATGGTATGTTAGCTGTTTTTGATTTTTTATGTTACTTTTTTGATGTTAGAGCAATAATTTCGGTAGCAACAGTTCTGCAAATTGTTTATAAATT
Source organism: Oophaga sylvatica (assembly GCA_033576555.1). Taxonomy (NCBI): domain Eukaryota; kingdom Metazoa; phylum Chordata; class Amphibia; order Anura; family Dendrobatidae; genus Oophaga; species Oophaga sylvatica. The sequence continues at coordinate 543,983,761 of JARQOD010000001.1, forward strand.
TCTGACGGTAAACCGTCTAACCCAGGGGATTTCTCATTGGCCATGCAGAGCAATCTCCATTTCTTCTACAGTAATGTGAGAGTCCAGCATATCCTTATTTTCTTAACTTAGAGAGCGACCCCAACCTCAAAAATTTGTCTACTTCATTTCCAGCATTTTCCCCTGATGAGTATAAAGTTTTATAGAAGTCACTAAAAATATTCAATATCCCCTCCAAGTCATTTACTTTCTTCCCTTTGTCATTTACCATATTATAAATAAAAGAATTACTACTTTGTGCCGAGGCGATAACAGACAAAAGATGTCCCACTTTCTCCCCTTCAGCGTAAAATCTGTCTTTTTGGAACGCCTGTCTTCTAGTCATTTTATCAATTAAGACATTATTAATCTGTTCCTGAGCTTCCCTCAGGCCCCGTTGTGTTTCAGGTGTATCATTATGAATAGCCTCTTCCTCCGCTCTCCCTAGTGCTTCCAATTTTTCAATCTTTTTTAGTCTGTGTTTTGCGCCTACAGATGTCCCTAAATAACAACCCTCTAAGAAAGGCCTTCATCGCATCCCATTCCACAAGTTTATCTGTACTCCCATCATTATGAATAAAAAATTCTAACTTTTCCAATCCCTTCAACATTAAGATATTGTATCCAAACAGGATGTATTTTCCATCCTTAACTATTCCTTTCTGTGACCTGTATCCAATATTTACCATAACTGGACTATGATCAGAAATTACTCTGCGAAGATATTGTGCCTCTCTTATCATGGCATCTGCCAGCTCATTTGCTAATGCCAAATCAATCCGTGACAATGTGCCATGCGATGTGGAGTGGCATGAGTAACACCTTTTCCCTTCATTCCTAACCCTCCATACATTAGTCAGACCAATTTCTTTAATAAAATTACCAAATACTGTAATGGTGCTACCTTGCATATTTGATAGTCTCTTATTCCTGTCCCAGAAAATACTACATTATTAAAATCTCCCATCATCAGCAGTGGCATTCCTCCACTTCTTTCAGCATACTCCCTCATCACTCTGATCTTAGTACTAGAATAAGGAGGTGGAATGTAAAGTGCCACTAAACACAAGGGTCGTCCAAAAAACTTTCCTTTAACTGCTACCCCTTGTCCCTCTGGATCAATGTACACATCTATTTCTTCAAACGAATTGGACCTATTAATTAAAATCGAGACTCCTATAGAGTAATTGGAAAATGTAGAGTGATATGCCTTTTGTATCCATCTTCTATTGGTAATATGGGTTGTTTCCTTCTGTAAATGAGTTTCCAAGAGACATATCACTGCCGCCCCCCTGGTCCTGCATACATTTAAATATTGTCTCCATTCTGTTCTTCTCCGATAAGCCTCTAACATTCCAACTTATAACTTTAAAGCTACCCATTGCATATAATAAATACCATTCCCATCATTCTGCCATTTCCTACTTTAACTGTCGATAACTTTCCCCCCTCTCCCCAACTCCCCCTCCCCCCTCCTCCTCTCCCTGGACGCTCTCTAAGAGCCATGGGTTTTTCACTCCTGAACCAGCCTTCCAGAGACCGTTCCTCTCTCCGACTAACTTTTTGCCATCTCCCCACTTACCCATTTGTCCACTTTGCTCTCGTTTCTCCCCCTCCTGCCGTTCACTCTTATATTTTCCCCACCACAATCTGCAAGTGCAAACGGTTATAGTACATATAATATACATTAATATAACACATCTGCAATTACAAACAGTGTTTATCTCCGCCTTGCCCTCCGCCAGGGCTATACACAAAAGTAAACTATTTCGTATCGACTCCCTTCTTTTTTCCAGTGAACCAATACTAGTCCACCAGTAATGATTGGGTCACCCTTAGTCAAAAAGAAAAAGAAAAATTTTTTTTTAAAAAATAGAACACATATATGCTTGCATAGGTTACATTATGGGTGTTTCCACCCCAATCCATCCATATTGAATATCAATTGTTCCTTGTAATTTAGAAAGGAATCTGCTTACTAAGTGTTCTCAGCCGACCGCTCTTTCAAGCAGTATTGTTAAATTCCATGACCGTCTCTCAGTCTTTGGCATGTAAAGACTTGGCGTTGACATCAATCCACTTTGTGGCCTCCTCAGGATCCATGAAAAAGAAAACTTTATCCATGGCCGCCACTTGCAGTTTAGCAGGAAACATCATTGAGTATTTGGCTCCCAATTCTCTCAGGCGTCTTTTTACCCCTCCAAACTGAATTTGTTGCTTCTGTACGGCTACCGAGTAATCAGGATATATACCAATTCGCTGGCCATTCATTGTAATCTCCTCTGATTCTCGTGCTTTACGGATGAGTCGCACACAGTACCAGGGCTTATGGGGTACTCGGCACCGAGCCCATTCACTTCAATGGGGGAGAGGTCACGGGTAGCCCAGCTCGGTCCGTTGCCCTGGGCTCTCATTCAAAGGGGGATATTTACAGGGGATTGTAGGAATTGTTCGTGACGCCACCTGTGGTTTCTGATCAGAGTGACCAGCGCTGCAGGGTGAATCTTCTGAGGGGATGTTAATGGGCAGCAAGGTGTTAAGTCTCCCACAGGTGAGACTGTTCCCTCGAAGTCTATGGCGGTGCAGGGTGCAGGCAATAAGTCAGACACACACAAGTCAGTCTCTTTCCATACCTTTACTGGTGATTGTAGCAGGTATGTCCCGGGAAGCTGCTCAGGGTGGAGGATGCACATCCAGTAATCACTGAGTAGGTTTAAGGCCTCCTTACTTCTCAATGTATGTGAGTTCCTACTTGCATGAAGTGAAGTTTAACTCCGTATCGAACAGCTACGCCCGGCCAACATTGTGGTGGAGCCTTCTTTTGGACAGAACTAGTCTCTTTATGCAGGGCCCTGCTAGACTCTTGTTCTTCCTGACCCCGGTTACGTATCGGCACTGAAGGGCCCATCTGCGACCTGAAGTCCAGCAGGGTCTCCGGTTTCTCCCACTAGCCGTGAAGGTACTAGCAAGCTCGGACCCGGTGTCTGGTAGTGCAGAGTGGAGGTCAGCTATCGTTGCTATTTATCCTCAGTCACTCTTTCTTCCTTTTTCCACGCGCCTGTCGCCCTTCTCACACCCTTAACATAAGCACAGGTAACAGTAGGTGTAGTCGTCAGCTTAATGTTTCTGACAGGAAATCTCCGTCTGTCTCAAACACTGGCTCTGACTGAAATGAATCTCTCACAGAAAATCCACAGAAAGACTCCAAGGCAAGACTCTCTACTGCTACGTCTCTCACACCCTTATATATTCTAAGGCTCCCTCTAGTGGCACTATAGGGAAGTGTGAATGAATATCAGGTATTTGTGATTTACCTTCTGTGCATCCTCCAGGGAACATGTGTCACTAAGCGCAGCTGGACCACACATCCCCCCCTAGTTATATTCAGCACTCCCGAGCTGAAATAGAAAAACAATTTTTATAATATTAACAACATAACTCATCCCTTGCGGGAGGTAAAGACACTTTAACGTTACATTGTGTACAAATTGCAATTAGAAAAATCAAAATCTTTCACACAAATAAATACAATATTCTTGTGGAGGACCCGCACCAAACCTCCCACGTGGGTCCTGGGTGGGCTGCAGGACTTCTCTGCTGCAAACCTCACTCAAGGCCACACCATACGGGTTTTGCTTCAGAGGTAGAATGGCTATAACGTAAAACCAAGATGGGTCACTGAAGTGCTAACTATTTACAACTAAAGTTCTGTGCTGCAAGAGTCCTCAGCACGCAGTCCTTGGCATAAGAACATTTCACATTTCACATAATACTTCACATTACCCAACTGGGGTATACTACTTCAGACATTTATCACATTCACAATAAAGTGCAATTATTCTTAACTTTTTACAGTTGCAGTAAACCCTGTCTGGGTCCTACTGTTCTTCTTTGCATATAGCGGTTACACCTTCCATACCTGGGGCTGGAAGTATGCGGTGCGCTCTGGAACGCATCACCAGTAGATCATGTCCTGCTACCTGTGTCTGGGTAGCTACAGTCCTTGTTTCAATTTTGCGACTTGCTTGAGGCCTTACAGGTGCCTCTTCGAAGTACAGATTTGGCTCACTTGAGAACGCACTAACCTGTTGCGTTGCAGCATAAGATGCAGGATAGGAAGCAGGTGCGCGCAGTGGCTCAGTTGGAAACGCACTAGCCTGCTGCGTTGCAGAATAGGATGCAGGATAAGATGCAGGTGCGCGGCCTGGCGCTGATGGGGCCTGGGACGCTGAGACACTGGGTACGTTTCCGGCTTCAGGGACGGGGTCGCTGACTCGGGAGACATTCAGGGCATACCACCCCTTAAGACCCCAGTGTCGCGTGTAGGTGACAATATCCCCTTTTAACAGGTTAGACCCCACATCGCAGCGGTGAAAGAAGATCTCTTGAGAGAACCCGGGCTCGCATATGTAACCCCAAACTCCTCGGGACTTAGAGGCACTCACCGTCCCCTGGCGCCGCGGTTCCCGGAGCGTACCTTCATCTCGCCGGACGATCTTGTCCGCCAGATTCTGCTCCCGGTTCCTCCAGTAAAGCTGCTGCACTTCTCTCTGCTCCCGCTGTTGCCGCTCGTTCTCCACCTGGGCGGCGTATTCCACGTCGTCCAGGCACTCCATCTCCTCCCAATCGATCTCCGTTGAATCAGGCAGGATTCCTTCCTTCGTCCCTACCGGGGGACTGCATTCCGCTGCGGCCTCTGGTTCCAGGCCTGGTTGGCATTCCGGTGCGGGCAGGGCCTCCTCAGCCTCCTTCCCTCCCGCCGCGTCCTTGGCGGAGTCAGGATCAGCTCTTTCAGGGCTGGCCTCCGGTTCTTCATCAGCCGCTGGGTCCAGTGGTGGCGCGGGTGACAGCTGCGCATCTGGAGGGGAGAGCGTCGCGTCCCACAGCAGCCGCTGTTTCAGGGCACGCCAGCTTTGCTCCATCGCCTCCATTTCGGCGCGGTGTCGGGCCATGTCCCTCAGCACCGCATCCACCTCCTCCACTTTCGGCATTCTCTGGTCGTCCGCCCGACCTGGGGGACGGTTCAGGCACAGGCAGTAGCTCTTCAGGGGAACGGGGTCTGCGCACCGCCATTCCTCCACACAGCGTCTCCTGTCCTTCCGCCATCTCACTCCAGGCCAGACTGTTTCCCATCTGGAACAATCTGGTCCTTTCCGTGGAGGCGGGACTTTCGCTTCCTCTTCTTAGCATAGAGGATGAAGAGGAGGCGGATCTCCCTTGCAGTGGGGCAGGCTCTCACATTGTAATAGCATTTCGACAGGGCGCCCATCACTTTCGCGCCACAGGGGGGGTACGCCCACGAAGGCACGCCCACCTTCACCAGCGCCTCAGGGCGCGAATATGGCGGCAAAATGGTGGAAAATGGCGCCAAAAATCACAAAAACTGCACACAGTCTTTTGCACAAAACAGTCCACTTAGGCACACAGGACTCACATAAAGTAAGCTTCGGATCCTGTTCGTGACGCCAAAGATGAGTCGCACACAGTACCAGGGCTTATGGGGTACTCGGCACCGAGCCCATTCACTTCAATGGGGGAGAGGTCACGGGTAGCGCAGCTCGGTCCGTTGCCCTGGGCTCTCATTCAAAGGGGGATATTTACAGGGGATTGTAGGAATTGTTCGTGACGCCACCTGTGGTTTCTGATCAGAGTGACCAGCGCTGCAGGGTGAATCTTCTGAGGGGATGTTACTGGGCAGCAAAGTGTTAAGTCTCCCACAGGTGAGACTGTTCCCTCGAAGTCTATGATGGTGCAGGGTGCAGGCAATAAGTCAGACACACACAAGTCAGTCTCTTTCCATACCTTTACTGGTGATGGTAGCAGGTATGTCCCGGGAAGCTGCTCAGGGTGGAGGATGCACATCCAGTAATCACGGAGTAGGTTTAAGGCCTCCTTACTTCTCAATGTATGTGAGTTCCTACTTGCATGAAGCGAAGTTTAACTCCGTATCGAACAGCTACGCCCGGCCAACATTGTGGTGGAGCCTTCTTTTGGACAGAACTAGTCTCTTTATGCAGGGCCCTGCTAGACTCTTGTTCTTCCTGACCCGGTTACGTATCGGCACTGAAGGGCCCATCTGCGACCTGAAGTCCAGCAGGGTCTCCGGTTTCTCCCACTAGCCGTGAAGGTACTAGCAAGCTCGGACCCGGTGTCTGGTAGTGCAGAGTGGAGGTCAGCTATCGTTGCTATTTATCCTCAGTCACTCTTTCTTCCTTTTTCCACGCGCCTGTCGCCCTTCTCACACCCTTAACATAAGCACAGGTAACAGTAGGTGTAGTCGTCAGCTTAATGTTTCTGACAGGAAATCTCCGTCTGTCTCAAACACTGGCTCTGACTGAAATGAATCTCTCACAGGAAATCCACAGAAAGACTCCAAGGCAAGACTCTCTACTGCTACGTCTCTCACACCCTTATATATTCTAAGGCTCCCTCTAGTGGCACTATAGGGAAGTGTGAGTGTGAATGAATATCAGGTATTTGTGATTTACCTTCTGTGCATCCTCCAGGGAACATGTGTCACCAAGCGCAGCTGGGCCACACACGGATAATGATATCCCTGTCCTTATAGTGAAGTAACTTTGCAATAATAACACATGGAGTATTACCCGGGGGTAGTGGTTGCATTGGTACTCTATGTGCTCGCTCCACAGCGTAAAATTTAGTGAGTGAGTCTGCTCCGATTTGGTCTCTCAGCCACTTTTCAATAAATTCAGTGGGGTCCCTCCACTCAGTCTTTTCCAGGAGCCCCACGATCCTAATATTGTTCCTTCGGGAACGATTTTCCTGGTCATTGTTTTTTATCATAACTTCAGAGAGTTGTTGCTTAAACTGTTTTCCGTTTTTTTTTTTAAATTTATTAATCCAGTCTTCCGCCTCTCCCACTCTGTTTTCCACTTCTCCCGTCCTGGTATTAACCTTATGTATGTCCTTTTTTATAGTGGCTACTTCAGATTGCACTCCCAGGACTTGCTGAGTTAACGTAGTTAGTGCCTGCTTACAGAGACTCCACTGTGAACACGTCCTTAACCCCTTCATGACCCAGCCTATTTTGACCTTAAAGACCTTGCCATTTTTTGCAATTCTGACCAGTGTCCCTTTATGAGGTAATAACTCAGGAACGCTTCAACGGATCCTAGCGATTCTGAGATTGTTTTTTTCGTGACATATTGGGCTTCATGTTAGTGGTAAATTTAGGTCGATAATTTTTGCGTTTATTTGTGAAAAAAATGGAAATTTGGCGAAAATTTAGAAAATTTCGCAATTTTCAAATTTTGAATTTTTATTCTGTTAAACCAGAGAGTTATGTGACACAAAATAGTTAATAAATAACATTTCCCACATGTCTACTTTACATCAGCACAATTTTGGGAACAACATTTTTTTGTTGTTAGGAAGTTATAAGGGTTAAAAGTTGACCAGCGATTTCTCATTTTTACAGCAAAATGTACAAAACCATTTTTTTAGGGACCACCTCACATTTGAAGTTACTTTGAGGGGTCTATATGGCAGAAAATACCCAAAAGTGACACCTTTATAAAAACTGCACCCCTCAAGCTACTCAAAACTACATTCAAGAAGATTATTAACCCTTCAGGTGCTTCACAGGAACTAAAGCAACGTGGAAGGAAAAAATGGACATTTTAATTTTTCCAACAAAAAATTTCTTTTAGCATCAATTTTTTCATTTTTACATGGGCAACAGGATAAAATGGATCCTAAAATTTGTTGGGCAATTTCTCCTGAGTACACAGATACCTCATATGTGGTCATAAACCACTGTATGGGCGCACGGCAGGGCTCAGAAGGGAAGGAGCGCCATTTGACTTTTTGAATGGAAAATATGCTGGAATATTTAGCGGTTGCCATGTTGCATTTGGAGAGTCCCTGTGTGCCTAAACATTGGAGCTCCCCCACAAGTGACCCCATTTTGTAAACTAGACCCCTAAGGAACTTATCTAGATGCATAGTGAGCACTTTGAACCCCAGGTGCTTAACAGAAGTTTATAACGCAGAGCCGTGAAAATAAAAAATCATTTTTTTTTCTCAAAAAATGATTTTTTAGCCCACTATTTATTTTCACAATGGTTACAGGAGAAATTGGACCCCAAAAGTTGTTGTCCAGTTTGTCCTGAGTAAGCTAGTACCCCATATGTGGGGGGGGAACCACTGTTTGGGCACACGTCAGGGCTCGGAAGGGATGTAGTGACGCTTTGAAATGCCGACTTGATGGAATGGTCTGCGGGCATCTTGTTACGTTTGCAGAGCCCCTGATGTGCCTAAACAGTAGAAACTCCCCACAAGTGACCCCATTTTGGAAACTAGACCCCACGAAGAACTTATCTAGATGTGTGGTGAGCACTTTGAACCCCAAGGGCTACACAGAAGTTTATAACGCCCGGGCATGAAAATAAAAAAATCATATTTTTTCCACAATCAGGAACTTAGTCCCCAATTTTTTTATTTTCCCAAGGGTAACAGGAGAAATTAGACCCCAAAAGTTGTTGTCCAATTTGTCCTGAGTATGCTGATATCCCATATGTGGGAGAAAACTACTGTATGGGCACACGTCGGGGCTCGGATGGGAAGTAGTGACGTTTTGAAATGCCCACTTGATGGAATGGTCTTCGGGCGTCATGTTACGTTTGCAGAGTCCCTGATGTGCCTAAACAGTAGAAACTCCCCACAAGTGACCCCATTTTGAAACTAGATCCCCCAAGGAACTTCTATAGATGTGTGATAAGCACTTTGAATCTCCAAGTCCTTCACAGAAGTTTATAACGCAGAGCCGTGAAAATAAAAAATCATTTTTTTTCCACAAAAATAATTTTTTAGTCCCCAATTTTTTTCCCAATGTTAACAGGAGAAATTAGAACCCCCAAAGTTGTTGTGCAATTTTTTCCCGAGTACGCTGATACCCCATATGTGGGGATAAACCACTGTTTGGGCATACGTCAGGGCTTGGAATAAAGGGAGCACTGTTTGACTTTTTGAACGCAAAATTTGCAGGAATCAATGGTGGCGCCATGTTGCGTATGGAGACCCCCTGATGTGCCTAAATAGTGGAAACCCCTCAATTCTAACTCCAACCCTAACCCCAACACACCCCCAACCCTAACCCCTACACACACCTAACCCTAATACAAACCCTAATCATAACCCTAACCCCAACACACCCCTAACCCTAATCCCAACTCTAACCATAAACCTAACCACAAGCCTAACCCTAATTCCAACCCTAACCCAAATTCCAACCCTAACCGTAATTCTAACCTTAACCCTAATGCTAACCCTAACCCTAGTTCTAACCCTAAGGCTGGGTTCATATTGCGTTTTACCATCCCATTCAACACGTAGCGTTGACCGGCTGGTAACGGTATAGCATAACGCGATCGCATTATGCTATACCCGCTAGCGCAGATGAATCAGCAGATGATTCATCTGTGCTAGCGGTGATGGAGCCCAGACGCTGCAGCCCGTGTCCGAGGCTCCGTCACTGAATGACGGCACGTCGCGAACACATGCCGCTTTACGGCATGCGTTGCGATGCGCACACAAATGGGGTGAATGGCAGCGTTAACGGACTGCGTTACACCGCGTTATACCGCGGTGAAACGCAGTCCATCTAACGGACTGCCATAATGCAATATGAACCCAGCCTAACCCTGAGGCCCCGTGCACACTTTGCGGATTCACTTGCGGATTTTTCTTAAATCCGCAGGTAAAATGACCTGCGTTTTACCTGCGAATTTAGCGTGGATTTGTTGCGGTTTTTCCCTGCGGTTTTACACCTATATTGGAATAGGTGTAAAACCTCTGTGGAATCCGCACAAAGAGTTGACATGCTGCGGATTTAAAACCGCAGCAAATCCGCATGTGCACAGCGTTTTATTTAACCATTTATTTGCATTGTACTGTACATGGTTTCTGGATCTGCTGTGGATCCGTAGCGCCAAATCCGGCGGATCCGCAGCAAAATCTCCGGCGGATCCCCAGCAAAATCCGCCGCGGATCCCCAGCAAAATCCGCTAGGGAAAAAAAAAAATTCTTTATTTTATTATTTGTCCCTACCTATGACAGGGGGGGTTAATTTACTTTTTTTTTATTTTGATCACTGTGACAGTTGATCACAGTGATCAAAATAAATTTTTGTACAATGGAGGGCGCACTGCGCATGCGCCGGCCGGCGGGTGCACTGCGCATGCGCCCGCCATTTTCCAAGATGGCGGCGCCCATGAAGAATCCCGGGCAGCCGCCGGGACGGATCCAGGGACATCGGTGGACCGGGAGAGGTGAGTAGGGGGGGTCGGAAGGTGAGGGGGGGGGATCGGTAGGTGGGGGCAGCTGATCGCAGGAGCAGGGGAGCTGTTAGTGACGGCGGTGACCGATCGCTGCCATTTTTCGGTGGCGGCGGCCGATCGCTGCCGTGACTGTGTGAGGGGGTCAGGGGTCGGTGTCCAGCCATGGCAGATGCTATTGCAGCATCGGCCATGGCTGGATTGTAATATTTCACCAATTAAATTGGTGAAATATTACAGATTGCTCTGATTGGCTGTTTCACTTTTAACAGCCAATCAGAGCAATCGTGGCCACGGGGGGGTTAAGCCAACCCCCCTGTGGTGAAGCACAAAGGGTCCTGTGACTGCGGGTCGGGTGACCTTTGAGTGACCCCGGTCTCCCGGCCCGCAGGAACGCGATCCTTTCATGACACAGGGTATGCGTCATAGGTCGGATTGGCACCGACTTTCATGACGCATACGCTGTGTCAAAGGTCGGGAAGGGTTAATAGTGGGATTTTCTTGTATCTCTCCCTCCTCCTGTGCTGCTGCCACCGCCATTTTCTCCCCCTCCGAGATACTGCTCACTGGGGATTTTCCTCCTCCTGTACCTCCATCCCTTCATCCCCATCTTCCTCCTCCTCTCCCTCAGATTCTTGCTGCCTCATATTACCTTCAATGCGGGCAAACTTCTTCAATTTCGCTGCAGCGCTCAAGCGGCGCTGACATGCAGCGTTAAGCCTGGCCACCTCTTCCCTCTTGTTGGCGCCATCTTGGGAGCTGCCCGAGTCTGCCCCCGGGTCTTTTTGCCGTTTGCTGTGGGTCATTACGGCTCCTCCGGTCTCCTGCGTTCCCGATGCTCTAGACTCCTTCCCCCACCGTTCGGTCGGCTGAGGATGGCGGTGGCACGGCAGAGCCTGGGTTAATTTGTGTGCAGTGGCAGGAGAGCTCAGGAGGATGCGTCTGCTCACATCGCCGTCAGACTCCGCCCCCGAACAGCGTTCTTTGATTAACAGTTTTATCCTCCCCAATCAATTTTTTAAAGTGCAGACTATGATAGGCTGTTCAGCTAAAATCATCTCCAATGTTTTAAAACGGAAAGCCAAACCAGAGAGACTTGTAAGAAAACTGAAGACCACCATTCAAATGAATGGAAGAATAGCCAGAATGGCAAAGGCTTAGCCAATGATCAGAACCAGGATGATCAAAGATAGTCTCAAGTTACCTGTTAGTACTGTGACAGAAGACGCCTGTGTGAAGATAATCTCTTAGCAAGAGGTCCCTGCAAAGTCCCACTGTTAAAAGAAGAAAAAAAAAAAGACGTACTGAAGCGGATACAACTTGCCAAATAACACAACTGGCCTAAAGAGAAATGGTGAAACGTTTTGTGGACTAATGAAAGTAAAATTGTTCTTTTTGGGTCCAAGGGCTGCAGACAGTTCTGCATTCAAGCCACAGTACACGCTGAAGACGGTGAAGCATGGTGATGCAAGTATGTTGGGCATGTTTCTCTTATATAGTCAGACCTTTTTACCTCATACCAGGGATCATGGACCAGTCTGCATACATTTAAAATACTTAAAGGTCATGTTGCCTTACGCTGAAGAGGATATGCCTTGAAATGGTGTTTCACCAAGACAACGACCCTTAAAAGAGAAATGTCACACAAAATAGTTTAATATTTCCCACGTCTACTTTACATCAGCACAACTTTGGAACCAAATTTTTTTTTGTTGGTAGGAAGTTATAAGGGTTCAAATTTGACCAGCGATTTCTCATTTTTACAACAAAATTTACAAAGCCGTGTTTTTTTTTTTTTTTTTTTTTTTTTTAGGGACCGCCTCACATTTGAAGTCACTTTGAGGGATCTATATGGCATAAAATACCCAAAAGCGACACCATTCTAAAAACTGCACCCCTCAAGCTGATCAAAACCACATTCAAGAGGTTTATTGACCCTTCAGGTGTTTCACAGGAGCAGAAGCAACGTGTAAGGAAAAAATGAACATTTAACTTTTTAGTCTCAAATCTTTTAGCAACAATTTTTTTATTTTCACAAGCGTAAAAGGAGAAAATGGACAGAAAGTTGTTGTGCAATTTCTCCTGAGTACGCTGATACCCCATATGTCGGAGAAAACTACTATTTTGGCGCATGACAGGGCTTGGAAGGGAAGGAGCGCCGTTTGCCTTTTTGAAACCAAAATTGGCTGGAATTGAGATTGGACGCCATGTCGCGTTTGGAGAGCCCCTGATGTGCCTAAACAGTGGAAATCACCCACAAGTGACCCCATTTTGGAAACTAGACCCCCTAAGGAACTTACAGTATCTAGATGTGCCTAAACAGTGGCAATGCCCAATAAGTGCTCTTTTTGGAACTAATCTACTGTTACCTGGTATGTGAATTTTATAATGTAGTGGCATACGTGAGTTGTGTAGTGTTGTCAGGTTGTCTTGCGTCAGTTTGTGTAAGTCAGAAATGAATTTAGCATGGTGTGGTACAGTTTGAAGCAATCCTTCATACTCTGCCCAGGTTTGTCGGGGCAGGTGTCTCATTGATAAATGGAGTTTGTATTCCCCTTTAGAAGCACACTCTGCACCTCTTTTGCGACCTTCCTTTTAGATAGAGTAGACAATGAGTGAGACAGTAGGGGTCCATGAGGATTTAAGGGGGCTGGGATATGCAAGGAAAGTAAGGAGTTGAGTAGCAGTAAAAAATATGCTAATAGTATTAAATGTCTGCTGGCAAATGCAAGAAGTCTTGGAAACAAAATGAATGAAGTGGAGACTCATGTCAGGCACAGAATAGGATATGGTGGGCATTACGGAAACCTGCTTGGATGAAAGCAATGACTAGGTGACACAGAGGGTTACACTACAGTCATGGCCAAAAGTTTTGAGAATGACACAAATATTATATTTTCACATGATCTGCTGCCCTCTGGTTTTTATGTGTGTTTGACAGTTCATTTTCTAGCCAAATATTGACTTTGCAAGTAATTGCTGTTAAGCTGATCACTCTTTATAACATTCTGGAGGTAATCATGTCCTTATTATTTGCCTAGCCCCTCTTTATACCTTTGCATTTCTTTGTAGCAGTACCTCTTTCTGATATATATTGAGGTGGATATGGCTTAGCTTTGTTCCTTTTTTGCATACTTTGCACTTCCTTAGCAGCACACCTTTCTATGCAGACAAAAGGCACTCAGTTATATTCAGCAGTAAACTTTAAGTGACATCAGTTTTTTGGAAGTTGGTCTCCAGCTCCCCATATTCTGCACTATTTTTTGCACTTTATGGTCACGAGATATACATATATATATGTTTATTCCTTTGATATTTGTTGTATTTCATTGATTATTTATATGTCATTATTTTGAGTTAGCATAGTATTTTTTCCTCCAGTGATTGCTCCTTTTGCACTTGGTTTCCTCCTTTTTAAATATTTTTTGTAAAAAACTTTTAATTGATTTATAATAAATTTACATTTTATGGTGAAAATAGCTTCTTTTTTCTTTGTTTTTGATGTATTATGCTTTAGAGTAGCTATTATAGGCAAGTTTTCTTGTGTTGGATTTTCTCTTCTCAGTTGGTAGATGAACCAACCAGGGGAGATAATCTACTGGATTGGGTTCTGTCAAACAGACCAGATACAATTTCAGATCTACAGGTCAGGGAGCTTTTGGGATTCAGTGACCATAATATGGTAAGTTTCAATATAATTTTCAATCAGATGTTCAAAATGGGAAATGCAATAACCTTGAGCCTTAGGAAAGCTGATTTCAACAAATTAGGAGAAGAGCTTAATCCTGTAGGCTGGGACCATGCCATAATAACTGGGGATACTGAACATAAATGGGACATGTTTAGGGATATACTACTAGAATCATGCAGACAACTTATACCCTCTGGTAGTAAAATGACAAGGATTAAAAAGAGACAATTATGGATAAATAAGACAGTACAAAGTATAATAAGATGAAAACAAAGACATTCAAAATCCTGAAGACCGAGAATATAGAAACAGTATTTCAGAAGTATTAAGAGCTCAATAAGAAATGTAAAAAAGAAATCAAGCTAGTAAAGTTATCTACTGAAACACAAATCGCCAACGACATTAAAATAAATCCCAAACATTTTTATAAATACATCAATGCCAAAAAGAAAAAAACGGATGGTATCAGCCCCTTAAAAGATAAGATAATTATGGAGGACAAAGAAAAGGCTGAGATATTAATCAAGCACTTTTCATGTGTTCACCAATGAACTGTCTGTTACAGGGATCATTCAACAAAACAAAAATCAAAGTTCACCACCTGATATAACTAGTTTAACACAAGTACACCTGCGTCTGAGCAAATTAAACATTGACAAAGCCCCTGGCCCAGATGTCATTCATCCACGGAGGCTGAGGGATTTGTGCTCAATAATTGACAGACCACTGTATCGTATATTCTTAGACTCTCTTGTAACAGGGGTGGTGCCACAGGATTGGAGGATGGCTCACGTGGTACCGATATTTAAGAAAAGTAAGAAGGTGGATCCAGGCAACTACTGTCCGGTAAGCCTGACATCAGTAGTGTTCAAAGTTTTTGATGGCATCATAAGAGATGACCTGCAGAGATATATTGCAGAGAATAATATGATAACTGACAATCAGCATGGATTTATGAAGGATAGGTCGTGTCTAACCAACATGCTGGGTTTCTATGAGGAAGTAAGTTCAAATCTGGATGATGGTAATGCGGCTGATGTGATTTATCTGGACATTGTAAAGGCATTTGACACTGTACCACTGAAGCTACATAAGCAACGACTGGGGGAAACTAAATGCAGATGGGTAAGGAATTGGCTAAATGACTGGAAACAAAGGGTCGTTGTAGTGAAATGTGTATGTATGCATGTATGACCAGCAGTAAGTAACATTTGTCTTAAGGCACTGCCACACTTAGCGATCGCACTAGCGATCACGACAACGACTTAACCTGGCGAGATCGCTAGTGCGATCGCTATGTGATCGCTAGTTAGATTCCAAACATATCTCATCAGCGATCTGTGATTCCAAACACATCTCATCAGCGATTTGTATAACGACCTCTGCGGTCGATGGGAAAACCTAATCCCACCTGCGATGCTGGTGAACTCGTTCATAAAGGGTGTCACACTCAGCGATTCAAGCTCACCAGCGGGACACCAACGACCAAAAAACGGCTCAGAACGTTCATAAGCGATCAGCGACATCTCAGCAGGGGCCACATCGCTGCTACATGTCACACACAGTTAAGTCGCTAACGAGATCGCTACTGCGTCATAAATGGTGACGCAGTAGCAATCTCGCTTAGTGTGGCATACCCTTTAGGCTGCAGCTCTCCACACAGGTCATGACATCATGTTAATTCTGAGAAGGCAGTCTCCTGTCTCCAATGTCACCAGGGGGTTTTCCTGAGAACCACACAGTGGGTAGATTTCACACCTCTTGGCTCTTTTGAAGAGGAGCTGCCAACTGGAGAAAGACACTAATCTATCTATGAGAAAAGTTACACAGTTTCAGAGAAAAAAATAATGTATTCATTGGTAGAATGGCATGGTCCACTCACAAACCAGCAATTAGAATATTAAAATGGGAGGATGGTCTAGAAATTGGATTCCCAAGTCATATCTATAAATTAGGCTTACACATAAAGAAAAAGTCACATGTGAGGGCAGCCCAGCTGATGTGAGCCATCTCATATTCCCCCCCTCCCTCGGGGACAGAGTACCAGAATGCAAAGTTCGATATTTCTGTAAGTTTTTCCCTTTTATTTTATACAGTCATGGCCAAAAGTTTTGAGAATGACACAGATATTATATTTTCACATGATCTGCTGCCCTCTGGTTTTTATGTGTGTTTGACAGATGTTTTTATCACAGACAGAAACATAATATTGCAAACATATGAGTAACAAAAGCTTATATTGACAGTTAGAATGAGTTAATGCAGCAAGTCAATATTTGCAGTGTTGATCCTTCTTCTTCAGGACCTCTGCAATTCTCCCTGGCATGCTCTCAATCAACTTCTGGACCAAATCCTGACTGATAGCAGTCCATTCTTGCACAATCAATGCTTTCATTTGGTCAGAATTTTTAGGTTTTTGTTTGTCCACCCGTCTCTTGATGATTGACCACAAGTTCTCAATGGGATTAAGATCTGGGAGTTTCCAGGCCATGGACCCAAAATCTCTGTTTTGTTCCCTGAGCCATTTAGTTATCACCTTTGCTTTATGGCAAGGTGCTCCAACATGCTGGAAAAGGCATTGTTGATCGCCAAACTGCTCTTGGAGGGTTGGGAGAAGTTGCTCTTGGAGGACATTCTGGTACCATTCTTTATTCATGGCTGTGTTTTTAGGCAAGACTGTGAGAGAGCCGATTCCCTTGGCTGAGAAGCAACCCCACACATGAATGGTTTCAGGATGCTTAACAGTTGGCATGAGACAAGACTGGTGGTAGCGCTCACCTTGTCTTCTCCGAATGAGGCGTTTTCCTGATGTCCCAAACAATCGAAAAGGGGATTCATCAGAGAAAATAACTTTACCCCAGTCCTCAGCAGTCCACTGCCTGTACCTTTTGCAGAATATCAGTCTGTCCATGATGTTTTTTCTGGAGAGAAGTGGCTTCTTTGCTGCCCTCCTTGAGACCCGGCCTTGCTCCAAGAGTCTCCGCCTCACAGTGCGTGCAGATGCACTCACACCTGCCTGCTGCCATTCCTGAGCAAGCTCTGCACTGCTGGTAGCCCGATCCCGCAGCTGAAACACTTTTAAGAGACGGTCCTGGCGCTTGCTGGTCTTTCTTGGGCGCCCTGAAGCCTTTTTGGCAACAATGGAACCTCTCTCCTTGAAGTTCTTGATGATGCGATAGATTGTTGACTGAGGTGCAATCTTTCTAGCTGCGATACTCTTCCCTGTTAGGCCATTTTTGTGCATTGCAATGATGACTGCACGTGTTTCTTTAGAGATAACCATGGCTAACAGAAGAGAAACAATGATGCCAAGCACCAGCCTCCTTTTAAAGTGTCCAGTGGTGTCATTCTTACTTAATCATGACAGATTGATCGCCAGCCATGTCCTCCTCAACACTCACACCTGTGTTAATGGAGCAATCACTGAAAAGAGGTTAGTCGGTCCTTTTAAGGCAGGGCTGCAATGATGTTGAAATGTGTTTTGGGGGATAAAGTTCATTTTCTACCAAAATATATTGACTTTGCAAGTAATTGCTGTTAAGCTGATCACTCTTTATAACATTCTGGAGTATAAGCAAATTGCCTTTAGAAAAAGTGAAGCAGTAGACTTTGTAAAAATTAATATTTGTGTCATTCTCAAAACTTTTGGCCATGACTGTACTGTGTTGCAAATTTGTATGTCCCTTTTATTTCCATTTTATATCCTTTTATTGCAAGCACTGTACCTTTTATATTAAAGCTTAAAACTTTAATAAGTCTGAACCTCGTATGCTCTAAAGAATCCCTAGCCTTAAAAAGTGTGTGCTCCTGGTGATTGGCACATAGTAGTAATATTTCCGGGACTCATCGCCCATGTGTTCGGTGAGTGGTGGCAGTGTGTATGAAGCGGGGTGTGTGTCTGTGCCGGGGTGTGATTTATGCTCCCATTACAGCATAGAACAGAGGTTGAATGCTGGACTGAGTGAGAGGAGATAGATTAACCCTTGCAGGCGCAACCCAAACTGTGTGCTGGTTTTTGTGACAATTGGTGGCAGCAGTGGGATAGAATTTATTTCTATTAGTGCATGGTGTAAGCAAAGACTCCCTGTACTAAAGAATTGATATCCTTGCGAGGAGTGCACCAGTTCTACAAGGTTCAACTCAGTGCTTATTTGGACATACTTGCAGTTTCCCTTCCCCGTTTTTCTTTCTATCTTTTATTTGGCAAAGGCTGTTCATTGATATGGCAGCCCAGTACAAGAAGCAGAGCAAAGAGGCTCTGATCGACTTCTGTGAACAGAGTGGGTTAGAGACTGCCGACAAATCCAAGGAACTGCTGATACGTGCCTTGGTCGAGCAGGACATAGAGCAAAATACTGAAACATTTGGTCAAATAGAGTCCACTTCAGAGAGACCCAGCAATGCCAGCTCTTGCACCGGAGATACCTTCTGGAAGTGCCAGTAATGCCAGTGCTGAGGAGCCTATGGACTCTACTTTACAAATGGATTTACAACAGCTGGGAACAAGTGATCCCAATCTGCGTATGCAGCTTATGCTACAGTACTGACAGGCTGCTGCTGCAGAATGCTGGGACCGGAAGAAGAGAAAGGCTGCCGAACACCAGGCCGAGAGAGCTTTCAAGCTTCAGATCGCTCAAATAGAGAGGTAACAGTCCGCAGCTGACCTCTCTCCAGGACAAATCCAAGGAGACCACGTCTGGAAAACTTCCCTGTGATGAAGGATACGGACTTAGATACAGTCATGGCCAAAAGTTTTGAGAATGACACAAATATTATATTTTCACATGATCTGCTGCCCTCTGGTTTTTATGTGTGTTTGACAGATGTTTTTATCACAGACAGAAATATAATTGCAAACATATGAGTAACAAAAGCTTATATTGACAGTAAGAATGAGTTAATGCAGCAAGTCAATATTTGCAGTGTTGACCCTTCTTCAGAACCTCTGCAATTCTCCCTGGCATGCTCTCAATCAACTTCTGGACCAAATCCTGACTGATAGCAGTCCATTCTTGCACAATCAATGCTTTCATTTTGTCAGAATTTTTAGGTTTTTGTTTGTCCACCCGTCTCTTGATGATTGACCACAAGTTCTCAATGGGATTAAGATATGGGAGTTTCCAGGCCATGGACCCAAAATCTCTGTTTTGTTCCCTGAGCCATTTAGTTATCACCTTTGCTTTATGCAAGGTGCTCCATCATGCTGGAAAAGGCATTGTTGATCGCCAAACTGCTCTTGGAGGGTTGGGAGAAGTTGCTCTTGGAGGACATTCTGGTACCATTCTTTATTCATGGCTGTGTTTTTAGGCAAACTGTGAGAGAGCCAAACCCCGGGTTTGAGAACAACCCCACACAAAAATTTTCAGGATGCCAACAGTTAGCATGAGAAAACGGTGGTAGCGTCCCCTTGTCTTCCCGAATGAGGGTTTTCCTGATCCCAAACAATCGAAAAGGGGATTCATCAGAGAAAAAACTTTACCCCAGTCCCAATCCCGCCTGACCCTTTTTAGAATATCAGCTTCCAGAGTTTTTCTGGAGAGAAGTGGGCCTTCTGCCCTCCTTGGACCGGCCTTGCTCCAAGAGTCTCCGCCTCACAGTGCTGGAAAGCAATCACACCTTGCCCCATTCCTGAGCAACTCTCACTCTGAGCCCGACCCCGGGGCGAAAAACTTTAAAAAGCGGTCCGGCGCTTGCTGTCCCCTTTCTTTGGGGGCCCTGGAGCCCTTTTTGGCAACAAGGAACCCTCTCCTTGAAATTCTTTATACTCAGATGTTGCTGAGGGCAATCTTTCTAGTGCGATACTCCTCCCTGTTGGCCCTTTTTTTGCATTTTAATGATGACTCCATTTTTTTTTTAAGTAACCAGGTTAAAGAAGAAAACAATTTCCAACACCAGCCTCCTTTTAAAGTGTCCGTGGTGTCATTCTTTCTTTAATCTGAAGATTGATCCCAAACCCTTCCTCATCAACCCCACACCTGTTTAATGGACAATCCGAAAAAGGGGTTGCTGGGCCTTTTAAGGCAGGGGGCAATGAGTTTTAAATTTGTTTTTGGGGGATAAAGTTCATTTTCTGCCAAATATTGACTTTTCAAGTATTGGTTAGCGATCCTCTTTTTTAAAAATTCTAGTATATGCAAAATGCCTTTAGAAAAAAATGAAGCAGTAACTTTGTAAAAAAAAAATATTTGTGTCATTCTCAAAACTTTTGTCCATGACTGTACTTCCTTCGGGGGTTTGAAAAAAAAAATGCAGGCAATCCATCTACCCAGTGGCAGTGGGCCATACAAAACCCCCGGGTTGAGAGGCAAAGCCCTGGAAGTTTTTGCGGACCCCCCCAAGCTAATGGGAAATTTTGAGGGAATAAAGAG